>OU611847.1:20000000-20612316 GCA_914767755.1 Agrochola circellaris
CGTACTCTTATAAAAGGTTTGGAGAGTTCATCTTTATGTTTATTATGCTCAAAATGTCACGAACAAGTCTATTATCAGTAGCTACTTTATAAAACGCATTAATAAGCGCAGCTGCAATTTTAAAATCAACAAACATGTGAGGCAACTCTCTATTAAAATAATCTTGCCGTAACAATTTGAATCGGTTCTTAAACTTGCCATTAACCACTTCCACCACCCAACGAATGATAGTCACTAATCTAGATTTATTGGCCTGCTCTGTCGTCAATTGGCTTTCATTCCTATCCTTTGTTGGAGGAAAATGTGTTTCATATCCTAGCGATTCCAGGTCCATGATACAGTCTCTGAAGCCTCGATCCAAAATGAATACATCATTTGGTTCAAAGAACTTATGAAATGCACGAGTCTCGTCTACACACAAGTTGGTTATAATCGTTGCATCACTGCTTGTTGCGGCGTATGGACCAAGGACATCTATTATGTAACCGTCACTGCAAACAATTAAAAAGGGTTTCAACAAGTTTTGAAACTTGTGGTGACTGTATGTTAACTTTTGAAAAAGAAAGTTGCTACTTTTTTCAATGTAAGTAGACATATGTTCCATCACAAATGACTATGGCTGTTGTGTTGTTGTCATTACCAAAAATACTCCTCGGTAAAAACAAATTCCTATCCAACATATTCTGTTTCGAAATATTGTCCATGCCTAAGTGAGTACTTACAAAATCGGCCGTTAAATGTTGTCTGGCTAGTGCTAGTTTCCTTTCCAGGGTTCTGCGTGACATATTAAACAGGCTTGATAGTCTTTCATTAGACTCACCTGTACGCAATTTCGATAAATATACGCCAATTATAGTACGAGGATGATTAGTTACTGGTGTCAATGAAGGAGTTTCTTGTAAAAGCACATCGAATTGCCCAGTACTGAGTCCAGTCCAAAAGACCATGTCATTGACACTTAACGATCCCAACAATTCAAATTCGATCCTAGCTCCTTGATTAAGAGCTGATATTAACATATTAGACATATCTGTGAAAAAGTCAACCAAAAATCGTGCGACACGTTACATTGCTCAAGTAAAGAATCCCACACGTTACCTTCCAAATGCTCTTGACAGACTCTTGCACTAATCGGAATGTACAAACGCTGTGTACGTAGAACATATAATTTAATTGTGGTGGGTATTCTTTTTCGTTCAATGTTGTGACAATAGTTGAAAATGCAATGATTTGCTGTGTTTGGTGCTCTAATATATTCGGGGGAATAAAACATTTGTTCAACAGAAATGTTCTCCGCCGCAGGTTCCACGTCAGCCACCGCAGGTTCCACGTCCTCCACCGCAGGCTCTTTAAAGTTTTCTTCTGCATTTTGCATTGCTGCAAAAGCAGCATTAATCCTTTGCCAGCAACGATGGCATACATTTTGTGTATTATTATACACAACCTGAAAATAAATATGCCAATATGAGAATAGTTAAAGGCTACTGAAATATGACATTTATCCCACTGTGGTTTTTGTTTAATAGGCTTGCTTAAACGGATAGTAGTTAGAGCGTAGTATTCTTATTATAACACTAGCTGTGCCCGCGACTTCGTTCGCGTGGTTGTCGAGAACAAAACAACGTCGTTTAGATAAGAGTATATCACCTCTTTGATGATTTAGATAAGAGTCCTGACTTCGGTATAGTTGATTACGTTAATGCTATATACTATGTTAGCGGTGGAATTACCCGGAGCATATACAAAAAGGTTGTTTGGGTTGCTAACACGTGATAGAGAAACATAGAGTTGGCCGTGTGAAAAACAATCAAAAGTAAGATCTACACCCGCAACGGATAACGTCTGGCCTTGGGCTTTATTAATAGTCATAGCGTAACAGAGGCTTACAGGAAATTGCACACTTTTGAAAGTAAACGGAAAGTCGCGGTCCGAGTTCTTTGCGAACTTAAGCGCGACTCCCTTTCTGTGAATGTCTCTGACTCACGTGAGAGAGAGTGGCGCTTCCGATCAGCAGACAGCCGGACTTCGCGTTCCTGCATACTCTCTTGAGACCGCAAAGTCGCGGTCCGTGTTCTTTGTGAACTTAAACGTGACTCCCTTTCGGTGAACGTTTCCGATTCACGTGAAAGAGCGATGTGCTCTCGGTTAGCAGATAACCATGCTTCACGATCTTCTTCCGATTTCTGAGACCTACAAAGTCTCATCCTTTTCGTATTCCGGCTACGCAGCGAAAGGTTAGTTTTTTTTCTTTGAGGCATTATTTTCAAGGAAAATTAAAGCAATAAACAAAACCAACAACACTTATGACTGAATAGCCTACAAACTTAAAAGAACGGTGCGTCGAACAGTCTAGTGTGACAACGTATCGTCTGTTCGTGGTCGTGACTCAACGAATTGGCAACACTAACTTGCTGTATAACGATTGGCACTATTGGATTCAAACTACGAAGTAAATAAAATACAATCTTTACTTCGTACTTCAAACCAATGACCAAAGTTGACCAAACGAAACCACTGAAACCAGTAAGATAAGCCAATACTTTTTTTTCGACCAATTTAGAAAATCGATAAACCAAGCAACCATGAACCATAGAACTTTTACGACACACGCAAGAACTTTTAAGACACCTAACGAAACCCAATTTGCCTAGTAAACACGGTGGACGTCATTCTCGCGCGGAAAATCTTAACACCGCGATTCAGAAAATGACGTCATTTGCACAACGCCATCTATCGGATTTGGATTTCAACTATCAACATTAGTTCTATTTTTAGTCTTAAGATGTCGTTGCAAGTACTATACTGAATTGCGTAACGTAATATTTTACTTCTTGAACTCACTAAATTAATCATATCTTTTGATAGAGTGAACCGATTTCGATGAAACAAAAACTAAGTTAAACCTCAAGTTGCGTATAATTTTTGTATATAAACATTGTCAGCATTGAATTCGTAGATTTTACGTGATGTGCGCACAAACAAACAGACAAACAGACAAAAATTTCAAAAATGATGGAAATGGGTTCTGTTACTTATCTTTTCACACGCTGGCTATTTTTTGTTTCAATTTCTTCAATGTACAAAAATGACTTTTCTACAGATTTATTATATGTATAGAATAGAATAGATAGAAGATAACATAGTGGATAGTGTTTTCTTTCGTTATAAAGACAATTTGCTATATGGCATAGTAGTCAATTTGCTCCTGACTGAATAAGAGTGTGTTTCTATGTTTTATGACAGCAATGACATATAAAAAATACACAGATTTTTAATATAATATCTAAAAATATATAAATAAGCCCATACCTCGATCAAGGCGTTTTGTCGCACATATTCTGCAAACTGAGGTCGACGTTGTGGAATATTTGCTCCCACAATATGCCTTCTTGTTCGTACTACGCGCGAGCGCAGACATAATACACAGCGGCTATCTGCCATTACACTATTCACCAAGAGCGTTTGCTAATATCGTGTTCAATTAGAAGTTCCATAGTCACATGTTACGTAAGCAATATCGAAGTCAAATAAAACGGGCCGGGGTCAGAAAGTCGCAAAACAAGCCGATAGTAACACAAAAACAAGGAGCGTAAACAAGGTGCGAGCAAGGACTGACTTCACATTGCTTTGTTCGGACCGCACAAATTGCAGGCGGGCGAGGGGTATGAGAGAGGGGGAAATGTGTGCATACCGACGCGACGTACGCGCAGGTACAGAAATAATAGAACAAAAAGCTTTTGTATAGTTTATTATGCTAAGAATTTTTATGCTTTTTTGTTTACAAAATGTATCAAAACACCATGTTCACATCGGATATTGACTTAGGCGTCATAGTATAAAATAAAGTGTACCTACACCAAAACCGTTCATTTGGTATCACATCCAACGTTGTTGAGGGATTGGACCAAAATTACTCAATGTCCTTTGTTAAGATTTCTTGGAATATTTCAGGTGCTGACGATACACCAAAAGGGAGTCTCTTGAAGGAATATCTTCCCCATGGTGTAGCAAATGTTAATATCTTTTGTGTTCTCTCTGATAGTTTAATTTGCCAGAATCCTTTAGTACAATCTAATAATGCGAAGAAGTTGGAGCCTTTGATGTCAGCTGAAATTTCTTCTACAGTTGTAAGTGGAAAATGACGTCTGATAATGTTTTTGTTCACATCAGATGGATCTATACAGATTCTTATTTTACCTTTTTTTCTGACAACTACCATAGGACTCACAGCAGGACTATGTTCTGTTTCTGGTTTTATGACATCTAACTTCACCATTCTGTCGAGTTCTTCCTTTACCTCATCTCTTATAGCATGTGGAATTCTTCTTGGCGGTTTAATCTCAAGTTTTGGGTTCTCGATCAGGTCAATATCATACTCGTAATCCTTGTAACAGCCAGACCTTCGAATATGTCATCTTTACATTGACTTTCTTTCAATGTTTTGACCCGTGCAATAAGTCCCAATTTCTCACAGGTGAAAACTTAGGTGAAGTGAGCGTGGAGTGAGCTGTCATTCCACCTAATGCTAGAGATTGACACTATTGACAGCACTCTTTACAGCACTTTTTTTCTTGCACTACTTTAAATATAATGTTGGTTTCTTCATATTTTAGTTTACACAGTAGCTCTGTTTCGCCTAGAACTGCCATTTTATCATCTGTGTAACTTATTTTTCTTGTTCGGCTTGGTTTCTGACTTGCCTTTGTTTTGTCCATCAAGTGTCTCGGTAATACATTGCATTCTGCTCCTGTATCTAGTTTAGCTGTAAACTTCACGTTGCTTGGTTGTATTTTTTCTGTCCAGTTTATCTTTCTTCCGGCACTTATAGCAGATATGTATACATCATCTTCAGAATTTGAGCTTTCTTCTAACTCATTCACTCTATTTTTCTTCTTTGTTCTGCACATTTTAGCAAAATTACCATTTATATTGCACTTAGTGTACGGTTTATTAAAAGCTGGGCATTCTATTCGTTTATGGTTTGTACCACATCTTGTGCAGTCAAAATTCTCGTTTTGTACTTTTTTGGCATTTTTGTTTTTCACTACTAAGTCTATATCTGTTTTTCTTTTACTTTCGAACTCATCCAGTTGTTTGGAAGCTTGTTCACTAGTTTTACAGTACGTCGAGTGTGAGTTTTGTCACATAGAAAACGCTACTACCGCGTTTCTGTATCGAGTAAAAAATGTATGAAAACGTAAAAAGCGCCCCTGGCGGAAAGTATTGTAAACCGAAACAGCGAGTGTAAGATTTTTAACGATACTAAAATAGTTCGGTATTTTAAACGTGACTCACGAAGTAGCGTTTCGGACAACATTTTGCGGGCTATTGCGAGTGTCAGTTAAAATTTGACGTTTCCGAGCGGTGTTCAAACGTTTGAAAACGTAAACTTTGTAGTAAACTCACTCACTTGTTGTGAGACAAGTGAATTGTTGTTTATATTAGTTACTTTCGTAATATTTGCGTATAATTTTGTGGCAAATTGTGATATAATGGCAGCACGTAATTATTTCGCATGGAAAATGATGATGACTGCGCATCAGCAAGATGAACGGACTCGTCTCCGAAAACAAAGAGCCGTTTTTCGTGCCTGTTTTAATCCATTGGAAGATCTCAACGATACTGAATTCAGGAATAGATATCGTTTGTCAAAGGAAGCCTTTGTATTTCTTTGTCAAGAACTAGAAGAATTGACAAATTTAAGTCCGACCCAACGAGTTAAACTTCAAACCAAGGTATTGTAATTGGCAATAATGAAATACGTACTTAATGAATTCCTTGTAGGCGTTCTTAGGTAAATGTTTAACATTTTGTTCATATTTTTTAGGTACTCGTCGCTCTGTTATTTTATGCGACAGGCTCGTATCAACGTCCTGTGGGGGTGGCCAAAGGTCTGTCGCAAAAGATGTGCAGTGTGTACATTCATGAAGTGACCCAAGCTTTGACTCATGATTTAGTGTTGGAAAAGTATATACAATTTCCAAAAACTCGTGCTGCTCGACAGGCAGTAAGTCAGAGGTTAGTATTTATTTTGGCACGTAGGTACCTACTCTATTACAGAACCCAACAATAATAATTTGAGTTATATTATTAATAATTTATTACAGATATTACTCAAAATTTGGAATATCTGGGGTAATTGGGTGTATTGATGGGAGTCATTTTAGAATACATGGCCCGCCTGTAGAAGAGGAGCATTTATACTACTGTAGAAAACATTATCATTCAATAAATGTACAAATGGTATGTAAGCAATAATTACTTATACCAATTTATTCTGAAATGCAATAATGAGCCAGTATTCAATCATTTAAAAAACTAATTTTAATTATTATATTTTAGGTGTGTGATAGTGACTGTAGAATAATAAATGTCAATCCTAAATTTGGTGGTGCTAACCATGATTCATTTATTTGGGAGAACAGTGAAGTCAACAATTATATGCAATCTTTACATGCACAAGGTGAAATATGTTGGCTGCTGGGTATGTGTTCTGTTTATTTTTAAAACATTAAATATTGTACGCCTGTTGATTGTTTAATATCTATATGAGTGACATTTGTTCCAAGTAGGGGTTTGTGCTTTAATAATATTATGTCTGATTCGTACATCAATAAGGGAAAATAAGCTTTTTTAAGTAAAATATACAATTTTATTATTTCAGGTGATTCTGGATATCCATTGCGCCCATGGTTAATGACCCCATATTTAGAAGCCACTAGCGAATCTTCAGAAGCTTTTAATCAGAAACATATAGTAGCAAGAGTTCTAATTGAAAACACGTTTGGTCGACTGAAAAATCGGTGGCGTTGTTAATGTAAAGACAGAGTACTACATTACAAGCCTCAAAAATGTGCACAAATTATTCAAGCCTGTTGTGTGCTCTACAACATTGCATTAGATTATGGTGTACCTGAACCAGATGATTTTGGTAAGAATATCAATATTTCATTGAACTTGAAAAAACATCTGCTGTTGCATAGATTTATGTTCACATTATCTTGACAAAAGCGATTTCAGGGTTGATCCCATTCAAATAACTTTTATGTTCATATTCATGAGTACCCCCTTAGAAGATTGCCAAGGAATTCAGTCACTATCATATTCATTATGCCTACAACCTCATCTTTATTTTCAGGTCAAATAGAATGTGAACAACCAGAAACAGGTATTATCAGATATGATGACAGAGATCAAAGAGCAACCACCGATTTAATCCGAGGAAGAGCTTTACGTGATCAAGTAGCCCGACGATTACATAATTAATTTCCTAATTTTCCATAATAAAATACATATGTCGGCTAATTGATCGAAGCTTTTAACACTGTAATTTGGAAAAATTGTAAAAACCATTTACTTTTAAAAGAGTAACCGTGGAGTTTCTTGCCGGCTCTTCTCCATAGGAAACGACCAATTGGAACTGTGCACCTAGCTTCTGACGTTTCATAAGTGCCCTTGTAGGTTTATGTGAAATAAAATATTTTGAATTTTTTGAATTCTGAGTCTTTGTTTAAATCTACCCATGTGTATACATGAACTATATTTATTTACTTCTTAGTCCATACATAACACATTTAAACCATTACAATAATAAAACATTTACGTCAAATAGAATTTTTATTTTTTAAATAAAACATGGGAAGGTAGTTTAGTACACGCATAGTAATGGTAGCTTTTATTTACAACCAAAATCAAGTCATTTATAATTAAGCTTTGAAACAGTACTTTCCGAACGTCAAAACTACATAAGACAGTTCCCCAAAACGCCCGCCCTTAACCACTTCCTAAGGCTTTAGCTGGGAAGAAGTGGCGCAACAAACTTCCCAGTAGCACAGCTGTCTGTCTGTTCATTTAGAAAAACATGATTCCATACGATAGTATGCAAAGTACATTACGAAACACAAACATTAAATTAAATTATTTGCCTTAAGACAGCTAGGACACGCCACTATACCAACAAAAACATTGAATTTTATACTAATTAGAAATAAAAAATAAAATAGGTAGGTACCTAAATAAAAGCCTCCAGGCATAAAGTGTGAAACTATTTAAAAATTAACAATATAAAATTACACACGAAAAGAAAACACTCATAAAAAAATGGCAAAATGCTGCTGTGCACAATGTAGAAGCATAACTTAAGATAATAAATCATTGATCTCTGCATAATCTAGAATCGATAACCTTATTTAATGCTTCTACGGCAACCAATGCAACATCTTGCCATTTCCTATGAGTTTCTAACTCAAGCTCCCTTATGCGAAGCTTTTCCCTCTCAATATTGCAGTCATCACTATGTTTTTTTCTTAAAAAATTCCTCCATTCCTCATCGGAGTTCAGGAACTGCTCTGTTGCTCGTTCCATCTGATTGGGTTGTCTAATAACCCGGCGTCGTGGAGATATTATTCGACGTGAAGTTATACCACGTCGCCGACGTTGTGGAGTATGTCCCGCTTGTGTTGGTCTTAGAGAGCCTGCTGGTGGTGGACTGTCCAAGACAATTTCCTCTTCTACTTGTGCTTGGTAGGTGTTGGTGGTTGGTGATGGTAAGGGTGTTGTGATGTGGGATGGGCCAGCTTCATTCCATGTATCAAAATCCACTAAAATAGAAAATAATAAATGAAAAATCTGCATTAATAGATATGACTGTCGGACTGTTAAGTCACAGGTCTCAATTTTGAACCAAAAACACTTAGGTAGGTACTTACTTAAATTAATAACTGGACTTTCTTCAACAACTGGAACCTCATAACTGGCAGCCAGCACAGGCACAGGTGGTGTTGGTGACAGAGTGACAGTTCTGTTGGGACTGTCAATTCGGTTCTGAAACATTTTAAAAGTAAATTTTAATCATTTTTAGAAAATTAGAAATAGTATTTTTGTTAAAAATCTACAGATGTAGGTACTTGAAGTACTTATATACCTATATTTAGTAAAATATGAAAGCACCACAACCAACCTCAGAAAAGCCCGCTTCCCTTACACCTGTTAAGCCTGTAGCTGCCTGAGGTAAAATTATGTTGAGGACACGTTGTTCCAAATCAGTAAGCTGTAAATTAAGTGCAGGCCCACCACCAGTACCACCAGCAGCCCTATTTATTCTGGCTGCCTTTTTCTTGGTGTTATTTTTTAAATCGCTCCAAACCTTTGAAACACAATATTACCATTGTAGTATGATAATGAATTAATAAGTACAGTCAAATATAAAAATATTCTAGGTAGCTAGGTATATTTGGGAATACATTAGACCAAAATTAAATATTCACTTAAATTTTAAAGGATAAGATTAATAATTATACTGCGGTAGGTACATACCTTCTTCCATTTCTCTGTATTCTTAGTTTCCCCAGTGGGATCACTATTTAATAAATTTGTTAGGCGTTCCCAATCTTGGATCGTCTGTATTCTACCTTTTGCGTTTTTATTCAGTTTGTTTATATCACCGTGTCTGTAAATTTTAGAGAAAATATTATTTTTTAAATGAAAGGTTCACAACTATATAAGTTTTTATTTTCAATATTAAGCTCAAGTGTACTTACTGTTCCATGAAGTTAACTAACATTTCAAACTGTGATGCACTGGTCTTCATTGTGATAAGTAAATAATCGAAATGGAATAAGTTTACTAATGTAACACAAAAGCGCGAAAAAACTTTGAAGGCAAAGAAATGTTTTATATTTTTTTGTAGACATGGCGCGCTCGCCACTTGAATTTGACGCCACACACACCTAATTTTACATCTCCCTTACTCACTGCTTGTTAAAACGAAACAGGAATATCTCATTCAATAACAATATTATTCGTCTAAATTACGTAGGGCACGCATAACGCTTGTTAACATGGTTGCGATAACATTTGTATTTTAGCCGTATTATTTCGCCGAAACCATTCTAAGTTCAAGATAGGCAACATTAAAAAAATAACAAAACTTTCGGCATACTATCGGACAAGTGACGATACGAACTGATGTTAGTTAGACATACTTCAACCCACACTCGCATCATTTTTAAATACCATTGCTCATTAGTTAGCTCGATTAACTTGATCGTCACGTATTTCGTGATACGGCAAGAAACTCACACTAGGGGTACAGATTCTGATTGATCTTGTATTACGTAATTAGGGTAAGTACTGATGTCTATACTTCACACCAACCTTCAACTTACAGCACAGTCCCGAGCATTCGAGCTTTTTAATTTTCATTTTAATTTAATTTCCTCACAGGTGCCCGCACCTGTGAGGAAATTAAAAAGCTCCAATCTCTGAAATACTTAGGAGTTTTGCTTGATCAACTACTTTCATTCAGACCTCATATAAAATTAGTAGCAAAGCGAATCAGAAAACTGATTCTCGTAATGAAACTGTTGCGTAACTCGGTCAAAAACAAGATCTTACACTTGGGCTGATAAGGCATAGATAAAGCCTTCTTACATCTATGCCTATCATAGATTGTTGTTTGTGGTGTTGTGCAAAACAACCGACGATTTTAACAAGTAATAAATATATTTAGCTGATTGCAAATATTTTGTTCTTTTGTTTGATTCCTTATCCACACTAAAGTTTTCACAACTTTAATATGAGCATTATGTGAGTCAAATCTCTGCTACCTACTACTAATTACATTATCGGATGGAGTAAGCATTACCTCAGTGATACAATTTTTAGCACTGATCTTTGGGCTCTTACCAATTGTATCATTGATGTAATGCCGCCTCCACCCCATACTGTAATGCAGTAGCAGGAAATTGACTCCTTAAGTTTTGAGTTGAGCTCCACGATTACTGACAAATTCTTGCACTGCCTGGACAGGTCCACTCAAATCTGTGTGGTTCTTTCCTCAAAACACCATTTCAGACACTACACTACATGGTCCTCTTATGACTTGACCAAGATTATGTCTGGACTTTAAAAGAGACAGCGATCTCTGAGTTTATTTCAGCCTTTCTTCTCAGAGACACATATGAAACGCCGAACTCATCTAACTTTTTTTTTTTATATGAAGTGTGAAAGTGTTTCCCATAACTTAATTACAGACTAAAAAAAATCGTTTCTTGAAGTTAGATGTGTTCTCAATCATGATTTCATGAAGACCTGCAAATTGAAAAATACGTAAGAAAACCACGTGGTAGCCCGCGAAATTCAAATTTTCAATACTACAGACAGACTAAGCTAACTAGTCTGAGAACAGACTGTTCAATATAACTTGTCCCCTTGCCGTCATGTTGGCACCATTGTTTGTCAAGCTTAGGCCGTTTCCTCATTGGTCGGTGCGGTACCGCACGATACAGCCTAGGTTTCCTTATTGGTCGGTAAACACTCTGTACCGAAACGGTACTGCACTGCTTTCATTTAGAATTCTAAATTCAAATTAATTCTATTGATACTAGAGGCCATGACAAAAATGTTTGCCTTATCGTTTTACGAACAAAACCGTATAAAATCGATAGATTTGGATATTCTGAAAATAAAAATCCCAGATATTTTCCGCGTCACGTCTGACCTGACCGCATTTCTAAATAGGTTTGTCAAAAAAAAACACAAGGACACTCTTTTAAATATAAATACTTATTACAAAATCCTGGGTACATTATTCTTGTTGCTTATACATGTGAGAACAATGTACAAAAAATTATAAAAACAGACCAGTCTCAACTGACGGCACCCGTTCACAAATATGACGCGTAGTTCAGCACCATCCAGCTCAATCATTTTGTAGGGAACCGAACCGAATGATCCAACACACTCGCCACCAACAGCGAGACAGTTTAGTGAGCTTTACATACTCTCAACAACCATGACCCTTCAAGTCAACACACATCATAATAACATATAACACGGCTCCATGGTGTGAGTACTATGGATAAGTACGCGTACTTGCTCACACGTCTATCACCCCTTTTAATTAAGAGCGTTTATTCTGAAAGTTGGCAACGTCGTAAATAGCTGTCAAATATTTACGTGTTTTGATTAATTTGGAAATAATACTGTAAGTATAAGAAATGTAGCTAACTAAGTTACTAGAATATTGATTATGATATGCAATAATTAATATTGTAACACCGAATATTTAGTTTAGGCGTAAAAAATGCATTTAGAAACTTTCCAAATGCATGTTTTACGCCTAAAACGGGTACAACATCAAATTCAATGTTACAATTGCTTAACATAATCAATATTCTAGTAACTTAGTTAGCCACATTTCTTATTTCCATACAGTATTATTTCCAAATTAATCAAAACAGGTAAATATTTGACAGCTATTTACGACGTTGCCAACTTTCAGAATAAACGCTCTTAAGCAAACCCCGCCCTCCAACGATATAAATTTATCGACTTGCCCTTACCGTACTCAGTCACAAGAAAAAGTGACCATACTGAGAATAGTGAGGTCACACATTATTAAATAGCGTTTCCATGTCAAACAAGAGTGTAGTCACTGCGTCATTGTGTGTCAGAGGTGTCAAAACGAAACAGAACCGCTACTATCTTTTGACGCGGTTGGGCGAATCTAACGATTTAAATCTTTGCGGCTGTCATCATTTTCATAACAGCAATCACTGCGGCCATCAAGTTCGGCCACCGCTTTTCTAAGAAACTGTAGCTTAAGTGCGGCCACCGCTATTCTAGGAAAACGTAGCTGTACCCTATTTTTGAAGACGGTACGGGAGGACGGCTTTTTCTTGTGACTCTCTCTTTGGGGGGTTGGGTTGTCGGCACTATGGCAGTACTTTAGTGTTGTTTTTGGAAGCCTGTTGGTGTTTTGAAAAAGTTTTACATTTTTCACTCAAAAACTACCCAAGCTAAATTAATAAAAAATTATATGAGAGCACTATTCAAGCTCCTTCTAATAAAGGAAAAAAGAATAACACAGCACTGATGCAATAATACATATAGCTCAAAATAATCATTTATTAAATTCCATTTTAATGACATGATAAGACCTAAGGAAAGATTGTTTGTGCTGCTAGCGCCACTAATGGTGAAACTTGGCAGTTAACTGTACTGTAATAATAATAAATGACAAATAAGATACTAGTAGTTGATTGCATCTATCATAGCAATCATGAGTGTTCATGTTAGTGTTATGGGTTGAATCGGTTTTATAATAATAAAAATCGATTCTCAGTGTATATCTATCGATTCAAGTTGATTTTTAGTCAATCACTATTTGACAACTCCCGACAAGAAAGGTCGCGAGACGAAATTTGTAATGTGATTAAATAGGAATAATAGACGTGCTGTAACGTAGTTAGTAGTACTGCAATGTAACATGAAGAATTGAAGATATGAATACCGAGGACAGCCCATCAAGTGAACCATGCATCATATCCATACGGAAAACAGTGTTGTATTGAAGAGAAAGTGTCGTGAAATCGGACAGTCGTCGCCTTCAATGATGTGGAAGAGGTCGATTGTGCAAGCAACGGCTGGGTGCGCGCGCGCCGCCGCGGCCCTGGCACTGCTGCTCGCCGTTTGCGCGGTGAGTTGGCGAACCTTGTCGCACGCTGCTCGTACCAGGGCTCCGTAACCCCGAAACCTACAACCACAGTACTTATCCACTGGCTATGTTGTTGTTTATATAAACATAACAAACGACATCAACAAGTCATTGATATCTATGTGATAACTTGTTGTGTTGCCTAAGTTCACAGAAATTTTACAACTGTTGAGGTGTGTTGAATGCTTCGAAAATAAGAACTTGCCTAAGTATATATCAATATGGAACTAAATTATTCAATGAAGTTGGAGACAGGCTTCTATGTCTGTAAACTTTTAAAAAAATCCGTCATTGACTCACCTTCATCATTTTGGTTTGCCTTAATTTTATCAGTGCAGTGTTTATTTTTAACTTCCTATATATTCTTTAGATGTTAATGATAAACAGAAAGTAATAGAATTTACCTTCAATCTTAATAGGCTGCACTTATTCTGATGTTGCGGTTGCATCTATAGCGTCTATAGTGACAAAGCAATGCGTACTGAAGCTTCGTATGTTTTGCTCGCAAAAAAGTTATCGCTCTAATGCGGTGGTCACATTAGCGTCTTCGCCACGTTTATTATGTACTGCCACCCGGCCGATAAGTGCTATGCGGCCTGAACTATTGCGACGACTCTAATACGTCTATATAGCCAACTTTTTCAAATATGTGTGTGATTGTAAAACTGTATGCTTAGCATGACCACTATAGAAACGGGTTATGTCGATGGAAGAATAGACAAAATGACAGAATCACAATCTGTCATTTTGTCTATTCTTTCGTCGACAAAACCTGTAGAAAACACATTTCTATGGTCGGCATGCTCGCATGCTGTATGGAAGTTCTTTAGTTACTTTCAAGACTGCATGTAACAAGACATATTGCATCCATAAGTGAATGTAAAGTGTAGGTAGTATAGTAGATATTTTCCTGATCCTGAAGGAAAATCCAACAATTAATCAGTATTAATTTTTTGTTGATAGGATTATGTTCTTACTTGAATCAGATTTTATAATCCTTTGTTTTCCTCCTCAACAAGTTTTTATGAGGAAAATAGTTGTTTGTGGCTGTACTGAAATTGTTAATTATAATAAAAATAAAGTAATGGAGACTGTAGAGTTATGGTTGGTTGGTAGGGATTTACCAATGTTTGGTTAATTATTACTTTACAAATAAATATTTCATACACTTCATTTGGCAAACATTGTAGTTAGTTTTGCCAATTAATAAGTGGTTGGTTATTAAAAAAATATTGTGTAGGATACTGAACGAGTACAAAACACAAAGTCAGCACAAAATATATATTAATTGGCCTATCTAAGACAATCACCTAATTCAACCCATTCCTAATACTTACTGGTTTACTTACCGGTTACTGTTAGAATACATGTTTACAAAAACATCTATTCTAATAGTAACCTTAGAATAGAATAGAAATTGTTCTTTATTTGCACAGAAAGTAGGTACAAGTTACAGGTGTTAAAGTTAAAATGATCCTTATACTAACTAACTTAACTAAGGCATGCAAACAGTTTACAAATATTATTAACAAATTCAATCAAATCAATACAAGTTTACCATGTCAAGATGAAATTCAGAAAAAAGAACAAAATTAAAGTAGGCAATACAACACAAAATGTCAAGTTTAATAAAATGGGATTATAAATTCGTCAAGTTTGAGGTCAATACATTTAATTTTTTTTTTTTTTTTGTTAAATATGATCAGACCCATACATATTATATTTTTCTTTAATCGGGCGGTATCGGAACCACTAACAATTAACAAATTTTTATACTGTCTCCTGATTGGCCGGTGCCTATTTTCAGACACTTTATTAAAAAGATGCATGTTTGATTTAACAAAACAGCCACCTCAAAGATATAAAGAGATGGGAATGTTAGTAATTTTAGGGACTTAAATACAGGTACGCAGCTATCTGTTACTATTAAATTGCACATAGCCCTTATACAGCGTTTTTGAGCCTTGAACACCGAAATATTATGCCAAATCTCAAAATCGACGCGACTAACCCGTGGTTTGCAATTAACCTTGTGGCCATTTTTTTTTTTTGACAAATTAAAGAGTACATACGCATCTGCACTACATTTTTTGCATACTTCTTCTGCTTGTGGCTTCCAAGTTAATTGGCTATCTATCATAATGCCAAGGAATTTTGTAACTAATACTTGGTTACCTTTTTGTCCATTATAGTGTAAATGCAAGATTCCTGGTGGAATCCGTTGATAAAAATGCATTACATTAATCTTTGATAAATTAATCTCTAAATTATTTTGGTCAAGCATATAATGTTTAGTAAAGTATCATTTAAGTCATATTCATATGTTTTTTGACAATACATTTAATCAAGGCAGTACTATCGTCAACGAATAAGACCATAGGATGTTCAATGTGGCGAGGTAAATCATTTATATACAGCAAAAACAATACCCTTAACCAACTTGTTACTCAAATAACTAGAAAACGCAACCAAGAAGAATCTCTGCTAGATCTTGTGTTATGCAATGACGATACGCTAGTTTGTGATGTGTAGTACCATCCACCTATAGGTAAGAGTGACCACCTCGTCATTACAGCTACAATACAGGTAATTCATACCAATAATAAGAACGACATTAACCAATTGCATTACGATTTTTACAAGGCAGACTTCAAGGAAATCTTAGAACATCTGACAAAAAAAAAAAAAAAAAAGTTCAACTATTAATGAAAATTCTGTTTATGATATGTGGCTCTCTTAAAAATAAAAATTCATTCATTAACAGAAGACGAAAAAATTATAAATAAAAAGCGATATACGATTATTCGTATGTCGCAAAGTCAAAGTCAAAGTCAAATCATTTATTTCAAATAGGCCCTTGTAAGGCACTTTTGAACGTCAAAGTTTACAAAAAATTGAATTGATTCTAGTCGCCCCTTCCAAAAGGTAGTTTTCGTATGGAGAAGAATGGGCAAGAAACTCCACCGTTACTCTTTTAAAAATTGTTACAATATTTGTATGTGTTACATTCGTTACATAATTATATGTGAAGACGATGCATCTAAAAAAATAAAATAAAAATAGGTTACCACAATAGGTAAAAAGAAGAATTAATAAAAATGAAGCCACGAAAGATAAATTAATTAATGATGTGATAGATGTACGGTTTTCACATATTTACAAACATTGTAAAAGTAGATGATTTTCTTAAAAAAATTACAATTAATAAGTCAGTGTGTGAGGAAGTAATCACAGAATGCAAAATCAATGTCATGTAATACTCGTAAAAATAATAATTTATACAACTTAAATTAGCAACCAGTTTGATTTTGTCTAGATTCTAGATTGTCCTATGGAGCAGGACCAGCATGTTTCCAAGCATTCTTATCTTGGATATATTCCTCTAATTTGTAATAGGCTTGTTTACAAAGTGTACTTTTAATATGAGTTTTAAATTTTCTTTCATTTAATTGTAATATATCACAAGGTATTTTGTTGTAGCATTTAACACAGTACCCCATAAAAGATGAAGATACTTTAGATAATCTGAAAAATGGTTGATCTATTTTATCTTTATTTCTAGTATTAAAATTATGTCTATCACTTATTTTGTTAAAAATATGTAGATTTTTTCTAACATACATAATATTTTCATAAATGAATTGGCAAGGTACTGTCATAATATTAATCCCTTTAAATAGTTCCCTGAGAGATTCGCTTTTTATTTATATATATAAATAACAAAGAAATCCATGACTTAATCCTGAAGAAAAACAACTGTGGACCTCCTACAGAATTTATCCTAATGCGGACGCGTATAAGAAATTTAGAGTTAATAATGATATTATAAATATAACTCGATATAGAAGAACGTTTTTCGAGTCCACTGTTATAATACAGGTCTTAAAGCGTTTTATGGTTACATCAGGAAACAGCTCAACTCTAAAGTTTGTATCCCAAATATAGTCAACTACAAAACTAATCAACTCGTTATGAAACCGGAACAAATAGCTGAATCTTTTGCGGATCAATTCGAACTAAGTTCTGTTAAAGAGCCCGATGGACCTTTACCAACCATTAATGCACCTAGAGTAACAAACTCAGTTTAAAAGTTCAACATTACTGAAGATATGGTACGAAACGCAGTATTAAGTTTTGACGATAAAACAGCCACTGGTCCAGACGGCATACCATCAATCATCATCATCGTCAAGTCTGCCGAAAGACGTCCACTGGTGGTCATAGGCCTCCCCCAAGCACCGCCACTTCGACCAATTCTGTACTTCTCGCATCCAGCGGTTTCCTGCGGCCTTCACAAGCTCATCGGTCCATCTTGTGGGAGGCCTTCCAACGCTACGTCTTCCGGTACGCGGTCGCCACTCCAGAACCTTTCGCTCCATCGACTATCTGTTCTGCGAGCAATGTGCCCCGCCCATTGCCACTTAAGTTTGGCAATTCTTGTCTCTATGTCGGTTACCTTGGTTCTCCTGCGGATCTCTTCATTTCTGATTCGATCTCGAAAGGGAAACTCCAAGCATAGCCCTCTCCATTGCTTATTAGAAGGCTAAAAGTCACCCAAAGGGCAATTCTCTGCGTATTCAGTTTAACAATGCCTACAGGGCGCTGTTACGGCTGCCACGCTTCTGCAGTGCGTAAAACAATGTTTGCTGAGTCGCATACAGACGGCTTTGATGCCACCTGGCGCAAAAAGACAGCCTCACTGCTAAGTAGATTGCGTGGGAGCAGTAACAGCATCCTGAATGTAATAGCCAATAAGTTGGACAGCCCACTGGTGTGGAGCCTCACCTAGAGGACTAAGTCTCTCTTAGTTATTAGGTATTAACATAGTTTTTAAGTTCATACTAACAATATAAATGTAAATTTAATGGATCATTGGTTGTCTGAACAAATAAATAAATAAAATAAAATCAATATTACTCAAGAATTGCTCACAAGCTCTGACCAGCAACTTGACTCAAATTATGAACAGATACCTGGAAGATTGAATTGTGCCAGCTGATTGGAAAGTGGCCAACTGTTTACAAGAAAGGAAATAAACTATTACCACTAAACTATAGACCTATTAGTCTGACTAGCGTACTATGCAAAACGATGGAAAAAATAATTGCGAATAAGATCAGAGAATTCCTATCACAGGAGCAACATGGATTTGTCCCGAAACGATCAGTCACAACGAATCTACTGAAATGCGTACACGAATGGACCAAGAATCATAACAAAGGGCATCCCACAGATGTGATATACTTGGATTATGAAAAAGCGTTTGATCGCGTCCCTTTGCGACGTCTGATACGCGAACTTGAACACTTTGGCATACGTGGCAGTATATTAGGCTGGATAAGTGATTTTGCTTACCAAAAGAACATTCCGTGTGCGTATTGGAGACGTTCTTTCTGCAGCTCGTATAAGGCTCAGCGGTGTTCCTCAAGGATCGGTGTTTGGTCCACTGATATTTATTTTATACCTCATAGACTTGAAAAACACGCTTCGCCTGCCATTCTCGTTATTTGCGGATGATATAAAGTTTTTTGGGAATCCCCATTACCAGTATCGAGATAATAGCAAGATATCCAAAATGATCTAAACGCTTAATACAGATTGACTCAGGACCGGTTGTTGACTCGAAAAACTTACCGTCTCGGACTCTAAAAACTCTCATCTGTTGAGTTACAGAAAGATCTAGGTGTTATTATGTCGCCTGACTGGTGTTATTATGTTAACTGCCTATTCTAGCGGTATAATTAGCTGTGAGCCCCAGTAGGCTGTGCTTAGTTTGGGGTCCACCGCTACTTCTACTAGTTATATTATTATTTGGTTAGACACACTAGCAGCTAATTAGACGATGCGTGTGTATCAATAGTTTGGAGATGTTTATATACAGGAAACTCGGCGGTAGACACGTCGGCAGGAATGCTCCTAGGACGACCATAAGGAGAAGTGGCATTACTGTGGCGTAAGGGGCTCTTCAAGTCAGTGTATGTAGTGCAGTGTAACAGTGTTTGAATCTCGGCCATAAAAGCTTGCTTAGAAGATCGCGCGATTTTAGTGATAAGTATTTACATGCCAACAGATTCGACAGAAAATACTAAACTACTATTAACTGGTACTTAATTTAATAGTTAATTTAAAAATATACTTAGTGTTATATACATAGTGTTATAGTTTACGTAATAGTTAATTTACGGCAGAGTTTGGGAAGAAATGCGAGACAGTCAAAGGGTATTTAAAGGCAAGCTTAAATGGTGCCAAAATCATCAAAATGAAATGAAAATGGACTTAATAACATCTCAAAGATTGTCCAAAAACTTTAGCCGATTTTGGAAGACCATCTCGACTTGATCTTAAACCAGCTTTGCCGGTGACAGTGGCGGGCTGCAGTACACCAGTGGAAATAGTGAACACTTTCCTGAACCACTTTCGTGTTTCCTCGCCGCTGAAGCCTTCTGAATCAATGGTCGATGCTTAGATCTGTCTATTGTGACAGATCTAAGCATCGCCCTCTTATTCGTTTTACAGCCAAGCAAGTATCCATCTGCAATACAGAAAATGGCCAGAGGCAAGTCTCCAGGGCATGACAGTCTCAGCATCGAGCACTTGAAGCATGCGGATATACATTGTCCGAGAGTGTTATCCATGTTTTATTCTTTGTGTTTGAGTCACTCTTAGGAGGAAGATCTCCTAAGAGTCCTCCTACATTTATGTATGTAGGTAAATATTGTGTCTTCTGTGAGCTTAGTACGTACTTATAATAACACACTAACATAGCTTATAAGTTTTTGTTTGTAACTAACTAACTAACGATAAATGACTCGTTGTTGTCTTTAAAAATAAATAATTGAATTAATAATTAATTTAATCTGTCCAGTAGATTCTTGAAGCAGTTCAGTGAGGGAGCTGTCACAACATTCTCCGGAAGCCTATTCCATGCTGTTAACTTACAACTCAGTTAGATAAGAATTGCTTCAAAGGCTTTTTCTTTGACGAATTTTCCCATAACTTTAGGGAATGCCCACACAAATGTTAGTTGGCAATCAGAGTGTAAAGGTCTTGAAGGCTGGGCCCTTTGTAGTGAACTGTTAGTATTTTGTACGTCTCAATGAGCCTATCCCTTTGTCTACGCTGTTCCAGTGTGATAAGGCCAAGGTCTTTTAGACGCTGTTCGTAAGGTAGATTACGCATGGTGCGGATCATCTGGGTTGCTCTGCTTTGAACATTATCTAGAAATGTCTTTTTTGAAATATGGGTCCCAGGTAACATTCGCATATTCCAAGAGAGGTCTTATGTAGGTCTTGTACAACTTGAAAAGCGTCTTAGGCGTCAGGCACTTGAATGCCTTGCGGATGATGCAATTTGCTCTTTTTACAATACTGGATGTGTGCTTCTAATTTTAGGTCGTTGGACATAATAACACCTAGGTCTTTCTGTGAGACGATAAGTTTTTCGAGGATTGTTTTTACCTATGTGTTAGCCATTTGTCAACATTCAGCGTCAACAACCGGTCCTACATGGGTTTATCTCAAACTTACAACTGAATGTTACCTACATTCATTGCATATAAATATATTAATTATATTCTAACAAAAGACTGTTTCTGGCAAACAATTCATTTGATGTACGATCTTGAAAAGAGATCAATGAGATGTATTTGAACACTGTGCAGAGTAAGTGGCGGGGCGGCGAGTGCGCCGACCTGGTGATCGAGATCCCGGGTTCTGGCGGCGGCGAGCTGGAGGCGCCGGAAGGCGGCCACTACCGGCTGGACTACCGGCCGCCGGAAGGCACGCCGGCGCCCAACTTCACGGTGCCGGCGCGCGCCAACACCATCAACTTCGTGGGGCTGCCGGGCACCAAGTACCACTTCATGCTCTACTACTCCAACGCCACATTCGCCGACCTCTTGACGTGGAATCAAACCATCATCACTGGTAGTGTTCACATAGTTATTACATCTGCAATTTGTTGGTTTTCATTGTTTTTATTGCTTGATTTATTATCATAATGCCTGCTAGAGCTTATAAAATTATAGTCAACATTAAAAAAACTTACTAGTATGATTGTCCAACAACGATTTTTTGCTAAAACAAAACTCAATTTATCTTCTACTGCGACTGCAAGTAGTAACTGAGCAAGAATACGCAATAATGATTCTCATCTGATGTCTACACACATAACTGAAAGTTTAATTTGCTTGCCTTGTTTTATTCTGCCGTGTAAGTGGACAATAACAAGAATTGCATTGTTGGTGGACAGCGCCGGAGCCACCCACGAACCTCACGGTGACGCTGGGCCGCAACAAGCAGGCCTCCATCTCGTGGTCGCCGCCGGCGCACGGCGACTATACCGGATTTAGATTTAAGGTACTTTTCAGTTTAATCTTATAAATATACTACATGGTCGAGCCCCTCGGATCTATGTAGGTATACTGAAATCGTCACAAGTCTGAGGGTGGCTTCCCACTGTGTGTGATTATACGGACGCGCACGGCATGCGGCATATCTACGAACAAAAGGATTAATATTACTGCTAACCTCATAAAGATCAAAATAGCAGAAAGAGCGGACTCAAACCGCAGACGCGCACGGACTTTTGATTTTGATCATTGTATATTTAACAATAATGTGTAAATTCGTTTGCACCCAAATGGTTCGTTTGCGTAAATGTACCTAATTCTTTCGTTCGAACCACGCACAATGAAGGGTTCTGTAGTTGGGATGAATTTATCCCAAAACAAACTTAACATTGTAGTTGAAAAACATGTTCTGCCATACATCGATATACAATTTAACAATTTTCGGACATTTTCCTTTACATGTGCTGTGAGACCTTGCTTCCTGCCAAATTTCATAATTCTTGGTCAACGGGATCCCTGTAGGTTTTGATTCATTTGCGAGTATCAAAATATGTCGTATAAATGGCCGTATTTTCTTTTTGCGTTGACTTATCAGCTTGATTTTTTTAGAGCTCTAAGGGACCATAGACCTACGTATTTGATATTACTTTCAACTTGATACTTCCACGCGTTCTTGAGAAAAAGGTATTGACAGACAGACAGACGGACAACAAAGTGATCCTATATGGGTTCTATTTTTCCTTTTGAGGTACGGAACCCTAAAAACTAAACCAAAGACACCGACTTCCGAAATTAAAGTTATTTTTCACTTTGTAGTGTTTTTTTTGGAAGTCGGAAGTTATTTTTTGTTAAACTTTTTTACTGTTCACTTCTTAGTTGTGGTTGTGGTTTATTGTTCCCCACACAAATTCGAATACCACTACCTGCTATGTAAATAACAGTGACAGGAAGTTATTATAACATCATCATCAGGCTGTGGGAAAAATAAGTATTATTGAAGCTAACTTAAAAACTACTCAAGTAAAGTTAATAAAATTTAGGGACCACCGTGCAAGCTTCTAACAATAGTAAAAAGAATTTTCAAAATCGGTCCACAATGAACGAAAATATGGAAATATCGTAAGATAACTAGGACTAAAAGGTGGTCCGCGGTACGCTGGAGTTCCGTGGAAGGACCACAAAGGTTCCGAGTTTCGTCCGAGAGTTCAATAAAAGACTAGGTATAGATTCCATTCACAAATCACACCAAACCATCGATGCTAACTGTGTCAGAGTGTGAGAATTTGATCGACATTAAGTAACTGTTCATCCCTTCTAAAGCAAACAGTCGAATCGGTAAATCCTAATTTGAATGACTTTTGAATTGAATTTAAAGATGAATACTCTGCAGTCGTTAAGAAGGCTATCATAGTTCTACTTCCGTTTGTGACGACTTACCGAAGCAAGACAGGTTTTTCAGCTTAAGCCCCCAGTACACGCGCTCGGCTCTATGGGCAAATCAAACGGGAAATCACGCAAAAAGCCCCAGCCGAGCGACGGGCTCGCCCAATGTATACTGGGGTCTTTACCCTTACTCCAAAAACAAGTACAGAAACAGACTGGATGCAGCTCCAAATTTTGGCGTTCAATTGTGAAAAAAAACATTCATCACATTAAATAGTTAAATTGTATTATTTGTACAGTAAATTATTATAAGTATTATTATTTTTCATTTATAATTTGTTCTTTCTTTTGAAGTCAAACATGAAAATATTCAAACTACAAGCTACAATCACTTTTGTTATTATCTAAATGGGGTCCGTCAAAAAAAAAAAAGATTAATTCAGATTCCGTGGCCAAAAAAAATTAGAACCGCTGAGCTAGACGCTTCTTCTACTTAACTCTCATTAATTTTAATTCATACAATCGTAATTTTCTTGTAACTCATTGATCGGTTTCGCCAATCTCACGCATTGTTTACGAACAATGTAAAAAAAGTTCGCGATGAGTCGACGAGCATGCCGCCGCCGTGTGCGCGTGCGCCTGGTGAATGCTCTCGCTTGGCGCCATGTAACAACACAACATAGTGGGAAGAGGTTTTCAATGAAAATGGCCATTTTGTGGAGAGAAGTTCACTATCGTTGTGTGCGACAATTTACAAATCTTATAAAATATTATTATTTAGTCAAATACCTATGCAAATTGACACTACTTCAACTTAAAAAAAAACAAGTTTACAGAATTTTCACGAAAGTGCACAAATTCTGTGGAGAATCATAATTAGTCTCATCGATATAGTATCGGATCCGTAGGATGTCAAAGGTGAGGCCAATTTGGCTGAGTGTAATTCACAGAGTTTATTGTATGTTAGGAGCTCAGTTCCTGACGCAAAGCATATAGCCGGGTCGCGTAACTACAAAGGCGGATGCAAATCAGATACCCATAGTCTGTGCTGCTTAAAGCATACAAACTAATAAAGCATATAACTATATATACAAACAAATGCGGCTGCACTACAAACCGCTGTGTTGCAGCTGGGTTCGGACGAACTATTACTGCTTTAAACCATTCGCAAGACAATGCAGCACAGACTATGGGTGTCTCTTTTGCAACCGCGTTTGTATTTACGCAGCCGGGTCCAGGCCGGCCCCGGCGGGGCCCGGCTGATGATGAGTGACGATGTGCGCTCGCAGGTGATCCCGCTGACGGAGCGCGCGGAGGGCGGCGCGCGCAACATCTCGGTGGACGGCGCCGGCAACTGGTCGTACGTGCTGCGCGAGCTGTCACCCGGCGCCACCTACCAGCTGCACGCCTTCACGCTGCTGCACGACAAGGAGAGCGCCGCCTACGCCTCGCGCAACTTCACCACCAGTGAGTCACCCCCACAGCTCCACAGCTAGCGCGGCAGGCGGCGGCAGCAGGCCGGCGAGCCTGGGCTGCCCCTCTACGTTCACACTGTTCCTTAACTATGTTCATATAATAAGGGATGTTACCTAAAATACCTGTGTTTCTTAACATTATGTAAACATAATCTTTAGATATATTTATTTTACTACGTCTGGTCGCATCAGGTTCCAATCTTCAGTAAAGACAAGTAAGAACTGCAAAGATAGAGGTCATCTTCGCTGTTTCTTTATTCACAACAGAATTTAGCATCATACTCATAGTAAATCAGTCGTTTTGAAGTTGATGGTAAAAATAGGATCACTACGGTTTATACGTTCAGTGTGGTAGTGATAGTTCCGAATAGATGAATCATACAGATATAAATACTCAAACGGTGGAATCCGTCGCCCTGGTCTGGTTGCGAATTGTAAACTAGATTATTGAGCAATGCTGCCTTGACATTTGCATGTGTGCCACTGTCGGAGTGTCACGTGACCCCCGCACGTCACACCACCCGTCGGCGTCCGACTGTAGGTATAATGCGACCTTAATGACATTGCGGTCAAACTGATTTACAATAGCCCATAAAAAAGGATTAATTACGTTTATTAGCTAGGTGTGTTTGGTTACAGCTGGTTGCAAGTACCTAGTGTGTGAAAGAAAGAAAGAAAAATGCTTTTATTGTCATTACAGCAGAAATATACACGTGTGCTCTCAGACTCGCGTCAGAGCAGCCCGCCTGTCGGTGGAGCAGGTGCTCTACGGCGGAAAACTATTTCTATCCGCTGAGGAGAGCGGTGACCATCACCGCAACCGCAATACCAGGAAAAGCAAAACAGGGAGTGATCCCATAAAGCTAGAACGCGAAACCAATAAAATCTAATTTTCTAAGCATGAAGACCTTGTTCATTGTCCGGAAAAATTTATGAAAAGCAATCTAAAATAATTATCAATCAATCAATCAATCAAATTATTTATTTACAGATCATACTATCCAATAATAACATTGTGTCTGATGACATGACGTAATACCCTATTTGATGGAAATGACATTATACATCTGTTTTATGTGCGTTATCCAAATGACAGGACGTGGTGTAAACGCCGGGGCTCGCGACTATTAGTGCATTAAAATGTTAACTGGTTGGCGGAGAATAAATTAATCGTAGCCACTTGTAGGTGGCACGATTGTGTGGTGCGCCCAGTCATCAGCGGCACTAGTGTTGCAGAACATTCCGCGGCGGCGTAGTGCTGCGGTAATCATGCAGAACTGTAACCATAACACAGATATGAAAGTTACCACGCGCTTCATAGAAAGGTGTAGGGGTATCGAAACTATTAATCTTGATGACTTCAGTGCAACGAGAACTTATCGAGTAGTATGCTTTCACTCCGGAACGTTTTATTGTGTGCAGGCGGGTGTTTTCGGCAATTTCATAAACAGTGTGAAGCACTTTGTTGTGAGTGTAAGCACCGGTAGCGCGTAATGTACATAAGCTGAAGGTCGAGAGGCTCGTTCGGCGCGGGCGCAGCGCCCTCCGCACACCAATTACTCGCAGAAGGTCCACGCGGGCAGAGCGCGGCTTAAGCCTCGTTCATGTTAAAATAAAGATAAGAAACAGTGGCGCAACTGTATTGTTTCCAGTAACATCAAAATGTTGCTGGTCAACACGGCTCTGCAACATGTTTTTCATCACACTTGCTCGTAAAGTGGCTCTTATTGAGCCGCTTTTAGGTTCATAATGCAGTGTATTAAATACGAGTGCTTATTACTTTCCATTAACGCACTAGTGCGGTAATGTGAGCCACATATAACTATTTAGGTGCAAGTCGGAGTAATTACACCTCTATACACAGGTCTTCAACAAGTCTGTTTTTTTCTCGCAAGTGTGTTGAAAAACGTCGTATGAAACGCGTGTGCATTGATCATTAGTTTACACTGTAATGACCAAAACAGCACACTTGTATCATAATGTACTATTCCGCAACACGAAAACATGTTGCTGTAACAATTTGTACAACTTTTCTTTCCAATGGTGGTAACTATTTGACATTGACAGCGCCTTTTTGTAGTAGCAGTATGGGTCATTTTCGTAGTGCTAATGTTAGCATTGATGTGCACAGTAGTTGCCAGCGCGTGCGTGCCAGCGTCTTGGGTTTTCATTTTGACCTCACCATCGAAAATCATGAAAACGATACCTATGATGAATAAATTGAAAAGAAGGGTACAGGGAAAGAAGGATCATTGTCAATTTTTTTCAATATTCAAATAACAATGCCATCTAGTAGAAAACCTACTGAACTATTAGGCCCTGTAACCCGAAAACGAATAAAAAGATCAGTTTACACACAAGAGCCTTTAAAAGCTAGTATGGATGTAGGAAAGAAAGGTCGTAGTCACCCCTGTTTTTTTATAAAAGATCATTGTCTATGGACTTTGATCTTTTTTTGCTTGACGTTTCGTCCTGTCAGGCAAGTGACAATTCAATTCATTATGCGCGCTTTTCTTTCTATCTGCTCTTGAAGATTATATTTATTCGTTGATAGAAATAATATTAGAAATAATGTCTGACGATAGTGAAAGTGAAATGACTAAATGCTGTATCACTCAAAAACCAAAGAAAAAACAGAAAACTACATAATTTTTGTGTTTTCATTTAAGTTACTTAGAAGAACTACATATTAGAATCATGTAAAACGAATCATAGTCAAGTGACATTGATCTTTCTCTCAAAAAATCTTAAGTAAAAAAAATTATAGAAATATTAACTATATAAAGGCATATGTAATAGGTATAAAATATAATACATAGTAATGCCCTGTTATCATAGTATTAAGATAAGCTTTATTAATTTTTTAATAAAGTGCATTCATTAGTTAATCAGTTTTTTATTATTATCTTCTAATGAGGTGTATCTGACAATGATCTTTCTTTCCCTGTGCCCTTCTTGTCGTAGCCGCCATCTTGGATTTACATTTTGCCCTCACGATCGGCTTTAGCAACTACGAAAACGACACCGATGACGAAAAATTATAAATTTTCGCAGCCGCCATCTTGGATTTACATTTTGATCACTCTTTTTCTCTCGCTCTCGCTCTCGATAGAGTAATTAGCAATAATTAGCAGCGAAATCAATTTTTTTTCAATGTTTAAATTTTTTACCACCTCCGAACGAACGTGATAAATTTTTCTTAGTCATCCGTCAAAATGTGAGATTTGTGACAAAATAGACGCGCCCGTAGTAAGTAGCAAATAAGATATAATGAGTCCCAACAAAATAAGTAAAAAAGTTATGTCACAAGTCAAGAAATTACCAGCAACAAATGCTTCTAGATTTATGTCACATGGTTGACCCGTGCTAGCATTTAAGAAAAATTTGTAAGACATGACAAAATTTATCATGATTGTCTTGTCACAAACATCTTGAGTACGCCTGTGCTCGCTCCGGTGTTATGCGGAGTAGTTACCGGCGTGTACTGCTGTCGAGTTAGCACTGATGTGCGCAGTAGTTGCCAGCGCGTACTGCTGTCGAGTTAGCACTGATGTGCGCAGTAGTTGCCAGCGCGTACTGCTGTCGTGTTAGCACTGATGTGCGCAGTATTTGCTGGCGCGTGCTGCTGTCCAGTTAGCACTGATGTGCGCAGTAGTTGCCGGCGCGTGCTGCTGTCGAGTTAGCACTGATGTGCGCAATAGTTGCCGGCGCGTGCTGCTGTCGAGTTAGCACTGATGTGCGCAGTAGTTGCCGGCGCGTGTTGCTGTCGAGTTAGCACTGATGTGCGCAGTAGTTGCCGGCGCGTGCTGCTGTCGAGTTAGCACTGATTTGCGCAATAGTTGCCGGCGCGTGCTGCTGTCGAGTTAGCACTGATGTGCGCAGTAGTTGCCGGCGCGTGTTGCTGTCGAGTTAGCACTGATGTGCGCAATAGTTGCCGGTGCGTGCTGCTGTCGAGTTAGCACTGATGTGCGCAGTAGTTGCCGGCGCGTGTTGCTGTCGAGTTAGCACTGATGTGCGCAGTAGTTGCCGGCACATGCTGCTGTCAAGTTAGCACTGATGTGCGGAGTAGTTGCCGCCGCGTGCTGGTGTCGAGTTAGCACCCATGTGCGGACTAGTTGCCAGGGCGAGCTGCTGTCGAGTTATGTTTCTGCACCACTCCCGCGCGGTGGCGCGTGTGACAACAGTCACCGCGGGTATTGTTTTGTTCACCCATTGTTCCTTTTTCGGCGCTCATTGGGGAAGCGCTACTTTGTCACAAGATATGCACAACTACAGCTTAGCGCAGAACATACGAATCGAATTTGTGTTATTTTTATTTTATTTGCAAAATATCATGTGTTCTTTCAACTCAAAAAACCGGCCAAGTGTCAGTCGGACTCGCACGCGCAGGGTTCCGTATCACCGTACATTATTTAGCAAAAAACGCCAAAAAACAAGCACGTTTCTTGAATGGGGGTCCCCCATTCAAGAAATGCTGCTGTAGGAAGGATGATTCAGTATTTGGTGGGTGTAGGGCCCTCCTCTGGTGAGACTGGTGACGGTCTACCCGCTTGCGGCTGGCCAAATGACCCGTGGCCGTAACACGTCTTTGAGCGGCCATATCTAGTGGACCGGCCAATGAATATCGTCAGTTTTTATATTGTTCACAAAGGTACTACTCATATAATAATGCCGCACTGAATCAGCCTTCCTAGCGATAGTTATCAAAAGTACGGCCATCTCTTAGATCGGCCAGGATGAGATCACCGCGAAGACGACTGGCGTCATCAATACAATCGATATAGTCGCAGACCAACGCGCCTGAACGCACTCTGCGCGTACCCATGTGACCACAGATACCAAACACAAGGTCGCACTACCACTGCAAGAGTACCACCGCGACCTCCACAAATAATGCATAACATATAATTGCGCCTGAAACAATGATGACAATTCCAATACAGAAAGACGCTTTAATTCATGGAAAACCGTCGACTGGCACGACGAAATACGCGGGGTTTGACCTAGCAGCAAGGTATTCAGAAGATTGTGCCTCACTGGAGCAACTCCGCGGAACGTGTACGAAGCGCAAATACTGGAAGGATTTGTAAATGATTCGACGAGCCGAAGTACAAGCATATTGTGAATAGTCACTGTATTCGGTAATTTAATAAGTGTGATGGTCCCTCCAACCAAATTCGACTTTGTAAAACAAATAATTTTACCATTAGGTTATTAATTTATCCTTTTATTAAACTCGCAATGCTCGCACTCAGTGAACCGTAGTTTTACATCGTGTGATTCATTCTATTAGGAAGGGGTAAAAACAATTGAATATTTACAATTGAGAGGGAAACTGCAGAGGATGTAGGTTGAGGACTGTAGGTTTAGTTTATATTACAACACACACACACACACACACACACACATTTCACTGTAGGTTTGGTTTTGTTTATTGGTTTGGTTTTTTTTGTTTTTATTGTTTATTAAATTGTTAAATTTAAACAAATAACTTACCCATACTTATTTACCTTTGAAACTACATGATTTTAAATGTGTTATAAGGTAATGCTGATGATTCTTATACAGAAACACCCCTTAAAAGTATTCTAAATATATAAATACTACAAGTTAATAAACAAATACGGTCCCTGCGTTGCTAACTTTGAATGGCATATGTGAGAACAGAACTAATTTCCGGAAGTGATACCCATCACATTCCGTATCCAAGCGTGAGCGTTCAGAGCTCGCACGCATGACGTGATAATCTTGTGATAATATAATATGTTTTGTTTGTCCCCTTGCGCAGGATTCACAGGACACTGGTGAGCAGATGGCATGTTGTTTCTCGTCACTTCACAACCTCATGTTACGCCTCTATTTGCTAACGCCATCGAACTATCACTCTTGGATAGATCCTCGTTGATAAATAAGTATCCATGATCAAACAAAAGCGGAAGCCCTACTTTACTACACAGTAAACACCGTTAGGAAGCTGTTCCTTAGATTTTATTTAGTGTTGTATAGTGTGATTCGTTTTTAATAATATGTGTGTGTGTACCTATATGTTGTGTATGTATGTATGCCAGATCGTAAAATTCGTAGACCAACAAATTGAGTCATACCTACCTACCTATCTTTCTTGAAATCCCACCATGTTAAAGTAGTAAATTCGACGATTACGCAAGCACACGTTTTTGGATATAAGGAAACTAAAACTACAAAGCAACATTTTCGTAGAATCACGGAGACATCGAAAAGATTAATGTCAATTATGATAACTCTTTACTAATGTTACACTCACGAGTTGTGCGACTAGCTCGTGGATTGACGTCACAGCCCCCGAGCTGTCGTCCTGCGCAACAGATGTGGAGCTGACATCTTAACAGTTTACGGGCGATCGCTGAGCTCATGCGTGCGGCGGCAGACATTGATTCAATTAAAAACTTTCTTAATAGCTTTGCAACTGAACAGCTGTTAGTTTTTCTGTCGCCGTCGGATATATTACAAGAAAGTAAGTCGGGCGTAGCATGAGGGCCGCTTATATTGTGCATGCTTTTCTTTATGCTTCCACAAGTAGCTGTCGGTAGAGGACTGTGTGGTCCAAGTACTCGTCACCAAGCGGGCCACTGTATCTGTGTGGCTCACACTATTCACGTGGATGGCGGATTGTATTTGTATCAAGGTCAATAAGTCTTTGTACACGGACCATATGTTATTCTAAGCACTCAGTGTGACTGTACAACAATGTGTCCATCCGCTACTCATTCGTTTGCCACCAACATATTTTCACACCTATTTTCATAAAAATTACTCGCCATCGTACAATATTTATGTCAAGTCGGAATTTTTAAATGTCAACCATTCAATAACAGAAATTATGAATAATTACAAATACAAGAGATTATAAATGGCAGTCAACTACTTATATTAATGTTTAAGTCATTATAATTAGTCCCTGCTTTTATTAGTTGAAGATACAATGGTGCCGATTCTTTTGTCACAAATGCCACTAAATTTTAGTGATTTTTAGTCTAGTTTAGTTTATTCCTGTCAAACGACGATTTCCCATTCTGAAATAGACTAAAGTGACACAACTTAACTATATGTTAGTTTGACAGCACTAAGATAGTACTGAGTTTTTAATTTAGTGAAAATGGCAATTTTGCTATTCTGAATTTGATGTTTTCACCTAAAATTTTGATTGTAAAATACCAAACCAGACAAAATCTGACAATTTTTACTCGCAATTAAAAAGGTGTGGGGTAAAATAAGTTGTCATGAACTAAAATTCACACCAACATCTCGACTTCACGTGTAAAACAGTAGGTACTGTATTTATTTTTTCTTTTGATTTTATCTCGAAAATGGTGCGTCCTATCGCAAAAATAATGAAAATTTCGACCCCCTTATGAAACCCATAAACCCCTAAAACTCAACATATAGGTAATAATATTTTTTTCATATTTTCCATACCAAAGTGAAAAATTCCATATAAAACACGTCGAGGCTGCGCCTCCGGCTCTAAAAAAAATCCCGGGTTAGGGCAAACCACGGGTACCACGTGGATTCGCGATTGTCAAATTCGATTTTAGTTGTGTCAAAATTATTTTTTAATTTAGAGAATTTAATTTACAGAATAGCTCTAAGATTCTCATTACCAAAAGTAAGGAATTTTAGTGATAGTTTAGTTAGTTTAGTTCGGTGTACAAGAGAATCGGCACCAATATATTGTATGAGAAGTTGTTATTATGATCCAACTAATGTGTAAAATTGTTATTTTCCTCATGAATAGTCATACATTTATAAATATGTAAATAAATAATTTTGGTGTTCCTCTTAGAGTAACCGGTCTGGTGCGCGGCGCGCGCGCGGGGCTCCACACGGTTCAAATCAAATCAAATCATTTTTATTTGCATTAAAACATGGTATTACAGATGTTACATCAAAATTAGTGCTTACATGTTTTGCTATACATACATAGCATGCAAACTTGTCGACATGCGTTACATCACATAATATTATAAAATTGTTGGAGCATATTTAGTCTCTATAAATTCTTTAATAGAATAGATATTTTGTATATTTAGCCATTTATATAGTTTGTGCTTAAATGCTCTAGAAGTCAACATTTTTAAATTGCTTGGTATATTATTATAAATACGTACACACGTTGCGTCAACGTGAGCGCGAACATATCGATACGAACCAGTTTTCAGGATTCTTCCAATGTTCCGTATGCTCATAACGTTCATTTTCCTGTACCCTTTGAACCGGTTGAAGCAAGAGTCTGTTAGAAGTTTTGCACAACAGTATCAAATATTGTTTGCTTGATAGATCATCCAGGTAGGGTACCTAGTACCTAGTCTTACCGATGATATTTTAATTGGGTACTCGCTGTAGCTCATTCATAAAATTGCTTTACAAAAGGGAATTACCAAAGAACAGAGACACGAAAGTCGATTAACACTGTTAATCAACATGAATCATCATCTAACTAAATTGACATAAAATTATATGGTTATGAAGGTGTTTTTTTTGTGTTCTATAATAATGAAAAACTGAACTGACTGTATTCGTCGACCTTTGTTGCTAACTGTACGGTCAAATTGTAACAATGTTGGCAATGCGTAGTCGGAAAAATAATAAGGCGCGGGTAAAGATTAAGCTTAGGTGGTTAAGTTATTCATTCCTTGGCTGTACGTTCCCCATAATGCAAGGATAAGATGACATAAACAATTTAATTTAAATTCAAGAATGAATCAAGATTAGTGATAGTTAATTGATTCAGGCGTGACTTTGCGGAAATCCATTATAAAATACAATAGACGACGTATATGTAGTAACTTAATCCGCGTAACTGTTACCCTGTAACCCTGTAAGAAATCGACACGTGTTTCATCTCTCAACGAGGCATCCTCAGGAAGGCGATTGACTTGTTGCGAACTCGGACCCGACGTGTGGACACGTCAAGCGTCGAGCGCGGTGTGAGCCACTTCGCCCGCTAACCCCACTTATATAGGATTACTGCCCCGCCCACCTCGGTTAGGATCGTTATCAGCGCGATAAGGGGCTGCCAATAAACGCAATAACGGTGACCTTGGAATATTTGTATTTAATTCGTTCAACAGTGTAACGTTCCCTGTATTATTTTTTGCAATTTCTAAACTCTATAGTACTGACATTCTGAAACCTTTATCACATGTATGTAAAATTTTGAAAGTGTTGTTACATTAATGTCAGTACCTCTTTCTCGAGATAATTATTACAGAGAACTTAATATTATGTGTGTAGTAGGTACCTACCTAGTACGCTTTGGAATGGGCAACTAGCTTCATATTTTTGACTGACCGATTCCTTGACAATTCAAAAGTGCCCGTAAATGGTTTAATTGTAATAAATGCTTTGAGTTTGAGCACATAATTCAAAACCTATTAATTTTTTTAATATATCAAGAAACACATTCCATACTTTTTTAATTTTTAATGCTCTAGTTATTTGATGTTATATTTTTTGGTGGAACAGAACGCAAACTCAAAACGAGTCGTCTTCGAAAATCCCGGAAGTGACCTCAAAAGGCATGTGATTAAATATCTTTTCTTAGCAAACTGCTTGAATTCTCACTAAGGTAAGTTTGCAAGCGATTTGTGCTTGAATAAAGCACTAAAACAATTTAATTTATATGATTTAGGGCAAAACATCCTAAAAAAACCACATGTTACATCACAAAGCAGTAACGTACCAAACGACGTCACATCCGCGATAGAAAAGGACGTTGTAGTAGAAAATTGTTAGTTTCATAATTTTTTTGAGCAACAAGTATTAGTTGAAATTAACTTTAAATACTTTTCTTAGGTTTATATTACTGTCTTTTAGTGATTTAGTGAAAAAAATAATTACATGCATATATCGAGTGCGCACACTGAATACGTTTTTCTCCGTCAAATAGGTTGTGTTCCGGTTAACTTGCATTGAACGCACAAAAAATCCCAACAAGTTCGGATTGTTTTCAGACGTCGGAACTATACGTACGACTAAGGCTAAGCGTATACTGAGACGCAGGTGACGCAGCACAGCACAGTACAGATTTTGCAGGGTAGGGCAGGCGACGTAGACATAGGCCGCGAGCGCATGCTGCGACGCAGCTACACAGACACATTCGCGTCCTAGCTGGTACAAACAATTTTTCATTGAAACAAAATTATGTAACAGTGGTAAAAAAACAATTGACGACCTGCATGCGTCGCGAAGAAATCTGTGCCAGCTCTACAACCAGACGCAGAGCAGGACAGACACATGTCCGCATCGCACGTGCCTGCGCCTCAGCGTACGCAGCTGTCAGTACGTTCATGCATTACAAAATCTGCTCTGCCGTGCGTTACGTGGACCTGTGCCACCTGCGTCTCGGCATACGCTTAGCCTAACTCGCACTCAGCCTGCGCGTTCCCGTAGTACTTGGAAGGTCGGGATCGTTCATGCGTGTTCGTATATGTTCGCACGAGTAAAAATCGTACGAAACCGCGTCTCTTGTTTACCACAAATGGTCAGCAATTTTGGCGACCTTTTAGTTTTTGTTTGTAGCTAAGTTGTTAGGAGTGGGCACGTATTAAGCTCAAAAGGATCAGTACAAACAAATTTCCTAATAATTGTGTTAACTGTGTTTTATCGACTTGATACTAAAAGTTGAGCTTAGTAGTTAAATAGTTAAATAATGTCGTGCTAAAAGGCTACTTTCAACAGCAGGAAACGTACAGACAGAAAAGGAATCATCTGTCGCCAAAAAACTTGCAACTATTATGCTTTTCAAATAAATATTTACTAATCGTTAATTATTCAATTACATGTAAATATTTATATTGCTTAGCGTGTTTAATTTTCTCTCACCTTCTTTGTGTGTCAGAATAAAAAGATCAACAGAAAATTAAATTACAGACAAATATAAATTAAGTTAGAAACAATGGAAATACCAGTTCAACATAATACATTACAGTCAGATTTAAAACGAATAGAAACCAAATTAAAAATAATACATGTATCATTCATAAGACTAGTATTGTAATATAATCAATCGGATGTAGTACATAGGCCTTGCATTTTTCATTTAAATAGTCATTAATATGATAGTAAAATTTCGCTTTTTTTTTTTTTTTTTTTTTAATTGATCCATATTTTTAATTTCAATTATGTGTTCAGGTAGCTTATTGTAGATTTTGGGTGCCATACCAACCATTTTTTGATTAAAAATGGCTTTTTTATGTGCTATTGTGCATATTTTATATTTGTGACGTAAACTCCTTGGGTGATTGTATAGGTGTATATTTGTTTTAACATAGTTTGCTACTTCGCATATGTAGAGACAAGGAAGTGTAAGTACAATCGGTATTCGTATTCGTATCCGTTAAAGTAGTATTCGTTGCATTACTAAACAATATGGTAAAACACATTTCATTATCATTGTGCATTTTGCAATCTCTCATTTGTTGCATATCAACCAACAATACCTATCCATTTTTATGATGCATGTCGTACAGTGGTGTTCAATAGTTTTCATTATATTTCGGTTCCTTGTACATGCCGTATAGTACTCTGTGGGAATCCGACTGAAAAAGAATTTGAATTTGTTTGTCTGTAACATGTTTAATATTGCAGAACTGTTCAATGGCATGTTCAGAAAGTGTTCTATTTCGCTCGGTAGTCCATCGAATTTGTAGTTAGGTATATGTTGATGGTAGCTGCGTATTGTGTGTGTGTCGTGACGTTTTGTGACGTGTCGCCCGCAGAGCCCAACACGCCCGGCAAATTCATCGTGTGGTTCCGCAACGAGACGACGCTGCTGGTGCTGTGGCAGCCGCCCTACCCGCCCGGCGCCTACACGCACTACAAGGTATGTCTTCACCGTACGTCCGCATCACACACACACACACACACACACACACACACACACACATTCACTCACGCACTCACATACAAACACACAACGAGACCACACTGCTGGTGCTGTGGCAACCGACCTACTCGCCCGGCGCCTATACGCACTACAAGATATGTCTTCACTGTTCGTCCGCACCACACATACACACACACACACACACACACACACACACACACTTCCTCACACATTCACTCACTCAGTTACATACAAACACACAACGAGACCACACTGCTGGTGTTGTGGCAACCGCCCTACCCGCCCGGCGCACTACAAGGTACGTGCTCACCGTACGTCCGCACCACACACGCACACATACACCCACACACACCCGCACACATTCACTCACTCACATACAAACACACAACGAGACCATGCTGCTGGTTCTGTGGCAGCCGGCCTACCCGCCCGACGCCTACACGCACTACAAGGTATGTGCTCACCGTACGTCCGCACCACACCCACACTCACATACAAACACACACAATGACACGTTTGGCACCCTCAATTCCTTACTACCAAATTTTTCTTCAGTACGCGGTCGTTGATACCATATGAAGTTAATGACGCTCTAAAAGCCGAAACTTCGTGTGCCATGGCATATTACCAGCTAGGTACTTATTGTAATAATCCGCTCGTGTCCCTTGTATACAATGTTAGTTCTGCAAGCTTGCTTGAGCAGCGCGTGTTCTGTGCGCAGGTGTCCATCTTGCCGCCGGATGCGCGCGACTCCGAGCTGTACGTGGAGAAGGAAGGCGAGCCGCCCGGGCCGGCGCAGGCCGCCTTTAAGGGACTGGTGCCGGGCCGCGCCTACAACATCTCCGTGCAGACGGTGTCCGAGCCCGAGATCTCCGCGCCTACCACGGCGCAGTACCGCACCGTGCCGCTGCGCCCGCGCAACGTCACCGCGCCGCTCGCGGACCTCAAGGAGACCTCATTCAAGGTCACGTGGCTGCCGCCGCTCGAGGAGAGGTAATGCTACCAAGTGTACTGCACTTTACATAATAGATTGTTTCAATCCTATATTCCCGTTCGTTCCAATGCCGTTGTCACTAGTGGGACGAACGGGAATTTAATAAATAATATTAAATTTATTCCCGTTCGTCCCATTGATTTTTTTTGTGGGACGAACGGGAATAATTTTGTAATTTTATTCTTTTAATTCCCGTTGGTCCCCCTCATTTATTTGAGTCTGTTTGTTACATGGTAAAAAAAGCACTTATTTATCCTAACTTCTTCTTATTCTTTTTTATATAAAAGCAAACCGTGACTGACTGAGATCTATCAACGCACAATCTACTAGGACTAGCCCAGCTAGCAAAATAGTCTTGTATATAATTACTTAAAAGAATAAAAGCATTATAAAACATTTATAAGTGTCCTGATTAAGAAGGGGCCTCTTATAAAGGCATGTATAATGGGGATTTGAACTAAAAGAATGTATAAACTTATAAAGAAGTCTTATAGATATATAGAAGAACTCCTTGTAAAAATATTTATAAGAACAAAAGTTTACAAGCGCACTTGTGTAAGACTAATTACTCTTGATATTTTTTTATACTTATTTAGGCATCTTATAAGATCGTATGTTCTTACAGATTTCTTGGGTAAGTATTTTAAAAGACTACTGATCTTACTAAAGCATGATATACAACTGTTGAAGAACCAAAAAATTATAAGTGTAATTTGTCTGAGCTAAATCATATTAAAGAGTAGTAGCATGTTGGAAGTTGTATAAAAGAACATTTAAGCTCACAAACGTCGTAAGCATGCTTTATTAAGTATATTACCGATCTCATTTATTGATATAAGTATTCTTCACTGCGTTGTAATGGACATAAAGTACCGTGTTTAATAATGGTAATGCCCATAATTATTTGGGTACAGCAGTTGCTACGCTAGAACAAATAATTAACATACAAACTAAATGTTAAAAGCATTAGCTACCTATAAGTTAAAATTAATAGGTGTGATTTTTGGTTCTTCCACTGTTTAGGGAACCCTAACATTATGAACAATGGCCACCGATAATTGTTTTAGGCTAGTGTTTAATAGGAGCAATGGTCTTCAAACTCACTTAACTAGAGTCATATAAGAATATCTAGTCTGACAGTGCATTTAACTAAAAACGATTGAGCTTTTAAATGTTCTGATGAAGTACACTATAAGTAAGATTGTAAATAATGGAAAAATGGTGACATTTTGTATTATTTCACATTTTACTAAATCAATAACTATTATTCAAAAACACATCTCAGAAATGGCCCGAGATTTTAATGTTATTTACATTAAAAACACTTCGAATAAACCTACTCCGCAGATAGTTCAACATTATAATAATAGTAAGATACAAGTAACATAGAAATATTTTAAATTATATAAATATAATATACAAAGTACTTACTTTTTTAAAGATTGTTATTATATTCACTGCATACGCACAACGGTTTGTTAAAATGTTCGACACGCTTAAAAATACTCTTACATTGAGATTACAAAGAGGTAAATAAGGCGAAACACACTTAGAACGGCATTCGTAAGGCTACACAATGGCATTTTACCTTTACACCATGCCAGTGTAAGACACTTGTAAGAATATTTTTTTTACAACGACACTAGGCAGATCACTATAAGATTGAAAACACTCTTCATAAGAGCATAATACAATAACAATAAGGGCAAACACTCTTACAAAGTGCGCCCAATTCCACACTTACCAACGTTTGTAAGTGTACTAAAAGAGTAAGAAAAATATGCTCTTAGGATACTTGAATACCAAGTTTTGCTAGCTGGGTAGGAACGTGAAATGTTGCACACAACTTCCTTTTATAATGTAGAGGAGCATTAAGGAAATTCGTCCTTTCAGGGGGTGAAAAGAGGAGATTTTGTTTATATGAAAAGTTGAATTCCAGTTAATAAACTTGAAACATGGCACAAAAAGTACTAGGCTTGCATGAATTCAAGATGGTATTTCAATTATTAGTATTATCCCACTCATAGGATTTGGATGAAATTAGGCACACAGATGCTAAGTAAAATTGTTACTAACCCTATGGACTCTGTCCGAAATAAAATGATTCTATTCTATTCTATAACTAGATATTGCCAACGGCAAAACACGCGAAAAAAAATGTGAAGATATAAAAAAAATATGCGAAAGTGACTCAGCCTTACCTTACCTTTACACGCCTTAACGGCTAAACGGATTTGGATGAAAGGGACAGACCATGACCTGGGTTAGGACATAGGACACTTTTTATTCCGGTAGTACGTTCCCGTGACATTCCTACATCCACGCGGGCTAATCCGCGGGAAAAAGCTAGTAATATTATAAATGCGAAAGTGAGTTTGTTTGTTTAAAACGGCTGAACGGATTTAGATGCAATTTGGCACATGGATAGACCATAACCATAAAAATATACTCACTGAATAAACTTCTTATATTAAATTTACTTACAAACTATTAATGACCTGGGTTAGGACATAGGATACTTGCTATGTAATTAATACCGGTCAAAATAGCTTCGGAAATAACAGAGTATGGCCTCCAAAAATTTTAAAGTTATTTCATATTTATATTGTGTTCATTCTCATCTCAGTCTCATTTCCTACGAAATGTTTGAGAATTTTTCTGCTATTTCCGACTTTTCTCGTACTCAAACCTCAGTTGGTCCGATAGAGTTTTTTTAACCGTATAAGAAACGGATCGATTGGCATCAAAAAGTTTATGTGAAAATTGACAATTTTCTTGCTGACTGTACAATTTTTTCAAAATCTGTGAACGTTTCAAAATGTTTCAAAAAGTTAAGGACAATCTCATAAAGCCGTTTTGTTGTAGCTGCAATGGTTAAGGTACCTGCCCTTATTGCCCCATCTCAAAATCCAACCTGTATATGTTATGACTGACTGGTTAGCTCCATAAAGGTATAGCATGATATGATGATAATCCTTTAAAAGGTTAAATCTGTAACTATCTGCAATGTTCTAACCTTTTGGTTCGTGTTTTTGTCCGACGATGGCAAAGCAAAAAACTGAAGGGTTATGATTTGCGCTAAACTTTAGATGAATACGAACATAATCTTTTTTTCATGTAAACTATATTTTCGGCATTAGAATCGTTCCCAGACCTCGTAGCAATAGCTTTTTTTTACCTAAAAAACAAATTATCTACAAAAATGTTTCCTTTGGAAACAACTCGCTATTAAAAGTTACTGGAAATGAATTCCTTAAAATAATAAATTTGACAAACAACAAAATGGAGCTCATTTCGAGCAACTAATTAGTTAGTTTACCCATTTTTTTCGTTCAATTAAAATAAGTTAAGATTTTATGGTTTTCCTTTAATTTCATTTATCATGTTTGTTAGAGAGATCCTTATGATTGACTCTAGCCATTGATCCCATAAAAATATAGGAAATATTTTTTTCGGATTTTTGCCGGTTCGGTTCCTGAAGTGAATTTTGGAAAGTCTTTGAATGCGTATGTTCTTTAAAAATATAGGAATGATTTCTTTGAGTAAAATTTTAAAAGTATTTAGAGTACTTTCACTCCAAATTACAATAACAAACAACTAATGATGCCACGAATAGTGAATTGGCCGAATACCGAATACCGAATATCGGCAACGCTGTCGGCCGAAGCGCCGAATATTCGGCCGCCGAATGCTTGGTGGGGGCGCGTTAGCTGGAATAAGACAAGTCACAACCTGTTTTTCTCGTTGCGTTCGCGCGGCAGGCGACGACGGCGCGCGCGCGGGGCGGGGTGCAAGCAAACATTGTTTGTATTTGTTTCAATTGCGAGTAAATCGCGTCACGGAGCGCTTTGTTAGTTTATAAATAACTAGCTGCCCGCCCCGGCTTCGCACGGGTAGCACTAAGTACTTATCTACGGCGCACCTACCTACCTACCATACCCACACCTACCTACCCTACCTACACCTACCTATCCTACCTACACCTACCTACACACACCTACCTACACCTACCTACACCTACCTACCTACACCTACCTACCTACCCTACCTACACCTACCTACCTACATCTACCTACCTACCCTACCTACATCTACCTACCTATCTACCTACATACCTGCCTACCCACCCCACCCTAACTACATACCTACCTACCTATCTACCTACATACCTGCCTACCCACCCTTACTACATACCTACCTACTTACATAACTACCTACCTACCTATATACACCTACCTAGCTGACCCGACAGACGGGTTGTTGTTGTTCTTTGATTTGGTTTTAGAACAGTTTGTGTTGGAAAAATAATAGTGGTATTTTTACGTTTTTCCGGGCAATTATTCCAAATTTTCACTTACTCGTATAAGAACCTTTCTCGAACATAAAGGAATATTTTAAAAAAAAATGCTAAATTGGTCCAGCCGTTCTCGATTATTGCGCTTAGCAACACGTTTATTGATAATTTTTTATTTATATAGATTATTATACGTCGTCCCGCTGAAAAGCACGTTTTTATTAATGTTATTTTCCTCGCTAAAGAGCTCCGATAATAAACGCGTCCGATCGCTACAAAATTCAAAGTGCTATAGAGAAAATCGCGGCCTCCAACGCGCTATTTATAGGCACGCTGCCGCCGCGCCGCCCCGGTCGACTCATCGACCAGAGTACCGTCGCAAGCGCTACGTCCCGCAATTTTAAATCTATAATATCTTCGAAAATATTAATTTAAATCGAGTGCTGTAAAGGACAATATAGATCTATATTAAATCAACAATATATTTAAGCTATTTAATTGGATAAGGATTAATGTTGTATTGGTTAAAATCGCTAAGAAAAGAAGCCATTATTTGTCGTAAAAAGTAAATGACAAAAAAATGTTATTGTGAGATATCCATAAGAGATAGACATATACCATCGCGGAGTTTTTTGTAGACCTTTTCAATATGTACAATTAATTAGTACATTGTTTTGATAAATCTCGTAAGGTTCAGCGTGCGTTTGCAATGTAAGCGAAAAAAAAAATATTATTTAACGACATCACTTCAGAAACCTCAAAAATAACAGTATTTCTCCACTAATTAATAGATGTTATTATACATATAAACCTTCCTCTTGAATCACTCTATCTATTTAAAAAAACCGCATCAAAATCGGTTGCGTAGTTTTAAAGATTTAAGCGTACAAAGGGACATAGGGACATAGGGACATAGGGACATACAGACAAAAAACACGACTTTGCTTTATACTATGTAGTGATACGTTATGTGAAACTTAATTACTATTTTGCTAAGAAGTTTGTTCCTTAGTTCATTTTCAATTGTTTTTTCGTCAAAAGGCTTATAAAATGACACCGGTTAATAAAAAATCGCCCATATGGGAATATTATGAGATTTGTAGTGAAAATAAACACTTTTTTGCTATTCGGTATTCGGCCGAATAGTACGCACTATTCGGCCACATACCGAATAGCAAAAAAGTGGCCGAATAGGCCGAATACCGAATAGTTGCCGAATATTCGTGGCATCTCTACAAACAACATTCCAATAGAAAATTTGCTTTCAGTTTTCTCGAATTTTCCAATTTACACGGCAACTTTTCTTTTTTTTCTTTTCGTAAGAACCTGATTCGAACTATTGCGAACATTTCAAAACAAAAATGTATCAATTCAGTTCAGCTGTTCTGAAGTGATGCGCTTACCAACGAACAGCATTTCATTTTTATTATACAGGTGACCCTATAATAAAAACTGGCAGAAAATTTATAAAAAAAAACGTGGTATAATTTTATTTACGTACTTTTAGAACAGAATATGGATAGTTTGTTGCTTGCGGTTTCTGTAATTCTGAGACAAATGTCCTTCAATAGATTAGAACGTTTAGACTTGTATGAGAAAAGCTTTTTGTGATCTTTGACTATTGTAGTGGCAAAAAATCCAACATATAAAAGTTAGTTGGAGTCTCATTTCCTACGAAATGTATGGGATTTTTATTGCGACCTCAGTTTTTCCGCTAAAGTGTTTTGATCCTTATATAAAACAGTCGGTCGATTCTGTAAAAAATATCAACGTGAAACTTAGGTGAAGTGAGCTGTCACTGTCACAAATCGAGCGGCAGGATGCTAGGGATTAACACTATTGACAGCTCACTCCACGCTCACTTCACCTAAGTTTCACGGTGAGATTTTTACAGAATCGACCGGCAGGACCGATTGGTATCAAAAAAAGTTTGTGTGACCCATTTTCTTGCTGACAATTTTTTATTTTTTTTTATTTGTGAATAGGGATCAAACTTTTTCAAAAGAATAAGAGCAGTCTCCTTAGACCGTTTTCTGTAACTACAACGGTTAAGGTACCTAACTGTGCGTCTCAAAAATCCACCCTGTATATATGATAGCTTTCGAGCACTCACTTAAGTTTTGTAATCTATAAATGTTGCCAGCGAGTTCGAGAAGTACCAGGTGTCGGTGAGCGGGTCGGCCGGCGGCGGGGCCCGGCGCCTGGCGCCCGTGGTGCGCGCGCGCAACGACACGCCGTCGTGCTCCTTCGAGGGGCTCGAGCCCGGCGCGCCCTACACCGTCACCGTCAAGACCATGTCCGGCAAGGTCACGTCTTGGCCCGCCACCACCGACCTCACGCTCAGTAAGTATAGTGCCGTCAGTATACATGACGAGTATCTCAACTGAACCATTTTTGTGAAATCAAACGCGGTTCGGGTTTTCAACCGAAGTTTTTGTAAAACTGAAAACTATACTATTGCATTGCATAGAGTTGCCGTCATTTTGAACTTTCTGCTGAACGGATTGCTTTCAAAATCGATTTCTGGGTATCGAGTAAGCGTACGTGTGTGCGACACAGTGTTCTTTTGTGTTTGTTAGTAATTACAATGGTTAATGGTTAAAATAATGGTTAATAATTAGGCAATGGTTTATTGCCGTGCTTATAATGTACAAATTATAAACCTGTCCCGGACAAACAACTAAGCATTAAGTTAGCCAGCTCAGCCACCGACAGCTGCCGAGCAGCCAGCGCGCGCGCGGTGTCAGCTTACCGATGACGCGCTGATCACGCTGCCTGCGCGTTCAGACTGCGTGCAAGATGTTGTGTTGGGTTCGATTCCCAACATGCGTATCTTTGTTGCCTACCTGTTGTGCCGCCGCGACTTATAAATGAAGAAAAATCTGTTGAAAGCAATCAGTTGAGCAAAAAACAAAATGGTGGCCACATACCTCAATTTTAAAAACAGATGCGATTTTTGGATACTTGCATATATTCAAAAATCGTTTTTTAAAGAAAGTTCGCAAAATAAAATAATAAAATGTTGGCCACAATTTCGGATTAAAAAAAAAAAAAAAAACTTGCGATACAGGCGGATATTCAATAATCGATTTTGAAAGTAAAAGAAATAAAAACAAAATGGCGGCCACTTTTCTCAATTTATTATGTCAAAACATTCGTATTTTTAATAATCTACAATATGTTAAAAATAACCCTGTCAGATCCGCAAGGGGCACATAGGTACTGCAATAACATTACCAAAAAGTAAAAAAAATATTATTAATATTGAAAATAAAAAAGTTATTGCTATTTAAAATTCACATTTATAGTACCAACATTATCCCAAATCCATTAAAATTTGCAAATTTTCAACAGGAGCCATAAGTTATAACTTGTAGACACCCGCTAAACGACAGCCACCCGCGTCCGATTACCGATAATATTTCCCATTTAAAAAAAAATGTGGCGATTTTTTTTTTAGACTCAGTACGATACCTAACAACACCCTCACGGATCCGACAGAGGTTAACATGTATAGTTAATAATATAATAAAGCTGAAGCTTTTCTAATCTGTGGAACTACCAGTCTGATTTCAAAAATTCTTTTAGAATTTGCTAGCCCAAGTTTTGAGGAAGGTTATTAGTTAAAGCAATTGCACGTAATATTTGGATCGGAGAGGCAATCGGATGGCGAGTGGTAATCTGGGTCTTGATGTTCGGTATCGAACCCGAATGGACACCAAATGAACCATAACGTCCGAATGGACACCAAATGGACGGGGGCGAAGATATGGGGCGCTGGCAAAACATAAAAAAAATTGACGTGGCATCCGGATGAAAATGCGGTTGCTATGAAGTTTATACCAATTTTTTTTTATTGCCATCTAAACCGCGTGGGCCGTTTTCGCACACAAGTTTGAACTAAAATTAATAATTAAAAAAAAAAAAAAATGTTTTTGGGCAACCGCTCCAAAATTGTTAAGCTTATTTATTGATACCACTCTATGTTATAAAAATAAATACCAACCAAACCTGCTGGGCAGTTTCTGAGAAACAACCCTTCAAAGTCGTCAAAAACCCTTAGTATTTTCAAATTTTTAAAACAAAAACCGATATAAATAGGTAAATTTGTTTCAATCGGAAGGCATACGAAATTTAAGCTCTAATAAGTGCAAGGAATGGTGTGCATTAATGTCATCATAGATGGTGATAAAAAGTAGAGTGTTCATCTCGAGAGCAACAATATTCGAGTGACGTACTTTGAATCCCTCGCTGCACTCAGGTTTCTACTTTAGAATCCTTCGCTCCGCTCTGGATTCAAAGAAACACTTTCGCCTTAAAATAGTTGTTTGCTCCCTTGGCAAACAATTTACTATTATTATATAAATAGGGTATAAACTTCACAGCAACCGCATTTTCATCCAGTTGCCTCGTAAATAAGTTTTACGTTTTGTCAGCCCCCAGAAATATGTAACTAACATTATGATCATATATTTTCACATTGCACATTGTTCTCATATATACAAGCAACAAGAATAATGTAAGTACCCAGGATTTTGTAATATCTAGTAATAAAAAAAAGCTGCTGAAGATTTTAAAACCATCTTTGCATTGTATAAAATCAATCTCCTTTGTATCATATAATTGCAGAGCACAGGTGTGAGTACTATGTACTAAAGAGCTACCATTTACCGGGAAATACGTCTTTTATTGACTTGAATGTGCCCTGGCGGCTGTGAGTATGTCATGCTCACTCAGATGTCTCGCTGATGGTGGCGCGTGTGTTGGATCATTTAGCTCCCTTCAATATGGTTGAGCTTAATGGTGCTGACTGCTGATCCATGCGTCATGTTCGTGAACGGACGCCGTCAGTTGGGACTGGTCAACTCTTAGCGGCCATGGCTGATGTTAATTTTTGAATTGTTCTTATCTTTGTATTACGGACGCTTCTAACGTGCACGTCTTTCTACATTGTTCTCACATGTATAATTTCAACATGAATGATGTAACCAATACTTTGTAACAATTTATTTTATTTAAAAGAGTGTCCGTGGAGTTTCTTGCCCGTTCTTCTCCATAGGTACCTACTACGCTTTGGAATGGGCAACTAGCTTCATATTTTTGACTGACCGATTCCTTGACAATTCAAAAGTGCCTGTAATGGTTTAATTTAAATAAATGCTTTGAGTTTGAATAGTATATAGACCATCTTGCTTACTCCATTTTTCCTGTAATCCTTGAATAAAGAACCATTCTCTGTATTTTCTCAAAGTTTTACGCTCTATAGTTTCGGAGTGAGGGGGGGATGGGTTTTAACATTATAAAAAAGAAATTGAAATCCTCACAACAAGCCCTTCCATTTGATATGTCACACGGTACAGTTTGCAAAACTTTTATTTTATTTTCCAATTTGCCCCTGAAAAGTTACTCCCCATATTCAAAATGATTCTATAAGGGTTCCGCTTTTTCATACGGACGTACAGGACCTTTCGTTCCTAATCGAAGTACTGTATGTTAATACTAATGTGTATTGTGTGCGACAGAGCCGCTGGCGGTGCGCGAGCTGCGCTGGGAGCACGCGCCGGGCGACGGCGGCGTGGCCGTGTGGTGGGTGCCCGCGCCCGGCAGCTCGCAGGACGAGTACAAGGTACGTGCACATGATACATCCCAAATATTCCAATCAATATTACTAGTTCATACATTTCACTCACGTAACTTTCACGTGGACTGTTTCCGATCAAGATGAGCGAGAATCCGGCTCGAAGGACCAAAATGTGCGGTGCGAGGGCTTCGAGCGTTGGAAAGTTTGTTAAATAAAAGTAAAATATTGAACTGTCGCAAAGTCTTGATACTAAATCTAATGTTCTGTTAATAACCGTATGAAAGGTTAATGTTAATAATGTCTGGAATATTATTAATGCACTAATTGAACTTTGGTAAGTTCATCATTTTACAGGCGCGTGCGTCATAACAAGCAAAGTGTTCAATGGTATTACACCGAGAAATAGATATGATAAATAAATAAAAAAAGTTACTGTCGTAGTGTCTGCCATCTATTACAATCGATAATATTCGACGCGCAATATTACCATCATAACGAGCGAGTACAAGCGAGCGTCGACACCGTGTGTCCTCAGGTGTCGTACCACGAAGCGGGTCCGTCGCGCGACGACAGCAACACGCTGCTGACGCCGGACACGCGCGTGACGCTGCGCGCGCTGCTGCCGGGCCGCAACTACAGCGTGGGCGTGTCGGCCGTGGCGCGCGGCGTGGCGTCGGCGCCGCGCCTGGCCGCGCTGGCCACGCGGCCGCTGGCGCCCGTGCTGCTGGCCGCGCGCGCGGGGCCCGCCCGCCTGGCGCTGGCGTGGCGCTCCGACGTCAACAGCCGCCAGGACCGCTACGAGCTGCGCTACCGGCGCTACCGGCCCCAGGGGGACCCCGACGACTACGACACGGTCAGTACGCCATATGACTTACTATTTTGTGTTCCCGTGAAATGTATGGGAAATTTTTTCTGCCTTTTGTGGCTTTTGAGTCTTTGAATCCTTATACCAAACTGAATCCATTGGCATGCATCATAAAAAATAAAACGTCAGAATGGAAGTTTTTCTAGCTGTCTGTAATATTTTTCCGAATTCTGTCAATACACTAAGCAATTACTAAAAAAATAAAGGACAGTCTTCTAAGAACGTTTTACTGTAGTTGCAACGGTAATGGTACCTTACTGCCTCGTCTCATCTCTCCATACTGTATTCCATAGAATATAAAACAAAAAAACTCATAACTTCGAGTTAAACATAACTTAAACGTGTTGCGCCGTCCCCAACTAACACGGGACAAGGGCAGGAAGATGATGGTGAACTCATAATTTCGAGAAGCTGATTGCCAACGGCCGCTGGTAGTTATTAACTTGATATTATGACTTCAGTTTTTTTTTTTACGTTAACCGTGCCGTGATACCACCCCGGATGAGCTCCTCAACGCCTGACAATTGACACACGCGTGCGAATTCAGAGCTGAGAGCACACCAATGCCTAATCGAAGCATTGGACAATAGTTGATGCCGTCATACAAATGTTCGCCAGCTTTACGGTCTGTATCTCCCGTCGGCGGAGCTGATCAAACGACCTCTTTTAACGCCCCGATTCTTAAAATGACGGTTTGTCGAACATCTTTGTACCAATTACCCAGTTTGCAAAGAAATAAATGATTTTATTTTGATTTGATGATGAAGTATGCATGTTGTAGTTGACGACGACTAATACGAGCGCCAAGCTGGAGGGCCTGTTCCCGGGAGCCGTGTACCAGATCCAGCTGGCTGCCGTCAGCTACGGCCTGCACAGCGAGCAACACACGCTGCTTAAGCCCGTCCGTGAGTATACTGATGTGGGGCGCTTTCTTTTGCACTATTGTAACGCACAATAGTGCAAGTGAATTAAAGTGATATTATTTTGTAAAATCTACCACCTATGAAGTGAAAAATACGCGCTATCACCTTGAGTGACCATTATTGTCAGCGGGCGTGGCCATTGTGTGGGTGCTAAGCACCCACGAGAATGGCCAAAAAAAAAGCAATAATAATAATTTTAATTTCTCATACTTGGAAAGTACGCTTGAAGTTAATTGCTCAGAGGGATGAAAACAGTACTTTTCTTCCCGGGGAAACGATTTTACCTGCTTTCAAAAATGTTAAAACTATGCAAGCCATCTCCCAACTTTTTATACAGCCACTCTGTTAAATCGCGTCGTAAAATTATAATTAAGAAATATTAACAACAATTTTGTAACATGACTTTATACTTATAATTTACTTTCCACATAATTATTATTTAACTTCATAGATTAGAGCTAAATATTTACCATCATCAATGATAAAAAATACTTGCTGGCAGAATTCCACAAAAAACGAAACATAAAAAAGGCGGAAAAGTGCCAATTCGATCTTCAGTTGTTTTGTCGAGTGCTAATTATTTACGTATACAGATATTTGTACAAAATGAGTTCATCAGATTCAGATATGGATTTGTTTAACTAATTAGGTTTTTGTTCGTCGTGTTCCTAATTATTAAAATTGGACCCATAGATAATACACTTTGGACCTTCAATTTGGTTACTTAGCAACTGCATACCTATTGATTGTCACTCTCGTGTCAAGGAAAAACTCGTAGTGTTTTATAAGATTTTATTGTAAAGTATTGTTCTTGTGTATTTGTGATTATACGTATTTCTTTTGGCTAAACCACTCTCTGCTACCTTTATCTCCAATAGATTACATAAATATGTAAATAAATAAACGTACTATTCTTATTCATTTAATGCACTTACTTATTTTCTCATAGATGTTGATAAAAAGTAGTGTCCACCTCGGGAGCAACACTATTTTAAGCTCGAGTGACTTACTTTGAATCCTTCGCACCGCTCTGGATTCAAAGCGTGTTCACTCTATTTTTTATCACCCTCTATAAGAAAAAAAAAACGTGTGCGGTTCGAACCCCGTCAGGAACGAAGTTCCTTCTCATGTATGATTTAAAACCAAAACAAAATGTTCGCAGCCGCTATCTTGGATTTACATTTGACCTTACTTATCTTACCTTACTTATCGGCTTTAGCACCCTCGAAAACTATGAATACGACACCCATGAAGAAAAATTTGAAAATTTTCGCAACCGCAATTTGGATTTTCATTTTGACCTCACTATAGGCTTTAGCACCCCTGAAAAGCATAGAAATGATACCCATGATAATAAATATGAAAATTTTCAGAGCCGCCATCTTGGATTTACATTTTCACCTCACTATCGGCTTTAGCAACCTCGAAAACTATGAAAACGACACCAATGACGAAAAATCAGAAAGTTTTCGCAGCCGCCATCTCGGATTTGCATTTTGACCAAGATCACACTTTCTCTCTCTCTTGCCAGTCTGTTTCTTATTCATACAATGTTCAAAAGTGATTTGAATTTGGAATGTGGATATTGTTAGTAAGAGTTCCAATCACCAAAGAGATCAATCACGAACATTGTACAAACAGGTAACAGGCTGGCAAGAGAGAGAGAAAGCGGCTCTGAAAATTTTCAAATTTATCATCATGGGTATCATTTCCATGGTTTTCAAGGGTGCTAAAGCTGATACTGAGGTCAACATGAAAATCCAAGATGGCGGCTGTGAAAATTCAAATTTTCATCATGGGTGTCGTTTTCATAGTTTTCGAGGGTGTTAAAGCCGATAATAAGGGTAAGGTCAAAATGAAAATCCAAGATGGCGGCTGCGAAAATTTTAAAATTTTCGTCATGGGTGTCGTCTTACTAGTTTTCGAGGATGCTCAAGCTGATAGTGAGGTCTAAATGTAAATCCAAGATGGCAGCTCCGAACATTTTATTTGTGTTCATCATTTTAACTTCGTTCCTGACGGGGGTCGGACCGCACACAGTGTAATAAAAACTACGAGTGCTCACCTCGGGAGCAACACTATTTTAAGCTCGAGTCACGTACTTTGATTCCCTCGCTGCACTCACGATTCCACTTTAGAATCCTTCGCTCCGATCTGGATTCAAAGAAACACTCTCTCCTTAAAAATGGTTGTTTGCTCCCTTGGCAAACGATCTACTATTTATTACCTCGCAGGTGTGAAAAGTAGCACTAGAAATCCTTCGTTACTGCGATAAGACACCGCTTTATGTCATTGAATAATCTAGTGTTCTGAATGATAGTTTAACGTATTCCGTGTTCGCAATATGCGGTGCAGTAGGTTGTATGTAGTATGTGGTGCGTGCGCAGGCCCGCTGGCGGCTAGCTGGCTGCGCGTGGCGCGCGCCACGTCCAACAGCGTGGGCGTGGCGTGGGCCGGGCCCGCGCGCGCCGCGTCGGCGCTGGGCGGCTTCGTGCTGCGCTACCGCACGCGCGCCGACACGCGCTGGCACGAGCTGCCGCCGCTCGGGCCCGCCGACACCGAAGCCGAGGTAAACATATTCATTTATTTCAAAACATTCATTGGTAAAATACAGTTACTAGAAATAATGTAGGAACCGCTACTTTACGACACGGTTACGATTTTATCGTTTTCGTAACGTGATGTTATTTTAAAGAATTGGCAATTGAGTTTTATTTTCGACATGAAACTAGTAGCTCTGACAATAGATTTACAATTTAAATTACCATCATCTTGAAATTCAGAAGTGTCGTCAGTATCGACATTTGCATCCTTAATGAAAACCTTGAAAATGGTACAGCAATATATTTTTTTTCGTCGCCATCTTGTGTTTTTTCATTCAAATAAATTGAAATTTAGTACTGCTTAAGAAATATTTGTATGCAACCAACGTAGTTAAAACTACTTCAAAGACATCCCCGTCGTCCTTGCCGCAGATCAGCAACATGACGCACGGCGAGCACTACATCATCCGGCTGGACACGCTCAGCGAGGACGCGGACGGCGAGAGCGTGGAGAGCGATCAGCCGCTGCTCGAGGAGCATACCGTCCGTACGTATACTGTACACCACATTTATCTATGGAGTTTGTCGTAAGAATGTCATTAGAATCGATACCGACTCATATACTTCACTAGCTTCACCTTTCCGACTGACCGACCCCTTGACAATTCAAAAGTACCTGTAATTGGTTTATTTTAAATAAATGGTTTGAGTTGAATTTGAGTTTATCGATACTTTTTTATGGTTCTGAACCTCAAAAGGAAATGGTTTGAGTTGAATTTGAGTTTATCGATACTTTTTTATGGTTCTGAACCTCAAAAGGAAATGGTTTGAGTTAAATTTGAGTTTATCGATACTTTTTTATGGTTCTGAACCTCAAAAGGAAATGATCACTATATGATCACGAGTCTTATAGACAGACAAGCAGACGGACAACGAAGTCTATAGTCTGTCAAGACCATTTTTCTCAGAAACGTGTGCAGGTATCAAGTTGAAATTAACATCAGATACCTAGGTCTACGGTCCCTTGGAGTTCTAAAAACATCAAGTCAACGCAATAAAACAAATACGGCCATTTATGCGACAAATTTTAATACTCGCAAATAAATCAAAACTAAAAACGAAGTTTCATGATTCTTGGTCAGGGGGAAGTACCCTAATACTTCCTGACTAAATCCCACCCGTGTTCCTTCAGTGTTGTCTGTACGTTGCCAGGGGCCACGGTATCCCTTTCGGACTTTCCCGCGACCCCGGCATGCATCGGTCCTATCAGACCCCTTCTGTTGTGCTGACATCTCTTTGAGGCGCGCGTGGAACACAACGCGTCGTCGACCCGGGCCTGGTCCTTATCGGACGGCGAGCTACCCATTGCTCACCGTCTGCAAGCCCGCGCCTACAGTGGCCGGGAATCGGCCAGCGATTCCCGACGCCCAGGGCGTCTCCTGCGGCGGCTAGGGGCGTGAGGGCGCGAAATTTGCCTCTCCCTCACGCGTTCCGCCTCCTCCTTCGCGAGCATTACTGCTTCGCAGAAGGAGATGACGGCTTCCCACGCCCTCTCGCTCTGTACCATGGCCTGGACCACGGCCGGACGCGAGAGATCACTGCCGCCGATCGCCTCCACAAGGACACGGCGGGGCACCGGGGAACGGTGGAGCATACGACGGACCGTATGCTCCACCGTGTCCTCCGGGCGATCCACACAGTGGTTTCCCGGACGTTTCCTCCCGCCTTATACGAAACAGGAACCTCTCGAAACAACCGTGTCCGGTGAGGACCTGCGTCAGGCGGAAGGCGGGGACGCCAGGCGGAAGGTGAGGACGCCGTGGCGCCTCTCCATCCACTCCTCAAAGAGGAGACTTATCGCCGCAACTGTGGCGTGCACACTTCCCGTTGACCTAGAATCATAAAATTTGGCAGAAAACAAGCTTGATATGGGTATCAAATTTCAACTTAATCGGTCGCTTAGACACACTAGTGATCCATAGGGGTTCCGTTTTTTCATTCGGACATACGGAACTCTAATAGTAAACACAAGACAATTAAGAATCAACAAATAACTTTTCTGAAGTAGATGCAGTAGAGGTTCCTCAAAAACAGTAATTGCTCCAAATATTTAGGAGAAAACTTTTCTATCTTGTGTCATAGTTAATGTATGTATATATCTGTGAATGTTTATTTTCCAAAGCAGGTGCTGCTTTGGAAAACATTCACTAGGCACTGATGTGGCTGCGACAAGGTATTGTTGAGCACCTACCTGCGCGAAACTAGTCGATACTACTTTTAAAAGTAATTAATTCTTACAGTATCGTAAGAATTCATGCGATACTAAAATTACTCGGTATTGAAAAAAAAGTATCGATTACTTACTTGTATCGAATCATCCCCTCACATTAGACACGCGTCGAACACCCTCAAAAAAAGTTTTTGTGGTAAGACCCATAATGTCCTTCTTCAAAAGGACTTCGGCCACCTAGTCGTCGTGTCTCCTTATCTATCAGGGGCGCAGCTAACCAATAACCCGATTCCTGTCGGCTTCCCTTAGGAAATTATGACAGTCAGTAGTTCTCAGCAGTGTTTAATAATCACACTGAATGTATTATTTAATACTTACACCATAAAATTAAAGTATTACAAAACCCTAACCTACATTAAAAAAATTGTCTTTATATTCCAACGAAAACAAAACATTTAAAGTGCGCGCCAATTTTGCTCTTGTGCCTCCAGTATAACTCGTTGTCCGCCCGGGTTATGAAAACTTAAATTTCTATACAAAATAATCTCGTCATGACGTCACTTCAGGTCACGTGACACGCTGTTTTTTGAGGCAATAGTAAGCCGTAAAAAGTCGAGTTATGATAGGTACAGTGTAGGAATCCATTCGCTGAATTTCGTAAGCGTTCGGTTTGGTTCGGGGCGGGGGAGGGACAAACTTCGCTCGACGCTTGTTGACGATCAAAGACTACAATAGTATGTTGACGATTGACGTAAATAGATAATATAATTTTTATCCTTTAATTTTGTTGATACTTGTAGTTAATTAGCATTTTGTTCGTTGTATTCATATAAGTTATTAGTGTAGTATTAGTGTAACAATTAGAATTGGATAATCGTGAGTTTGTTGTGAAATTGTGCGTTCGCCGTCATTGTAATTAGGAATTTGTGGTAAGTCGATAGATTAGCAAGTTGAAATTACTTTTTTAGAGTAGATTTGAAAAGTTATTAGTAGGATGGCGGCATTAATAGTTTTAGATTGTTGTGTGACAGATTATTTGCTTCGTGAGGAAACATGCTTTTCAAGGTTAAGTTTTGAAAATAAGAAACACATAATTAGGCTAGGTCGTGCTCGACCAGATATGACTATACATAAACTACAAACGACGTGATGGGTTTTTCAAACATTTTAATATTTCCCTTTACGATAAATATCAATGGCTGACTGGTAGTTGTAAATTAAATAAGATGTTTTGTTTTCCATGTTTACTTTTCTCAGATTCTAGTAGTTTATGGAATAAAGGGGGTTTTACAGATATTAATAATCTGACGAATTCATCAAAAAAACATGTGCAGACTGAAAAGCATATTCGTAGCTGTTTAGATTTACATGACTTCGGGAAAAGTAGGATAGAACCATTTTTCACTAATTCGCTTGAAGCTCATAATAGGAAAGTAGCTCGAAATAGGAATTTAATGAAACGGTTTATTGACACCGTTATTTTGTTAGGTAAACAAGAAGTAGCTTTTCGCGGCCACGATGAACGTCCGAATTCTGATAACCGCGGTAACTATATTGAAACCTTGTTATATCTGAGCAAGTATGACACCGTAATGGACTCTCATTTGGAACTATGTTCTTCAGTTCAGAACCCCGCGTTTTCTGGTCTTTCAAGTGATATTCAAAATGATTTAATACATAGTATTGCATCCGTTTTACGAGACCACATTAGAATCGAGATAGATAAAGCTCCATTTCTGTCTGTAATGATTGACGAAACTCCCGATGTCAGTCATAGGGAGCAATTGACTGTAATTTTTCGATATTTATCTGAAACTGGAATCGAAGAACGATTCCTAGGTTTTTACGATGTTAGCGGAAGTCGAACTGCTGAAGTTTTATACAAACAGTTGTTAGAAATACTTGACCAGTATCGTTGTAGGAATAAGTTAGTTGGTCAGCCTTACGACGGCGCGGCAGTTTTTTTTTTTTATTTTTTTTTTGTTTTTGCTCCGGCTTACCTTTCTCATAAACTCACCCTTCGCCACTGTTATCTATGGACATAATTTTATTAAAATGGAATAATTTTAAACGACTCACATTCGTTATAAACGTGCTCGTCAATCCCGCAGGTCCCAACCCGGTGAGCAACGTGGAGCAGCTGGTGGACACGCGCAACATGACGCTGGAGTGGCCGCGCCCGGGGGGCCGCGTGGAGTGGTACGCGCTGCGCTGGTGGCCGCTCGAGGACGGCGGGGCCGCCGGGGCCCGCAACCTGTCCGCGCCGGGCCCCGCGCGCACCGTGCGCGCCGCGCTGGACGGGCTGGAGCCGGGCCGCGGCTACAAGCTCAGCATCGCCGCGCACTCCTACAACCTCACCAGCGACCTGTTCACCATGGAGACGCGCACTCGTACGTACGCCGGCGCCGTCGGCTAACTTCTTCAAACCAGATGTTACCGAAGTTGTGCGACTTAAGTTGGAAAGAACTGACGCAGGCATAACGCAGACCGATATGAAGTACGGTCACATCCTAAATATGTTAGTCACCTTAATGGCTGTTTTTGTCTGCTCATTGCACGATAAAATTTGCTTTACCGACTCAACATTTATAACAGACTGACAATTAAATTAATAGAAATGGTTTCAGGTTATTTCCTATTTTGATCTTTGTTTTCAAGTAATTAAAAGTTTTCTATGCAATAGAAACTGCACTCAATGCCGTAGCTTCAAAAGGTATTATGTGTGAGTTGATAAAAGAAAGAAATTGAGAAGTGATTTATTGTACGTTTCCAACTCGCGAGTGACTCGATGGAATGTTTAAGTAGTGTCGTAGTGCACCGCACTGCGTACGCGCACCCCGGCGCCGCTCATGCTCTGCGCTCGTTACAGGCCCTCTCATACAGTCGGAGATGACGATAGTGCACGAGCCCGGTACCGGAGACGATAACGATACCCTATCTACAACTCTGGTGAGTACCTCGATTACTAAGCTTGACGATAACTTACTATCAAATTCGCAGCTGTATCAAATGTTTATTTATAGAATAACTAGCTTTTGCCCGCGGCTTCGCCCTCGTGCATGTCGGAAATTATCCGACGGGAACGTACTACTGGGATTGCGAAAAACGTTTCTATGTCCTATTCCAAGTCATGCTCTACCCATATGCCAAATTTCAGCTAAATCCGTTCAGCCGTTTTAGCATGAAAGCGTAGCAAAGAAGCAAATAAACTCACTTTGGCATTTATAATATTAGTAAAGATAATCACAGAATTCATCAATACAACTCTCTAAGTTCACGTAATCCTATTGAATGACTATTTCGTGAAATCATGACTTTTAAGGATTATGCTAACTTAGGGCAATAGCGCACTAGCGGCCAGGTCGAAGCGGCCAGGTCGTAGCGGCCAGCGAGATAGATACATTAGTCTGAAATCGTCATGGAGCACGCGCATTTTTGTTTACCATTTGAAGAACAACGGAGATTATCTAAGATAATGGTAAAATAATTGTAGGGTCTACAATTTGATAAACATTAGATTAAAGTAATTGTTCAACAATTCCATTGTGGCAACGATTGTGCCTCCCCCATTCACGTTGGGCGAGCCCGTCGCTCGGCCAACATATACTGGGCCTTTTTGGGTGATTTGCCGTTTGATCTGCGTGTATTTTGAATACATTTTGGGAATTCACTTCTAGCACTGTACCGATTGTTGACAATTTATGATTGAAACTCACATATAAGTTTTTTATCGGTAATCGGACCTTCAAGTTTTGTAGGGGCAGAGTTATTTTTCATTTTATTGCAAGTTATATTATTAATCAACTTCCACATCTTAAAAGGCTTTCCAATAATTTTTTTGAAAGATTTTATATAATAAAAAATCTTTGCACTCTGGATAACAGCAGTCACATTATTTCGTTCGGCTATAAAATTACTCTTTATTTCTGCGTCTTCAGGATTCTCTTTTAACTTCTAATGCATATTATATAAAATATTAGCTTTCTGCACTCTTTCTTCATACAAACTTTAACTGTGCCAAATCAGTAAAAAGGGGTAAAAAGTTTTTGCTTCGTGTATAAAGATTATAACCGTAGAAGATTTCACAAAAAAATATTAAGTAATGAATCAGTTTGATTTTTTTTCATAAAAATTATACTCAATACTCAATTCTTTATTGCATTCCACAATGTAGGCTTAGGTGGTAAACATTTATTTGGTAGGTAACAATCGTGGACCCTGTCAGGCACAGCAAAAGATATAATAAATAAATTTGGAGAGGACTTATCATTTAAGTATCTTATAACAATCCAACTTATTCTAAAAACATAGACATAACATTAACATTAGAATTAAAATTGCAAAAGACTTTATTTTTCAAGTTTTAGAGATTTATCACTTAAATACTCGTTGACACTATAGTAAGATTTTTTAAGTATAACTTTTTTAATTTTTTACGAATAAATGGAGTTTTTTTTCTTTTCTTATTGTTTCTGGTAGCACATTATATGTTTTTACTGACATTACCAGAGGACTTGTAGAATGTATTTTTAAGCGGGATGATGGTAGGTTGAGTCGTGTTTTGTGTCTGAGTGTGTACCTTGTTTGTATGTCTTCTCGTTTAGTGTAAAAGTCTTGATGTTTGTGAGCAAATTTGCATATTTCAAGTATACAAGGCAGAGTTAAGATATTTTGTTCTATAAAATGGGGGCAGCTATCTGTCTGCTGCATATTTACCAGGATACGGATAAGTTTCTTTTGAACGGTGAATAGTGTTGAGGCATCTGTACTTTATCCCCACATAATGATGCCGTAGCTAAGCCATGCATAAGCATAGGCGTAGTACATAACCAGAGCAGTCTGTAAATTTGTGGTTTTTATAACTTCCCGGAAAGCATATAAAAATTTCGATAGTTTTGATTTTATGTTTTGTATGTGTAACTTCCACTTCCAATTTATATTTTTGTCTATGGTTATGCCTAATAGTTTGAATTCATTAACTGTTTCTATTATATGGTTATTGAAGGAAAAGAGTACATTTAGAGGAGTTTTTTGGTGGGGATGGAAAGTTATGAGTTTAGTCTTTTGGAAGTTTATTTCAAGGTTGTGTTCATTCATCCAGGTTATTATTTTCCCGAAAATTTCATTAAGGGTACTGTTTAAGTTCGTATTGTCATGACATTGGGTGAGAATGGAGATGTCGTCCGCAAATAAAACGCAAGGTCCGGTTTCTGCAATAAATTTTGGGAGATCATTGATGTAAATGAGAAACAGAAGACATCCAATAACACTACCCTGTGGTATTGATGCGCTTATCGCCTTTAGGTCAGATCGAAACTTTTGAAGTTCGTTTATAGTGTTATTGAAGTAATCTATCTCTACTAGCTGTGCTCTATTTTCCAGATAAGATTTGAACCATTCGTTCATTTATCGTATACATACAAATGAAATGCTGTTCGTTGGTAAGCGCGTCACTTGAGAACGGCTAGACTGTTTTTGGCTATTATTTGTTTTAAAATGTTCGTAATGGTCCGAATAGGGTTTTAATGGAAAAAATAATTTTACAAATTTCCCGGAAAGTTTAAAAATATGGGAAAAACTGAAAGTCCTTTTTTCTACGGGATTTTTGTATGAATTATTGTATAGACGGGACACGTCTGTCGGGTCAGCTAGTAAATTATGTAATTCAATTAGCAACCAGTTTGATTCATTCGATCGTCCTATGGAACAGGACCAGCATGTTTTCAAGCACAAGTCAACCCCTTTAGATACCGGATTGTAGGCAGTTTTCATTCGCCACTGATAAGTGTTTTGGCACTAGTCTCGAGCTATGATTGACAATGACATCTTCAGTGTCATCTTGACATTGGATCTGCGAGTTTCGTTATGTTTTCGGTTGAACTTATGAGCGTTTACACCATCCGTGCGCTGTCTGGCTCAAAATCAGACAAAATCGACCCAGTTAATATAAATCAAACTTATAAAAAAAAAAAAAAAAAATTTAGGAAATATTGTTGCCTAAATACTTAATTAGGAAAATTTTAAGATTAATAGAGTATTTGTGAATTCAAGATAACTGAACAGAGGTTTTGATAATTTCACTTCGAGCGTCAATTTAGAAGCTTAAAATATCTTAAATCACTGATCAACCTAACTAACACTATTTTTTATCTAACTAACTTAGTTTAAAAAAATATAAATTTTAGGTTCCGTGCATGAGAAATAAAATTCCAAACAAAACAAAATTATAAAGAAATTTTGGTCATCAAAATGTTTTTTTGACCAATATATCTTCATTCAATTAATACAATAATAGGTTACTGTAATAGAAGAACATCTTCTTGAAATCTTGCAATTTAATTTTTTTACGAAATGTGTTCTATTATTTGTCTATAAATATTTTAAAACTACTATTCAAACTCAAAGCATTTATTTAAATTAAACCATTACAGGCACTTTTGAATTGTCAAGGAATCGGTCAGTCAAAAATATGAAGCTAGTTGCCCATTCCAAAGCGTAGTAGGTACCTATGGAGAAGAACGGGCAAGAAACTCCACGCACACTCTTTTAAATAAAATAAATTGTTACAAAGTATTGGTTACATCATTGTGTCGGTTACATCACATGTTCAAATTATACATTTGAGAACAATGCACGTGCACGTTAGGAGCGTCCGTTATACACAGATAAAACAAAGAACAATTCAAAAATTAAAATCAGCCATGGCCGCTAAGAGTTGACCAGTCCCAACTGACGGCGCCCGTTCACGAACATGACGCATGGATCAGCACCATTCAGCTCAACCATTTTGAAGGGAGCTAAATGATCCAACACACGCGCCACCATCAGCGAGACATCTGAGTGAGCATGACATACTCACAGCTGCCAGGGCACATTCAAGTCAATAAAAGACGTATGACCCGGTAAATGGTAGCTCTTTAGTACATAGTACTCACACCTGTGCTCTGCAATTATATAATACAAAGGAGATTGATTTTATACAATGCAAAGATGGTCTTAAAATCTTCAGCAGCGCCAATGGGCTCGCGTCACCGACATGCTAATGTTAACAGTACCCATAATGTAGCTATGAGTATGACGTGTTGCGCTTATTGTTGCTCGGAGTAATAATAAGATATTATGAACATTAAGAAATAAATATGATTCATCAAATTGTTATGCCTAATGTAAAATAAACACGAGAAAAGGCGTAAGATAAATAAACTGTATCATTTAAATATTATAAAATTATTATTGAGAGGAATTATAGATTTTAAATTCCAATTCAATATTTACTATAAATTATTGCTCTCAAGTGAACGGATCAAAGTGGGTTAGTCTGACTATAAACAGAGCGGACGCACCAGCTCTACGCACACATGTACGGGTGCTTCTGTGTGAGTGATTTTTTGCAAAAAATTTACCTAAACTTAACTTCCCGCGCTAGACGTAAACGCTCTTAACGTTATATTTTCCGTAAAAATGAATAAAAAGTCATCCAAGACTTCCAAGTATCAAAAATATGCCATAACTTTGATAACTTTGCACTTAAAGGAAAAAAAGTTTAGTGAGCCGTCCAGCAGAGCTAAGTTATATCGGACAACTGATAAAGGTCACGTGATATATTTTTGTGATGTCCTTTGCTCCCATTATGAAGATATTTATTTTTGTCTTTTGCGTTGTCACGCTAGTGGTTCGCAACACTCCAGCTCCAGACGATATCAGTTGTAGTAAAAAGTTATTACATTATGGTATTGACAGCATTGTTATTAAATTAAATTGAATAATAATGGGTATTTATGAGAAAGTGGAAATAAACGAACTCCCTCCTCTGTTAATTTTTCTTTAGAACCTAGTCATTAAACTTTCTGAAACCTATGACCAGCAGTGGATGAAGTCGGTGTCTTTGGTTCTGAATTTTCGTTTTTTGCTACCGACTTCCGAAATTAAAGTTATTTTTCTCTTTTTTATGCTTTTTTTTTTTTAGACTACATGAAAAAAATACCGTGTATTATTGAAGCTAACTTAAAAACTTCCTAAGCAAAGTTAATAAAATTTATATGGAAGTATGAACAAAATGATCAGTAAATTAAAAAAAACATACAGGCGAATTCAGAACCTCCTCCTTTTTGAAGTAACAATCTTAATCCAACTACTTTCTATAATTTCTTCTTCTTTTCCTTTTGATGGTGAATATTGTAATTGTTAATTAGGTACCTACTCACTAAGGGCCAGTAGATGGCCACGTTGATTGCGCATTAATTTGATCACATATTCAATGATTTGGACTAATGCAGTATTGGGCTGAACCTTTTAGATATAGCTCTCAGAAGGGGTGGAGTAAGATTAGTAGGTTGATTTTGGTTAGTACGGAGTAATACGTAATTCAGTGATTGCTTTAGTAGTTATTGGGTATGGAGTATAATAATACCAGCCTGTGACTATAAGGCAGGTCAATGCACACTTACTCAAGACAGTTTGGCTTCATATTATCTATAAGTTACGCTTTTCTCATGGTGTTTTCAGTGATGTCTAAGATAAACTTAGAAGGTACGTATGAATTTAAAAAGTCACATTGGTACTTACCCGGTCTCGAACCCACAACCGCGTCCATGAGAGGCAGGCACCTTAAAAAATGAGCCGTTACTATTATGGAGTATAAGGATTTATAAATATTTCATTAGTGTTCTGTGGCTCTGATTTTTCAAGCTATCCTCTTTACAGGTTTTCGTCTACATAAAAAGTTTTTTTAATTTTTATTTAAGCTTATTTTATTGTTATTTTGAATAGGCTTTACTTTATTGATATCTGTTGTCAGTATTTCACGACTCTGTTCCATCACTACATAGTAGAACGTTTTTTGAAATAGCCAATCATAACGCAGCTGTCTCTTTTCCTGCACCCTTACCGCACCTCAAAATTTGGCGAACTCTAATCAGAACAACATTTTCAACAAGCTGTATCTAGAGGGGGTGATCTGTGTTTCCAAGCCATAGAGCGATTGTGGCGCATGGGGCGGTAATCGTTACGTTCTCTCTGCACAGAAAGTGATCTACACGCGCACGCCGGAGTCGGCGTCGCGCTTCGACTCGTACCGCTTCCGCCTGGAGGGCGCGGGCTCGGCGCCGCGCTCGCTGACGCGCGCGGCCGAGGCGCCGGGGCAGGCCGTGGAGTTCGGCGCGCTGGCGCCGGGCCGGCTCTACAACGTCACCATGTGGACCGTGTCGCGCAACGTCACCTCGCACCCCGTGCAGCGCCAGGCCAGGCTCTGTAAATATACCATGTTTTTTGTTAAAATCTTTCCTGTTATTATGTATCACACTTGGTGATACTTTAATCACTTTACAATGTAGCTTATTATGTAATAAGTAATTTAAATATAACATAAACTGCGAGTGTGTCGATACTCTTGCGCCATCCCATTTTCCTGGCTGGTCGTGATGTGCTGGTGCTGCTGCTGCGGCTGCGGAAAACCTCAAGAGGCGTATGTATAATAACCTCATCGGTATTATACATTACTGCAGCGGCCTGTAAAAGTAGACTCACGTATATGTGCCACGGCATCTCCAAGAAGGATGTCAAAATAATTCTCGAATATCCAAGCTTGTCTGAGAAAATAAAATTTTCGAGACGTTTGGGGTTGAAAACCTCGGGCCGTGGGGTCCGAGTGCTCAGGGTCTGTAGTCTGACCAATGAAATCTCCCAACGGCTGTTTGACACTTCACGTGGCCCAAAGTCTGGCTTTTACCTTGGCAAGAGTCTAATAGGCAATTATCAAATGATGCCATTCTCTCGGGTCCAGTCGACTGCTATGCGGTGGAATTTATCGACACCATATTTTAGTTTTTTAATAGGTTTAAATGTAATAAAATAAAAATATAATATCCTAACATAACGTTAGGATATTATATTTTTATTTTATTAATTATTTCGTTTATTTCACTTTTGAACATATAAAATACATTTTTAAATATTTCTTAAAAAAAATATAAAAAACATTTAAAAATATAAAAAATAGTGTTCCACCGGTATCGGGAGCAGGGTCCAAGCTACCGGTGGTTAGGGCTGCAGAGACAGGAACCTCCTCACTATGCGAGCCGTATCGAGGAGTACTGCCTTCTGGATCAGGCCCTTGATCCAACCGCCTAACGAGAGCCTCGAGAGATGTTGGTCGAGGCTTTCGGCCATCAGGCCATTGGCTGTTACGACAATCGGCACAATGATAGCCGAGCTCACATTCCACATGTCGACAACCTCGTGTGCTAAGTCGAGATATTTTATTTGTTTCTCTTTCTCAGCTTTCACGAGGTTCCCGTCATGTGGGATAGTAACATCGACTATCACTGCGCGGCGCGCTAATCGGTCTATCACCACTATATCAGGCTTATTGGCAACAATAGTCCTGTCAGTAATGATAGACCGATCCCAGTACATCGTGACATGGTCATTTTCGAGAACTGGGTCGGGCACATACTTGTAGTACGGTACCTCAGAAACCACAAGTTTGTATTTCAAAGCAAGTTGCTGGTGAATAATCCTGGCCACTTGGTTATGTCTGTGCAAGTACTCGCCGTTAGCCAGACGAGAACAGCCAGAGATAATATGTCTGATGGACTCACCCGGGCGGTGGCATGCCCGACACACGTCAACCGTTCCGTCCTTCATAATATATCTCCGGTAGTTATTCGTTAAGATAACTTCGTCCATAATTGCACAGACGAAACCTTCAGTTTCCCCGAAAAGGTCACCAAAACGTAGCCAGGATACGGACGCTAGGAAATCTACACCGGGCTCATGAAGAGCCCGATAGAAGCGTCCGTGAAGCTCCTTGCTTTGCCATACCTCTTTGCGGTCATCTGTAGTAAGTACCACAGGCTTGTGCCAGTTCTCTTTGGCCATGGAGAGTGGGGTGAGCCCTTTGTCCACTGCCACCACGTCACGGTGCATACCCACTTCAGCTTTCAGAAAATATTCTCTGAGATTGCACACCTCGCGGTTGTGGAGGGTCTTCGCATTTAAGAAGCCTCGACCCCCGCACTTCCGCGGGATGTACAATCTCATCACCGATGATCGTGGGTGATGCATCCGGTTTGCGGTCAGCAGTGTACGGACCCTCCTATCCAGGGCGTCGAGTTCGGTCTGAGTCCATTTGAGTATGCCGAAAGAGTACATCAAAACCGGCATGACCCAACCGTTGAAGGCGCGCACCTTGTTTCCGCCTGAAAGAAGACTAATTAATACCTTCTTCAGGCGGCCAAAGAAGCGCTCCTTCAACGATTGCTTCATGTCAGCAACATTGATGCCTAATGCTTCCGACATACCCAAGTACTTATAGCTTTCGGATGAGGACAGGGATCTAAGGTGTATGGATTCCGAGAGTTGAGTTCCCTCGGATTCCATAATCTCGCCTCGCTTTACATGCATGACTGCACATTTGTCCACACCAAATTCCATCCTGATGGCGCTACTGAACGTTTCAGTTACCTTCAGTAACTCCATCAGTCGCTTATTAATTATTATTATTAAAGTGCCTGAAATTGGTTTAATTGAAATAAATCCACTACTGGCATTGCAGTGACATGTGACATAGACCGTGGAGTAACATGATCCGATTGGATTCTAGCTTCGCCGGCCACACGAGGCTAGTACACAAATCAGGATAGTAAAATTAGTGGTGGTGAAAATTTGGATCGAGAACCACATCCAAATTTTACCTCGCTGTTTTTTTTAGCCTCTGTGACCGGTGAAACTAGAATCTAATCGGATCATGTTACTCCACGGTCTATGTCACATGTCACTGCAATGCCAGTAGTGGATTTATTTCAATTAAACCAATTTCAGGCACTTTTGTCTTTTCAAGCAGTCAGTCAGACAGAATGAGATGGTGAAGCTAATTGCCCATTCCAAAGCGTGGTATGGCGATAACTGGAAAGAAACTCCATAGACACTCTTTTAAATGAAATGAATGACATCCGCAGATCCGCGGCCGATAACGCAACTGAACGCGACCGAGATCGGCGCGCGCGAGATAACACTCGCGTGGGACAAGCCTGCGGGGGACTACACGGACTTCGAGGTGCAGTACCTCACCGGCGCCGACCAGCTGCAGACGCACACCACGGACGAGCTCGGCATCAAGGTCAGTACGCTCTGTGTTCACTACTCCGAGATAACGTCACGTGGGACAAGCCTGCGGGTGACTACACGGACTTCGAGGTGCAGTACCTCACCGGCGCCGACCAGCTGCAGACGCACACCACGGACGAGCTCGGCATCAAGGTCAGTACGCTCTGTGTTCACTACTCCGAGATAACGTCACGTGGGACAAGCCTGCGGGGGACTACACGGACTTCGAGGTGCAGTACCTCACCGGCGCCGACCAGCTGCAGACGCACACCACGGACGAGCTCGGCATCAAGGTCAGTACGCTCTGTGTTCACTACTCCGAGATAACGTCACGTGGGACAAGCCTGCGGGTGACTACACGGACTTCGAGGTGCAGTACCTCACCGGCGCCGACCAGCTGCAGACGCACACCACGGACGAGCTCGGCATCAAGGTCAGTACGCTCTGTGTTCACTACTCCGAGATAACGTCACGTGGGACAAGCCTGCGGGGGACTACACGGACTTCGAGGTGCAGTACCTCACCGGCGCCGACCAGCTGCAGACGCACACCACGGACGAGCTCGGCATCAAGGTCAGTACGCTCTGTGTTCACTACTCCGAGATAACGTCACGTGGGACAAGCCTGCGGGTGACTACACGGACTTCGAGGTGCAGTACCTCACCGGCGCCGACCAGCTGCAGACGCACACCACGGACGAGCTCGGCATCAAGGTCAGTACGCTCTGTGTTCACTACTCCGAGATAACGTCACGTGGGACAAGCCTGCGGGGGACTACACGGACTTCGAGGTGCAGTACCTCACCGGCGCCGACCAGCTGCAGACGCACACCACGGACGAGCTCGGCATCAAGGTCAGTACGCTCTGTGTTCACTACTCCGAGATAACGTCACGTGGGACAAGCCTGCGGGGGACTACACGGACTTCGAGGTGCAGTACCTCACCGGCGCCGACCAGCTGCAGACGCACACCACGGACGAGCTCGGCATCAAGGTCAGTACGCTCTGTGTTCACTACTCCGAGATAACGTCACGTGGGACAAGCCTGCGGGGGACTACACGGACTTCGAGGTGCAGTACCTCACCGGCGCCGACCAGCTGCAGACGCACACCACGGACGAGCTCGGCATCAAGGTCAGTACGCTCTGTGTTCACTACTCCGAGATAACGTCACGTGGGACAAGCCTGCGGGGGACTACACGGACTTCGAGGTGCAGTACCTCACCGGCGCCGACCAGCTGCAGACGCACACCACGGACGAGCTCGGCATCAAGGTCAGTACGCTCTGTGTTCACTACTCCGAGATAACGTAGCGTGGACAAGCCCGCGGGGGACTACACGGACTTCATATTCCTAGTGTTATTATAAAGCTGTAGGCCGAGCGGGAGTGTTCTACCTGCTCGAATATCGCCTATAGCTTTTTTGTTTACGATGATGAGTATAGACGAACGAAGTCGCTCGTCTATACTCATCAAAAAAGTACCTGCTACAATATTTATTTGTATCGTGTGTGAAATATTTTTCGAAATACCATCACCACCATTCAATTAAAATAACCGGTGCGTGTGTGTCGGGCGCGCAGGTGGGCGCGCTGCGGCCGCACACGCTGTACACGTTCACCGTGGTGGTGTACGCGGGCGGCGCGGGCGCGCTGCGGGCCGCGTCGCGCGCGCACTCGGCCGGCGTGGCCACGCGCGAGGCGCCGCCGCCCGCGCCCGCGCACTTCCGCGCCGTGGCCGCGCAGCCGTCCGCGCTGAGCTTCAGCTGGGAGCTGGAGCCGGCCGACGCCAACGGCGTGCTGCGCCGCTTCGTGCTGGAGTACGCGCCGCAGACCGACCCCGAGCGCATCACCAAGCTGGAGTTCTCGCCTGAAGGTAACCTGAGGTTTACACGCCGATAGTAATATAATAATCATTATTTATTTTGCCCAGACGACAATGATCCGCAAGTTAGTTAGGAACAAAAAAACTTAAAAGCTATGTTGTGTGTAACAGTTTACTGTATGTGCCTAGTGTTGTATATTATATTCAGCGATAGGGCAACACTCATTCCCCGGAAGTGTTGGGTGGTAAAACGCTATTTTGTCGTTCGTTGTATTTTTATGGTTCTACAATAAACGGGTGTTAATCTCAATAATCACAAGTGTATTAATTAATTAATTACACATACAAAAACAAGATAATTATAACACCTATTAATTTTAGGCACATACCTTTGCATACGAGAATGTTCGCAGAGTAAGAACGCTAAGAGGAATATGTGATTGAATGAAGTTCGAGAATGTAAAAATGCGGAATGTATCGAGAACATTAACATAATGTGAGGAGGAGTCTTGCGTATGAGTAATTGGTAATATGAAAATGGGTCAACGCAGATGGAGCAGCTAAACGAACTCCGAACGACGACGGCTCATAAAAAAATATGGAAGAAGTCTGTCGCGCCAACTTTAAATGAATTGGGATAAGGGTAAAAGGATCATGATTATTTATAACTTTTTTCTTGTCGACATCATAGTCTCCATGTACGTAGAGTCGTGTAGAGCGACACAAGCCCCTTCGGGCGCGTGACTTTGTCCGTGACAATGGCCGTGTCCGCAGCGCGCGGCGGCGCGGTGGCGGGGCTGGTGCCGGGCGCGTCGTACTGGTTCAGCGTGCGCGCGGAGACGGGCGCGGGCGCGGGCGAGGCCGCGCGCGTGCTGGCGCACATGGACATCGGCGCGCCGCCGCGGCCCGCGCCGCACGCGACCCCGCACGAGGTGCGCCGCTCCTCGTCCACCGTGGCCGTGCGCTTCCGCGCCGACTACTTCTCGGCCGCCAACGGCAACGTGACGGCCTACACGCTGGTGCTGGCCGAGCGGCCGCGCAACGACACGCCGGCGCGCCTGCCGTCGTGGCGCGACGTGCACGCGCTGGACGCGTGGCCGCCCTACCAGGTCACGGAGCCCTACTACCCCTTCCACTCGTCGCCCGTGGAGGAGTTCACGATCGGCTCGGAGCGCTGCGACGCGGGCGGGCGCGCCTACTGCAACGGGCCGCTCAAGCCTGGCACCAAGTACTTCGTCAAGCTGCGCGCCTTCACCGCGCCCGACAAGTTCACCGACACCGGCTACACCGTCGTGTACACCGGTACGTACGCGCGCCACGGTATCATCACTATCTCCAAACTTCACTTAATCGCTCTACTGATTCACCGATTCGAGTGTGTATAGATCGATTACAGCGTACTTGTACCTAATATATTTAATGTGCCGATAACGATAACGTACTATATCCTCCTTGCTGATAGCGCCCAGTCGCCTTATATTTACCGGAGAGTACACGTCTGTGCTATGCTCAACATGAGTTCATCGGTATCATCATACCACTAACAAGTCGTTGTACGTAGACGGGCGTACTGTGAGTACTGTGACCATCAGTGAACCAAACAGATACGTGAACCATTTACGAAGTTAGTAATATTGTGTTTGGACCAGTTTTGACGTAAAATACCGAACACACTTTCTTTTGTTGTGTATGTACATATATTATATGCAAAGTACAGGCAACAAAAAAAATATGTGCACATAAAATGTGCATACGTTTACTAAAATTCAACAACAACTATTTTCTCCTAAAGTATTGGTTGATATTATGAGGTGTACAGCAATTATATTCAATCCCCGATCCCACCAATTTTATATTCCACAGTCAATATCATAATATTACAATTCATTATTTTATATTATGTTTTTTTGGTAGAACGGAATGCAATCTCGAAACGCGTCGTCTTCAAAAATTCCGGAATTGACCTCAAAAAGAGGCGTTCATTAATTACGTGAGGTGATTTTGGCGATTTTTCGACCCTCCCTAATAATAACTAATTTCGCGTGAGATTAGGGGTCCCTCTACCCCTAATCTCACGTGAAATTTTAAGTCAATTTCAAGGCATTAAGACCGCCATTGCACTTTTTTGAGTGTGAAAAGTTTAAATAAATTAATAAATAATAATAAATAACTAAATAATACATTTTTCAAAATGGGAATCAGCTAGTACTCAATACACAGTGAAAGGAACTTCGTTCCAACCTGGTCTCCCACGACACCCTCGTTTTTGTGTAGGATGTATCTAGCCATATTTTAGTGAGAAACATGTTTTACTTAATTTTGTTTTTTTTAATTTTCAATTTTACAGTTTCTTGCTAGAAAAAACAATTACGAGGTCTTTGCCAAGACCCCCTGTCCCCCACGTGAGATTCGGCTCGACCCCCTCCTGCCCCTAAACACCTCCCGTATTAATGAACGAACCCAAAGGAATGTGAATAAATATTTTTTCGTAGCAATCTGCTTGAAATCTTACGTAGGTAAGTTTGTTAGTGTGATTTCAGCTTCAATAAAGCACAAAAACAATTTAATTTATATGATTTGGGGCTAGAAAACAGATGTAAACAAAGCAGTAAAGTGCCAAATGACATCAGACATCCTGACCGCGACAGAAACGGACGTTTGAACTATGGTAGAAAATTGTTGGTCTTTTATTTATTTTTTGAGCAACAAGTAGGTAGTAGTTGCATTTAACTTTTAAGAGCGTTCATCCTAAAAGTTGGCAACGTCGCAAATAGCTTTCAAATATTTACCTGTTTTGGTTAATTGGGCACTATATATGGAAATATGAAATGTGGCTAAATAGTGAACTAAAATATTGATAATGAAATGCAATAATGAATATCGTCAGACCGAATATTTTATTTTATTAATTTTAAGAAAACTAATATATAGTTAGTTAATATATAGTTTAAGATGAAAAAAAATATTTGGAAACTTTCTAAATGCTCTTTTTACACCTAAAGCGGTTACAACATCAAATTCAATGTTATAATTGCAATTCATTATTAATATTCTAGTTTGGTAGTTAGCCACATTTCTTATTTCCATACTGCCAAATTAATCAAAACAGCGAAATACTTGACATCTATTTGCGACGTTGCCCACTTTTAGAATAAACGCTCTTAATACTTTTTTTAAGTTTATTACTATCTTTTATTGAAAAGGTGAAAAACAAATGACATGTATATTCCCTATTATGAAGTTGAAATCGCTTCGATTTTAGAGTTCTCTTTGGTAGCCCAGGAAAATATATTTTGTGAAAAAAATCCTAGTGAAGAGTTTTCACCTGAATTATCTTTATTTAGGAATGACAAATACTATGTGGAAGAAAGTCCATTGTGATAACATGTGCGAAGATAAAAATATTTGACGTCAAAAATTCCCAAAATTTGCTTTTTGCGATTATTTTATTACGTCAATTTATGCTAGGATAAGTTTTTCTTATAAAATTTTGTGTGAGAAACAAAATTTTGTACCGAGAAAAGTCCATTACGATATGTCGGCGTACCAACATATCGTAATGTACTTTTGTCACGGTATTTCTAATGTCTAAATAAAGATAATTCTGGTGATAAATAAGGATTTCTTTAGCAGATTAATTTCGCATTTAATTTAACTTATTTTCCTGAGCTATTCGATATCGATATACGTTAACGTTACAAAGTCACCACACGTCACTTTCAACCGTAACCACGCAGAGGTGGACAACACGGCGTGGATCGTGGGCGCGTGCTGCGGGCTGGCGGCCGCCGCGGCCGGCGCCGCCGCGCTGGCGGGGCTGCGCCGGCGCCGGCCCGCGCGCGCCGCGCCCGCGCCCGCGCCGCGCGCCGAGCGGCCCGTGCAAGTGCCCGACTTCATCGACCACTACCGCCTCATGTCCGCCGACTCCGACTTCAGGTGCGTGTGAACTTGAAACTTAATAACCTGATTCTAACCTCGGACGCACGCTTCCGTCCGCTCTGATGCACTTTCCAGTTTATTTATTTTTTACTTTATTTCAACAATCGCAAAGTCAATATTTGTACGGCAGCGACGACTGCGCTGCGCTTCACCGAATGTGAACCGGCCCAGACGGTTGTCGGTTGGCATAACTGCCATGACTGTTTAATAGTTGTATGAAATGAGTTGTGGGCGCATTGCATTTTCAGGTTCAGCGAGGAGTTCGAGGAGCTGAAGCATGTAGGGCGCGAGCAGGCGTGCTCGGCCGCTGACCTGCCCGTCAACCGACCCAAGAATCGCTTCACAAACATCCTACCCTACGATCACTCACGCTACAAACTGCAGCCCGTGGACGACGAAGAAGGCTCCGACTACATCAACGCCAACTACGTGCCCGGGCACAACTCGCCGCGCGAGTTCATCGTCACGCAGGGCCCGCTGCACTGCACGCGCGACGACTTCTGGCGCATGTGCTGGGAGTCTGGCAGCCGCGCCATCGTCATGCTGACGCGCTGCGTGGAGAAGGGCCGCGAGAAGTGCGACCGCTACTGGCCCTACGACACGCGGCCCGTGTACTACGGCGACATCGCCGTCACGGCGCTAAACGAATCGCGCTACCCCGACTGGACTGTGACGGAGCTCATGCTGTGCCGGGGCGCGGAGCAGCGCGTGCTCAAGCACTTCCACTTCACCACGTGGCCGGACTTTGGCGTGCCCGACCCGCCCACCACGCTGGCGCGCTTCGTGCGCGCCTTCCGCGAGCGCTGCCCGCCCGACTCGCGGCCCGTCGTCGTGCACTGCAGCGCCGGCGTGGGCCGCTCCGGCACCTTCATCACGCTGGACACCGCGCTGCAGCAGGTCAGTCACTGACACACGATTATTATAAGTCATTGAAAGCGCACAGAGATCACAAGGCAGTATAAATAGGTAGAATAGATTACATCACTATTATCGCTTTAAACTCATATCATCGCGACACGATATCTTAAGTCGCAGGGGATGATTTCCGGAAATGCGTCCTGATCCAGCAACCCGCCCTGGGCATGCCCCTCTCACACAGACGAGGCCTGTGTCCCAGCAGTGGTTACGTTATAGGCTGATTATGTTATTCGTCCTTTTCCGTCAGTGTTTGATATTCGACTGTTTTCCGAGGTGTACTAAAATGGCATCATTCACTCGTCCTTCATTCATAATTTTTTGCTAACTCCTGCGAAACAATTTATAATAAAAGATAAGCTAGGTATTTATATGAATGCGTTATTTTTTCTTAATTATAAACATTTACAAAAACAACGATACAATATTACAAGGACTGCTTATTACACGCAGGAATAATTATGTGCATACCAATTATTGATGATTTTTTTTTCCCAATACTCTAGATTTTAATCTTTTTAATTAGCTCTTCTTCTTCCATAGCAGCAAATTTTTTCACGGTTTCATAATCGAACTTACTTCGATATCCAAATTATCTGCAAATAAACCACTATTCCAATGCGATAAACACAACATCTAAACTATATCTGGTAAACTAACCTTTGCGGTTCGTTCCAGCAAGTTAACACAGTGGTTTTTTGTCGTAAGCATGTGTGTCGAATGTGTACCTGTGCACGTACAGAGTACAGTAAGCCTCGTGTCGTGTTGCAGCTGACGAACCACGCGGAGTTCATCGACATCTTCGGCATGGTGCACGCCATGCGGCGCGAGCGCGTGTGGATGGTGCAGACGGAGCAGCAGTACATCTGCATCCACCAGTGCCTCGTGGCCGTGCTGGAGGGGCAGGACCTGGCCGCGCCGCCGCACAACAACCACAACCACCACCTCAACGCCGCCTTCGAAGGTATCCACCGTCTGCTTCTTAACTGAACATTCACAACATTTTGTACTATCTCCACTTTAGTGTAATATCCCCAAATGATTATTTTGTTTGTATTTACCGTATGGAGTTGGCGGGTAATGATCAATCGGTGGAGGTTAACATGTGAGTGTGAACGCTAGGTGGAGGGTAGTGGAGTGCCGGCGGCGGAGCGACGCGCGCGCGTGAGTGTGTGTGCGCATGCGCATGCGAGAGTGGTACTAACTGTGTCGCATGTGTGTGGCTGCCGAGCTAGGCGCGCGAGACTCACGCGGTTTTCTGTTGCAGACGACGAGGGCATCGCGGAGTCGGGCATGTGAGGGCGGCGCGGCCGGCCCGGCGACGGGCCCACCGCCAACATGTACTTAATTGATGTTTTCTTTTCCCGATGAGACCGCTTGGATACAGTAGTGTTAAGTTTTGTACTAAAATATTTTTATAAAAATGTACATTAATAAAATGGACCAATCGTTAATTGTATAATAGACTAAGTTTAAATAAATAATTTGTTATTTTTTTACGTTGGTAATATAATGAAGCGAAGCAGAGACAACACTTGTCAGGCTGCGTTCTAACCAAAACGATCGTCGCGCGAACACGCGACCATTGCGTTCATTGCGTTTCCCCGTGTTCTGATCAAAAGCGACCGTCGACGATGGCTTTTGATTAGGATTAGGTCCACAGCGAACCCAAGTGCGTGGTCGCGCCAACAGAGGGCGTCTTCCGGTTTTCCGAACAAATGAGTGACATATATACGCGACGATCATCGATCGCTTCGGTTAGGACGCGGCGCAGACAAAGAGAACGCAACGAGCGGGCGCGACCTCTACTTCGTGCCGTGTGCTGCATGTGTTGTGTACACTATTTATTTTATGAGTGTATTTTGATATCCATGTTAAATGATTATAAATAATATTATATTTACTCAATTAATTATCAAGTAGGTATGAATTATATCTTGAATCTCAAAATTGTACTTAATCTTTATACATATATATGTACTTAAATATATTTTTACTGGACATTGCTCAATTAATCGTGCAATTCAAAGTAACATCTCACTTGCAATAATGTTCGTCTGATGCAGAGTAAACTGTACAATTTCTACTCACAGCTCAGATGAACTAACGTCGAGCAAAACGAGAGCTGTTGTGTTATTACTTAGTCGTAAAGTCCGGTCAGTAGCGAAAGTCGATCAACACTGTTCGTTTGGCATTATAAACTGACACAATAATGTTTGATACTCTGCTTCTCAGCATTTCATATTATATTAAAAGTGTTAATTGAGTTTCGTGCTGCCTGAAGTAGCGTTATCATGAGGACGATCTTTACTAATTGTTAGCATTGTTAGCATGACGCTATCCGTCATGGTGTGATATTTTGACAACTTAATGAGATCGTATATACTTAAACAAAGTGAATAACATTCCCGATAGCGAACACATAAAATAATAAATATGTTGTACATCCGACTGTAAGGGCTCAGCCACATCACGACGACTATCCAAACGAATTTGGCTGTTCCATTGCTAATATATCTAAAACCGGTCGGCGAGGAGACGATGTCGTGCAACGTCACGACCTCGCGTTGTCGTTGTGTGGCCGGTCTCAACCCTGTGTCCTATCTGAAAACGACAGTCGCGCGGATACGCGTATCCACGCGACTGTCGATACATGATTGTTTACCTGAATAATGACGTACATACGCCAGGGCTCGGATAACGGTATATTTTTCAAAACGTTTTCGTCTTAAAAACCTAAAGAACGATTTGTTTCGGTTACGTTCGAACGGAACTTTATTATAAGTTTTCGGTTAAATAAACGTTTTTAAACTATTTTTTGGTTTGGTCGACGGGAAACTCCCAAACCCAAATGAATACGCAAGCAGCAAGCGCATTGGATTCAATAATGTAATGAAAATAAGGTACAATTTAAGTAAACAAGTTCATGCTTGTCGGCGCACGCACGGTGCACGGCCGCGTCCTTGGGAATAAACCGGTTTTTGAATATGTTCTCATTTTGTTTTCGTTCCGAACAAAATGTTGTACAAAGAAGAACGAGAACTGTTAGAAACGTTTTAAAAACGTTATTTCCGAGCCCTGATATACGCAACTTGATTGATCGCGCGATTTGTCATATTTATGAATGTATACCCTTGTCCTAACCAAAGGGATCGTCGCGCGAACACGAGACCGTCGTCGCGTTCATTTTGTTTGGCGAACCCGAACGCGTCGTCGCGCCGATAGAGGGCGGCTTCCGGTTTTCTGATCAAATGAGTGATAAATGAACTATTCGCTTGGGTTGGGACACGGAGTACGAGCGTGACGATCGTATACTTGCGCGACCGTCGCTTCTGGTTCAGACGCGGCCTAATGCATTAAAAATGCACGTATTCCTTTATTTATCTGAATATTTGAAATGGATGCAATAAATAGAACAGAATATACAATAAAATAATCTATTTTTCTAATAAGTATTTTTTAATTTCCTTGCAGTTATGCTTCTTTATGTCCCGCCTGCAACAGCGCACAATAGAAGTTGTAGATGGTTGTTATTGTAACTTTAATAAGAAGTGTTCAACTTCAATACTTTTCAGCAGGGACCGACAACCGTTGCAAGTTACGCTACAGCGAAGAATTTTGGTTACTTCTACGACTAAGATTACTGCTATCTGTGTAACCAAGAAGAAGAAACATGTTACCTCTATTTAGGTTACCGTTTTAATACCGGTTACCTCTATTTAGGTTACCGTTTTAATACCGGTTACCTCTATTTAGGTTACCGTTTTAATACCGGTTACCTCTATTTAGGTTACCGTTTTAATACCGGTTACCTCTATTTAAGTTACCGTTTTAATACCGGTTACCTAAAAATGACCTTTGTTGTCATTAGTAAATACTTTAATCACTACGCCGTGATTGGTCGGTTATCGCCGGCGCGCGGGTAGACTCTACTCTTTGACACACACAGGCGATGTGCGCCCTTTGACCAACCGTTTCATCTTCCCCTTATACCAAACATACCTGATAACAAAAATATATATTTACAAATATTGCTCGTTTAATAGTATAAGATAAGTGTAATATGTAAAAATGAAGAACATCATGATTTAACTATGATCATAGAATTTGACAGATATGAAATCATATTTGAATGATTATAAGATAGTGTAATTGGGGCCTTAGATAGAATTTGGAATAATGGTTGTATTCAATTGAAAAATTATGGTAATCAAAAAACATCTTTCAATATTTAAAAAAATTACCCGTATTGTTCATACCGGTCAGTTATGAAAATCATTAGTATTGGAATAATCTATTATAGACGGTGGTGGTGGTGCTGGTGTATATAGCCTGAGCCAAATGTAATGGTTACTACAATGGAGCCACAAATTGGCGCAATGGAAACCAGCTTGCGCCAGTGAGGACGTGAATCTGTCAACATTTTGTGTCCTAAGGCGCGTACTATTTAAAAGCGATCGTCGCGCTCTTCAAGTCGGTTTTTGTTCGGTGAACCTAAACGCATGGTCGCACCGACAGAGGGCGTTTTCCGAACAAAAAGTGACATGCACGCGACGATCGCGTATTCGTGCTGCGATCGCTTATAAATACTAGAGTCTGACCTAAGGATATTGAGCCTGAGAATTATTCGATACTATAGGGCAACAATCTAAAAATAACAGATTAAAGTCACCTGAACTTTAAAGTGTCAGAACTGATCACTGCTGGCAACCCTACTGTTTTAACCGTAGATCTATTGTGTGCATACCTGTTTTCAAGTTTTTTTTTGTCTATGTTTCTTCTGTTTGTTAAACTTTAGGCACCATCTGAAGCAAAAAATCCAAAATTCTTGTTTCTTGCTTTTCGTGTAGGTACAGTCAGAAGCAGAGAAATCTCACCACCTAGTAATGTATAAATACATTGTTAATTTTGAGCTACATTGTAAGATTTCTCTGCAGCTGACTGTACAAACAAGGTCTACCGTTTACTGATTCTGGTGTATAACTGTGCGTTTGCATTGGCGAAACATTCACAACAAAACATCTTGGAATCTCTATTTTCTGTCAATTTTCCATACAAAGTTTGACAGGAACTAGAGATTTTAACATGTTTTGTTGTGATGTTTCGCCAGTGCAAACGCACAGTAAAGCGACAGTTTCCTAGAAAAGCGGTGGCCGGCAGTGACGGCTGTCATGAAACTGATGACAGCGGCGAAGATTTACATCGTTAGATTCGCCCTACCGCGATTGCTATGTGTGTGTGGGCTCATTCTTAAAATCAGTATGGACACTATTTCTTGTGACTGAGTACGGTGATTGCAATTCTAGCGATTTTTTTTTCGTGGCTGTTTGCTTTCCTTTGTCAACAACGCTCTCTAGGAAACCACACCAACTTACTTTCATAATCAACGTTTCAGTCACCTTATTCGCCGGTAAATTGCGGACACTACGTAAGCGGGCACGGGTACGCTAGTCGGTCTGAGTCGGTCATTCTTCCAAATACAAACGTAGTATGGTGATTACTCGTCTGTTTGACGGGGTAAATTAAAAATAATATCAATTTGTCTTGTCCTTTATGGAAGCAGAATTGGAAAAAAATATTGGTCTGGAAACTCGATGAGCGTCGAAACTTCCATATTTCAACACTAATTTTAATTAACTCGTCTTTGGGCCAGTTAACTGATTCAGGCCTGACCTGACGGAAATTCATTATAAAATACAATAGACGTGTAGATATATTTAGTAACCTAATCCGCTTAACTATTCCTAAAGAATACTTCGGAGTCTGGCTATGTCGTCTCTGCACCGAGGGACAAATATTCAAATTCAAATTCAAATTCAAACACACCACATCTGCACGGTACCTTCCGCTACCCGTGGGTATCCGCGGAAGGCAGGGAGTGGCGTTGGCGAGTCGGTATCCATAACCCGATTTTCTAAGTTCTTTATCTAATCGGCCTCTTCCTTAGGTCCCTAGAGGGGGGAAGGAGGCAGATTACTACGGCCAGCCGCGCAGGAATGTCCTTCGTGGCCCGCGCGTAGGTCCTCTGCTCCTCGTGAGCGGAGTGGATCCTCACCCGTTTGGCGTCCCCCTGGACCATGCTCGACGAGGGCGTGTCGTCAGGGCGCTCCCTCGGCCTTGTTTCGGGAGGTTCCTGTTCAGGATAAAGCGGGAGGAAACGCCCGGGTGTCACCACTGTGTGGATCGCCCGGAGGACACGGTGGAGCATACGGTGGAGGTCTGCCCAGCTTGGGCGGAGCACCGCCGTGTCCGGTGTACGGAGGCGATCGGCGGCGGCGATCTCTCGCGTCCAGCCCTGGTTCAGGCCATGGTCCGGAGCGAGAGTGCATGGGAGGCCGTCACTTCCTTCTGCGAAGCAGTAATGCTCGCGAAGGAGGAGGCGGAGCGCGCGAGGGAGAGGCAAAATGCGCGCCCTCGCGCCCCTAGTCGCCGCAGGAGACGCCCCGGGCGTCGGGAGTCGCGAGCCGACTTCCGGCCACCGTAGGCGCGGGCTTGCGGACGGTGAGCAATGGGTAGCTCGCCGTCCGATAGGGACCAGGCCCGGGTCGACGGCGCGTTGTGTTCCACGCGCGCCTCAAAGAGATGTCAGCACCAACTGACGGGGTCCGGAAGGGCCAATGCCTGCCGGGGTTGCGGGTTTGTCTGAAAGGGATATCGCGACCTCGGCACACAGGCAACGGAAGGAACACGGGTGGGTTTTAGTCAGTAAAAGTCTGACACGCCCTCCCGCTCCACCCAGAGCGGGAGAAGTTATTTGATAATTACTCACCCTCAAAAAAAAAAAAAAAAAACGGGCGCTCCCTCTTCGCCGGCCCTGTACCGCTCGGTCCTGGCTGCGGCTTGGAGGTGCCTGGCTGGATGTTTTTGGGTTTCCACCTCGCTTGCCCCTTTTGCGCCTAGGACGAGGTCTGTCGTGTGATCCGTTAGTGTCTTAGGGTCGGATGACGATCCCGGCGGACTCCGTCACGTGCGGAGGCGTCTCACGCTGAGTTTTCCCTTCGCTAGCTTGCCCACGCACGTGCGGTTCCGCGTCCGGTCGCTTTGCGTGCTGGGTTTTCCCTTCGCACTCTTGCAGACTCGAGCTGGTCGCGCACCTCCCCTTCGGCATCCGATCGCGCTTCGCTCTGGCTAGTGCCTTCGCGGGTATTGCGCTTTCGGTCACCGATTCTCTTCTTCCGAGCCAGGATTTTTTTGCGCTTTGTCAGCAGGTGTAGTACAGTTGGAGGCCACTCACATATTACGAATGGAGCTAATCCCCGAGGTAGTGTGGGATTCTCTGGCTTTGCCGGGACCAACCTGGGTAGAATTTTCTTCTTTCTGCATTTTCATTGGGTGGGCGTTTTAGGAATCGAGGTTACCCTTCCCTCAGAGGAAGACCGACGGGATAAAAGTATAGGAGGGTAGGCGTTTGGTGGATGGCGGGTGGGGTTTCTTGGGGTCACCACTCACCCTAGGCCTGGGATTTAGCCTAGGGATTTGGGATCGACAGAATAAGTTTAAGGAAGGGTAGGGAAGGATGGCTTGGTTAGGTGACAGGAGCATAGGAGTAGGGGTATGGGTTACCCTAGGCCTGGGATTGGCCTTCGGGGACTTCTCTTGTCCGGGATCTCTTTTTAGGAGATGCCCCGGGTGCAGGATCAACTGATTTACGGTCGATCTAGCAGCCGGAGTTGGGCTATCCGCAACCTGCCCACCCGCACGGTTGCAAGAGAAGAAGTGCCTGGCAGCCTGGGTCGCCCCACCATAAATATAATATTGTATACCTAATTATATATAAATATAATCAAAAATAAATACACAATAAATATACTAAAAGAGATAAGAGAAACAATGGGAAAATATTACCGTTGTGATGATACTGCCAGCTTCTTGCGAATGTGCTCGCGAACTTTAACTTCAAAAGATAATCGGTTGGTTGCCATCCTGAATTAAAGCTCTAAAAAACCTCTAAACTGATATAAGGTTTTTTAGAGCTATACATTGGTGCCGATTCTCTTGTACACCGAACTAAACTAAGACTAAAGTTACTTACTTTTGGCTATGAGAATCTTAGAGCTATTCTGCAAATAAAATTCTCTAAATTAAAAAATAATTTTGACACAACTAAAATCGAATTTGACAATCGCAAATCCACGTGGTACCCGTGCCGTGGTTTGCCCTAACCCGTGATTTTTTTTAGAGCCGGAGGCGCTCAGGGGGTGTACATTCGACGTGTTTTTATATGGAATATTTCATTTTTTGTATGGAAAATATGAAACAATATTACCTACATGTAGAGTGTTAGGTGTTTAGGGGTCTTTTTATAGGGGGTCGAAATTTTCATTATTTTTGCGATAGGACGCACCATTTTCGAGATATTAGCAAAAGAAAAAATTAATACAGTACTGTTTTTGCCCGTGAAGTCTAGATGTTGGCGTGAATTTTAGTTCATGACAACTTATTTTACCCCACACCTTTTTAATCGCGATTAAAAATTGTCATGTTTAGTCTGGTTTGGTATTTTACAAACAAAATTTTAGATGAAAACGTCAAATTCAGAATAGCAAAATTGCTATTTTCATTATATTAAAAACTCAGTAATATCTTAGTGCTGTCAAACTAAAATATATTGTTGTGTCACTTTAGTCTATTTCAGAATGGAAAATCGTCGTTTGACAGGAATAAACAAAATTTTAGTGATTTTTAGTTTAGAGGTATTTGTGACAAGAGAATCGGCACCATTGTTAAACCCAGATAACGGCTGTACCTAGTTTGGGATCCGCTATTAATTCTGTCTAAGTTTTCTGTTGATTAGTTTTTAATGTCATGTTACTTGTGTGTTTGTGAACTATGTGTTGGTTTAATAAATGAATTTGAATAAAACAGGCCAATCAACAATGGGCGTTTCCCATTGTTGATTCTTGCCCATGAGCGTTTCTCCACTGGCCTTGTTGGAACCGGTGCCCTAACTTCTCCCGCTCTGGGTGGAGCGGGAAGGCGTGTCAGACTTTTACTGACTAAAACCCACCCGTGTTCCTTCCGTTGCCTGTGTGCCGAGGTCGCGATATCCCTTTCAGACAAACCCGCAACCCCGGCAGGCATTGGCCCTTCCGGACCCCGTCAGTTGGTGCTGACATCTCTTTGAGGCGCGCGTGGAACACAACGCGCCGTCGACCGGTACCGGAACCGGTGCTCTGCCAGTGTGAACCCCACACCGGCACGGCAAAGGTTCCTACAAGTCTTATTATAAAAATTATCTTTATGTATGACGAGTCTTTCCTCTTGCTGGCTACGACGACCACGACGACGAAGACGTCAAAAAAACTTCGTGCACAGTGCTCGAAGGCTCGCTGCGCAACAGAGAGTGCACGAAGTAAAGTTCGCGATAACGCGACAATGTAGCTCCAGCATTATAATATACATCATTTTGCTTTAATTTTCGCCTGGTTGCTGTATTGCGGAGCGCGTTACACGCAGTCTCATGATTTACTGGGTTTTACTCGTAACTGAAAACAAAGAATTTTCTATATTCTCCGCTAAAACAGAACGCATCTTATTCGAACGTATCTATACCAATTTAATGTAATGTGATGTTGGTACAGGTACGTCATTTCCGTTAAAAACCATTGAACACTTTATAGTTGTAAATTTTTGTATTTAAGTAAGTTATATCATATGGCTACATTAATGTTACCGTATTATTATTTAAATGTTTAAATTATTTTGTCCGTGAACATGTTTTATAAATAACAACTTCAATTCTCTTAAAAAAAACCTCAGTTGTTTAATAAAGCAGCCAAAGCAGGTCGGACATAATAGCAACTAACTGTCAATTTGTACGTGTGAGTTATTCAGTTGTATGTGTGCAAAAGAACACGCTTGTCGTGTTGCGGTACGTGTGCTTTCTACGAAATTGACTTTCATCGCCTCGTAAGTTTGTGAATTTAATTTATTATGGTGTATTTAGTGCATATATTTCCGAACAAAGTCGTGTACGTGCGAAAGTCTTATTGATCGAGCAGGAAATTACCCGCGATCAACTAAGATCATTCGATTGGATCGTGTCGATGCGTCACCTTTGTGAGCCATTTTATTCAACTTCCACATTATGGTAGCTGTAGCATGAGATACATCTTGCGCGTTCTATCGTGACCTCACGCGAGGTCAGGAGTAATGTCAAAATGCAAGCGGTAATTGGTTGACGAGGTAAAGTGCATTCTAACCTAGCCGCTAAGAATTAGTATCGGTGGGCTGCGTTAGCGGACCACGGCCGCCCGCGGGCCGCGACCGAGCGCGTCCCCATGTTACCTACGTACGTGCCTGCTCCTCGCGGGTCCTCACATGCATATACCGTTAGCGGTACACAACGATAACTCCCGAATATATTTAATCTGCGATGTCATCCCAAAAAATTGTAATTGTATGCAATACCTACTTTGCATTATTATAGTGAGCATTATTAGTTATCACTTATCATTACACTTCTTGTTATGTTTTCATGAACCTTTTGTTTGACGACTACCTATAAATTTATCACACAATGTTCTTTATGTAGAAAAAAAGTAAAGCAATGTATGCAGGTAGATAACTTATTGTTAGATTGTACCTGTTCTTTAATAATCACAAAAAGGGCTATAGTTTATTATTTTTCTTATCATTGCTGTGAACCTGATGCACTTGTTAAATTCATCATAATTATTATGACCTTCAGTTTTATTTTTGTTTCAAGTGTATTTGTATATGGTCTGGATTTCTATACAAAAAAATAAAATTGATGTGTCTGTTTGTAATGTCAAAATAACAGCTTTTAACTGAATGCTTATGAAAATATATACAGTACTTAGAACAAAACAAACCAATCTTTAAAAAAATTGTCTGTCTATTTGTTCCGGATACTCTCCAAAATGGAGGGACCGATTTTGACAGGTCTTTCACTTACAGATAGCTGATGTTATAAAGAGTAACTTAGGCTACTTTTATTTTAGAAAAAGAATTAGGGTCCACGTGGACAACAGCTAGTCCATCATAAATTATCATGACTGATCAGATCACAGGTGGAGATTCGAAGTCATTGAGACTTTTCACCCATAATCTGATCAAGTTTTCTTGCTCAGATAGAGATACTGGCTGGCTGGCTACAAAATTATTATTATTTTATATTTAGTATTTTTTTTCAAATTTCAACATTTATGACAATATTAGCCCCAGGTATCAAGAACAGGATTCAAGTTACCCAATATGGCAGATGCTGAGCGCCTATTGTTATGATTGGCTGGATATTTGTGTTGTTCACTAGTCGGGCACTAGATGTGTTTGGAATCGATATTCTAGCTAGACCTACATAGATAGCTGAGCTAATATTTCAAAATGATTGTGTATTAGGGGCATGGGCTTACATTCAATAAATAATAAGAATAACACATGATTTGTGGCAAATAACTTTGTACTGATCGCTAATTATTTTAGTTTACCCTCAAGGGTGTCTCTTTTGTTTCTCTCAACAGGTGGTCGGTTACGGTCATTACCTGTGCACATAGAATGCAAGCTTTATAGTCACCTGTATCTTTGACACTTAAACATTCTAGTATCATCACTTTCTGCGCTTAGAAGTGAGTGGTTAGCTTTTCCCTTTTAAATTTAAATCAAATGAATCCAATGCAAGCAAGACAATTCGACACCACTACCCAATGCCTAATTAAATGCGTGCTATCTGTTGGCATGGCACTCAATAAAATAGAATGCTTTGAATGTTTGCTAAGTGTATTTTTTTGTAATTGTTTTGCATGACTGTACTGTGTCATAATAATAATTTCAAAAGGCCAGGTTAAAAGTTTAACATATTGTGTAGGAAAATATAATTCTCTAATTTCTTTCCAAAAATTTTCAAAACAAGCAATGATAAAAACTTCAGACATTATTAAGTAGATTCTGATTTCTGAGCAGAAAAAGCAAACAAAGGGTGTACAACATTGAGGTGTGTAAGAACTTTGGGACTCACAGTTTTTACGAATAGATAACAGCTCAAGAAAAAAAAAAAAAAAAATGTGACATTTGGTCCTCTAAGGCTGCTGCAAATTAATGCATACTTTTATGGGACTAACTTAGAGTATCTAACACTGGAGAAGCCTTACGAACTCTTCCCCTCTGCTAAAGTACAAGAACAAATGTTCTAGTACCTATGTTCATAAAAACTACTTTCAAATTGATTCTAACGCACTTCGTAAAAGGCGCGCGGAGCTCCGTGAAAATGCCCAGCTGTGCTGTTAAATTCTGTAAAAAGCGTTCAAATACGACAAACTTACATAAAAAACTGAATAACTTTCCTTATGTTAACATTTTTTTATAATATTTATTCATGTTTTTATTGAAATTTAAAATCCTTACCTCTTAATACATTTCGATGTTTCATTCGATTCAACCATAATTCAATATAAAACGTAGCATGAATCAAGTATTTTCCTCACATTGCTTCTATGACGTCACCGAGTCTCGCTACATCTCGTTTTTATGTTCATAAAACTCAAAATACCTTTCTTTTGCAATACGAAAATATACGTGAAATCAGCAAAATTTACACGCACCTGACATGCGATTATGCCCCTTAGTAAAAATGTTAACGAGACTACCGTAGGGTTGTTGTCATGTTTGAAACCAAAATTGACATGTCGATATTTACTTAGTAATTATTTTTGTAAATTTTTTTGATTGTTCAATGTTTTATAACTTTTATATGTCCATTGAAGTGGTTATATGTATATATATATATATATATTTTTTTTTTTAATTTGACTTAATTTATTATTGCGATTACTCATTTATTACAAATTTATTTACTTTTATTTAATGGTAGTTATTTTCTCTTCTTATTAAAATGTAACTATTTTATGTAACAGCTGTTTTATTTCATGGATTCAAGCAAAATTCCGAATGAATATCGATATCGATAAAATAAAAACTAATGGTACGAACTTCTCTTTCCGGGCGAGCGGCTTTTGTTTTTTTTTGTAGTAGTTACCGCGTCCCTCGCTAAAATTGACAGACTTTTGTTCGGAATATTGTGCATAAGGCTTCTCCAGTGTTATATACTCTAAGGGGACTAACCTTCAGAAACTGACATGTATGGTTTAAGTTTCAATTTTGATTTCCTGCTCTATTCTATTATGTACTCAGAAACAGGACCCCCAGTGATTTTCTGTTCATATATACATAGATGACGCACTTTCGACGGCGTTTTTCCGAAAAAAGATCTTGTCCGTTGTGAAAAAAAAAGAAAAGAAAACATATTTTTATCCGATTACGGCAAAGCCTAAGGAGAGTTATGATTTCTTATTTTTGGGTACAACTACGACCCACAGAACCTCCATAATCTTTTTTTAATAATAATATTTATTGAATAAAAAACGTTGACAAAAAGTATACAATTACTTCACAGTAAGATTTTACAATAATTATAGTGCCTAAAAATTAATTATATCTAAAATATTTTTAGAACAGGTGCAAGTATTGATGGTTCGGAATTACAATGTTAGGTAGCGACCCGCCCGATCTAGGTAAATTCAAACCTGTGTTTCAGGCCTTACCTAGTTACTTATCTGCCCGTTTCAAAAAACTATCATTGGACCCCAGAATGAAAATTACATATTTAGTTCTTTACATCTTTAATAGTGTCGTAGACTATATTTTTATCCTAACTCTGAATATTATTTGATAATAGCTAACAGCAAAAAAAGAAAAACCGTCAAGTGCGAGTCGGACTCGCACACGAAGGGTTCCGTTCCACCGTACATTATTTGGCAAATAAAGCTTTGTGCAGACTAGCGCGACGCGACACCGGTTATTGTTATACCGTCAAGTTTTCTTAGAAATTGTATTGTTCGAGTCGCGTCGCGCCGTCGCGTCGCGCTGGTGTGTACGAGCCTTTAATGAAAATACTAAACAAAGAATATTATTATTATTCATCATAATGAAAATAGGCCCTTGGGCGGCTTTAAAACTCTCACACCAGTACCCTAATTACCTAATACACGATCAATCAGAATCTGAATCGTTTTGAAACAGATTGCTAATCCATTGCTTAGTACGTTCGAAAAAAAAAAATCTGCTCAACAACGTAAATAACACAATGAATGTTGTTGACTGTCAAATTGAAACAGATTAGTCGGAATTGTCAACGAAAATGTGTTGCGTAATTAGATAGCTGGTTAGTCACTAACCACACGAAAAGAAGAAGAATGAAAATCGCAAAGATAAATTTGTATTTCATAATGATACTGAATTACAAAGTAATTTTTGCATTAGAAAATGACCCATATTTAAATAAATACCCTATGAATATGGTTTTAGTATTTGTTAATTATATATAGTATATGGTACATGATATACAGAAGTTTCAAATTCTTAACTTGTTTAGTTGTTGAGATAGAGCTCGTACAGAAATGGTCTAAAACTAGTGGTGGGTCGTTGTCGAATTTTTGACGGACGAAACGCAACCGTTTTACCGACGGCAAAAACGGCTTCAGAAAACGGTCGTCTTTACAACTGTACCCTAATTACGTAATACACGATCAATCAGAATCTGAATCGTTTTGAAACAGATTGCTATCCATTGCTTCGTACGTTCGAAAAAAAAATCTGCTTAACAACGTATATAACACAATGAATGTTGTCGACCTGTCAAATTGATACAGATTAGTCGGAATTGTTAACGAAAATGTGTTGCGTAATTAGATAGCTGGTTTGAAGACGGCATAGGACGAAACTTATCGTCGAGTGAAATAGTTCCAGTTTCAGAACTATCAACGATTTGAAATTATTATTAGTGTTTGAATTAAAAACACAAAAACATAATAATTGACTAACTCAACCATACACTTTCACAACACACAAATTTAAACTTGCTACTTAGTCGCTCAAGAAACCCGATTCAACTAAAAATTAAAAGTTACGCTACAGTGCACTCACACATAATGAATTACCCTCTACAACGAAGGGTAAACAATTTTTGACCTACCTTCATCAGAAACAATCGTTAGAAACACTTAAAAGCTTTTGTTATCGCAACTATTTGCAAGGTAAGCGCTTGGCCAAGATTCCGTGCCGCTGAGTGTAGATGGGGTGTCGTTTTCCAACACTTTTTCATAACTTTACGTGTGGCCACATATTTGCTATCGTGTAGCCCTTCGATGAAACCGCCTTACTACCACGAGAAACGCTATCATTAAAGCCTTTTGTGGCATCATCCTGTTTTATTCGAAAATGTTCCCAGATGGAACTTTAACGTTTTACAGGCGTCGCCATTTACTAACATAAAATAGAAGAAACAGAATCACGAATAGCGGTGACGTGAAACAGGCACGAAACCATACAACGCTCAGCTAACTGCAAACACTGCCGTTTCCCATGTTGCCAGCCCCTCCTTAGACGGAGGACGGTGCGCTTTTCGAACTGTTTGTTATCGGTTGTATATAATCGGCGATGCCGATTTATCGGTATTGGAATCGGAATCGTTACATCCATAGATATAAGAAAGAAGTTTTTATATTTCTATGGTTACATCCCTAGTGAAAAAGAACTTTAATTTCGAAAGTAGATGTCTCTGGTTTAGAATTTTTGTTTTTTGCCACCGCCTTCCGAAATAAAGTTATTTTTAGGGTTCCGTACCTCAAAAGGCAAAAACGGAACCCTTATAGGATCACTTTGTTGTCGGTCTGTCTGTCAAGACTTTTTCTCAGGAACGCGTGGAAGTATTATGTAAGCTAAAATTCATACCAAATACTCAGGTCTATTGACCCTTGGAGCTGTGAAACTTCTAAGCCAACGCAATCAAAAGATACAGCCATTTATGGTGCAAATTTTCGACACTCGCAAGGAAATCAAAACCTACTTCCCGTGAACTCAGAATCTTGAAATTTGGTACGAAGCAACATCTTATAGCACAGATAAAAGAAAAATAGCGAAAAGCATACATTTTTAGTTACATCATATAATAATATTTTTGATATTTTTAAACTTACTACCCCCTTTTCTTTACTTATATACCTACAGGTTTGTACGGAACCCTCGGTGCCCAAGTCCGACTCGCACTTGGCCGATTTTTAACACGCTTTTATTAGGTCGACCTGTATGTAACTATGTAATGGAATCTTTCAAAGTAATTTTCACCAACTTCAAGACGTTCGATTAACTTGAAAATTTGCTATCAAGGACCGATGACAATACAATAATTTAGTATCTTGGAGCTGATCTGATGATGGAGCCAGGAGGTGGATAGTAGAACTCTTTAGCAACTTCTAGTAAACCCCTCGAGTTTGGGCTCATATGATTTTGACGAGTCCAATATATTGCACTTGGGAGTCGAGGGTCTGATGATGGAGCCAGGAGGTGGATAGTGGAACTGTTTAGTTGCTACTAGTAAACCCTTCTAGTTTGGGCTCATATGACTCGGTTTGACGAGTTCAATATGTTGCATTTGTTGTCGAGGGTCTGATGATGGAGCCAGGAGGTGGATAGTGGAACTGTTTAGTTGCTACTAGTAAACCCTTCTAGTTTGGGCTCATATGACTCGGTTTGACGAGTTCAATATGTTGCATTTGGGATCGAGGATCTGATGATGGAGCCAGGAGGTGAATAGTGGATTTCTTTAGGGGCTACTTAACTAGTAAACCGGTCAAGTCACAACTTCGTTGACTTTAGAATTATTAACTAAAGGAAAATTATACTAGACTAAAAAGTAAAAAATAAAAAAAATTGTTTTAAAAAAACTAACAAAACACGCTTTTTACGTGAACTAAAAATGATAAAATAATTAAATTGAATTATACTAGTTACGATATAAGTACAGATCAAAAAGCGTGGAGCGCTTTGTTTAAATTAATTAAAAGCCGCTAAAAAGCGTAAGTAGCGTCGGATGAATAGATCGGAAGCGAAGCATCCGTCACTTCCGTTTTGCCACGAAACACTGACAAGACTATTCTGTCTCCTAATCTTGTAATGCCAGTTGTTTACAATGCGAGCAGTTAATTAGTCAACAAATTATGTTGCGTAAGACTGACAATCAGACTAACCAAGAGGTATCGTGTTACCCAGTTATTAACCGACTACGGCGAAGCAAAAAAGAATTAAACTGAAATATTTTTGAAAAGTGCAAATTAAGCCCTTTCATTTAATACCCAATTTTTTTTTTTAGTTTCTGGCTTTACTTCCGCTAGAGGGCGCCATATTCAATTTAATAAAAATAAAAGGTAAAAATATAGGTAGACCCGTACCATTATGTTATTGTCTTTGAAGTTGTCGGTGAGTAAGAAACGGACCGGAGAAACGTCATGTTTTCATGAAATAGACGTATCGTACGTATGGTTTATGAAACGTTAGTTTTAGAGATTGGTTAAATTGTCTAAAATAACCACAACCAAACGAATTACTTGACATAAGATTTGGCAGCAGATTAAATTGAACAAGCTTTATTTCAGAAACATGACGAAGTCGTGGTCAAACTACTATAAAATCTTATGAAACAAGTAATAAAAGCAATTGTTGCACCAATCAATAGAGTTTCCAATGAAGCAAAATGACGTTATTGGGCAGACAGGAAGGTTTAGTAGGTCAGGTAGGCGGCACCGGGTCAGGCCAGGGCCTTCGCGTGGTAGTTTTTGTGCAGCGCTGCGGTGCGCGGGCGCGGGGCCGCTGCGCGAATCTGGGTCAATGGTAGCGGAGTGGCACACAGGCGCCGGGCGGGTATCGCCGCTAGGGACGAGGGCTCACGGCGGCGCTCCATCGAGCCGCCGACGCTCCGGCCGCCGATGCTAAACTGGGTCGCGCCTCCCGTTCGCTCCCCTCGCAGGGTGCGAACGGGAGGCTACTCTTACTCTATTGCCCTTTTACAACTATATCATACCTGCAGCTAACTTGAGCTGACATACGAATCCAGTACTGAGTCCGAATCGTACGAATTCACGTTCTTGTGTTAGTTTGCGTGAGGAACAAAGGGGTTGAACTTAACTAAGCCGTGAACAAACAGCGCATCATCATCATGTTCTTGCCCTTGTCGCATGTCACTCGGGGTCGGCGCAACACGTTTTTCTTTCTACCATTCTCCCCTGTCTGCCGTCACACTATCAGTCACTCCTTTTTAGTGTTCCGTACCGGCTGGCTGGCTGGCTGGCTGGCTGGCTGGCTGGCTGGCTGGCTGGCTGGCTGGCTGGCTGGCTGGCTGGCTGGCTGGCTGGCTGGCTGGCTGGCTGGCTGGCTGGCTGGCTGGCTGGCTGGCTGGCTGGCTGGCTGGCTGGCTGGCTGGCTGGCTGGCTGGCTGGCTGGCTGGCGGTCTGTCTGTCTGTCTGTCTGTCACAGCCAATTTGCTCAGAATCTAATGGACCGATTAAGTTGAAATTTATTGATTAAGGTACACATATTATGTATTTTTGGTGACAGTTAATTGATTCAGGCGTGACTTTGCGGAAATCAATTATAAAATACAATAGAGGACGTATATTTAGTAACTTAATCCGCGTAACTGTTCTTAAAGAGTCGTAAAGAACCCTGTAAGAAATTGACACGTGTTTCACCTCTCAACGAGGCATCCTCAGGATGGCGATTGACTTTTTGCGACCTCGGACCCGTCGTGACGTCAAACGTTGAGAACAGCGGAACTCTTTATTGTGCGTAGTCCAAAACGCACTTGGCCGGCTTTTATTTCTTATGTGTAAAAATCAATTTTATGAGAAAATCGATAAAAACCGGCTACTGAAACAAATATAATGTAAAAAACTACAAAAAAAAATATAGGTATCAGCCATATGATTTCCTGCTTTGTACTTTGCTATTGCCAGTTGAAATAAAAAGTAGTATCATAGTAAAACAAATAAAAACCATTTCAGTTAACACATAAGAGATTTTGTTGCGCTTTATGCATCACATCAGAGCTTTTGAACTAAAATAGGTATAATAATAAAATAAAATCTATAAATTTTATTGAAAATAAATAAATATATATAGCCTCTGATTATTAGTCAGGATATAAACAAGATAACAGTTAAATCACAAGTTAGAATTTAAAAAAGTTGCAAATCAAAGATCATTATTTTATGAGGTACCTACCTAACTATATAATTACGCATTAAGTACCCCGATTAAATTGTAATACATTGTGCAAACGGCTGGTAAAAACGGTATGGTACACTCACAAATCTAATAAACGTTTTACACAAGGACATAAATAATTTTAAAAAATACCCGCCTTTCTCCTGTCTGATGTACATAAGACAATTTGTTCTCAAGACCACGAGTACCTATGACATACAACTAAAAACTCGTATGTGTACTGTTGGTCGTTCTTCCGTGGTTTAATGTTGACACATAAGATATTTTAAGCACCAACTTTTAATAAGCAAGCACATTCGAGATTTTGAAATTGGTAAACAAATTACGATTAAAACGTAGTATTCTCATGGAGAGTTTTTGCATTCGATAGAGGTTTAAAATGTAGAATCGGCTGGCATAAAAATGTGATTTTTCCAAAAGTGACACATAAGAGGTCTTAAATTCGTAACGACGATTTATGTTCGTCTGAAATGTATATTGTTTAAGTTTTTGTTTTTAAATTTAAGTTCATCGATCGTTTCGTCGAATTAGTGGTCCCATATGAAGACTCGTGCAGACCAGCGCGATGCGACTCGAACAATACAATTTCTAAGAAAACTTCGCGGTATAACAATAAACGGTGTCGCGTCGCGCTAGTCTGAACAAAGCTTAACAGACTTCCAAAAAAAAAAAAACTACAAAGTGAAACTATGTTTTCTTAGTCTTTGGATGTGTATTTTATTGTTTGCCACCGACTTCCGAAATTAAAGTTATTTTTCATTTTGTTTGGTTAAATACGTATCGAAGCTAACTCAAAAACTACCCAAGCAAAATTAATATTTAAAAAAAAATGGGACAACCGCGCAAGCTTCCTCTTTCATAAAAAAAATGGGCCAATTGAGTGTCGGACCACGCACAATGAAGGGTTCCGTCGTTGGTATGAATTTATCGCAAGAACAAACGTAACATCATGCAAATGTAAATTGGTCGATTATTACTCGTTAACCTGTAAGCTGTGATAGTATTACTTTTGACTTCATGATATACAATGTGAAATTTAATTCGTTTGCATCCTCTTAACTCCATTGTACTAAAAAAAAAACTGCTGTTCCATACATTTATGTTCGCATAGCTCGTTATAATGTAGGCTGATTTTTTTTTCGCGATTGGGTTTGGCCCCATAGTGAAAGTTGTTCATAATGATGAGTACAATGACCCCTTAAGAGGATGCAAACGGATTAAATTTCACATTGTATACTACTGTCGTGAATTTTTTCTCATATCCAAAAACAACCAATTAGCTGGCAGTGGGGGGCGGACACTTGACTCTCACAAAAATTTGCACTTTAAAGCTTAATATTTCGCAGACGGATCCCTGAATCGAAAAATGGTTGTGAAACACTCAATATTCTTGAACGACCGTTCCAAAGACACCTCATACCATGGGAAAGAAATAATGCTGGTAATTTGTTGTATGGTTACAAAAATCTTCTTGATTCAAAATATCCAATATTTTGCAATCACCTTATGATACTCACAGAGCTGATATTTTAGATTATCCATCCTATCCTACAAGTACAAAAAAAAAGGTGATTTTCTTGATCGTAAAACAACGGGCATGGGCAAAGATTTCACTCGTAGATTTGCCCTTCCGTGTCAAAAGATGGTCGCGTTTCCGTTTCGTTCTGACACCTCTGAGACAGACAGTGACGCAGAGACTTGACTTGGTTGTCATGGAAACGCCATTGTTAATGTGTGAGCTCGCTCCTGCTCGCTCCTTTCATTATGGACGATTTTTCGTGCGACTTAGTACAGTGAGGGCAAATCTACGATTTAAATCTTTGGGCATGGGTGCATGTTGTAAAATATAAAGTATGTATTTGTAAGTATTAAAAGTCGCATACATTAATCATTGCATTAATTTCGATACGTATACAAATACATGTATAGCGTTAGTTTAGATAGGTACCTATTAAAACAACAAAATTTCTGATCGTCATTTTTTGGCTTTATGATGTCTATCGGAAATTGGGTTTAATTGCAACACCTTGTTTTGATACCACTCAAGTTTGATATAGTCAAATTCGATATGTAGGAGCTTTAGTTTTACATATTTAGGTAAAATCGATTTATCAAACTCACTTATATCGATTTATAAGGGCGACGAGGGCGAACAGGGTTGTTAGAGGTAAAAGACAGCGCGGGGGTGCGGGCTGCAGTGTAGGTCAATGACCTGGCCGGGACGCTCCGGCTCAGGCCCCGCCGCTGCCAGTCCCGGCCCCCAGGGGATGCCCGCGACTGTCGCGTCGCGCGTGTCATGCATGCACTGTTCATAATCATGCTCCCCGAGGCTGCCTCATGTAATGTAGCTCCTATGTAGATAATACCTACTGGTTGAACGCTATAAATTGTGAGTTGAATTGCTATACGATTGATTTAGCTGTATTCCATTGCGGAGCGAATGTACGAAATGTAGAGGTGAATAAACTTTTGAATAACCACTAATGTGCCACTTCTTTGTCAATCGTAAAACGTAGTAATGATTTAAGATAAGTTCGTTTTAAAATGTAAGTATATTTAAGAAGTTTCTTCTCATTTAACATGGCATAGATATTCGGGGCTACCCTTATTATTTATTGGATAATTAACAATAATATATGTAATATACGTGTGTAAAAAGAAGAGTGCGGAGGCGCGTCTCGTCTCCTGTGTGCGACAGCTGGCGGCCGGCGCGACCTTGCAGCGGCAGCGCCAAGGTTCTGGCGGGCGTTGACCTCGCGCCACGACGCTATCGACCGCCATCGCCACGTCGTCGCCCGAACCTCGCCGTACGCCGCTCAGTAGATATCTCATAATTCCTCTGCTGACGCGCTTGATTCGTGGATTCATACGAAAATATTTGATGCCGAAAATGCGAGCTTCTGTGACCGGTCGGCCCGGTCGGTCAGGACACGGCTAGAGGTTTGCGAGGATGTGCGGCGGGGTGCGGGGCCGGCGGGGCTGCGCGGGGTCTACGGCCGGCGCGGGCGCGGCCGACGACCGCCGCTTCACCTGGCCAGCGGTAGCGTAGCGAGCCGAACAACCACGCTGTCTCTCTTACATGTTTTTAAACGCTAACTTTAACAATAATAAAAACAGTTAATAAACTCATGAATTCGAGATCTACCACTAATTCGTACCCAAATGTGCACCACCCGATCACTACCTACGCCCTGACTACGAAACGTTACACACTCGTAAAAGCGGCAACAAATTACCGGACGACTCCAACTGCCGCAGCTGATCCTTCTTCATGATTCTGTTCTCTTAGTACTTTTATCATATCTTTTAAGGGTTCCGTGCCGTACCAAAAGAATCTCTTTTAGTATTCCTTCGCTGTCCGTCCGTCTGTCTGTCGGCGGGCTGTATCTAACCGTAATACGAGACAGTTGAAATTTTCACAGATTATGTATTTCTATTGCCGCTATAACAACAAATAATAAAAATTCTAAATTAAAGTGGGACCCATACAACAAACTTTTGTTTTGAAAAAAAAAATCCTGGCATGAATATCATTATTTATACTCATCGAGAAGTTTTTTTCTCTTCTAAAATGATGAAATAATGGGTCTGTAAAAGTTGTCACTTTTAGAAGTTAGGAATTCGAAACTACTGTTTATCATGTACCATATACTGTATATAATCAACAAATATTAAAAACGGTATTTTATTTAAATATGGGCGTTTTTCTGCAACTGCAAAAAATAACTATCATTATGAAATACAAATTTATCGACGCCATTTTTTAAATTTGAGAAATTTTATATACTTTGCTTAGTATTTTCATTTAACTGAACTAAAAACCGTTGGTTTTTTGTACATTTATAAACTCCTGCGTTCTTGCATAAACTTCCTAAAGGCACAACACTGATACCCAATGCATTCTTACAGATTGTTCCTGACGAACGGCTATCACTAAAATAATTTAACAGTACAGTGAAAACTTCCGGGGTTTCTCATGAACAGTCGCCTAACCATAGATATAAATTTTAAGGGTTCTGTAGTAGCCAAGGAACCCTTATAGTTTCGCCATGTCTGTCTGTCTGTCCGCGGCTTAGCTCAGAGACGGTTAGTACTAGAAAGCTGTAATTTGGCATGGATATACATATTAATCACGCCAACAAAGTGCTAAAATAAGATCAAGTAGATCTTTTTTTTTTGGGTAAAGTGGGGATGTCTTTTTTTTTCTCGTCTATCCCATAGTCTGGGGTGTCGTTGGAAAGGTCGTTCAAAAATATTGCGGGTGTGTGATTATAGTTTTTCAATTCAGGGATCTGTTTGCGAAATATTAAGCTTTAAGCAAATTTTTTGTTCTCAATCTGTCTTCAATAAAAAAAACCCCATGGGGTTTCAAACGATTAGATAATTTCATCATACCACACTATTTAAATCTCTCCAGCTCCACGAAAAAACGTACAAATACTTGACCGGGCCGGTAACAGATGTGTTCATGGTGTTCACGGGATTTTGTTTTGAAACTGGTTAGATATGAACTTCTTTGATTTTGATTTCGGGGCCTCCTAGCACAGGTATATCTTTACTTAAAAGGAGGTCCCTATGTAAGATTTACTGTAAAAGTTGTACATGTTACTGCAATCAACTTTTTGTAGTTTTAAGCTATTGCATAGCTTTTATCGAAGACTCTGAGCGCGGCGACCGAATGTAGAAATTCCGTAACGAAAAAAAAACCTGACGCGAAAGTTTGTGAGGATGGATGGATGGATGTTTGTTACTCTTTCACGCAAAAACTACCGAACGGATTTTAATGAAACTTTACAGTAATGTGGCTTATATATCAGAATAACACATAGGCTACAATTTATAAAGATTTTATGTGATTTAGCCATAATATAACGATAAGTATCCAGTAAGTCGGAAAAAATCCTGCCCTCTGAGATCTATCTTTGCGTGCGCTGCCTAAACCGCTGGAGTTACATGAAAAGAATGTATTGTGGGGTTGTTTGTCTTAAAGAGTTCTAAATAAAAGTCCGCGACAGCATATATCTACCTTTTATGTGGAAGCCATTATAGCCAAAATAGTGAGCTATAAATACATTTAAATTGAATACTTTTTTAAGTTGCATATTTTAGAGTATTTAGTTAATTCGTATCAAAATAAATACCTTCATCGCTTTCGGTATTTAATGTAGATAAAATTTGTCTTTTACACTAAGTAATTTGGACTAATATTTTAAAAGTTAGAACGATAAGAATGACCTGCGATGAGTCGACGGCGGGCGCGCAGAACGAGGGTGGAGGGGCGGGATAGGCAATGACGCGCGATCGTCGAGTGCGCGACCCGAACGCGGGCAGACGCGTGAGGGCAGACGTCATTGACGGTTGTGTAAATTCTGCGATTTAGGGGGGTATAGGGGTATTTTTTTAAAAAAATATTTTAAATCAACAATATTATCTTCTTATTTTTGAATATATGCTATGCAATAGCTTTACCGCGGCAGTCCTCGAGTGCCACACGTATTTTTTTTTGTATTTTTTTATGGTACCTTTCGTACTTACCTAAACTGTGAACTAGACAGCGCAGTCCGTATAATAAAAATAACCAGTTAATAACACTGCTTACGCCATCTAGTCCGTCCGTCTTTGTAAACAAAATCAGAAAACCAATTTTCAAAGTTTTATTTAGCATAACTCAATCGATGAAAGCCTAACTAGCTGTATGTCGTTTGCAGGGCCGGTCGCGGAGGCGTAGCACAAGCGCACAGCGCTGCAGCGAGCGATCAGCGCGGGCACGTGACGCGCGGGAGCAGAGCGCGGCAGTGCGCGGGAGACAGCACCGGCGGCAAGACGGACAGCGCGCGGCAGCCGGGGCCCGCGCCGCGCGCCTCGGGGCGGACGCCCGTCCCCCCGCCGAGGCGCCGCTGGGTCCCGCCCTCCACCCTGCGACACCACGAGGTGCCCGACGGAGATGCCAAGCACGACATCATATTCCGAAAGGTGAGTGTGGCGTCGCCAGCGCCCCCCGCGCCCGCGCCCCCTGCCTCGCTCACTCGCCGCTTTCTGTCCTCAGGTCCGAGGTATCCTTAACAAGCTCACGCCGGAGAAGTTCCAAAAGCTGAGCGATGACCTGCTCGGTTTGGAGCTCGACTCCGACAAGGTGCTTAAGGGAGTGATCCTTCTCATTTTCGAGAAGGCGCTCGATGAACCTAAGTACTCGTCGATGTATGCACAGCTGTGCAAAAGGCTGAGCGAGGAGGCGCCTAACTTCGAGCCGCCCGGTCAGCCCTGCACATTCAAACTGCTGCTCCTGAACAAATGCCGCACCGAGTTCGAGAACCGTGCACAGGTACCGCTCGCCTCTCACACTTAGAGCAAGTGCAGTGTGCTCTGTGCACTCTTATAAGTAGGTACGATGCTTTTTGATATACGGTTTATTTTCCCTAGGCGTTCGCCGCGTTCGAGGACAAGGCGTTGCTGCCTGAAGAGGAGGAAAAGAGACATCTTGCAAAATGCAAGATGCTCGGCAATATCAAGTTTATCGGAGAACTCGGCAAACTGGAGATCCTGGCCGAGTCCATCCTGCACCGATGCATTCAAAACCTGCTGGCGCGGCGCGCGGCTGCCGAGCATCACGAAGACCTGGAGTGCCTGGCGCAGCTGGTGCGCACGTGCGGCCGCGTGCTGGACTCGGAGCGCGGCCGCGGGCTCATGGACCAGTACTTCGCGCGCATCGAGACGCTGTCGTCGTCGCGCGAGCTGGCGCCGCGCATTCGCTTCATGCTGCGCGACACTGTGGAGCTGCGGCGCGGTGGCTGGGTGCCGCGCGCGGCCGTCACGGCCGAAGGGCCCGTGCCCATGCATCAGCTGCGCCACGACGACGAGCACGTGCCGCGGCGCGACCGCGAGCGCGAGCGCGACCGCGACCGTGACCGCGACTCGCTGTTCCGCGGCGGGCTGCGCTCGCGGCCGCTGGACGACGTGCTGGCGGGGCTGAGCCTGCAGCCGGCCGCGGCGCTGGTGCCGCCGCCCGACAAGCTGTTCGGCAACGGGTTCGGCGCGTCGCGCGACGGCTTCCGCCAGCGCTCGGCGCCCGGCTACTACCCGCGCCAGGGCAACAACATGCACTACAACAAACACTCGCAGACAAACCAGCAAGGCAACGGCTCCAAGGTAATCACATTTTTTGTTTCATTATTACATAAAGTTCAGCGTATCTTAGGGTATTTTGAGATCCGTACAGCTAACTGCATTAAATATCGTTACGATCGAACGGTGTGTGTGAAATAACCGATAAATGTTTTAGCTATATAGCGTAGATCGTAGCATGTATGTTACCGGTTTGAGAAGATCTTCAGATATCTCTATTGAAATGGAGTCTGCAGCGCAGGGTTATACGTAATTGTTTTGAATTAGCTCAATCGGAAGCTTGATTTCTATGGAAGATATCATTTGTGGCGGTTACTACAATCGTAATAAAAGAGACATGGCTTATCATAAATTAGGTGCTAAAATAGATAAAAGAAACACAAAGAACATAAAAGCAGTAGTGAAAAATTATTACCAACGACCGTCAGAAGGGAAACAAAGAGATTCGTTAATATTGGGGATACTGATGGGACTCTTGATGAAGTAGTTTAGACTAAATTGAAGTTCTTTCAATTTATTTATCGTTTTAACTGATCTGGCCTCTGAACAATGGGCTTACTTCCAACTTGGACAATACAATAATTGCTCTAAGCTAAGTTGCTAATGAAGTACCAACTCATTTCCACAATAGACTGAACCTAAACCATGCTGTCGCGTTCAGTTGGTGGAATAATAGTAAATAGCAAATAGTTTCCCATAGAGCGCGACCTCCAAACCGAAAATTAAACCGCTGGTATTCAAAACGACTTCAAATTACATCATGAAACTTTGCATGATAATTTATAACTAAACTAACTATAAAGCAGATACTGTTTTTTTCTTAACTGCCTTTATTTTCTGTTGTTAAACTATTGGCGCCTTGAAACCTTCTCCCCACCGCTCAATCTCGCTATCACTCAGTCCACGAACAGTATAGTGCGAGCGAGATAAGGAGTGAATTGTGAGATTATGAACTCTTTATTTAAATCATCCAATATTTTTTTCAAAAATATGTTTGTTTTTTTATATCGCAAAATATGGCGTCCATGAGCTCATTAGCTGTATACTGTGTACCGCCCTGCGCCCTAGCCACATAGCGCGCGCTGCCGATACAACGTCAATACAGCGGGCGGGCGAGTCTATCATTCACTACATAATACTTACTGGACTAGACAAAGTACAGACAAAACTGTAATTGTACGTTATTATTGTTTGTTCTTCTTATTTTGTGTTACCTGACTATTATTCAACCTACCAGTGTTTCGTTAGGCTCGTTTTTTTTTTTCGCCTGTTGTAATGATAAAAAGTTAGGTAGCTAAATAAATATTTTCGGGGTATTAAAAAAAATATTAAATACAAAACATACACAGACGAAGCTAGTTTATAATAAAGTATGGTTTGTGTCAGGACGGGTCGTCGCGCTCGAACAAGGCGCGCGTGTACACGGCGGGCGCGCTGCAGGACGTGCAGATGCGGCCCGCCGCCAACTCGCTCATGTTCACCGCCAACAAGCTGTCCAAGCCGCAGCCGCAGCTGCCGCTGGCGCCCGTGCAGCAGAGTGAGTATCGCCCCGGCGCCGCCCGCGCCCCGCTCGCTCGGCCGCTCGCCCGCTCACGCGCCCCTCTGTCCGCAGACGTGCTGACGCCTGCGTTCGCCAGTGCGCCGCCGCTGCTGAAGGAGCCCGCCATCACTATCAAGCCCGCCGCCGACAAGAAGGACAAGCCGAAGAAGGATAAGGTGAGTCGTCGACTCTCGGCCGGCGATCGGCGGCGGGCGCCCTCGGGCCGCCGCCGGTCGCTGACGCTCGCTCTGCGCAGGGGCCCAACAAGGAGGAGGCGTGCCGCCTGGCCGTGGAGGCGGCCGACGCGGCGGCCGACGACGAGGGCGACGCCGAGCCCGGCCTGCCCGCGCTGCGCCGCCTGCGCGAGCTGCAGCCGCCCGACAAGGTGCTGCGGCGCTGCATCGCGGCCGTGCTGGAGCACGCGCTGCACGGGCCGCGCGGCGACGCGGGCGCGCTGCGCGCCTGCGTGCGCGTGGTGCGCGCCATCAAGCGCTCGCCGGCCGGCGACGCGCTGCGCGCGCTGGTGCACGCGGCGCACCCGCACGCGCGCCTGCCGCGCCTGCTGGCCGCGGCCGTGGAGCACAAGCTGGTGGCGCTGGCCGACGTGGGCGCGTGGTGCGACGCGGGCGCGCACCACCCGCTGCTGCTGGAGGTGCTGCAGGCGCTGGCCGAGGCGCTGGGCGTGGAGCGGCTGGCGGCGCTGTGCGAGGAGGGCAAGCTCAACGTGTGCGCGCACGTGGCGCCGGGCGGCGAGGCGCCGGCGCCCGACGCGCTGGAGGCGCTGGAGGCGCGCGGGCTGGCGGCGCTGGTGCCGCAGCTGCGCGTGCAGGCGCAGCTGGCGCGCCAGCTCGCCGCCGAGCCCGCGCCGCACGCGCTCTACCGCTGGATCAAGGTTTTATTTTGTTCTATCGTCCCTGGTTGATTTTTTTACAAAAATGCATGCAAAATATGATTTACAAAACCTAAAACCCAGCTAGCTAGGTTTCTCATAGAAGCATATAACTATAGTTTCAATACAACTCGTATCTTACATATGCGCTGGCTAACATTTATTATACTATTTCGTCTAGTAACTTTCTCCAAATATTGCTCAATAAATTGTTAAAACCAAATTAATTGTGCCTTTTTTGTTGAATTAATAAAGATTGTTAAGTGATAGTGTGGGCGTCATGCATCAAATTGATAGTCTAAAATTAAAATTGATAGTCAAGCCAGAATGCGATGACCAAGCTCGAAAACCGCTTTTAAACAGGGCAAAGAATTTATGCACAAAAGTTTCATAATTTTTTTTCATAATATAGGAACAGAGACGAACGAAGGAATCTTTTAGCAATTTATATGTAGATCAGTGTCGAGCTAGGGTCCACATTACATCGCTCATAGAAAGCGAAATATGTTTTTAAACGCTGTGCGCATCTCTCACGCTGGTGGCACTCGCAGGCGAACGTGGAGCCGGCGGTGCGGCAGAACGGCGCCTTCGTGTCCACGCTGGTGGCGCTGGTGGCCGAGCACGTGACGGGCGCGGCCGGCTCGGGCGGCGCGGGCGCGGGCGGCGCGGGCGCCGACAAGGCGGCGCTGGAGCACGAGAAGGCGCTGCTGGAGGCCTACGCGCCGCTGCTCACGGCGCTGCTGGAGGGGCAGCCCGAGCTGCAGCTGGCGGCCGTGTACGCCGTGCAGGTGCACGCGCACCAGCACCGCTACCCCAAAGGTGACCGGCTGCCATACTCTCTGCTGCCCTATGCGTCTATCGCTTTGCAATACTACGAAATGAATTAACTTGACGAAATGTTAAATTATTATTTTTTGGCCTTTGACATTTCTCGGGACCCTGGAGTCCCGGACCTTTGCGAGGCGTACGAGAGGCCGAAGCCAACTCGCAGAGGCCCATTAGGCGTTTTAATTAAATGAGGCACTAACCGACGATCATCCCTGTATGCACTATGCAAGTAGGACTATTATAGGATATGGAAACAGATGGAATATGGGCTTGGGTGGCTTAAGTTGACTGGTGACGTGGAACTATGGAAGGAATAGGGCCCCTGCCTGATCAATGTTTATATGTACACGGAAAAATTGGCAGGGACTTGCACACTCAATAATGGGCCCCCAAAAATGTTACTAGCACTTAGTGGCGTAGCGACAAGGGGGCAACATGTCTTGAGGTGCTTGAGAAGTGGAGAGGTATTCCACGGCTTTCAGAACAATCCCAGAGCCCGGAAGATGGTCAAGATCCCTACGAGCACTTACTGGAATACTTCCTTCCGCCAAGCACGTTTGCTCTTGCGAATGTCCACTCAAGCCGGCCAATTATGGCAAGAATGAGGTGGGAGCTCTGTTCCTCGTCCAGTGTTCACTCCATTCGGCCAATAATGGCAAGCCAGAGATGAGGATCAAGATTTCTCCCGGGAGATAGGGTCCGTGGGGTCGCTACTAGCTAACAGCTCGCCACATGCTGCCCTGCGGGTTTCTGTATCTCTCTTGGTCTGGCACCTCATCCTAGACCTGTTCCGGCAAAGTAAACGTAGCGACGTCGTCGTCCACGACGTCAACGTAGAGACGGCGGTGGGGAAATTATTATTTTATTAGTTCAAACCGGCACCTTAATTGCGTAACACACTTTCGATCACAATCTGAATAATTTTGGAGGTTATTGCTAATCCATTGCTTCATATGTTGGAAAAATTTGTCTGCTCAACGACGTAAATAACGCAATGAATGTTGTTGAACTGACAAAATGAAACCCATTCATTTTACTGTTAGTGTGTTACGCAATTACCCGACAAGCTTACATTTTGTCACTTTTGAAAATATAATGCCGGTGATTTTTTTTTCAAGCCATTTATGCTTAGATTCTGAACTGAAGCGTAGGTCCTAGAGAAAAACGCTGAAAGGAACCATGGGCTCTATTTTAAAGTTTTTGCTCCCATCGGCTCGTTTTTCTCTATTGCTTGTAATTTGGAACTACCCATACTGGCTAGTTAAAGAATCAGTCAGTATGCGCACGTCGTGCGAGTGGACGTCAACACGTGTGCGTTGTGCAGGCATGCTGCTGCGCTGGTTCATGTACCTGTACAACCTGGAGGTGTGCGAGGAAGACGCCTTCCTGCGCTGGCGCGAGGACGTCACCGACGCCTACCCGGGCAAGGGCGAGGCGCTGTTCCAGGTAATTACCGCGCCACTACATAATAAAACTAAATCTAGCCCAACGATATTTTTCCACAAAACAAAAAATATACTGCTGTTTAAGGCGAAAGTTCTTGGGCGTTTTTTTTTTTGCTTATTATTACCATACTAACTGATACTACTGCAAATTGCAAAAAAAGTTGGAAATTTTGAATTTCGGAGTAGAAAATACAATTTGCTAGCAAAGCGTAGATTTATTTTTATGATGCCAATCGACGTAGTTTTGTATAAGGATTAAAAGAAACATAAACATAACATCGCGCCTTGTTTTCATGTATGTCCGCCGATTTCTCCGTCAATTGTTGACAGATTTTGAAAATTATTTTTTTTTGTATGGAAAGGTATGCTCCCAAGTTGGTCCCCATATAAATTTTACTTTTGCTTGGATAGTTTTTGAGTAACAGACTTCCGAAATTAAAGTTATTAGTGTTTTTTGGAAGGTGGTTTGCTTTTTTTTTTTGAAAAAGTTTTTTCTAGTACCTTAGATGGTTCGGAAGTCTTTTAATCCTTTTACGAAACAGCATCGATTGGCTTCATAATATGCAACGTCGAAATAAACGTTTTTCTTGCTGACTGCACCATTTCCAAAATCTGTGCATGCAGTTAGCAATAACGCTAAAAGTTAAGGGCCGTCTCTTAAGAACGTTGTCCTGTAGCTACAAAAGGGTAAAGGTACCTGCACTTGCTGCTCCATCTCAAAAAACTCCTAGGGGTATTGCAAATGGCCATACAAGCTATTATCAGGATTATTGTAAATCCAGCTTATAACGAAATACGACGATGAGTATGTAAAAGCCCTGATTGGCCATTATCTTATGGAAGCGCTGATGAATGAACGTGTGAGCGTTACCCCAGCGAGAAAATGTCGAATATCGTCATTTGAGTGTAATAGATAATCAGGACATCAGCATCTGTAGTTGTTGCATAGATATTCAAATTTGTTATGCTAATCGTTATTTAGTTATTAGACAAAAACAATTCTGGCTGCGGTAACGTTACCGTGGTCAGAAGTTTTGTTTATTAATGTGTATATTGAAATAAATTTTTGCCACATACTTAATAAATCCACTAGAAACTCGGTTAATCAGTGATCAAATACCTCCACTGCGCAAAATGGCCCGAACTGAATTACAATTTCATCATACTTTATTAATTACTTCAGGGTTACTACTTAAAACTTCAAAACGGTGCAGTTTTTGTTCTTTTTATTGATAACAAATTCAATCTAAGGTCCGGCGTTAAAAAATTTGCAAAAGATCTAAACAACAATGGCCGCTCGAAATTGTCTATGATTAGTGATGCGGTCGTATAACTTTTACGTTCTGGTGCTATCGATGTTACGATTTTTTTAAGTGTTCCATCAGTATTTTTTATATTGAGTAACTTTCAAATCAAAAACAATTTTTATTGTAATTCCATTGAAATATGTTCATAATCTAAACCATGAAAACGAACAAAGTTATAATAAAGACACAATCATATTTTGCACTTTTTCCAAGAATTATACCTAACTATTATTGCCAGTGAGCCCCAAACTGGTCTTCTCCGTCGGCAAAACGGAAGCTCACGCAAGCCTGAATGGTCCGGCTTAATGCTAGCAATGAAGTGTTGTCAGTTGTTGGGATACTTACTATTAATCCTTAAATAATTGAATGGAAATCAGTTTTTTTTTTTTTTCAATTTGGTGTGTTTTGATAGAAGCAGATAGAATTTAAAGCTGCGTGAAAGTGAGCCAATCGAGAACTGGTCGGGCCGTTTGAACTTTAAATAGCGCTCGCTGCTTTTTTTACAACTTCGAAGAAGAGAGTCTTCCCTGCACCTCTCGTCCACGCTTAGCATGACCACAATGGAAACGGGTTTTCTTCGTCGGAAAAATAGACAAAATGACAGATAAACAATCACAATCAATAATTTACTCTATTTCTCCGTAATACTGGGCCGCATTATTTTAGTAACTTTGCATAGGTAGTTTTTGAGTTGTGGATGATGTTATAATAACTTCCTGTCAGTGTTGATATAATGTCGATGATAAACCTATGACATTATTTTATAAGGAAAAAAGACAGCGTCTTTATTAAGTAGAACGCGGGTTTGTTCCAACAGCATCTTGCCGAAAAGTAATAAATACTCCTTGTCCAAATAGTCGATATTTATTGTGTCAATCACTAGCATTTCAGTGACAAGATAAATTTAGACGAGGTAAAAAAGGATGACGGCCGTTTGAAGTTTGAAAATTTTCAAAATCCATCTCAGTTTTCGCTTATAATGATAGTTATAATAGTGTATTTAAAAATTTAGAAACACGCACAGGATGTAAAAGTGAGTGTGATAATACGTGTAGCCTATTTAGTGCGTATTTAATCAGTGACACGCAGATATCGCGTTCAATTCTCAGGCAAGTTCAATGTTATTGCTTTTTGCAAATCGCGACCAAATCCAGATTAATTCATAAGTAGTGTGCAAAACTGTATAAAAGTGCGCGTACCTTTTCAGAGATCCAGCAATCACGTTTCGCCGACAGGCTCTTGAATATCTTCGCAACTATTAAATATACAAATGCTAGCTTAAATTGTTTCCATATCGTCGTTGCTACTTTAACACCTCTTATGTGTAAAAATTTTATGAGAAAATCGATAAAAACCGTCTACTGAAAAATATATAATGTAACAAACTACAACAAAAAATATAGTTATCAGCCTGATTCCCTGCTTTTTACTTTGCTATTGCTAGTTGAAATAAAAGTAGTATAACAGTAAAAAAAAATAAAAACAATTTCAGTTAACACATAAGAGATTTTGGTTGCGCTTTCACATCAGAGCTTTTGAACTAAAATAGGTATAATAATTAAAATAAAAACTATAAATTAAAAAACACCGTTGTCACTCAAACCATAGTTGGTTGACTTAATATAAATAAATAAATGAATGAGTAAAAAAAAATTAAATACTATTGCATTATTTTCATAAAAATATTTTAAAAGATTTTTATCCGACACCGTCCGCAAATTCATGGATATCCGCCCGGGTGAAGTAGTTACTGTAACGATCATGGATATCCGCCCGGGTGAAGTAGTTACTGTAACGATCATGGATATCCGCCCGGGTGAAGTAGTTACTGTAACGATCGCCGGTCGCCGTCCGTTCTACTTACCTACACAACACATCAATAAATACACTACTCAAAACCTGATGCAACTTTCCCGTCATACTTTTCCTGGCTTAGGACAGGCAAAAATACCTACCTTGGGTGTTCCCATCATTAACATATCGATATTGTATCCTATACAAATGATTTTCTATACAATTTTTATTCCCTTTTCATCGTATTTATACCACAGATGTCAGCGTTTGTTTCTGGTTCGTCCTATATACCATGCAGTAACAAATTAGGTAAGCTCAGTGTTCGTCTGCGTAGATACAGTTGACGTTGCAAGTGTTCAGATATTTTTGGTTAGTTGTTTGTATAGAAATGATTGATAAGCATCTGCTCAGATATTAATAAAGTAGTAATGAATGTTTAAATATAATGGTAACTTGTAGTGTATGGCACATCTTGACATTTTAGATTGTTCAGAAGTATTTGGTCACTTTGTCTGCTACAATTTATCTGACGGTGACTGTAAATGCTATTTATATTTGGTTAGCGAAACTTCAGTAGCGTGATGGTTTCGGCGTCTAATAGCTGCAGTTGACGATTTTGTTTACTGTGAGCGTATTCCCAGTTTCGCCCCATGTAACTACTGCTAGGTACATGATTATGTAAGTAGGTAGGTAGGTGCTCTGATGTCAAGACCGGAGGCGGATTACGGCGGCCGCCCTAGGCGCCAGCCCATGTAGTATCAGCCGCCCCTTTCTCAGCACCCATCATATAGACTACATACGTAATGAATTTACTTTATTACCAACTTTTATCGAAATCGATTCAGCAGAAATTTAGTTAACTATGCGTCGGGTCGGTGCCGCGAAATTCTATGACACGTTTCAATTAGTTATTTGGACATATTTTTAAATGGTTTTAAGAGCGTTTACGTCTAGCGCGGGAAGTCAAGTTTAGGTAAATTCTTTGCAAAAATCACTCACACAGAAGCACGTGTACATGTGTGCGTGGAGTTGGCGCGTTCGCTCTATTTATAGTCAGACTAACCCACTGATCCGTTCAATTTAGAGCAATTATTTATAGTAGGTAAATATTTAATTGGAATTTTAATCCTATAATTCCTCTAAATAATAATAAAATATTTAAATGAAACAATTTATTTATCTTACGCTTCTTCTCGTGTTAATTTTACATTAGGAATAACAATTTGATGAATCATATTTATTTCTTAATGTTCATCTTACCTTATTATTACTCCGCGCACCAACAAGCGCAACACGTCATACTCATAGCTACATTGTGGGTACTGTTAACATTAGCATGTCGGTAACGCGAGCCCTAAGATTTTCTTCTACCAAAAATCGCTCAAGCGCCGAAAGAAGTTTTCACTTTAAAAAAAAAACGTGTGCGTTCGGGGGAACCCCGTCAGGAACAAAGTTCCTTCTCACGTATAATTGAAAATAAAACCATATCGGATGAAATATATTGTCTATACATGCTCCAGATCGGATAGATGAATTTCTTCTAAAGCTTCACTAATTCTCTTCCAGACGTCGTGGAAGTGAACTGAGTGTAAACGGGGTACAACGGGGTGAAAACGACAGCCTTAACGAAAAATGTGAAAATTTTCGCAGCCGCCATCTTGAATTTATATTTTGACCTCAGTGGTGCCCAATTAATAACTCAGTGCCGTCTTAGTGCTGTCAAACTAAAATACAGTTAAGTTGTGTCACTTTAGTCTATTTCAGAATGGGAAATCGTTTGACAAGAATAAACTAAATTTTGGTGATTTTTGTCTAGTTTAGAGGCATTTGTGACAAGACTAAGTCAAATCTCTTAACTATATTTTAGTTTGACAGCACTAAGATGGCACTGAGTTATTAATTTATTTAAAATGGCAATTTCGCTATTCTGAATTTTTGAAGTTTTTTACCTAAAATTTTGATTGTAAAAAACCAAACCTGACTATTTTTAATCGCAATTAAAAAGGTATGGGATAAAATAAGTTGTCAGTAACAGTACTGTATTTATTTTTTCTTTTGCTTATATATCTCGAAAGTGGTGTGTCCTATCGCAAAAATAATGAAATTTTCGACCCTCTTTATAGAACCCATAAAACTCAACATGTGGGTAATAATTTTAAAAGTGAGAAATTCTACATAAAACACGTTTGAGGAGCGCGTAAGCACGTTTTTTTTTTTTAGGGTCTGAGGCGCGTAAAAAAAAAACGTAATAGGTCAAACCACGGGTACCACGTGGAGTCGCGATTGTCAAATTCGATTTTAGTTGTGTCAAAATTATTTTTTAATTTAGAGATTTGTTTTTGCAGAATATCTTTAAGATTCTCATAGCCAAAAGTAAAGAATTTTCGTGATCAGAATCAGAATCGGTGTACAAGAGAATCAACACCACTACTCGTATTTATGTAAAACGATGTTATTGAATGTCTTATTGTAGCATTTTTATGATAATAAATATACTAAACGAATATACATAAACATCTTATTTCTTAACTGTACCTACGTAACTTAAGAAAATATCATCTATAGCCAAATTATCATTGCCAAAAGTAAGGAATTTTAGTGAAAATTTAGTTCGGTGTACAAGAGAATCGGCACCACTATCAATAAAATATTTTACTTACTAAAGTACTAAGATTTGGCGATCATACTATACTCGTGCAATATCGTTGTACGCACGACAAAGGTCAACAGCGGTCAGGCAGAGCGCCGAGCGATACGTCCACTCTCTGGAAGGCCTCACGGCGGACTAATTTGAAATGGTTTGCGTGTGGAGTTTTAGAGTAGTTTTAAAATATTTCTAGAAAAATAATAGAACACATTTAGTAAACATTTTAAATTGCAAGATTTTAAGAAGATGTTCTTCTATTACAGTAACATTATTATATTAAATTATTGAAGAGATATTGGTAAAAAAAAAAAAAAAATTAACGACAATTTCTTTATAATTTCGTTTTGTATGGATTTTTATTTCTCATGTAGGGAACCTAAAATGCTTTTTTTTTTAAATTAAGTTTTATCCTAAGGATATTTGTAGTTAGATAAAAATATTTTTAGTTAAGTTGATCAGTGATTTTAAGATATTTGTAGCTTCAAAATAGACGCTCGAAGTGAAATTATCAAAACCTCTGTTCAGTTATCTTAATAGAATTCACAAATACGCTATTTATAATCTAAAAAAAAAATCTAACAAAAAATTTAGACAACAATATTTCCTAAAATTATTAGTAATTAATTTGGTTTTAAAATAATGTTTGGTGGATATTAACTGGGTCGAAAAGTACTGATTTTGAGCAAAACAGCGCACGGATGGCGTAAACGCTCTTAAGTTGTTATACGATGCGCTGCAGTGCGGCCCGCTATAGTTTGCGCGAACGTTTACAATATAGTAGGTACTTTGAGTTGTTTCTTGTTATTATCAGTGAATTTTCACAATTGGCCGCCCCTATTATCTGGCCGCCTTAGGCCCGGGCCTACTGGGCCTTAGGGCGAATCCGCCACTGGTCAAGACCGAGAAGACGATGGTTAGTTCACCTACTGTGAGCATTGAGAATACGAGATTTAAAAAAAAACGTTAAAGAAGTATATAAAAGAGAGAAAGTCGCATGGAGGGCGTATAATAATAGCTCCTACATACTATGCCGGCGCCGTGGCCGCCGGCACTCCCGCCGGGCAAGCCGCGGCGAGCTCGGCCCTGCCGCCACAAAGGATTGCAAAGGAAATGAAGGCGCAAAAATATAAAACCGACCTACATACTAAATAAAAAAGGTTTCTTTCTTTGTTATTTATTATATTTAAAAAATATTGAGTTCGCTACATAACAGTACATAACATATTTTGGGAACGCGTCCTTAGATTAGCCAGTCAGTGTTTATGAAATATCCTGATAATAAATAGCTCGCATGATTACTGAACCTTTCTTAGTTTCCAATGATCCGGTCCGTTGCAATAATCCAAGGAATAAATCGATTTGTCCAATAATCCTGCTATAATGTAGCTTTCTATCACTGAAAGAACTTTTGTAATGAGGATCACTTCTTCTAGGGATTTCGTCTTAAACACAAATAAACAATTTTAACTCTTTTCTTATATTAGATTAGATTACGGTAGGGAACCACAATTGAGATTGTGCAGTTTCGATAGTGCTTCTAGGGGCAGTTTTCCATTACACCTGTCGCATTTTCTCCAATAAATTATGGCGTCCCTAAATGGAAAAACAGTATATGTGATGTTCAGTTTTCCAGCATGTGATGTGGTTGCGTGTGTTTGCAGGTGAACACGTGGCTGACGTGGCTGCAGCAGCAGGAGTCGGAGGACGAGGAGGCGGAGGACTAGGAGAGACCTGCCGCCCGCGCCGCGCCGCGCTCGCCGGCTCATGAGCCGCACCGCTTTTATTTCGCGCTCATCTCATTATATAAATATAATTAAGCCAAATAGTTGAAATACCTACGTTTGTTACCCTTTAACGCTAGACGCGCCGGGCGCCACTGCCGTCGTCGGCGATTCCAGTGTTAAATAGGACAATTTTTAGGTTACTACGTAAACGAATATTAGTATCTCGAGATAATTTTTTGTAGGCCTTTTACTCGATTTTGATACTTTTTACAAATGTATACAATGTATAGTGTTCGTTTGGACGTATGATTGCACCCCGATCTGCCCTCTCCCAAGCAGTGAGCGTGTTTTAGTTGAAATTGTAAAAAAATATATATATATGAAAAACTTAAATCAATTTTTATTATTAATATCATGATCATTTATTTTCAATGCTAAATGGACTTAGTGATAACTGTAAGAATGCTTAAATTTCATTGTATTATCAAATTTTAGAATTTTGTAACTAGATAAATAAAAACAAAAAAAAAACTGCCCTATGGCATAAGAAATGTATGTTGAGTGAGTTGTAATAAAGTTGTGAATTGATGATGCAAATGCAACATTAAAATAAGTAACATTGGTCAATATGTATTCAGGATGAAAATAAACTTCAGTGTAATTTATTACAAAAACAATAGCGAGTTTCATTTTTTGCAAAGTGCAGATAAGTCCACTGTTCTTCTACGTGGGGATGGTACGGTTAAATGTTACTGGCCCATACTTCGCCACTTCCACGGCATCGTCGTTAGCAGCGCAGAGGTCGCTCTCACTACAGCAGGTATACACCCTACACATGTAGTCCGTAGTTTCGTCCGAAGTTATGGCCGTTTCCTAGTTCGTATATCCCGTGGTAAGATTAGTTCGGAGCCCGAACTAAGAATGAATGACAACACGATTTGACAGTTGTCCCACTTGCCCATATTCTCGATGTGTTTTTGCCCGTTCGAAAAACTGTCACTCGTTTTGACGCATCAACTACTTTCGGACGGGCCCGTATCTTCATTGACAGACTTGGAGAGTAGACCTCCAGGTACAGGGCACAGAGGGCAGCCAAGAAGATGAAACATAATCTGTGATGCAGTTCCACAGTCGCACGGGCGCAACCTTGAGCCGTTTCGTTGTTATCGGTTCAGTGTCTTTCAAGTAGACTACGGATCATTTATTTTTATTTTATTTATTTATTAAAACTTCATGCACCAGTAAAAAATACTGTACAAAGGCGGACTTAATGCCTGAGGCATTTTCTACGAGTCAACCTTAGGGTGATGCAGAGACAAAACATGGCTGGTGCAACATAAGGGATAGATAACTTGAAAATTAATACATAGATACATACATACATATAAACCGAATAAACTTTGTCAGGAGAAATAACGATAGGTAGAGGAGAAAACAATTCCAGCAAATCTGCAATGATTCTGATCCCGGTTTAGCTCCTCAATCGCATCGGATATGTTGTCAACACTTGCCTGGCAGTAAAGCTGCAAATCGTCAGCATAACGATGATACGCAGTCCGAAGCTCAGTGGTAATGAGATTGATAAAAACGGAGAACAAAAGATGAGATAATATACCGCCTTGAGGGACGCCAGCAACAAGATCACACCAACCCGACGAAGAGTCTCCAACACAAACAGACTGCTGACGTCCCTGAAGATAAGAGGAAAACCATTCCAACACCTCCCGAGAGACCATAAGATAGGAAAAGATGGATAAAAGGATTTCGTGACTGACGGTATTAAAGCATTGGAGAAGTCAATTAACACTAAGACTGTAACTTTAGTGTCTTCCATTCCACACCTTATATCGTCAGTCACTTTAAGGAGAGCTGAAACGGTACTGTGCCCAGGCCTGAAACCGGATTGAAATGGACTGATGAGGGAGTTGCGGTGAATAAAGTGGGACAATTGTTTATGAACACTGGCCTCGAGCACTTTAGATAGAAAGGGAAGGATGGAAATTGGGTGAAAGTGACTAGGAAGAGGGATTGGGTATCTTAGGCAGGGGCCGAACAAGTGCTTTACGCCACAGGGACGGGAAAACACCGACCGGTGTAAAGGGAAAAGTTTATGATGTGGGAGATTGCAGGAAGAAGTTGATCCAGAGCCGTTACGATCATATGGCGGCTGATATTATCGCAGCCCACAGCTTTGGACTTAATGGAAAGGATAATCTTTTTTTTTCTTGATCTCTCCTGGGTCGAATGGGGTGAAGACAAAAGGGTTAATATTGGGACGCGTCAGACCAGCAAGGTAGTCGAGGGTTTGACATTTGGTTAAACTATCTTAGATTGGGTAGAGTGGAGAAATGGCGATTTAGATCGTCCAAACCATTTGTGTTAGGAAGGTCCTAATGTCGCGACTTGCCGATGCCCAAAGTTTCAAGGAACTTCCAAATATCGGCAGGAGAAGAAGAAGTAATATTATTTAGGATGTGGCGGCGTTTAGCATTGCATATCATCTGATTACACCGATTCCTAGCAGCCTTAACAGAATAGCACTGCAGGTCCCTCATTATATACACATTGTAGAAAGTAGTGCTCGGCGCTATGGTGACCAAACACACCTTTCTCGTATTGATAGGATATGGTATATATGGTAAAAGTTAAAGTCTCGTATTATAAGGGAAATAACTATATTAAATCACTAACACTTAGTTACAAGAACTGGTATAAAAAGGTAAACTATATAACTAACTTATTGGTGAAATGTATGGTAAAATGGTAATGGTAATGGTTTTGAGTCGTGGTGTCTCTAATGAGATCTGAACGCGAACTGGCCCACATTTAGGTGAACGAGCGAATGTGCATATTTGCGTTCGATGCAATTATGCATTTTCGCTGAGTGTTCGATTAACTCGAACATATTCCCAAGAGCGAGAAGAAATGCGGGATGATAGCTAAAGCTACATGATATGGTGTGTACAAAAAACATTAAACTACTTAACACATTCGTTTCTAGTAATCATAACTGGTAGGTATAAAACATTGATTAAGCATAGTAAACAAAAAGTCTACTTAAATAATTATACTTATTAAAAACATTAACGACGATTTAAATTTACACTATTGAGTCTTCCACAGTAAAAGCAATATTTTGATTGCCAGTGTTAGAATTTTTGTCCCGTTTGATCGCACTATAGTTCGCGCTAGGCCAGCGTTTGGCATAATTGTGTAAACGAAAACCGTCACTTTGGTTCTTAAGATCTCTGGCACTGAGCACTTCACTATATGATTCCTGTCTTCTGGTTGGTTTCGGTGTCAACGGAGCCGCTGCTAACTCCTGTTGGCAGCGACTCTCGCTGCGGCGTCGAGGTCTCGGAGGTGGCGGGGTCACCGCGGTCTGCTGCCGGTGGGATCCCTCGCCACGGTGCCCAGCGGCGGCTTTCTGACACAGGCGACATCGCCCGGTCCGCCACGACCAGATTGCGGCCACGCATAGGGCGATCGACATCAACACGTAACAAATTACATATTGGTGGATATCATGGGGTGATATATCGTCAATTTCTGAATCGCTTTTCTTCAGTTTTTCTATCGCCTCTCCCAGACTGGTCATGGATATGGTTATGTTCCCGTCATCAGTCTGTTTTTCGTCAGGGATTTTGATGTTAATCAAATGATTAATCTGATCAAATTCAGGCATGTAAATGGTTGGTGAAATATTCATTTGGTTGGACTGATGTCGTATTGAATATAATGAGAAGTCCTTTCCTTTGACAACGCACTCTTGACCTATGCCAATGACCCCGGCTTGGCTCAGCTGACGAACTGCTACATGATCGCCGCATATTATTTTTATTGTATAGGTGTCACAACAAAAGTAAAAGTGCTGAAAAGTCAAATGTAATTCAAGCCAGACGTTAGCGCAGTTGGCTTTTTCTACTTTACATTTATTGGTTGTCGAGTTCTTGTCGCAAAAACTTTCGTCATTTTGCAGGTCTGTAATTGGTTTTAGCAGCTGACAGATGTAAGTTGGTCCATGGTGTAGACATGCCGTCAGTTCCTGTGTGGACATGCTAAAGAAGGAATCTTTCTTTAGGTTGACTGCCACATATTCGGAGACTGGTATTATTGTGGTCATAATGGTGCCTGTTTGGTGCGGTACAGGTATTATATTGTACAGTTTGAAACTTTCTCTGGATATTAGTGGAAAAGTAACTTCGATTATAACATATTTTAGTGTCGCTCTGGCTTTGACTTTCAGTAGTTTGTAAAGATACTGAAGTTCAGTGTCTAAATTAGTGATTGGTAGTGTGAGTTCGTTTGGCATCTGGCCATATATGGTTTGGAGCTCACGTTTAAGTTGCGTTGGTGGCAGTAAATGTATACTAATTTGACCGTGGTAGATGTCTGTTAATGCATCGAGCAACGTGTCTTGAAGTCGCCTTAATCCTTGCAGCAAGCTGTTTCCAGACATCGCTGACAATGTGAAGTCATTGACATATGAAATATTTTGTATTTCTCTTTGGAGAGTGCTTGCGTTGTCTTGCAAATCCATAAGCTTCCTGTTTATTAACTTGTGCTGTTTGTTTACAGTGATCTCCATTCTCTTCATAATGTTGAACTCTGCTTCAATTATGGTAGTTTGATTTTTCCATAAATTTGAAAGGTGTTTCTCATTGCGATGTATGGTTTCAATGTCCTTTTCATACTGGTCTGCGAAACGTGAGTCCAACACTCCGAATAAGTCATTCGCTAGATAGCCGATACCGTTGATGAGGCCTCGTCGGCGTCGACCCGTCTTCCATGTGGCGCGTCGCCGTCTAGCGTGGACATCAAAATGCTGTGTTAGCAAAAGTTCATTGTAGTATTCGAGTTCCTGGTAATCGTGTCGGGCTTGTTGCACGATCGTATTACAATGGCTTTGTGTTTCAATGGTTGCACATATTTTTTCTTGATAATTTGCAATTTTATTGTAGGTGTTTATGCCTGTCCAATAGGGTCCCATGTCGTAGTACATAACTAATGTCCATTTATCTCTGATTAATTGTACTTTTGAAATAGGGTCAAAATAAAGCGTCTGGTTGCTTGGAAATGTTTTGACGTTGTCTAAACCGTAAGATGGATAAATCAACATGAAAAAACTCAGTAAAACTGCTGCTACAGTTGCGGTTTTTGATCTCGGTTTTCTTTTCCTTTCGGTTAATTTGATTGTTGGTTTTATATCTGGTTTTGATATCGTTGTGTTATTCTGGTTTACGGGCAAAACGGAGAGTTTCACAATAGGGCGTTTCATGACCCCATTTTTTGTTTTTAGTGAAACCGCTCTGGTTAAACCATCGTTTCCTGGATGTGTGTCAACCACACGTCCAAGAGCCCATTTTCCTGGAGGTAGATTCTCATCATGAATCACCACTAGATCTCCAATTCTGATGTTTTTCTGTGGTTCCATCCATTTACTTCTTGATGAGAGTTGTACCAAGTACTCAGTCTTCCATCGTTTCCAAAGATCTTGGAATAATTTGTTGGTTAGATGCCATCTGGTTCTAGCATCTTGCTCTGTTTCTATTATAGTTGTTCCTGGTCTTCCTGATAAGAAATGAGCTGGTGTAAGGAAGTTTACATCATCAGGATCCTCGGATATCGCGCAAAGAGGTCGAGAGTTGAGGCACGCTTCTAGTCTAGCTAACAATGTGGTGTACTCCTCGAAGGTTAGTCTTTGTTGACCGATGACCCTCTTGAGATGATGTTTTAGACTGCGTACTGCTCGCTCCCACAGACCGCCGGCATTAGGCCAGCTAGGTACGTTAAAGTGCCATTCTATACCCATCTCCGTTATCTCGGTCCTAAAACTTTCACTGAATACTTCTTGAAGCTGGTTAAATTCTTCCTGTATCATCCTGTTTGCTCCCACAAAGTTAGTGCCGTTGTCACTGTACATATGTCGTGGTGTCCCTTTTCTGGCTGCCATTCTGGTTAAAGCTGCCAAAAAGGCGGAGCTGCTCAGGTCTGACACAAGTTCTAGGTGAACTGCTTTCGTGACCATGCATACAAAAACTGCTATGTACCCCTTAGTGGTCTTGATTCCTCGTCCTTTGTTAGCTTTGACCTCTACGAAACCTGTGTAATCTATGCCGCAGTGATAAAACGCATGTTCTGGATTCACTCTTGGTTCTGGTAAATCTCCCATGAGCTGGTACTGCCGTACGGGATTCTGTTTTCTGCATATGACACATTGTCTTATAAACTTTTTAGTTGCCATATATCCGCCGATAATCCAAAACTGTTGTCTAAGGTTTGCTAACGTTAGACGTGCTCCGCCGTGGAAAGTCAATTTATGCGCTTGATTGATGAGTAATGTGGTTAGGATATGGTCGTGAGGTAAGATGATGGGATGTTTCATCTCAAGACTCATGTGGGCGTTTTCCAATCTCCCACCCACACGTAAAATCCCATGTTCATCTATGGTTGGATTCAAACTCAAAATCTTGCTTTTAGAGTGCACTCTTCCGTGTTTCTTTATATAATCTAGGTCGCTTGCAAATTCTACCTGCTGAATGTTTTTGATTATCAGCAGTTTAGCGCGACGAAGCTCGTGTAATTCGAGATAGGGTCGGCGGACTTGTTTATTCAAGGTAGCTAATCGTAGTATCCACGCAAAAATACGTATGATTTTTGTAATGGAGCTGTATTTGTATAATAAATGGTTAATAATATCGGTAGTCAGCGATTCTCTTGGTTGTCCAATGACTACCGCATTGGTTTGTTTTAAAATAGACGGCTTTAGTTCTAAACTCGTCTCATAAATGGTTTGGTGGTTTTCTTGGTTTGTGTATGACGGCAGCCATGACGGCCCTTGCCACCATAACTTGTGGTCTTTGAGTTGCTTGACATTCAAACCACGACTTGCACAGTCAGCTGGATTATCTGTCGTCTTCACATATTGCCAATGTTTTGATGGTATGGTTTTGGTGATGGTTGTTACCCGATTTGCTACGAATGGTTTCCATCGGGCTGGATCTCCTTGTATCCATCCTAGTACTGCAGTTGAATCGGTCCAACAGTAGACATCTGTAGGGTAATCTGATAAGCAACTTTGAACTTTTTGCATTAGCTGAGCTAACAGGTGAGCGCCCATTAACTCTAGTCTCGGTATAGATAAGACTTTGCTTATGGGTGCCAACCTAGCCTTCCCCGCAACTAATGTAATGGTTGTCCCTTCTTTCTTTACTACCTTGCAGTAAATCACACACGCGTATGCCTTGTTTGAGGCGTCGCAGAATCCGTACAATTCTATGTTTTGGTTTTCTCCCATTCCTAGCCATCTGTTGACTTCCATACTGTTTATGTCTCTAAATTCTTGTTTTAATTTCGTCCATTCGGAGTTCATTGCCTCTGGTAGACGGTCATCCCATTTTAAGTTAGACAACCAGACATTTTGGAACAGTAGTTTCATGGTAGTGCTCAGGGGGGTTAACCACCCTAATGGGTCGAACAACTTGGAAATGTCCGACAGTAGAGCTCTTTTGGTAATTATTGCTGGTAATTCGGGTTCTATTTTTGAGTTGAAAGTAAAATTATCTTTCTGTTGGTTCCAACAGAGACCCAATGTTTTGATAGAATCGTTTTGCTTGAACTCGTATGTTGACTGGTCACATTGCCCTCTCTCTAAATCAGTTAATAGCTCTGGTTTGTTCGAGGTCCATTTTCTAAGATTAAATCCTCCCAACCGGCATAATTTTATGAGATCGGATTTCAGCTTGTTTGCTGCTTCAATTGAATGACGCCCTCCGCAAAAGTCATCCATATAGAAGCTGCCTTCCAATTCTTTTGCTGCATCAGGAAATTTCTGCCTTTCATCAGACGCCAATTGTTTCAAGCACATCATCGCTAGGAATCCTGCTGGTTTGGTTCCGTATGTAAGCGTGACGAGTTGAAATGATTGTATAGGTTGGTTATTTGATTCTCGCCATATTACCTTTTGGTAAGCTTGATCTTCTTGGTGTACTCGAATCATTCTGTACATCTTCTCGATGTCGGAAGTATATACAAATTGAAATTGTCTCCATTTTAGGATAAGCTCTTGAAGATCCTTTTGTATATTTGGGCCCCTGTACATGACGTCATTGAGACTGTACCCTGATGATGACTTTGCTGAGGCGTTAAAAACTACCCTCAGTTTGGTTGTGGTAGATTCAGCCCGAATGACTGCATGGTGTGGTAAGTAGCATTCGGTCGCTTGGTTAATGTTGCATGGTATCATGTGGTGTAATGTGAAATATTCGTCCATGAATTTTTTGTAATCTGCTTTCAATTCGCTGTTTCTCTCAAATTTCTTCTCTAAGTTTCTAAATTGAGCTAATGCTTGTGGTTTAGTTGCACCCAACTTATCTTTATGTTCCGGCTTAAGTGGTAGTCGAACTTCGTACCTTCCGTCCTCAAGCCTCTTAGTGGTTTTGAGAAAAAATTGTAAGCACTCATGGTCATCGTTGGACATCTCTATTTTCTGGTTTATGTCTTCATTCTCCCAATATTTCAGTAGATCTTCTGTGTTGTTGAGAACTACGTTGCATTGGTAGTGTGGTCTCATAGATCCACAGAGTAGCCATCCTAGTTGCGTCTGTTGAGCGATTGGTTGTTTGTCCTTATCTCCTCTCAAGATTCCTCCTAACATTATCTTGCTGTAAACTTCTGCACCTAGAAGCATGTCTACGGGTCTGCTTATATGAAACTCTGGATCGGCCAATTGTAGCCCTTGGATATGGTTCCACGTTGTTGGTTTGGTAAACGTGTTATTTGGCAGTCGTTTGATCAAATTATTCATAACAATAACGTTCGTGTTACAAGTAAATTCACTATTTGCAGACTGTAGTGTCACCTGTAACATTCCCTTCGCATTATTTTCTCTTTCACCGACACCGAAAATTTGACCTTTGAAATGAGCCCTCTTCAATCCTAAGACCTGGGCTGCGTTTTCATTGATTAACGACAGTTGAGAACCCTGGTCAACTAAAGCTCTCATCTTGTGCTGAGTTCCATCAGCTCCCTTTACTTTTATGATAGCGGTGGCTAAAAGTATTTCAGACATGTCATCCCAAGACACGTGAGATGACCTTGATGCGCTCTTTTTGGTTGCAACAGAATTGGTAGTTTCTCCCGCTGACGTAGTTGGACTTTGTCTTGTCAATGCATCGTGAAGTAACGTGTTATGTGTGGCTAAGCATTTACGACATCGTTTGTTCGATTGACATGGTTTGTTATTATGACTGCATAGACAGTTTTGGCAGTAATTTAATTGCTCAATTTTGTTTACCTTTTGCTCGTGCGTCATTTGTAAAAAATCAGGACAACGCCACAATCCGTGTTCAGAATTGCACAATGCACAGGTTATCGACCGTGACACATGTAACGCATTCATATTAGACTTCGAATTATCTTTGTTGTCTGATTGATGATTATTTCGGTGAAAACTTTTCTTCTGGTTTTGGTAGTAGTTGCCGTTTCTCGATGGTTGTTGCGGCGTAGTCTTTTGGTTAGCTGGTTCTTGCTTGCGACGAGATGCTTCTAGCGCTGTAAATTTCGTCTCTAAGAATTCCAGGAATTCCTGTAGATCGGGTAGCTCTCGAGGATTCTTGACCGATTCTATGTATTCGGTGAAGGTATCGTTATCAAGCTTTTGCGCTAGTAGGTGCACTAAAAGTGGATCCCAAGTTGCTATATCCACTCCCAGATTCTGAATAGCATGTAACGTCTCCTTGGTTAAGTCATGCAGTTTCTTGATCATGGCCAGCGATTGCTGTTGTATGTTGGGAAGTCCCAGTAGAATGTTAATATGGGACGTGAAAATCAATTTCTTGTTACCATACCTGTGGCTTAAAATCTCCCAACATACCTGATAATTGTCAGAGCTAATCTGTAAATGGTGAATCAGACGCTCGGCTTCTCCAGCCACCTTACTCTTCAAAAACTGCATTTTTTGCGCATTAGACATGGACGGGTTTTTATCGATCGCTTCGCTAAACAAGTCTTTGAACGGAATCCACTGGTTGTAAGTCCCGTTGAACACGGGGATGTCCATCTTTGGAGCTGACTTTTCACGGTGCTTCACTGCCCACATCTTTTTGTTGATTTCGTTTGTCAACTCACTGTACATTTCCTCGTGCTTGCAGAATTCTATTTGGTACGTAATATCGTCGCCTCCATCCTCACCTTCAATTTCCCAATGAAGTTTGTCAATCTGACCCCATCGGCTATCTAGTGATTTTAGAGCGTTCTCGAATTGCCATTGATTCTCGAACTTATCAACTTGTATATTACTCACAGTTCTCATAAACGCTTTGAAATTAATGTGCTGCTTCTTCACTAACCCGTTCAGCTTGCTGGACTCTCTCTCTGTATAGAGAAAATTCTCTCGCTGGGAGGGCTCCTCATAGCGAGACGACGTACCTGGTTGTGGCTGCGTCGCGTCATCTTCCGGCTGTCGATTGTCAGCGCTTAGTGGTTGCCTAGCCCGGATACCTGGTAATGGTTGTAGTACCTCTTCCTCTTTTGTTCTACGGGGGCTTTCTTGCTGCAGCTGCGTTGTGCCTAACTGCTCCATGGTTTTAACTATAATTTCCTTAATTTTAAAATAAACTTCCTGGACTGTATCGAAACAACCCTTTTTGAAGTAAATGTGGTCAAAATTCGCATACTGACACATTTTCTTATGGTTTTCTTGGTAATCGCGCCAGTATGCTTCCAACATATTAGCCTTGCGTTTGTAATTATCGATGGTCTTCCTCTCGGATCCATCCTTCTTTACGTTGGTTAAAAATTTGTTCAGGATTTCATAGAGCTCCGTTTGGCTGATGAACAGAGAATCTGAATCCATATTTGGTTGATTTGAATAATTTTGGTAATGGTTATTATAAATAAATGGTTCGATCTGACCTTATTGCTCCAACCGCTTCTGCGATCTTCTGGTTCGCGGGGCGCTGTTTCACTTGGTAGGCACTGGTAATTAAATGCTCGAAGGACCATGTAGAAAGTAGTGCTCGGCGCTATGGTGACCAAACACACCTTTCTCGTATTGATAGGATATGGTATATATGGTAAAAGTTAAAGTCTCGTATTATAAGGGAAATAACTATATTAAATCACTAACACTTAGTTACAAGAACTGGTATAAAAAGGTAAACTATATAACTAACTTATTGGTGAAATGTATGGTAAAATGGTAATGGTAATGGTTTTGAGTCGTGGTGTCTCTAATGAGATCTGAACGCGAACTGGCCCACATTTAGGTGAACGAGCGAATGTGCATATTTGCGTTCGATGCAATTATGCATTTTCGCTGAGTGTTCGATTAACTCGAACACACATAGTAAAGATTGTCAACGTGGTACAATTGCGAGTGGTTGATGGTGCGTCTTAGAGCATGTTTGTTTCGATGAACTTGAATCCTTAAACATTGAAAAGCAACGTTACCACGCAGTGCAAATTATCAGAACGATGAAAAGTGTCCTATTCTACTTTTTGCCTAAAATTTAAAATCGGTAGGTACACCTAAACGACGGATTGGCATTTAATGTAATACATTTTAATTCAACGTTCAAGTGCCCAAACTAAGCGTGTAGGGGCCGCAGACCCTGTACCTGATAAGAAAGTGTCGAAACGAGACAAATTTTAATAAGGTTCAAAAAATTATAGGTTAGTACTTAGTAGCTATTATTGGAATTGTTATGGAAATAGCAGATACCTACTTACAATATAAATTCATTTTAAAAACGGTATCGCTATCGTTAGGTTGTACCTAAGGGTTACATTTGTTTTTTCATGTCAGTTTGAGTTGACTTTGAACTACAGCCATGCTATTCTGTAAACATCTCACCGTGAAAACTTGGGTGAAGTGAGCTGTCAATAGTGTCAATCCCTGTGCAATGACAGCTCACTCCACGCTCACTTCACCTTAGTTTTCACGGTGAGATGGTTACAGAATAGCACTGCAGGTACCTACCTAATAAAGAAAAACGATGAAAGCAACCTTGAGCTAAAAAAAAATGTGACGTAAAACTGAAAAACAAAGTTCTGTTGAGCTCAGAACAATATGTTGGCGACTTCGAATAGTTTATAAATACGATCATGATTAAGGGGACTACAGGACCTAAACGTGCCTAAACGCAGGTTTTATAATGCCTAAAAGAATATGATCCACTGCAGTAAACAAAATCAGAAAAATATATGATATTCTTCAGGATATATGCTAGTATGATAGTGTGTTGAAAACATAATACAACTAATTTGATACGATAGAAAAAAATCATGAAGATACCTCTAAAAATTTCTTTTAACGATTAAAAATCATATTAATTTACATGCAATCATTCTGATTTTTTGTCAGATTATTCTACAAGCTACATATTAGCATATTAGTGCGTTTATTCCCGTTGTCCCCGTACACCGTGTCCCCGTCCTACGGGGACAGCGGTACTTCAATTAAATATTTAAAAATACTTCCCGTTGTCCCCGTACACATTCCCCGTCCTACGGGGACAGCGGTACTTCAATTAAATATTTAAAAATACTTCCCGTTGTCCCCGTACACTGTCCCCGTTAATATAGTTGAATAAAATAAGTAAAAATTATTGCCCACAGTCCCCGTTTTTTCATTTTTCTGTATTCTGTAGTATTATGAATGTGTGCGTTGGCATCTTTTACCCAACAAACAAAGTGTATGGAAATATTGGTAGATTGGTCTTGGTACGCGGTAGATTAATATTAGGGATTTAGACCTTGTTTTCAAGTAGTATTTTTTTATAAATTTAATCGATTTAATTACATGTGTATTGTTTGAAATGTATCGTACAATCCAAATTAAGTTTTCTAGTAACTATGATAAACGGAGCGACCTTGAAAAGGATGCGCCGGCGGCGGCGTCGCGCGTGCCCTTGCAGCTGCGGAACAAAAGCGCAGATAACATTGTTTTTGTCGAGCTCTCATTGGCTCATGCAAAATCCTACTCCAGAATTCGACAAAGGGATCTACTTAGTTATTGTAGTTACTTGTGAACTTCATATTGAGAACTGGTGATGTTAGTGATAGTGTAAATGGGAGCACATGTAAGTAGTTTATTTTTAATATCTAACTAAAACAATAATATTTTATGTACAGCATTTATAGGATGTTTAGAATGTTAAAAAAATAATTAAGTATGTACTTGCAGAAAAACTAATAACCATTAGGGTAGAGAGAAAAAAATGTTTGGAAGTCATCAATTTAATGTTTCGTTTTTTCCAATAGTGATCAACAATGTCCGGAAACTCTCAGCCAGGTCCTTCAGGAAGTAGTGATTTAAAACAAATACACAGAAAGGGAGGCACAATACTTCTACATGCTGGAGGTGCAGGTGATATTTTTTGTAATTACAAATGTATTTACTATGATTTTTATTTTTAGGCAAGTAATTGTGATATTTTTGTTGATTTTATACTACTACTACTACTATATTTTTAATGCTCAAGTTGTGTTATTTGTGTAAATTTAATAATAGTTTTTTTTTTACCTCAAATTAAAATTCGAATACAAATAAAAAAAAATTGTTTTATTCCCCTTTTCTTTTTCCCATGCTAAAAAACTAAGCTTAAACAATGCAGATTTAAGAGGACAACGACTCGTGAAAAGTTTACTTCCCGTTGTCCCCGTCAGCCGAATGTACGTTACGGGGACAACTGGAAATAAATTTAATCACGTCCCGCTGTCCCCGTGACGGGGATATGGCATACGGGGACAACGGGAATAAACGGACCTGTCCAGTCAGTGCAAGCATTTGTCAGTAATCGTGGAGCTCAACTCAAAACTGAAGGAGCTCAACTCGACGAACAATACCAAAGAAAGGATATTTGGGTAGGCCGCATCAACTACTCAAACTGCCAGACCATCATTAAAACTAACTGAGAAAGAAAAAATAAATGAGAGAGTAAAAATAAAAATAACATATCCGTACCTATAGTATAATAAAATAACATAGTCCTCACATTCACAATAATAAAAATAATATAATACTTTACAAAGTATGTACATAATCGTGTCATTTTGAATATAATTTCAATTACAGAGCGAGCAGCTCAATCCCAAGCTTTTTTATCTTCTAAATACCTAATCAGAAATTTTATAGTACCTTTTTTTACAAACTTTGGTTTTAATACAGCTTTTAAATCGTTTAATGGGTACCTAAGTTTCGAATGTCAATGGGAAGTTTGTTGTAAAAGCGTAATTACATTGACCCATGAACGAGTTGCCTACTCTGTGGAGACGTGTGCGATGTACAGCAAGGTTGTTTTTATTCCTGTTATTTAAACTATGAATATCGGACATTTTCTTAAAATTTGATATATTTTTGTGTACATACAATAGGTTTTCAAAAATATATTGTGAGGCTACAGTCAGAATATTTATTTCTCGGAATTTCTCTCGAAGGGAATCTCTTGGACCGAGGTTGTAACTGGCTCGAACAGCCCTTTTCTGTAGAACAAAGATGGTATTAATGTCCGCACAGTTATCATGACGAACCATTACCTACCGGAGATTTATTGTGAAGGACGGCTCGGTTAACATCTGTCGGGCATGCCACCGACCGGCACAATCAATCCGACACAATATCTCCGGGTGTTCTCGTCTAGCTAACGAAGAGTAGGTACTTGCATAGACACAACCTTGTAGCCAGGATTATCCATCAGCAACTTGCTCTGAAATACAGCCTTGTGAAATCGGAAGTGCCGTACTTCCGGTACTTATGTGCCCGACCCAGTTCTCGAACATTATACCTACTTGGATCGATCCATCATCACTGACAGGACTATTGTTGCCAATATGCCTGTTAAAGTGGTGGTGGTTCGAATAGAACGGCGCGCAATGATTATTGACATGACGGTTCCGCATGACAAGAATCTCGGTCGATTATTACTCTTTAACCTGTAGGTAATGCCTACTTAGCTGTGATAGTTTTCTTTTTAACTTCGTTGTATTGTAAACTTTTGAGGCTATAACAGATACACATTTAATGATTTTGCTGGCAACATTGAAAAGTCGACGTTATTATTAGAAGATAATTATTCTTGCGTATTTATACTAAAATAGTTAAGGTAGTAGTAAGGTAATGTAGTATGAGATTTTACAAAGAATGCCTTTTTTTTAAAGGCGTTCTTTGTAAAATCACCTCTAGGCCCGTCGCAGACGGTCCCCATGTGAGGCCCGGGAAGGATTTAAGGGATTAAGGCCGCAGAGATAACTCGAATAATAAAACGTATGTCTAGGGGTAAGTCCCCCGCCCATGACGGGCTTAGCATCGAGCACCTCCAAATTGCTGGCTCTAACTTGCCTAGGGTACTTGCTATGCTGTATAGTTTCTGTATGGGCCATGGTTATATGCTTGGTGAGATGATGCTAACAGTGGTTGTGCCAATCGCTAAAAACAAGGTTTTTGACAGCATGCTTAATGCACAACTAAATAAAAGAACAACCATACATGACAACCAGTTCGGTTTCAGGACTGGGTTGTCAACGGAGAGTGCAGTGTTGTGTCTTAAGCATGCTGTCACATACTATGTGAAGCGTGAAACGCCTATTTATGCCTGCTTCCTAGACCTATCTAAGGCTTTTGATCTGGTTTCCTATGATGTGTTATGGAGTAAGTTAGAACGGATTAATTTACCTACAGAACTTTTAAATATTTATAAGTTTAGGTATGGAAACCAGATTAACACTACGATGGGCTGGGGCGCTGTCTCGTCCATACGGGTTGGAGTGTGGGGTGAGGCAGGGTGGGATGAGCTCATCTACGCTCTTTAACCTGTAGGTATGTGAACGAACTGATTGCCGAGCTCAGTAGTACCAGGGTTGGATGTTACGTAGACGATATCTGCGTTAGTAATATCAGTTACGCGGACGACATGGTGCTGCTGAGCGCGTCAATCTGTGTGGGTTGAGAAAACTGGTTGGCCAGTGTGAGGCGTGTGCTAGGTAACATGGCCTGGCATATAACGTCAAGATGTCAGAGATCATGGTCTTTGAAGCTGAGGGTAAGAGCCGTAATAAGGTACCACCTGTTTTACTTTATGGCACGCCTTTTTAAAAAGGGTTCATAAGTTTAAACATCTAGGTCACATTTTAAACCCCAATCACAAAGACGATGACGACATTGAACGGTAGCGGAGTGTTGTCGGTTAGAGCGAACATGCTGGCTCGCAGGTTTGCACGATGCTCACTTCCTGTTAAGATAACGCTCTTTCGAGCCTACTGCACGTCTTTTAACACGAGCAGCCTGTGGGCTAGATATACGCAAAGATCGTAAAACGCTCTCCGCGTTCAGTATAATAACGCGTTTAGAATGCTGGTGGGGCTGCCCCACTTCTGTAGTGCGTCGGGGAAGTTCGCGGATGCGCATGTAGATTGTTTCTAAATAACTATGCGCAAAGGGTGCGCAGGGTATGGAGCAGCTCCAACAGTATCCTAAGCATGATTTCAAGTCGCCTAGACTGTGTTTTAGTGGGTCGCTGTTGTGCCATCTCACATGGGTTGCCACAACGGTGATCCACTACTATTTGTTTGTTTTTGTGAAGTGTCGTAGTAGTTTTTACTAATATAGTTGTAAGTCTTACTAATCATTTTTGAGTCACGATACTTGAATAATGATAACTCTATTCTATTCTATTGTAAAAAAGAACTGCATAAGTAGGTATTTGGTGCAGCCAACCAAGGGAAACACCCAGCCACCAACCCTATTGGAAAGTAAAGATAACAATAGCAAATAGTCTTAAAAATAAAAATGTATTTATTTTACGTCAAATGCTTATAATTATATGTATAGAAACACAATTTATTACATATGGGTTTATTTAAATGAATGAATTATTTTCTAATAGACCTGATAGATCACGCAGCATGAGCTGCTGGCTAGGTACATGACTCGGTGTGATTTGATAATCTTTGCCTAGTTGTAACTGGTACTATGTTGATCTTATCACTGAAGTCCGCTATGTTCTAGAATGATGGGAGCTGTAAACAGAAATATTTGAACATACATATACATAACCAAAATTATTTTCTTGTAAATGCACTCAGACTATTTTAGTTCAAGACCAACCTTGTATTGATAAGAACCATGAAAATTAATAACCATTGAAGTTAGGATCCCCGACATCTAATGGATTTCACCAAATCAAAACTGAATGTAACTGAAGGTAAAGTTTCAATTAAATTGACTAAAATATTCATTAGGTTTTACTATTACTGTTTATACTGTTAAAACCTATACGGCATAAGTATCAAGGTTTAAATTCTAAGGATGCTCAGTTTTGAATTTAATTCGTAGATTTCATATAACTAAAATATAAATATATATCCTTTAAAGGGGGCCGTGCACGAAATCTGCTGATTTTGATCAATTTTGTTCAGTAGTTGTGAGAAAGAGAAGAACAAAATTATTTGTAATTTAAAAAGTCGCGTTCTTTTTTTTGCATGTGGTATGTACCTGAAAGGGATTTTTCAAATAAATTAAGTCATCATCATCTACCTAGCCTTTTCCCAACTATGTTGGGGTCGGCTTCCAGTCTAACCGGATGCACCTGAATATCAATATCTTACACAAAGCGACTGCCTATCAGACCTGCACAACCCAGTTACTGGGTAACACAATACCCCGTGATAAGACTGGAAGACTAACAGCAAAAAAAAAAAAACAGAAAATTACTAATTATTCGCAACAAGATATCCAAAAAATTACGCGAGACTGACGTGTAGGTTCCCGGCCACGGCGACGCGACTCTAATAAAACAATTTCTAAGAAAACTACATGGTTGAACAACTAAGCTTCGTGCGTCTGCACGAAGCTTTACCGGCGTCGCGCGATAAGTCGCGCCAGTCTGCACGAGATCACTTGATCATCTTTTTACTAGAAACTACTTCTGATATTGAACATAAATAAATATAATCAACATCATAGCTCTCGAGTTCGAACCCAAGGCACGCACCTCTTGACTTTTCGGATTCATGTGCGTATAAGCGTATATCACTTCAAAAACGGTGAAGGAAAACATCGTGAGAAAACCGGCACGCCCGAGAGATATTTCTGGACGGCATGTGAAGCCAAGTCAGAGCCCATGAGCGGCTTTAAAACTCTGACACCAGGTTAGTCACAAACCACACGAAAAGAAGATTAACATCATTATAAGGTCTACTTGCACGTGGCTGGACCGCTTTTTTCAACTTCGATACAAAATATAGCAGAAACGTAGTGTTGAAAAAAACAATTTTCGGGAAAAAAAAACGATGAAGTGCCGAGTTTACTGGCGGAGGAACCACTTGCCGGCGACGGCAACCAGAGTCGAGGAGACTCCTGTCCCTCTGGGGACCAAACGAAGTCCGACCAGGACACGGGGCGTGGCCTATCAAAGTTCTGGAGGAAACGCTCGCGCGACGAAAAGACAGACCGCGCAGGATCGGCAGGGCTATCCTCGAGCGAGGAAAGCCTGCCGCTCGCCAAAGTGTCGACGGTGAGGAGAGGCCGAGGTCGCGCGGTGGCGGCGACCTCCAAACCAGGGCGGGGCAATCGGGGTCGCACCAAGCGGCCTGATACCCCCTCAGGAATCGGCGGGGAGAGCGACGCTGAGGTCTCGTCAGAGGCCTCGACCGAGGAGTCGGAGGGGGTCGCCGTCCCGCAAGGGAGCGCGAGGGTACAGGCCGGCGCCGCTGCGACACCCCGCCGTGCCAAGGGAGGAGTCGCCACCGACAAGGCCGCCGAAGTGGCCGTCCAGGACCGGGAGCGGCCGATGGAGGGGCGCCACCCTGCTGGTGGTGGGCCAGTCGCTGCTGGGCGCTCCAATTCGGAGCGAGCGGCCGGGTTTGCGGAGGTCGTAGTGGCCGCAATCAGGGGTGTGGCTTTGAAGAGGCTCCAGTCCTCAAAAGACAAGGCCATATCCGCGGCCACGGCCTCCATTATGGCGGCAGCGGAGGCCCTTCTCGGGCCTCCGTCGGACGGCACGTCAGAAACGCGGGCGGAGGTCGCCCGCTTGACAGCCGCCATGGAGCTTCTCCAAAAGGAGAACAAGGAGCTCCGAGCAGACCTGGCCGGGCTCCGTGGAGCCAGCGCCGCGTAGTTCTACAGCGGGGAGTGGTGCAAGGGCAGGGCCCGCCCTTGCTGGCGGAGGACCGGGTTTTGACCCTGGTGCGGAAGGAGCTGGCTGCCTTCAACAGCCGGTTCTCCGTACTGGAGGGCATGGTCCTTCTTCCGCCCTCCTTTAGCGGCGAGCCAGCCGGCCTCGGGCCAGCGGAAGGCGGCATCGTATGCCGCCGCCGCAGCTGCCGCGGCCAAACCAGGCCCGTCAGGGCAGACCAGGGGTGGGGCTGCTACACGGGCAGCAAGGGCCCCGGCCAAGGCGGTGGGGGCCCCGGCTCCGGCTCCGGCCCTGGCAGTGGGAGCTCCGACTCCGGTGGCAAAACGGCCGCCCCTGCCGGCTTCTAAATCTCCTCAGGCTGATGCCGAGTGGCAAATCGCCGGGGAGAGGAAGAAGGCGGGCAAGGCGCAAAGGGCGGCCAAGAAGAAGGCGAGGCGGAAGCGGCGCAAGGAGCAGAGTGTCGCGGCTAGGCTCCGCGCCCCGAAGTCCGCAGCTGTAGTGATTACACTACAGCCGGAAGCGGAGAAGAAGGGCGTGTCCTACCGCGACTTGCTCTCCAAGGTTGGGGCGGCGGTGGACCTCAATGAGATCGGCGCCGCTCAGGGCATCCGGGTCAGGGTCACAGCGACAGGGGCCCGGATGCTGGAGGTCCCCGGAGCGGCCAGTGGCCCGGCCGCTGACGCCCTGGCTGAAAAGCTTAGGGCGTCCCTAAATGCGGACGAGGCCCGAGTGTCCAGGCCCACCAAGTGCGTGGACATGCGCATCTCGGGCCTGGACGACTCCGTGGTGGAGGCACAGGTGGTGGCCGCTGTCGTCAGGACTGGGGGGTGCTCTGCTGAGCAGGTTAGGGCAGGCACCATCCGTCCTGACTTCAAGGGGATGCGAGCCGTAACGGTGAGCTGCCCCGTGTCGGCGGCCAGGAAAATCACCGGGGAGGGCCATAGGTTATTGGTGGGCTGGGTATCCGCGCAGGTCAAACTGCTGGAACCCAAACCTCTGAGGTGCTTCCGCTGCCTTGTGGGTAACCACGTTGGAGCGAAATGCACCTCGGAGGTGGACCGCAGCGATCACTGCTATCGCTGTGGTCAGTCCGGTCACAAGGCCGGCTCGTGTGAAGCCACGCCGCACTGCGCCGTATGTGCGGCGGCTGGCAAGCCGGCCGAGCACCGGATTGGGAGCAAGGCCTGCGCCCAACCCGCCAAAGCTAAAGCCAGGGGCAAGCCCTCCGCCACCGCCGTCACCGCCGCAGCCGCCGCCGCTTCTACTGCCGCCGCCGCTGCCGCCTCCACCGTCGTTGTCGCCGCCGCCGTTACCGCTGTGGCGGGGCCCTCACGCGGGGCTCGGGGGGAGGCTAGAATGGACTGCCAATAGTGGCCCCATTACGCCTCCTCCAGGCGAACATCAACCACTGCGCCGCAGCTCAGGATTTGTTGCTCCAGAGCATGGCGCAGTGGTCGATTAACATCGCCGTGGTCGCTGAGCCGTACTTTGTCCCGCCCAGGGATGACTGGGTGGAGGACCTGAGCGGCTCAGTGACCATTATATCGTCGGCCGCCGCCGGTACCCCGTCCCTCGAGGCCGTCAAAAGGGGACGGGGTTGCGTGGCAGCACGGTTCGGGGAGATCGTCGTGGTGGGAGCGTACTTCTCCCCGAACCGAACTCTCGCCGAGTTCCACAACTCCCTTGGGGAGTTGAGAGTCGTCGTCGTCGGGTATCATCCCCTCCCCGTGGTCGTCCTCGGGGACTTCAATGCCAAGAACGTGGCTTGGGGTTCCCGGTGTACGGATACACGGGGCAGGATGGTGGAGGACTGGGCTCTGGAGACAGGCCTGGTCGTCCTAAACCGGGGTTCTGTCCCCACGTGTGTGCGGATGCGGGGTGAATCAGTGGTGGACATCTCGTTCGCCAGCCCCGCTCTGTCGCCACGTGTCATTGACTGGCGCGTCATGGAGGGGGTGGAGACCTATTCCGATCATCGGTACATCCGGTTTGACGTCTCCGCCCAGACCTCGGGCGCGCCGGTCCGACAGACCCCGAGTGGTCCGCGGTGGGCGCTGAAGCAGCTGGACCGGGAGCTCCTCCTGGAAGCCTCGATCGTGCAGGCCTGGGTGTCATCACCGGACAGGCCTGCCGACATCAATGGCGAGGCGGAGTGGTTCCGGGAGGCCATGTCCGAGATATGTGACGTGGCAATGCCCCGGGTCCAGCCCGGACGTGCTCGGCGCCAGGTGTGCTGGTGGTCGCGTGAGCTGACCGCTTTACGCGCGGCATGCGTTGCTGCGCGCCACCGGTACTCCAGGCACCGCAGGCTCCGTATCCGCCCTCCGGATACGGAAGCCATTGAGGCGGAGCTGTACGACGGGTACAGAGCGGCGAAGACCGCCCTCCGAGCGGAGATCGAGCGGGCCAGAGGACTGGCCCGCGAGAAGTCGCTGGAGACTCTGAACAGAGATCCGTGGGGACGCCCATACAAATGGGCGAGAGACAAACTCCGCCCATGGGCTCCCCCGCTGACGCAGAGTCTCCGGCCCCAGCTCGTGGAGGACGTGGTGAGCGCTCTGTTCCCTTCGCGAGGGGAATATACTCCCCCGCCCATGGCTCCGCCTTCTGCGGTGCCCAATGCGGACCACTATAGTGCCGACGACGACGACGATACTCCGGAGGTGACCGAGGTAGATTTGAGAGTGGCGGTACGTAGGCTGAATGCCAAGAATACCGCCCCAGGACCCGACGGCTTACCTGGAAAAGCCTGGGTTCTGGCCTTGGAGGCTCTCGGGCCTCGACTAAGGGGGCTCCTAAGCGCATGCTTGGAAAGGGGCCAGTTCCCGCTTCATTGGAAGACGGGGAAACTGGTCCTCATCAAAAAGCCGGGGCGCCCGGCGGACTCTCCGTCCGCTTACCGGCCCATTGTGCTGCTCGACGAGGTGGGCAAGCTCTTTGAAAGAGTGATTGCAGACCGCCTTGTCGGGCGGCTGGTGCGAGTGGGACCGGACTTGGCGGAGAGCCAGTTTGGTTTCCGCAAGGGGCGCTCTACGGTGGATGCCATCATGCGCGTTCGAGCCCTCACGACGGGGGATGCTGTTGCCCGGGGTGGGGTCGTCTTGGCGGTGTCTCTTGACATCGCCAATGCCTTCAATACCCTGCTCTGGAGTTGCATTAGGGAGGCACTCCGGTATCACCGGATGCCGACCTACCTCTGTCGAGTGGTCGAGGCCTATTTGACGGACAGGGCCGTCATCTACCCCGGTCACCACGGAGAGTGGAACCGGCGAGAGATGTCGTGCGGTGTCCCACAGGGATCGGTCCTGGGGCCGCATCTGTGGGACATCGGCTACGACTGGGTGCTGCGCGCCGACCTCCCTAGCGGCGTCAGTGTAGTCTGCTACGCTGACGACACGCTGGTCCTGGCGCAGGGGAGGTCGCATGAGGCGGCGGCCGAACTGGCGACACGCGGGGTTGCGACAATCGTCGATAGGATCCGGCAATTGGGACTCGAGGTGGCCTTGCACAAGTCCGAGGCCATGTGTTTTTATGGTCCTCGGAACGCGCCACTATCGGGTTCCCGGATAACGGCAGGAGGGGTTCACATCGGTGTCGAGTCGACGATGAAGTACCTGGGACTCGTCCTCGACAGCCGGTGGAACTTCGTGGAGCACTTCCGACGTTTGGCTCCCAAACTGCAGAGGGCTGGGGCTGCTTTGAAGCGGCTCCTGCCCAATCTAGGGGGTCCAAACGCCTCCTGCCGGAGGCTCTACGCGGGGATCGTGCGGTCCATGGCCCTTTACGGGGCACCGGTGTGGGCGCGTTCGTTGAGGCTGCGACCGGCCCAGCGGTTGAACGCGTCCCAAAGGGTCATGGCCATCAGGCTGGTCCGAGGTTACCGCACGGTCTCCCGTGAGGCGGCGAGCCTCCTTGCCGGACTACCGCCATGGGATCTGGAGGCAAAAGTCCTCGCGCACATGTGGGAGTTGCGCGAGGAGGCGAAACGCCGGGGCGTAACTCCGCTGCCGCGAGAAATCGCGGCACAGCGGACAGAGCTCCGGCGGGATCTCATGGCGGCATGGAGAGTGCGATTGTCGCAACCCAGCGCTGGGCACGCCACAATTGTGGCGATAAGTCCCCTCTTTGAGGAGTGGCTAGAGAGGCGCCACGGCGTCCTCACCTTCCGCCTGACACAGGTCCTCACCGGACATGGTTGTTTCGGGAGGTTCCTGTTCAGGATAAAGCGGGAGGAAACGCCCGGGTGTCACCACTGTGTGGATCGCCCGGAGGACACGGTGGAGCATACGGTGGAGGTCTGCCCAGCTTGGGCGGAGCACCGCCGTGTCCTCACGGAGGCGATCGGCGGCGGCGATCTCTCGCGTCCGGCCCTGGTTCAGGCCATGGTCCGGAGCGAGAGTGCATGGGAGGCCGTCACCTCCTTCTGCGAAGCAGTAATGCTCGCGAAGGAGGAGGCGGAGCGCGCGAGGGAGAGGCAAGAGTTGCGCCCTCGCGCCCCTAGTCGCCGCAGGAGACGCCCCGGGCGTCGGGAGTCGCGAGCCGACTTCCGGCCACCGTAGGCGCGGGCTTGCGGACGGTGAGCAATGGGTAGCTCGCCGTCCGATAAGGACCAGGCCCGGGTCGACGGCGCGTTGTGTTCCACGCGCGCCTCAAAGAGATGTCAGCACCAACTGACGGGGTCCGGAAGGGCCAATGCCTGCCGGGGTTGCGGATTTGTCTGAAAGGGATATCGCGACCTCGGCACACAGGCAACGGAAGGAACACGGGTGGGTTTTAGTCAGTAAAAGTCTGACACGCCCTCCCGCTCCACCCAGAGCGGGAGAAGTTATTTGATAATTTCCCATCCTCAAAAAAAAAAAAAAAAAGGGTAGTGGAAGAATGTTACATTTTTTAAAGAGAGGTTTACAACTATCTAAGAACCATGCTTTGTTTATAACCCGGATGCAACGTTTTTAAAGCTTGAAAACTCTGTCAGAATCGGTAGAGTTGCCCCACATTATAAGTCCATAGCTTAGGACAGATGACACATAACCGTGATAAGCCGAAAGAGCAGCTTCTACAAATACATTTTGTCTTAACTTTTCAACGCAAACACAAACTTATTAAGTTTCTGACAAATATGTTCCACATGGCATTTCCAATTTAGATGTTTATCTACAATAAGTCCTAAAAATTTTAATTCATCCACTTGATGTACTTTTTCATCTTTGCAATGAATGTCCAAAGGTAATTGTTTGGTATTATAGGAGTTACATTGTATTGATTTCGTCTTACTAATGTTTATATTCAAATTATTACTCTCCATCCAGCTTATTACATCTGATAGGGTCTTTTCGGTGACTGATTTGTAATCTTTTTTGTCGTGACATTTTATAATAACTGTAGTATCATCTGCAAAAAGGATACATTTCTGCAAAATGGCCTCCGGAAGATCATTTATATATAGCAAAAAAAGTAAAGGACCGAGAATGCTACCCTGAGGCACACCACACTTATTTATTATTGCTATTGAAGTAAAAATCTCTTTGGTATACAATTTGTAATTTTTTTTTACTACTTTGGATATCTCGGTACACTATTTCCTGTTTCTTAGATAGCTAGCTAACCATTCATGAGCTTTTCCTCTTATGCCGTAGAAGTCCAATTTGTTTAAGAGCTTCGAATGATTCACAAAATCAAAGGCCTTGCTCATATCTAAGAAGAGACACACCGGTGGATTACCATTGTTTATGCTTTCTGTTACAAGTTTAATTAAGTTAAAGATTGCAAGAGCAGTTGAACTACCCTTACGGAAACCAAATTGCTCTTTGCATAATATTTTATGTGTATCGAGAAAATTATTTAACCTGACAAGCATTGCTTTTTCAAAAATTTTAGACATAATAGGTACTATGGTGATAGGACGACAGTTATTAGGGTCTGACTTGTTTCCCGTTTTAAAAAGTGGTTTCACGATAGACATTTTTAACTGCTCAGGAAATACACCTTCCGAGAACGATAAATTTATTATATGCGCTATTGGATGACATATCCAAGTAGCACACGCTTTCAAAACTTGCGTGGCAATGCCGTCATATCCACTAGTCTTGCTATTATTTAGGGACATAATGATTTTATATACTTCTATCGCGTCTACAGGGTTCAAGAAAATAGTATTTAAATTTTTGTTATTTTGATTTAGCTTAACATTATTAGAATTAATTGGCTGATTGGATGTCAAATTAATAAAATAGTTATTAAATATACATATTACAGATGTCTAATGGATTGTTATATGTCACATTATTTAAATTTAATTCGTCAATGTCATTTTTAAATAGGTCATTAGTACTTATAGTTGAGGAAATAGCATTCCACGTAGCTTTACATTTATTTTTGTGCTTTTGTATTCGCCCTGTCATCACAATTATTTTATGTGCTTTCTGTGCCCATCGTTTAAACACACGAGTATAAAGTTTATAGTTTTTCTCATTGTGTTTTTTATTAGTTTTACTACTTATGAATTTTTGATATAGCCGACGTTTCGTTTGACTAGACTTTTTAATGCCTTTCGTTATCCAGTTTTGTGTGACTGGTTTATTATTAACTTTAACCTTAATTACCAGAAAGCACAGATCGTAAAATAAAGTAAATGTTCCATAAAATGAATTAAAAGCTTCTGATACAGAGCCAGAGTTAAGTGTTTCCAAAAATGAAAGAGACGACATACATTCGCAAAATTTAACGAGATTATCCGAAGAGTAGTCACGCTTCAATTCAGACCAATAAGATATTGTTTTGTGTTTTTTCGCTTTTATAGTAATCGTTTGTGCCGTTTCGTGATCTGACAGGCCGAGGTGATGAATTTCTGCCTGAACATTCTTAATGTTACTGGCGATTTGATCAATGCAAGAGTTCGCCTGTGTTGGTGATTTTATGTGAGCTTCAAAATTATAGTTATGAAGTATGCTTAAAAGTTCCTTCGCTGCACAGCTATGTTTTAAAATGTCGATATTCCAATCACCACAAATTATTATTTTCTTTCTTTTGTATTGGTCTGTCAAGTAATTTAACAAAATGTCAATGTTATTATTATTGTATTCCACTTTTTACTACCTACTAATGCAATCTCACTAAATATGACTTTTTATGTGTGTTAATTGTTTATTACTGTTAATCGTAACAACTGCTAGACACGTATTTTGTATTTTTTCTATTCTGTAACTAGTGTATTGTACTTAAATACTTAAACATTATGTACTTAAATAATTGAAACATTATGAATTAATATTAACATCATATTAACATTATGAACCATTTGTGTCCGTTACATGCTGTAACTGACACAAATGGTTTCACCACAAAAATTATAGTCACACAGACATAATGTTTAAATTATTTAAGTAAAGCTTTCTCACAATTAGATAAGAAATGGACAAAATATGATTATTATCGTGCACGGAGCCTTAAGAATGTTACATTAAGTGCTATACTACTGCCTATTCAATTTTGATTAGATTTGTTGAGAATGAATAACTAAAATTGAAACTATCTTTACCAATAATGAAGCAGAGACCTCATGGGTTTGCATAGTAGACCCTCCCCTAAGGAAGTAGCAATTACAACAAAAAAAATCGATATATGCCCAGTTTGGCAATAATAAAATGCTACCATAATTGGTAAGCAAAACGATTCGTTTTCGTTTCTAAGATTCGAACATAAACTAAAGTCATCAAATACTGTAATAATTATTTTTGTTTTATCTTACCCACTCTGATAGCAGCACATAGTATGGCAAAGGTAATCACGCTGCTAATGGTGTTCTCACGCGCCTGGCGCTTTTCTTCCATGGGGTCAACTCTTTCCCCATAAGGTAGACGGAACATGATTGTAGAAATATATTCAAGATCAAAGATGTCAAAAATAATTCAGCCTTTAGGTTATAATACCAGCTAATACAATTTTCAATTTTGACGATTTTGTATAGCAATGCTACTTCTGACAGCTGACTTCTGATTCCATGCAGGATTGCCTGATGTGAATATTAAATGTTACCGAAGTTTGAAAAATAAGATTTTTATTCCATTTTCTTAAAAAGTTATTATTGGTGCCGATTCTCTAGTCACAAATGCCTCTAAACTAGACTAAAAATCAAACGTCAAACGACGATTTCACATTCTGAAATAGACTAAAGTGACACAACTAAATACAGGGCAAACTTTAAAATTTTCCATTGATAAAAAGCCAGCAAGAATAAAAAGTTGGTATATTTACAAAAGAGATTATAGTAAAGTCAACTATAAATTCCTAAAAGACCCGATATATTTTTCATATTTTCCATACAAAAAGTGAAAAATTCCATATAAAGATCTGGAGTTGTGAAGTATAGACATCTGCCGTGCTATTCTGTAAACATCTCACCGTGATAACTTGGATGAAGTGAGCATGAAGTGAGCAGTCCATAGCGTCAATCCCTAGCTTTAGGTGCAATGACAGCTCACATCAAGCTCACTTCACCCAAGTTATCACGGTGAGATGTTTACAGAATAGCAGGGCAGGTCGGCAGTTGTCTATTACGTAAACAGATCTATCTATGTGTATGACACACACAACTACTGTCAACGTCAATGCATTATCTTGATCATTAGATAATAAAATGGCTTTAGAACACCTCATAGCCTTACTAGACTTTGGCCCTTCACTGGCCATCACTGGTGATGGCCAATCGGAGCGCCGAACGCGGTCGATGCGTAAAATCGAGATGGTTAACCGGTCAAGTACGGCGTCATGCAAAGCGTGGCTTAGCGCCCATTGAAACTCACACTAGACCCTCTGAACTCTCCGACTAGTACCTATATAGTTATCTGTGGTCTAAACTGTTCTAAAGATGACAGAAAATAAAGTGTTGCTATAGCAAAAACAAAAATTAATCATGTCTCTGTTTTTTGTATATCATTTTTTATTTAAGTGAAGTGTTTCTGTTTATGCAATAAAAATACACAATTATCTTTACCAACAGTTAATGTTAACTTTGTTGTGCAAAACTTCTCATTGAATGAACATATGGTGGCAAACAATATTTTCTAAAAATAAATTGTATAAGTTGCGCAACATGGCGATTATGGCTCAGCTGCTTTGATCGTTTGTAGTGAAAATTTCCAATGATAGGGATTTGCGACGACGACACGCTCTACTTAACATCAGATTTTAACTCGTTCAAAGAGTACAGTTAGTTGTAATTTGTCGGTTATTATTGTGCAGTGTGATGAGTCAGCTAGTGTTTTTGTGTGGCTAAGGCGCGGACTTATTGAGACAATTGCTCTCTAAAGTGCTGTTATTTTTGGTTGAGAAGCAAGCCGGAGAGAATCCGTCAAGCTGGAGCGACTACCGGAGTACCTGCGCGACACCGTCGACTGGTTCATGGGGTGAGTGGCCGCACGCCATTGTACATAGGAAACTTGTTGTTCACTCCACGCTCCTTTCACAATGTCTTTCATTTGGTACCTCCTTCATGCCTGTAATAAGACATTGCGAGCTGCCAGTCATGTATTCACGAATGTTGTCTACGTTTTCAGTAACATGTTAGGGTAGGTACTTATTTGACACTTAAAACCCTCGGGTTTCCCAAATCGTTGAAAATCCGCCGAACACACCAATTTGCCTTCCTATGTATTTGCTTAGCCATCCATTTCTAATAAGCAACAAAGTATTTGATTTGACCAAATTAGGTCCTATGGTCAGTGGGTCTTTTTAGGGGCAAAGGTAGACAGTATGTCTTAGATAAACATAATCATCAACAAATTAATAATAATCAGGTTTTTAACACTTTGAGGGATACTAAACGCTCATAGGCATTAAAACAATTAAACTTTTATTGTGTTTCGTTCGGTGTCCTTGAATGTGTTAAGAAAACAATAAATGTATCAATAAAAGTATGAGAGAATGTAGGCGACCCTCGTTTGGGTAACTTGGACAGGTATTATTAAAAAATTTAACAATATTAATAAACAAAGCCGGAGTGAACAGGCAGGTACAGTCAACTTTTCTGCAGCTCATTGCATAGCATAGTATAATCAGCCTTAAGTATAATTATAATAGTATAATTCCCATATTCAATTGTGGGTTGGTACATGTCACTTGCCTTTACATTTTTAGTTCTAGGACACACTGCTTTACCCATAATGTTTTTCACAAAGTAAAGTCAATGATATTGATAATTTTATTTTCTGTAAACCTTGTAAATAGGTTTGTACAAACACTTTTACTCATCAATAATATTTTATAAACTAGATGAGGTTGATGTTTCCTATCTGTCTACTCCGAGAAGAAAGGCCAAAACAAACTCGAGAGATCAGAGGACAGACTCTTTTAAAATCAAGACATAATCTTGGTCAGATCATGTGAAGAATATGTAGATTGCTGTCTGAAATGGTAATTTGAGGACTACTCAATCTGTGTGCTTCTTGCACACAGATTGAGTGGACCTGTACAGTCAGTGCACGCATTAGTCAGTAATTGTGTAATTCAACTCAAAACTTAAGAACCTCAACGATTCGACAAACAATACCAAAGGAAGGATATTTGGGTAGGCGTCATAAATTACTCAAACAGCCAGACCATGATTAAAAATAACTGCGAATCGAAACATCAAAAAAAAACAATGACCCATATAGTTTTCACATTCACAGTCCTGTTTGGGTTTGACCCTACAACTCGTAAGTCGTGGCCGTTTCCACTGGGCCACAAACTGCTCTAAGCAGCCTGCAGAAGCGTCAGATTGTCCATTGATCATCCAAACTACCATATCAAGGACTGCTTAAGCAGTATTCAAATGGAACTGGGTCACGCTGACTCCATCCTGGCCACATCTATTAGTACCTGTATTCACTACAGATAGCATCTTACAGTAAAGAAGCTAAAGCTTCATTCGCACTGTAAAAAATAAGGCTCAGGGGCGCATCCCTCCCTCCCCGTGGTCGTCCTCGGGGACTTCAATGCCAAGAACGTGGCTTGGGGTTCCCGGTATACGGACACACGGGGCAGGATGGTGGAGGACTGGGCCCTGGAGACAGGCCTGGTCGTCCTGAACCGGGGTTCTGTCCCCACGTGTGTGCGGATGCGGGGTGAATCAGTGGTGGACATCTCGTTCGCCAGCCCCGCTCTGTCGCCGCGTGTCATTGACTGGCGCGTCATGGAGGGGGTGGAGACCTATTCCGATCACCGGTACATCCGGTTTGACGTCTCCGCCCAGACCTCGGGCGCGTCGGTCCGACAGACCCCGAGTGGTCCGCGGTGGGCGCTGAAGCAGCTGGACCGGGAGCTCCTCCTGGAAGCCTCGATCGTGCAGGCCTGGGTGTCATCACCGGACAGGCCTGCCGACATCAATGTCGAGGCGGAGTGGTTCCGGGAGGCCATGTCCGAGATATGTGACGTGGCAATGCCCCGGGTCCAGCCCGGACGTGCTCGGCGCCAGGTGTGCTGGTGGTCGCGTGAGCTGACCGCTTTACGCGCGGCATGCGTTGCTGCGCGCCACCGGTACTCCAGGCACCGCAGGCTCCGTATCCGCCCTCCGGATACGGAAGCCATTGAGGCGGAGCTGTACGACGGGTACAGAGCGGCGAAGACCGCCCTCCGAGCGGAGATCGAGCGGGCCAGAGGACTGGCCCGCGAGGAGTCGCTGGAGACTCTGAACAGAGATCCGTGGGGACGCCCATACAAATGGGCGAGAGACAAACTCCGCCCATGGGCTCCCCCGCTGACGCAGAGTCTCCGGCCCCAGCTCGTGGAGGACGTGGTGAGCGCTCTGTTCCCTTCGCGGGGGGAATATACTCCCCCGCCCATGGCTCCGCCTTCTGCGGTGCCCAATGCGGACCACTATAGTGACGACGACGACGATACTCCGGAGGTGACCGAGGTAGATTTGAGAGTGGCGGTACGTAGGCTGAATGCCAAGAATACCGCCCCAGGACCCGACGGCTTACCTGGAAAAGCCTGGGTTCTGGCCTTGGAGGCTCTCGGGCCTCGACTAAGGGGGCTCCTAAGCGCATGCTTGGAAAGGGGCCAGTTCCCGCTTCGTTGGAAGACGGGGAAACTGGTCCTCATCAAAAAGCCGGGGCGCCCGGCGGACTCTCCGTCCGCTTACCGGCCCATTGTGCTGCTCGACGAGGTGGGCAAGCTCTTTGAAAGAGTGATTGCAGACCGCCTTGTCGGGCGGCTGGTGCGAGTGGGACCGGACTTGGCGGAGAGCCAGTTTGGTTTCCGCAAGGGGCGCTCTACGGTGGATGCCATCATGCGCGTTCGAGCCCTCACGACGGGGGATGCTATTGCCCGGGGTGGGGTCGTCTTGGCGGTGTCTCTTGACATCGCCAATGCCTTCAATACCCTGCCCTGGAGTTGCATTAGGGAGGCACTCCGGTATCACCGGATGCCGACCTACCTCTGTCGAGTGGTCGAGGCCTATTTGACGGACAGGGCCGTCATCTACCCCGGTCACCACGGAGAGTGGAACCGGCGAGAGATGTCGTGCGGTGTCCCACAGGGATCGGTCCTGGGGCCGCATCTGTGGGACATCGGCTACGACTGGGTGCTGCGCGCCGACCTCCCTAGCGGCGTCAGTGTAGTCTGCTACGCTGACGACACGCTGGTCCTGGCGCAGGGGAGGTCGCATGAGGCGGCGGCCGAACTGGCGACACGCGGGGTTGCGACAATCGTCGATAGGATCCGGCAATTGGGACTCGAGGTGGCCTTGCACAAGTCCGAGGCCATGTGTTTTTATGGTCCTCGGAACGCGCCACTGTCGGGTTCCCGGATAACGGCAGGAGGGGTTCACATCGGTGTCGAGTCGACGATGAAGTACCTGGGACTCGTCCTCGACAGCCGGTGGAACTTCGTGGAGCACTTCCGACGTTTGGCTCCCAAACTGCAGAGGGCAGGGGCTGCTTTGAAGCGGCTTCTGCCTAATCTAGGGGGTCCAAACGCCTCCTGCCGGAGGCTCTACGCGGGGATCGTGCGGTCCATGGCCCTTTACGGGGCACCGGTGTGGGCGCGTTCATTAAGGCTGCGACCAGCCCAGCGGTTGAACGCGTCCCAAAGGGTCATGGCCATCAGGCTGGTACAAGGATACCGCACGGTCTCCCGTGAGGCGGCGAGCCTCCTTGCCGGACTACCGCCATGGGATCTGGAGGCAAAAGTCCTCGCGCACATGTGGGAGTTGCGCGAGGAGGCGAAACGCCGGGGCGTAACTCCGCTGCCGCGAGAAATCGCGGCACAGCGGACAGAGCTCCGGCGGGATCTCATGGCGGCATGGAGAGTGCGATTGTCGCAACCCAGCGCTGGGCACGCCACAATTGTGGCGATAAGTCCCCTCTTTGAGGAGTGGCTAGAGAGGCGCCACGGCGTCCTCACCTTCCGCCTGACACAGGTCCTCACCGGACATGGTTGTTTCGGGAGGTTCCTGTTCAGAATAAAGCGGGAGGAAACGCCCGGGTGTCACCACTGTGTGGATCGCCCGGAGGACACGGTAGTGCATACGGTGGAGGTCTGCCCAGCTTGGGCGGAGCACCGCCGTGTCCTCACGGAGGCGATCGGCGGCGGCGATCTCTCGCGTCCGGCCCTGGTTCAGGCCATGGTCCGGAGCGAGAGTGCATGGGAGGCCGTCACCTCCTTCTGCGAAGCAGTAATGCTCGCAAAGGAGGAGGCGGAGCGCGCGAGGGAGAGGCAAAATGCGCCCCCTCGCGCCCCTAGTCGCCGCAGGAGACGCCCCGGGCGTCGGGAGTCGCGAGCCGACTTCCGGCCACCGTAGGCGCGGGCTTGCGGACGGTGAGCAATGGGTAGCTCGCCGTCCGATAGGGACCAGGCCCGGGTCGACGGCGCGTTGTGTTCCACGCGCGCCTCAAAGAGATGTCAGCACCAAGTGACGGGGTCCGGAAGGGCCAATGCCTGCCGGGGTCGCGGGTTTGTCTGAAAGGGATATCGCGACCTCGGCACACAGGCAACAGAAGGAACACGGGTGGGTTTTAGTCAGTAAAAGTCTGACACGCCCTCCCGCTCCACCCAGAGCGGGAGAAGTTATTTGATAATTTCCCATCCTCAAAAAAAAAAAAAAAAAAAAAAGGGGCGCATCCCTCGTGTGGCGCGTGTGTACGACGAGTAAGGGTGCTATATAGCAAAAATATCGAAATCTCTAATCTCCAAAAAAAAAACTAAAACAAAATCATAGTACTTTTTTTTGCTTATGGAGATCCTCTTGGAGGGGTTTGTAAGAATCTTAACAGTCTAATATTTACTTTAACTACCTTACTACTTGCTGGGGTCATGGAAGACTTGTGCAGTTCATCATGCTCCCCCATGCGTATTGGCCCGCATGACTTCCATATTAATGTTAGTAGTTTGCTGACAAATATTTTTTTGTGGAAAATAGATCACAATAAACAATATTAATCGGTTAATAGAATAGAATAAACTTTGGTATAAGTACTGTGCAAATTACAGATATAAATGTAGAGAATTTTACATAGAGTGGCACAATGGGCGGTCGTATCGCTGAACGCGATGTTTTAATGGTATCCTTTGGATGGATTTACAGAGAGAAGGAAAGACAATATTACAGGTAGTCTGTAGTGTAAACATAAAGCATATACTTGTCTATATTAATCAGCCGATGTTGTCACTGCTGGGACACAGGCCTCCTCTCTGTGAGAGGGAGTGGGCCATAATCCACAACGCGGGCCCAGTGCGGGTTGCCGGAACTTATCTTATACATAACTAGCGACACGCCCTTGCTCCGCACGGGTGCAATGTACTGATGTGGCGACATGTCAAAACATCGAGATTTCTGTTCTTCTAGCAAAAATTCTCTAAATGATGGTGAAAACCTTATCTCGTAGCGCGGTCACACAGACAGATACGAAAAGCGACTTTAATTTATAATATGAATAGCCCACGAAATTCAAATTTTCTTACGTTTTTTGCAATTAGCAGGCAACATTTTCATCCTCAACCACCACCATCACGTGTCATCAAACTTTATTAATTCAATTCATAAATTAATTTAAATAATCACAGTTCCTTAATAGCTGAGGAAAGTTCATTGACCTCTGTCAGTCATGGCGCCACGCAGCGCGCCGTCAGCCATAATTATTTTGCTGCGCGTAATTTTAAATCTGATCTTTTATAGTATTCAATTAAATGATGTTATGTCCAGGCATATTTTAATTAAATGGCCAGTTTTAATAATTTATTTTATTGGATAAGGATTAATAATATACTGGTCAAAATAGATTCGGTAAAAACATTTTTATTTTAAATTCTGAAAGTTAATATTGGTTACTGTGGGTCATCCTTAGAAGATAGATATATGCTATCGTGGAATTTTCGGTTGATTTTGTTAGGATATCTAATCCAGTAGAACATACATTTTATCTATTTGTAACGGTTTAGTCAGCACATGCCATGTAAGCGCTCAAAAAATTGCTTTTTTTACGACTTGATAAAACGTCAAGTTTAAGTACTACGTTACTGCATTAATGACATCATCCGTCGGGCTCTTGTCACTCTGGGGTGCCAGCTGTTTTAGAACCCAATGGCTTGGCACGTGACGATGGGAAGAGGCCAGACGGAATGACCATAATGCCTTGGAAGTTGGGTAGGCCTTTGGTGTGGGACGCAATCTGTGTCGACACCCTCGCGCCATCCCATCTTCCTAGTACGGCGGGCTGTGTTGGGGCGGCTGCTGCAGGTGCAGAAAACCTCAAACGGCGCCAATATAACAACCTTATTGGTAGCTATATTTTTGAGCCGTTTGCGGTTGAAACACTAGGGCCGTGGGGTCCGAGTGCTCATCGAGTATTTCGGGACATCGCCAAACGGTTGCTCGCCTCTTCACGTGACCAGAGGGCTGGCCAATTTTTAGGTCAAAGAATCAGCATTGCCATCCAACGTGGCGATGCTGCCAGCCTTTTGGGCAGTTTTCCTACTGACAGCGATGCCGACGAATTTTTTGATGCCCAATGAGCTCTTCCTTTATTTATTTTTTTGTTTATAATTTATATATTTTAGTGTTAGTTGTATATTATATTTAAGATTGTGTATATATTAGGTATTTACCTATGAAATTGCCGTTCTGCAGTACTGGCCATTTCAAATCAAAATAATTTTGGTTTGGCAAAAAATTCTAATTTCAAATTAATTTTATTTTAAAAACATGTTTTGTTTTTCCAAAAGTAGTCATTTGTTTATTGATTAGTGTTACATTTTCATCGCATTTCAATCTTTTTCGTCATCATGGATACGTTAAAAATTCGAGTAATTATGGAATATGAGTACCGTCGTGGCAGCAACGCGGCACAAGCGGCACGCAACATCAACGACGTTTACGGAGCTAACACTACAAACCAACGCACCACCTGTTATTGGTTTGCTCGCTTCCGTTCTGGAAATTTCGACCTGAAAAATGAACCTCGCGGTCGTCCGAAGACATTGGTCGACAATGACGAATTAGAGGCGATTGTGGAAGCTGATGATACACAATCTACGGCTGAATTAGCAGCAGCTTTCGACGTTAGCGTCAAAACAATATTGGTCCATTGGCGTCAAATTGGCAAGGTAAAAAAGCTTGACAAATGGGTGCCCCACGAACTCAATGATCGCCAGCGCAAAGTAAGCGTCGAGACGTGCCTTGCACTGCTCAACAGACACACAAATGAAGGAATTTTGAACCGCATTCTTACCTGCGATGAAAAATGGATTCTGTTTGATAACCGCAAGCGCTCAGCAAGTTGGATCCTGGTTCAGCACCTAAACAATGCCCTAAACGAAAACTTACCCCTAGAAAAGTGATGGTCACTGTTTGGTGGTCTAGCGCCGGTGTGATTCATCACAGCTTCTTAACAAACGGGGTGAGCATTACTGCAGATGTGTACTGTGAAGAACTGAACACAATGATGGAGAAGCTGGCACATCTCCAACCAGCATTGGTCAATCGCACATCTCCGCTGCTACTGCACGACAACGCGCGACCTCATACTGCACAGCAGTCGGTCTCCAAGTTGCAAGAACTGGGGTTGGAAGCTCTCCGTCATCCGCCCTACTCACCAGACCTTGCGCCTACAGACTACTACTTTTTCCAGAATTTGGATAACTTCTTGGCGGGAAAAAAATTCAATACCCGAGAGGCAGTACAAAATGCCTTTGAAGAATTTGTTGCCTCCCGTCCAGCTGATTTCTTTAAGAAGGGATCAATAAACTGCCACTGCGTTGGCAAAGATGCATTGATTGCATGGGTGATTTCTTCGATTAATACAAATAAAAAATACATGAAAAAAATTCGTTTAAATTTTTTCATACAAAACGGCAATTTCATAGGTAAAGAGACCTATTAGGTATTTAGAATTTCCCTGTAAAAAAAAAAGTACATACTACGTTTATGTTTAATATAAAAGAATTTTATAATGTGTACATTTCGAAATGAGGGAATCTATGCTTAATTTTAAAGATGGAAAAAAAAAAAAAACCTATATATTTTTTTATGGAATTTAAAAAAGAATATGTCCGCTACTGTGACCCCAGTGTAAACAAAACGGTGTAGCTTTTAAACTAAATTATTTATCGAGGTCAAACAAACTCCATAATGATTGGAAGTAATTAGGCGTCCTCATAAAATGAAAATTGTGGAAAAAAACTACCCTCTATTGAAAATAAACATCTTTTTAGGGTTCCGTACCTCAAACGGAAAGAACGGAACCCTTATAGGATCACTCGTGTGTCTGTCTGTCTGTCTGTCACAGCCAATTTGCTCCGAATCTAATTGACCGATTAAGTTGAAATTTGGTACACATGTGTATTTGTGTGATCCAAACACGGACGTGTAACATAAATAAATGAATTTTGAATATTGGGGTCACTTTATGGGGGCAAATAAGAAAAAACAAAAAAATAAATTGCGAGCTGTACCATGTGACATATCAAATGAAAGCGCTTATTGCGAGGATCTCATATACATTTTTTTAATCATATTAAAATAAATACTTTTAAAGATATTTAAGAAAATAGATAAAAATTGATCATGACCTTATCTCCGAAACTACTGATCCTAAAATTTTGAAAAAAATACAGAGCATAGTTCTATGCTTAAAGATTACAGGAAAACCTATAAGAAGTCTAGGTCTTAAAATAACATGGTAAATAACTTAATATTGTGCGTACAAACTTACATAAATTTGCAGTTGGAAAGTATAAGGGAACTTTTTCAACTACAATGTTAAGTTTGTTCTTGGGATAGATTATTCATCCCAACTACGGAACCCTTCATTGTGCGTGGTCCGACACGCACTTGGCTGGTTTTTTTTTTAGCAATAATCTGTTTTTTTTTTCATAAATTTTTACAATAATCGTAAAATTTCTCAATAAGACGCCCCATTACCTACCTGTTTTATTACTTTAACGTATTTTTCATCGTATTAGATACCCAATAATAAAAATGGCATGTTTATAACACAAACATCAGGTAACATTTTCTATCAAATGTTAAAAGATGGCACTCCGAACGCGCCATTTATTGTTCTGTTAAGGATGGTTTATTGGGGATGAGAATTAATACAAAAGAGTCCAATTAAAACCATTTATTATTTTACACAAAATTTTATGCATCAGGTTCTCAAAATGTCCACCTCGTTGTTGTAGGCACAAAGCCGCGCGAATTAAAATTAGCCGTTTTAGCGTGAAAGCGTAACCAACAAAGTCAGTTTCGCATTTATAATATTAGTTAAACGCCAAATAAAAAGACATCACAGACAGACAAATTATTAAAAATCCGGAGTTGCACGTCGTGTTACGTCATAAATCGAATAGATTACGTGTGACTCCGGATTTTTAATTTGTCAGAAGCCTGAGATGTCTGGTTTTTATACCTTTTTAGTTGGCGTTTTTGTCGCAAGTTGGGTTTTAGTTTTTATAAGTTTTGTTTTTATTAAATTATTTTGGGGTTATATAGTATACATATAAAAAGCTTTTCAGGTTATCCAAGTCAACTCATGTCCGGTGGGAGATTTTCAGCTGGTGGAACGGATGGCATGGGCAGGGAAGCTAACCTTTGCCAACATTTATTGAGAAAAATATAGTATCAAAAACTTTCAATAGAAAAAATAAAGGTATTTTTCAAGCCAAACCAGGAGGGTAACCAGGAGGGACTTTCCACTGAAAGCGCAATTCTGAGTCTGAAACACACTGTTCAATACGGAAAGAAGTACACCTGTGTATGCATGCTTTCTTGACCTCTCCAAAGCATTCGACCTTGTGTCGTATGACTTATTATGGGAGAAACTCAAGTAAACTGGCGTGCCTACACAGGTGCAGCGGATTTTTCATTTCTGGTACCAAAACCAGAATAATTATGTAAGATGGGCAAACACCTTCTCAGACACGTACAGGTTGGAGTGTGGGGTGAGACAAGGTGGTTTGAGTTCTCCTAAGCTCTTCAACTAGTACGGTAATGAGCTTATAGTTGGGCTCAGCAGCACACGAGTGGGATGCTGGATTGACAACGTTTGTATGAACAACTTTAGTTACGCGGACGACATGGTGCTGCTGACCCCAACTGTAAGTGCAATGAGGCAGTTGCTCGCAATATGTGAAAAGTATAGCATTCAGCATGGTTTGATATACAATGCTAAGAAGAGTGAGTACATGGTTTTCGAGGCCCCCGGTAAATGTACACTAAATGTGCCCGCAATAAAGCTAAACGGCATTGAACTAAAGCGGGTAGAAAAGTTCAAATATCTTGGACATTATGTTACTGAGGACCTTGAGGACCAAGTTGACATAGAAAGGAACGTAGGGCATTGGCGGTTAGAAGTAATATGCTGGCCCGCAGGTTTGTGCGTTGTAGTGAACAAGTTAAAGTCACACTATTTAAAGCCTACTGCCAGACTTTCTACACGTGCAGCCTGTGGTTCAGATATACACAAAGGACGCTCAATGCCTTACGTGTTTATTTGAAATAAATGCTTTGAGTTTGAGTTTGTCCAATATAACAACGGATTTAGGATGTTGTTGGGGTTGCCCCGTTTTTGCAGTGCCTCCGGTATGTTTGCGGAAGCCAGGGTAGACGGCTTCCATGCGGTAATACTCAAGCGGCTCGCATCATTGCTGAGCAGAGTCAGGAGCAGCACCAACAGCATCCTACAGGTTATTGCGGAAAAGCAGGACTCAAACATCCTGAAAGCATTTATTCGTGCTCAATTTTTTTAATCTTTTTCTTTTTGCGGATGTGTATTTTGTAATTATGTATGGACGTAAGTTTATTATTATTATTATTTCCTTTATTTCATTTCTACACATATAATTTACATTTTTAAATATTTTTATAAAAACAAAGAGAAAACAAAAACATTTAAAAATATAAAGAATAGTAGCCAACCGGTATCGGGAACAGGGTCCAAGCTACCGGTGGTTATTATTATTATATGTTTAACCTGTACGTATGCATGTATATAATAAGAAATATACAAATTAAAGCTAGAATTCATAAAAAAAAACGCAAAAACGAAGTTGAATAGTGATTACCACAAAGGACATCATTAATTTCGTACCCAAAAATTTAAGTGGCGGCCAGAAAAAAAGATGCTATTTTCTTTAAATGCCGAATAAGCCGGATTCTGTAAAGGCTTTAGCACCCTAGACCACATACTTATGCTGCGGCAGGTTATACAGAAGATCGAAGAGTATGACCTGCTTCTCTGCTTAGCGTTTGTGGACTACGAGAAAGCCTTCGATTCGATCGAGACTTGGGCTGTACTGCAGTCTATTCGACGGTGCCAGATTCACTATAGGTAAATCGAGATGCTGCAGTGTCTATATGAAAACACTACTACTATGTCGTTTCGACTCCAGGAACAAACCTCAAAACCTAGCCTTGTGCAGCAAAGTGAAGTGAGACAGAGAGACGTTATTTCTCCAAAACTCTTAATCCAGCGGGCTTTGAAGTTTGTGTTCAAGGTTCTGGACTGGAAAGGGGTAGCAATCAACCTCAACGGTCACTACGTCACTTACCTTCGGTTTGCCGACGATATAATAGTCCTCCGATATAGTAGTCATGGCTGAGACTACCTCAGCCATGACTACTATATCGGAGGACCTCAGTACAGTGCTTGATGACCTCAGTAGAGCTTTTGAAAGAGAAGGTCTTAAAGTGAACATGGACAAAACTAAGTTCATGTCAAATGCCCATGTAACACCCACCCCCTCATGAAAATCAGAGACTCTACACTCGAAGTTGTGGACGACTACGTTTACCTAGGACAAACTGTCCAATTAGGTAGGTCCAATTTTGAGCAAGAGGTCAATCGTCGAATCCGAATCGGCTGGGCAGTGTTCGGGAAGCTACGAAATATCTTCTCATCTCACATACCACGTGACCAGTGCGTGTTGCCAGCGTTACCAGTAATGATCTATGGAGCTGAAACGTGGTCGAGGTACAATGGGCCCCATTAGAAGGCTGAAAGTCGCCCAAAGGGCAATGGAGAGGGCTATACTTGGAGTTTCCCTGACGACGTGATCGAATCAGAAATGAAAAGATCGCAGAACGGATGGCCGATGGGCATGGGGCCGAAAGGTTCTGGAGTGGCAATCGCGTACCGGAAGACGAAGCGTTGGAAGGCCTCCCACAAGGTGGGTGAGTGACTTGGTGAAGACCGTAGGAATCCACTGGATGCGGGAATCACAGAACCAGTCAAAATGGCGTTGTTTGGGGGAGGTCTATGTCCAGCAGTGGAAGTCTTCCAGCTGAATTGATGATGATGAAGAGGTAGCTAGGTTGTTTCTCGTTTTAAACATTAATGTAATGCTGGAAACATTTAAGTCAAAATATGATTTTTTGTATGTATTTTCAAACTTAAATAGCACCGGAAGGGTTAATTGTATACTCTCATTGTAATAGTAAAAACTGTTGAGGGTGTTATTGTCCATAAGAAAAGCGTGGTTTTTTTTCTGGTACTTTAGTTTTTGGGTACAAAATGTTCGAAACTTGAATGATGTCCTTTGCGGAGTGTAGAACTTGTATAAAAAAGTTAATGGAAATTGCGTACATAGAATATAGAAATAAAATTCAATGTCAATTTGTACAGGATCCAAAATCGTTTTGGCAGTATATTAGGTCAAAACAAAAAAAAACACTAATAAGCACTTATAAAAGACGGTCAACATCTAATGGCTGATGAGTGTGCTGGGCAATTCGCAGACTTTTTTGAGTCTGTGTACAGCAAGGAGCTACCCCTGCTGGACGCAGGCGCGGCGGCGGTGGGGGTCGACGCGACCAGTGCACGTGTGCATTAGAGATGGGCTGAGTGATGATTTTTCTGTATCGGTGACTGCATGACAATGACAAAAAAATATCGGTGACGGGAACAATGACAAAATCATCAATGATTTTTATTTGAGTATTAGATCTCGTCACTTCATTTGTGAGTAGATACTGAATGATCGCGGAACGGCTTAGTGAAATTATCATTAGTTATTTATGTAGGCATGAGTCGAGTTTGTCAGTTGGCCGCGTAATATAAATTTTCTTAGTTTGTGACATTCATTGCAGGTTATTTAGGTATTGATTTATCGTTATGGAAATCATCAATATGTTTCCATTAGTGATATTTGCTGCAAGATATGACTATTTAGTATATCATGGCAATTTGTCGTAAAAACTTGGTCGCGTAAATATGCACCTCCCCAACAAGTAATAGGTATTCCAATCTTCCCTTCATGCTTTTTCCAGGCTTAGGACTAGCAAACACTAGCAAAGTAATAGTACACACTTAGTACCTAATAAAAGAAATCTATCAGTCTGCTAATCTTTGGCGCCCAGTCCCGGTCATTTTATCGAAACATGTGAGTTCCAGTCCAGTATCGCCGATCGCGCAACGTCGCAATTCACAGTCACACCGCCCGCTGCGCCCGAGACGGCCCGATACCGTCCGATCCGAATCACCGAAGTTCGCGTTCATTGTCATTCTTGTAATGATTTTTAAGCATTGATGATTTTGTCTTTGTCATTGCATGATGAAATGATTTTAAAATATCGATGATTTTTACATGTGACATGATATCGGACTCATCTCTAGTGTGCATATTGAGACGCTGAGTCTATCGGAAGTTCAGCAGGCGGTTGGAAGTCTCAAGCCAAAACGTTCGTCTGGCCCAGACAACACTGGAGAAGCCTTACGAACACTTCCCCTCTGTAAAAGTACAAGAACAAATGTTCTAGTCATAAAAAACTACTTTCAAATCGATTCTAACGCACTTCGTAAATCGTTTTAAAGGCGCGCGGAGTTCAGAGAAAATGCCTAGCTGTGCTGTTAATTTCTGTAAAAAGTGTTCGAATACTTACGTCAAACTTACATAAAGAACTGAATAACCTTCCATATGTTAACATTTTTTTATAATATTTAGTCATGTTTTTATTTAAATTTAAAATACTAACCTCTTAATACATTTCGATTTTTCATTCGATTCAACCATGATTCAATAAAAATCGTAGCATGAATCGAGTATTTTCCTCACATTGCTTCTGTGTCGTCACCGAGTCTCTCTTCAGCTCGTTTTTATGTTCAAAAAGATCAAAATACTTTTCTTTTGCATTACGGAAATATATGTCAAATCAACAAAATTAACATGCACTTTACATGCGATTATGTCCTTTAGCAAAAATGTTAACGAGACTACCGTAGGGTTGAGGACTTGAGGTCATGTTTGAAACCAAAATTGACATGTCGACAATTTCTTAGTAAGAAGTATTTAGTGATTATTTTTGATTGTTCAATGTTGTATAACTTTTATATATGAAGTGGTTATATTTTTTAGCCCCAATTTATTATTGAGATTACTTATTGCAAATTTAGTTACTTTTATTTAATTGTAGTTATTTTCTCTTCTTATTAAAATGTAACTATTTTATGCAACAGCTGTTTTATTTCATGGATTCAAGCAAAATTCCCAATGAATATCGATTGATAAAATAAAAATTAATGGTACGAACTTCTATATCCGGGCGAGCGGCTTATGTTTTTTTTTGTAGTAGCTCCGCGTTCCTCGCTAAAAGTGACAGACTTTTTTGTTCGGAATATTGTGCATAAGGCTTCTTCAGTGTTATATACTCTAAGGGCCCAGACGGTATACCAGCATTTCTGTTCCGAGACTGTAAGAGGGTACAGGCAGAACCATTACTTCACATTTTTAATGTATGTTTAGAACAAGCGACGTTCCCTCCTAGGTGGAAGATCACGCGCGTTATTCCGGTCCCTTAAGAAAAATCTGATCCGGATATAACTGTAACTATGTATGTAACTATAGACCGGGTAGCTGTACTATCGACGCCTGCTAAAGTACTGGAGTCAGCTATACAGCGCTCGGTGCAGGGACAAGTGCGCGCGCGTCTATCAAATGCGCAACATGGGTTCCGGCCGGGACGCAGCACTGCCACTAACCTACTAAACTTTATGGTGCAGGTGGTACCGTCAGTAGACTCTGGAGTACAGGTAGATGCTGCGTACTTCGATTATAAAAAGGCGTTCGATACGGTTGATAATGACGTCTTATTAAGGAAGTTTGCGAAAATTGGATTTACACTGCCTCTGCTGCAGTTCTTCGCTAGCTATATGAAGGGTCGCCAGCAATATGTACATTACCATGGCTGTGAATCTCGACCGTATTATACTAGGTCCGGCGTGAGCCAGGGCAGCAATGTAGGGCCTCTCGAGTTTATTATAATGATAAATGACTTACCGGAAGTCGTCAGACATGGGACTTGTTTATTGTTTGCAGATGACCTGAAATTGCTGCTCGAGGTTAGGGATCACTCGGATTATGAACGCCTGCAGGACGACATCAACCGTGGTCGAGGGGAGCATCGGCAACAAACTTCATTTTAATGTAGCCAAATGCTCGGTGATGTCTTTCACTCGAACCCGGACTCTTTTGTATTATCAATACAAGGTAGAGGAAGCGCCGATGCAACGAGTGTCTCAGGTACGAGACTTTACTCAAACTAACCTTCCGTGAGCATATCAATAAGATATGTAAGAAGGCATACAGAAACCGTATTTAGGCAGGCTCAGAGGTTTACCAACATCACGACACTCAAGGTGTTGCATGACGCACTAGTCAGGAGTCACCTTGAACATAGTGCAGTCATATGGGCTCCACATGAGGCGAAGTATAGTGTCATGTTGGAACGTGTCCAAAATAAGTTCACAAGACACTTGTATTTCAAGCTGTATCCATTTTATCCATTGATGTACCCTACACTGTTTGTACTGGGTATGGTAGAGTACAACGCGTTAAAGGTGCGACGGGAATTTGCACTCGCAGCGTATGGTGAAGCTACTGCGTGGCGGGGAGCATAACCCGGGAGTGCTGCGGCACCTGGAGCTTTGCGTGCCAGACCGGTACGTGTGGACGAGAGGGTTGATATATTGTGGTGCAACTTGAGTGAATTCGCAAAAGCTACATTAATATAATATGTTATTTAGATGTAGGTTAAGATTAAGCATATACGAGGGCGACACTGAAAGTTTTTAGAGCCGGCCACTTGTAAACGATATAATAAAAAAATAAGTTCAAATTTTGAAAATTGAACTTTTTGCCAATATTATTGTGTGTGTATTTTATTCATTTGTCATTTGTTTACGATTTGGCGGCAAATTGAAAATTGTCTGTGTCGCGTCAGCATGAATTTATCGCGAGAAAATTTTCGTACAATGATTTTTTATGACTTTCGATGTCATTTAAGTCATCAAGAAAGTTATGATAGACATCGATTGGCCTTTCACGATGAAGCCCCATCTCGTGCCACTGTTTACAACTGGTTTAATGATTCGCACTATTATTCTCACCGATGATCTGCGCGACTGAAGATAACATCAGTGTTGTGCGGCGTATGATAGAAAGTGACAAAAGAGTGACTTATCAGCGGATTCGGACAAGCTTAGTCATCGGTATGAGCATATATAAATAACAGGAGAAGTGGCATGGGGCGTGTCTGTGTCCGCGCGTAATGCTCCAAAGCTCATGCCTCAGGCTAATGGCCGTCTCCGCTACCTTGTGCGCTTTCGAACATGATCGTGATAACATTTAAGAATACCGTGTTGTTCAGTGGTTTCTTGTAAAAATCGAAGCCGAACTAGAAAGTTTATAAATCATAGAAACACTTATTATAATATCAGCACAAGTATTTTACTATATTTGTGTTGGAAATCATGAAACACAACAAATCGTAAAATATTTTTTGTTTTTACTACGTTATTTTAGTTTTCATATACCACAGCGACTGTACTATTATTGCAGTAAATACATTGCTTCTCTACCTACCTAAGTATGTTGCTAAGTGACTGGACAAGCAATGTAAAAATCGCCAAACGATATTTTCTTTAAGCGGTTGCATCGCGTGGTACAGCCGCCGTGTCTTGCGACCAGTGATGTGGTTGTGCAGATCCATTAACGTAGGCTATCGACAACAATGTCAATTGTCGTATGAATTTATATTATTATTATAGTTTATTCTTCAATTTATAGCCTGATTTAAAGTTAAGTCTAGTTGTAGCCAAAATGTAAATAGTAAAATTTATCCCGTAGTAATTGAACTTTCAATTGGCACATACTTCGTTACTGACAAAATGCCCATTCTCCTTTTTTTTTCTTTTTTTTCGGCCATTCTATCCATCGTAAGAAGTAGGTTGGAGTCTCATTTCCCACGAAATGAATCGGAAAAGTTTTTGCGTTTCTGACTTTTCTAGTACTCAAACCTCAGCCAACTGAGGTTAAAGCTTTGTGCAGACAAGCGCGACGCGACAGCGCGACGCGATATCGGTTATTGTTATACCATCAAGTTTTCTTAGAAATTGTATTGTTCGAGTCGCGTCGCACCGTCGCGTCGCGCTGGTCTGTCCGAGCCTTAAAGGGAAAACTCTATCGGACCAATCCGATAGAGTTTTTTTATCCTTATAGGAAACAGGAACGTTTAAAACTGTTTTATTGCTGACTGTACATTATTTTCAAAATTTATAAATGTAGATCAAAACGTCTTAAAAAGTTAAGGACACTCCTAAGACCGTTCTGTAGTTACAACGGTTAAGGTAGCTGTCCTTACTGCTCCATCTTAAAAATCCACTCTGTATATCTATCTATCTATCTATATATATAAAAATGAATTGCTGTTCGTTAGTCTCGCTAAAACTCGAGAACGGCTGAACGGATTTATCTTATCTTGGTCTTGAAATGTCCGTGGAGGTCTAGGGAAGGTTTAAAAGGTGAGAAAAATTCGAATAATTGCCGGGAAATCCCTAAAAACAGCACTTTTCTTCTTCCCATATAAACGTTTTTCTAAATAAAATGAGTCAATTTGAACTTTATTGATATTCAATAAAGATCTTATCACTCACTGTGTTCATCGGACCTAGGTAGGGTAGGTAGGGTAGGTAGGGTAGGCAGGTAGGAGCGCCGTAGATAAGTACTTAGTGCTACTCGAGCGAAGCCGGGGCGGGCAGCTAGTCTATAATATAAAAGAAAGTCGTGTTTGTTACCACACTTATAACTCGAGATCTGCTGGACCAATTTTCATGGTTTTTGATTCGTTGGATTTGTCTCCGCCCCGAATAGCAGAATACATCTTAAAAACAATGAAAAGGTAGGGTAGGCAGGTAGGTGCGCCGTAGATAAGTACTTAGTACTACTCGAGCGAAGCCGGGGCGGGCAGCTAGTACTTATATATTATTAAATATAATATTATTAATGTGAAAGTTTGTATGTTTGTTACTCAATCACACAAAAACGGCTGAACGGATTTGGATCAAATTTGGCTCACAGATAGTTACGAGTATATCTCGGCCGTACGTTTCGGTACGAACTTGGTCACACAAGTTGACAGACACAAGGATCCATGCAATATCTTTAAGGTATTTCTAGGAAGTCACTAATTACGAATGTCATGAAAGTATTCAGCGAATACAAATATTCGTTTTCGTTGCATAATTTCTATGTTGTGTACTGTGTAGATAATAATAACGTCGCGACTCGCGAATCACGAGCGTCAGTCGAGGGGACACGAGCGTCAGTCGAGGGGACGTGTCAGATCACACAGATCATCGACTCATCAGGGGAGGGAAAAACAAATCTAGATAAAGAAACCTCCTAATCGATTAAAAACCAGTTTTGTAAACTACAGAGGGTAAACGTAACGTTACAAGAAGCGTCATTGCAGCGTCAAGGAGCATGTTTATAGTTAGCAGTGCATTGTGCAGTGTAAACACGAGTGTTGTTTGGAGTCTCGTTTCGGCTAGGTGTGTCGGGTGCGCGGCAGTGCGGCGATGTCCCCGCGCTCACAGGTGTGCTGATAAGACGTGATGTCACCGCGCGGCGCCGGCGCGTCCTTTCGCAGCCGCCTTCAGTCGGTCGCGGTGCGCAAACGTGAGCGCCGTTTTTTTCGCTACAGACTCTCATATCGCGGTCCCGCTACGCGGATAGTGTCGCTCTCCGCGGTCGTGGCGCGGTGTGAGTTTGTGACTGTGTCAGTGGGTCGAGTGCTCTGCGAGGTGGGGTGCATGGTGGTGAAGGCGTGGGTGCACAGGATGAGCTCTGCCGGCAGCGGCGGCGGCTGTGAGGAGAGCGGCGGGCGGTCGGGCGCGCGCTGGCCAGTGGGCATCCTGCGGCGCAGTGGCGCGCGCGCGGCCCGGCGCGTGCTGCACGTCAAGTACCGCAGCGTGCCACCGTCGCCCGCGCCGAGCCCGGCACCGCCGGTACTGCCGCTCGACATAGATGACACAGTTTCGTGCTTCTGCAGGTGTGTCCCCGTCTTTTGGCCTATGAGGTATAAAACAAAAGTGTGCTCTTCACTGAAATACCACTTATTAAAAACAAAGCAATAAACGGAACCCGATCACTGTCTTTTGATGTTAGTAACAAATACAAGTTCGCTAGCAAGTAGTCCGTGCAAGCTTTATGTAGTCTTGCTATTAACAAGGCTATCTGGCTTGATTTTCAGAAATGGTTCGATGCGTAGTGGCGACTAGCCGCCATACTTGTTTCTTATGTAAGCGACTAATGTACAAATGACTAACTATACCGGTTTATGGCGTTTGTTGTTTCCGCGTGTTGACGTAGCGGTGGTGATTACACTGGCCTACTTGCGGCGAAGTGGAATCGCGGCCGAGAGGCGCGCTTATCGCGTGTTATCACTCACTACACCTGCGTGACGTCATACGCCGCTTATTACTATGTTAATAACATTCAGTAAAGCCGCACTCTCTTCATCTTTATGAGTTTCCACTTATTTTCCGCTACTGGCACGCCACAGTCAATTTAAGTCTGCAGCATAATCATTTCCTCTTGGACCGCTGCCATCTCTAATCTGACCTGTGCAATAAAGATGATAGTCGCTCCGATTGTGATACCCGTACCTAGTAACGGGTAAAACTTCCCCAGGTTATCAGACTTCCGGACTCTAGTATGACAATCAGGACCAAAAGGATCCGAGACGCAAACTGGTCTCGATCTGATTCTGTACCTAACGAATAAATCAGTAGAGGCAACACTGCGAACAGCGCGCCGCGCCGCCTGTGCGACACAGCAGTTGTTATACAGCATAATGTTATAGAGACAACTACTGCCAGCACTGCTCACGTTGTCAACAGCTGCTGTAGGTGGAACACTAGGCTAGTTATAGTGATAGCAGACTATCAGTGTCGTGCGCACGAGTACAGATTGTTAAGCAGTGCGCACTGATTGCCACCACTTGACTCCGCTGCGCCGCTAATTGTGCCACTTGCGCGCCGACACAACTCACACTTGTCGCTGTATCAAAACAACGCAACTCGTACGACACCATTCAACAGTTCAAAATACAAACGTCGTAAAGAACTCGGTTCTGGTGACGTATGTATGACCTCCTATTATCTTCTACTTAATAAAGATCTTAAATTCATTCATTCACTGACGGACAACGCAAAGCCTAAACCGCTGGGGGCCAGAATCATGAAATTTTGCACAATAGTATTTGCTTGAGCAGCCTAGCGTAAGTTTCTATGACTACGAAGCGTATTGCATGCTACGTTTTTAACAGAATTCTAAAAAAGGTAGAGGTTTTCAATTCGGATGTTAATTTTTTTTTTATGTATGTTTGAGCATAACTCCGGATATGCAAAATTATTTTTTTGTTTGTAAGGGTATGCTCTTGAAGTGGTCCCATATAAATTGTATTAATTTGGCTTGGGTATTCAAACTAGGCTGAGAATCAGCACTTTCGAACATCAAAATGACATAAGACAGTCCCCCAAAACGCCCACCCTTCACCACTTCCTAGTGCTTTAGCTGGGAAGAAGAAGTGGCGCAACAAACTCCCCAGCGGCACAGCTGTCTGTTCAGTTAGAAAAAAAAAAGATTCTATATGCAAAATAAATTACATTACGCAACACAAAACATAATTTAAATTATTAGCCATAATTATGTCAGCTAGCACACGCCAATATACCAACGAAAATCATCGAGAACTATACTCAGGCAGAAATAAAAACTAAACGTAAACAGAACTTACCAAATAAAACCCTCCAGGCATAAAGGGCGTGCCCGCTTACATATAGATGTAACTGGAAGTTATAAATGATAAACTAGGACCATCGAGGTAAAATAAATAAACAGTAAATTACTAATAACAATAACAAAACCATGATCAGCAAGACGACCAGTCACCCCGACGCTACCGCACGCAGTGACATCTTAGGGAGCCTGACGAACTTGCTGCCGTTTGCACAGTCCGAAAAAAAAAAAAACAATTGTCGAGGTCACTAGCTAACCACATATTGCAATACAACTCATAAAACATTGTAATGAGCAGATTATGTCAACAATAAATAAAAAAAAACTAATAAAATAAACAATTAAAATATAAACTTACATAGCTTGTCAGTAGGTAAGCTAATTCTGGAGAAAGAACATTGTCTTGATAACTGGGTACTTTTTGAGTTATATTTTGGTACATAGACTAAGTGCGAAAAATACGTACGTACGTAATACGTTCATTCGTTCGTACGTATTATTGAAGCTAACTCAGAAACTACCCAAGCAAAGTTTATAAAATTTATATAGGACCACCGCGCAAGCTTGCTCTACCAAATGAATTTTCAAAATCGGTCCACAACTGACGAAAATATTTAAAATTAAGAGCGTTTATTCTGAAAGTGGGCAACGTCGCAAATAGATGTCAAATATTTCATATTTCGCTGTTTTGGTTAATTTGGCAATATTACTGTGTGGAAATATGAAATGTGGGTAACTAGCGAACTAGAGTATTAATAATGAATTGCAATTAAAACACTGAATTTGATGTTGTAACCGTTTTAGTAGTAAAAAAGGCATTTGGAAAGTTTCCAAATACTTTTTTTACATCTAAAACTAAATATTCGGTGTTACGATATTAATATTATTGCATTTAATAATCCATATTTTAGTTCGCTAGTTAACCACATTTCATATTTCCAGACAGTAATATTGTCAAATTAATCAAAACAGGTAAATATTTGACAGCTATTTGCGACATTACCAACTTTTAGGATAAACGCTCTTAAACCATTTATAGCCACTTTTGAAATGTCAATGAGTCGTTATCCTACTTATATATATTATATATATATATAAATATAAATCTATATATAATTATAATATAATGATATAAATAATAAATAAAAATATTATATAAATAAATATTGTAAAGGTGAAAGTTTGTATGTTTGTTACTCAATCACGCAAAAACGGCTGAACGGATTTGGTTTAAATTTTGCTCACAGATAGTTTATTACCTGGATTAACATAAAGGGTACTTTTTATTCCGGTAGTTCGTTCCCGTGGGAAAAATGCTGACCTCCACGCGGGCGATGCCGCGGGCGAAAGCTAGTAAATTTAATATAATAATAATAGTTATAAAGGGTTAACATCATTGGAGCTATAGAAACCTAGAGCTTATTATCTCTCTTTCCGAGGTTAACCCTCTTTTTGCGCTAATTTGACTGGCCTAGTCTTGGACAGAATTGGTATACGGGTGAACGAGAGAATAGCTCTTTCAACTTCTACACAGATTATTGTTAACTGAGTCAATTACTAACACTACTGAAACACTGAGCAGTTCCTAGGTCAGTATGTGTCGCGACCACGTCTCAGGCTCACAGCGATCACTGTCCACCATGGTCCGTATCGGACACAGAACAGATAAAAGAGGTTTTCATCTGTTAACCTCTTTTATCTGTTCTGTGGTATCGGACACCGTACTCAATCCTAGACCGCGCACTACTCTAAATAAAGGAGCTTGTGTTTAATTTGAAGTGCACAGTCATGAAAGATTTTTTTTTCTTTATTTTGTTTAAAAACACATACAAATATCATCACAGGCTTACCTAATACAATAGTGTAGTTATCGTTATAATAGCTAACAGAGATTAGACTTATATTATATATTTACTAGCTTTCAGAAAAGCAAAATGTTGTCCGTGTGAATTCACTCAGAGTACAATTGAAGCAGTCAATCTGTTGTGACACCCACCATATTGAGTGTATGCAGGGCACGCGTCAGCGGCGCGTGCTGCAGCAGGTTGGTGCGAGCGGGCGGCACCCATAGCAGCGGCGGTCGCCTCCGTCGCCCCACGTGCCCATCAGGTACACACAACCCAACCGTGCGTACTCGTAGAACGCCTGGGTTGTGAATTTAACCACGCATAATCTTAAACAAGTAAGTGGCGAGAGCTACTTCCCTTCTTACTTCCAGTTTATTGTAGCCTACCATGCCCAGCATAAATAGAGTAGGATACAACAGTGGGTACCCTGGATACACACCATACTGATTATTATTATGATGCAGAATTGTTAAAACTTCAGCCAACTCCGTCTGATTCAGTAAATTTTATCAACAATTATTTTTCTAAAATTGGCCATGACCTGGCTCGACAAATCCAACCTACTACCGTCAGTTATGCCTTCGATCACAGCAGTAACACATCAAATCTAGTTAACTCTTTTGTGCTTTTTGAAACTGACGCCAACGAAGTACACAGAATATTAATTAAACTAAAAACAGACAATGCTCCTGGCTGGGACAACATCTCTACGAAATTTTTAGAGTATATAGGCATGGAAGCCGACCCTATCGTAGCCCATCTTGCGAACCACTGCTTTAAGTCTGGCATCTTCCCTGACCCGTTAAAAATAGCCATTATTACTCCTGTGCACAAGAGTGGGGGTAGAGGCGATATTAACAATTATAGACCAATTTCTGTTCTTACTAGTATATCCAAAATTATTGAAAAATTAATAAATGTTAGGCTTCTTAATTACTTAAACAAATTCAATATCATCTCCGACTCACAGTTTGGTTTTCGGCATGGTATTTCTACTGAGGACGCCGTCATATCACTAACTTCTTCAGTGGCAAATCATCTTGACAATGGAGATAAGTGCCTCACTGTCTTTTTAGACCTTAAAAAGCATTCGATACCGTCTTTACGCCTATTCTTGTAAACAAGCTGGAAAAAATAGGTATTAGAGATATCGTACTTGATCTGTTTAGGAATTATCTTTCAAATAGGAAGCAGAGTGTCAAAGTGGGGCAACATATGAGTGATGTCACAGATGTATCATACGGCGTCCCCCAAGGTAGTGTATTAGGTCCAACGCTCTTCTTGATATACATAAACGACCTGTGTAACATGAAAATTCCTAATGCCAAAGTCCTGTCGTACGCCGATGATACAGCTGTCATCTTCAGTGGTAGGTCATGGCATAATGTGCAGCGTAGTGCTGAATTGGGAATGTCCCTGGTTGCGAATTGGCTCAATTCTAATGTTCTCACATTAAATACCTCCAAAACAAACTTTATAAGTTTCAGCATCTGCAATCGTACTCAACCAACCGGCGATTTTCGAATCATTATACACACTTGTGATGGTAATAATGTTGATAATTGTAACTGTTCTAGTATTGGCAAAGTTTGTAGCACAAAATATATTTAGGGGTAGTGCTGGATCAGAGATTATGTTGGTACACCCCCATCTTGAGCAGGTGGCGAATCGGGTCCGCAAGCTAAATTGGATTTTTAAGAATCTGCGTCACGTGCTCCCTAGGTCTATACAGAGTAGCGGTAAGCCTACTGTTCGAAATGTGCTCACTCAAATCTATATTTCTCTTGCGCAATCAACATTGATATACTGTATTCCTGTTTGGGGTGGGGCAACAAATTCAAAATTCATCCAATTGGAGCGAGCACAACGAGCCTTCCTCAAAATTATGTATTTAAAAAAAAGGAGATATTCTACAGAGAACCTCTACAAACTTAGTGATGTACTGTCAGTTAGGAAACTATACATTATACAAATTATTTAAAAAAAGCACAAAACCTTACCTTATAATCCGGATATGCTCTCTAGGAGAAGAAAACACAATATAGTTCAAATACCTTTAACCAAGATCAAATTCGGATCTACGCAATTTAGTAAACGATCAGCTCAATTATATAACAAAATAAATAAAGAAATTTTCATATATGAAAAATTTTATCATTTAAGTAAAGAAATGTTGATTGACTGGATAAAACCACTGACATATGATAATACTGAAGCTCTCCTACAAAACGTAACTTAACTAGTATACGATCCGCTCATCTTACAAATACTCATACAATCACACATCCAAAACACTCATGCACGCTCAACAGCACATACACACTCGTGCACAGGCTCACACAAGTTCACATAATTATAATTTGTCTTTTTACTGTATTTTTTGTTTTTTGTACTGTTTTTTATTGTGTTTTAAGTAAGTACTTACTGTTGTGAAGGAGCGGAGTCCTCAAACTCAAACTCAAATCATTTATTTCTATTAATTAATCGGTCAGTCAAAAATACAGGCATTGCTTAAATGAAGAATCCAAACCTAAAATTGTTTGTGTATAATTTTTGGACACAATAAACGTTATTATTATTATTATTTATACTGCTTTAAGTATAGGAATCTCACAAATTTGTTCTGGATCCGTTCTAGCATCAGTTTGTACTTAGATTCAGGTGGCGACCAGACAACAGCATTGCATTCCAAATGACTTTTTACAAGCGCTTCATACAACGATCTCAGAGCACTGATGTTCGTGAACTGATTTCCTAGCCGTAAGACCAACCCTAAATTGCGGTATGCTTTTTTATAAACATCAGTGCTTACGGAAAATTAAATCAGTTGTAAAGCGCACGCCTAACGTCCTTAACATCTGAGACACGTTGCAGTCGGATTCCATCCATGCAATATAGATAATGACTTGGGTCGCGCGCACGGGTAAATGATAACACCGAACATTTGGCCACATTGAAATACATCCTCTTGATACGAGTCCACTCTACCACCCCATTAATATCCTGCTGCAGACCGATCCCACAACTATGTTACAGTATAACTATGTCACGGTTTTAACCATCTTACTGCGACATATCAAATTTTTAGCAATCGGTGGTCAATTAATTGGTTTTGGATTTCTTTAGCATTTGGACAGTCGGCAGTCGTGATTATTACCCTAAACTCAAGAGTGTAAAGACGAATATTCGTCTATGACACCTCCGTGGACAGTAGGCCTAAAGTAGCTAGTTAAGGGTTCCGCAGACAGGCAAGACGCGGCAGCGCGACGCGACTCTAATAGAACATTTTCTATGAAAACTTAATGATAATTATTCGACCAGAATCGCGTTGCACTGTCTCATCGCGCCTGTCTGTGAGAGCCGTTAACCACAGTTCGTCTCGTTGCCTCGCTACTTCCACGCCACTCGTCCAGTGTGCAGCTGTAGCATTATTATGATTTTTGTTTGAGGACTAAACACGGAGGGGTTTATTTATAAATGTTGTGACGTTCAAATGCCAAAAATGTCGTTAATCATTACTTAACTATAAGCAACGCTTATATATAAACCCTGGAAGGTTATTATTGTTTGTAATGGAGAATGCTCAAAAAAAAAACAGAGCGAATAGATACAGGATGTAGCTCAGAATGTTAGTGATATTAAAGCTTCGTGCAGACCAGCGCGACGCGACAGCGCGACGCGAGACCGGTTATTGTTATACCGTCAAGTTTTCTTAGAAATTGTATTGTTCGTGTCGCGGCGCTGCGTCGCGTCGCGCTGGCCTGTCTCGTACAGGCCAGCGCGACGCGCATTAAGTGATATCATTCTGTAAATATTTCACTATAAGATTCAATGGCTGAATGTGTGATATTGCTATTTGTTTTTCTTCAGGGGTGATTTTTTTCTTTAGGATATATTTGATTTGGGTATACCCGACGTGTCATGTGCATGACACGTCGGGACATAATCCCATAGGAGTAGGCAGACACTGCAGATTGTCAAAATCAACCATCCACAGCCCGCTTTTCGCTTTCGCATACTTGATGAGCATTCTCCTTCAACAGTCCATGTACCTACGTAGTGAAAAAAAGTTATATTTTTCCGTAGTCGGGTTTTTTTATTGTGTTTTTCCGCATGATTATAGGTGATGTAGTACCTACTAGTTTTTACATACGTTTGTGCGATTATTGTGCTCAGGTAGTTAGTAACTATAAAGTAATCTGCGGTTTTCCGTCAACGTCATTAAAAGTATTGGGAAGGGAAAATCCTGTTGAATTGATTTATTAAAATATCATGTTGATTAGATTATTAAGTAGTGGTTAGCACTCTTGATTTTATATTAAATCCTATTTTAAAAACTAATTGTAAACTCTACACTAGCATAACACATTTCATAACCTCTTACATAATATTTCTCGTTTGACATTCAATCTGCTACATTCACACTTAATTTATCAGAGACATCAAACGAGAATATTCCATTATATTGCTTAACATGATTAACAAAATATATTTACAACTATTACTTATTTACTATACATATTTACAACACACAAAATCAATCTGGTCGCCTTCCAGTCTAACCGGAATTAACCGGATGTAGCTGAATACCAGTATTTTACATGGAGCGACTGCCTATCTGACCTCCACAACCCAGTTACTAGGCAACACGATACCCCTGGGTAAGACTGTTGTCAGACTTTTGAGGTTCTAACTACTCATAACGACTGTCAAAGATCTACAAATGACAGCCGAGACCAACGGCTTAACGTGCTTTCCGAGGCACGGAGGAGTCTCCGTATGTAAAGATGGTCACCCATCCACGGACCAACCCTGGCTAGCTTAACCTGATGGATCGACCCATGCGGCTGTTATTACTTACCCACGAGCTCCTCATACACACACAACACACACAATATCTATAAACATCAGTTCTAACAATTATTTACACTTCACGTCAATAAATAAAACAGGGAATTACCCAAAAATTAAGGTACCTTTAAATTTCAGTATGACGTCATACCGTTAAATAAGGGTTACCAAAATATTTCCGTTCTTTTTTTCAGTAGCGGAATTTTGAGGTTGGCAATGCATACCGGTAAGTCAAAGTCAAAGCCAAATAATTTATTTCAAATAGGCCCCTGTAAGGCACTTTTGAACGTCAAAGTTTACAAAAAAATTGAATTGATTCTAGTCGCCCCTTCCAAAAGGAACTACCTTTTGGAAGGGGCGACTATGGTTCGTATGGAGAAGAATGGGCAAGAAACTCCACCGTTACTCTTTTAAAATGTATTACAATATTTTGCATATGTACGTACATTAGTTACATAATTATATGTGAAGACGATGCAAATAAAAAAATAAAAATATAAATACGTTACCACAATAGGTAAAAAGAAGAATTAATAAAAATGATGCAACGAAAGATAAATTAATTACTTATGTGATAGATGCATGGTTCTCACATATTTACAAACATTGTAAAAGTAGACGATTTTCTTAAAATTTTACAATTAATAAGTCAGTGTGTGAGAAAGTAATCACAGAATGTAAAATCAATGTCATATAATAAAAATAATAATTCATACAACTTAAATTAGCAACCAGTTTGATTTTGTCTAGATTCTAGATTATCCTATGGAGCAGGACCAGCATGTTTCCAAGCATTCTTATCTTGGATATAATCCTCTAATTTGTAATATGCTTGTTTACAAAGTGTACTTTTAATATGAGTTTTAAATTTTCTTTCATTTAATTGTAATATATCACAAGGTATTTTATTGTAACATTTAACACAGTACCCCATAAAAGATGAAGATACTTTAGATAATCTGAAAAATGGTTGATCTATTTTATCTTTATTTCTAGTATTAAAATTATGTCTATCGCTTATTTTATTAAAAATATGTAGATTTTTTCTTACATACATAATATTTTCATAAATGAATTGGCAAGGTACTGTCATAATATTAATCCTTTCAAATCGTTCCCTGAGAGATTCGCGACGATGTAGATTATAAATGGCTCTGACAGCTCTCTTTTGTAAAATAAATATAGATTCAATGTCAGCAGCCCGACCCCACAGTAAAATGCCATACGACATGATACTGTGGAAGTAGCTAAAATAGACCAAACGCGCGGTTTCTACATCTGTTAACTGTCTTATCTTTCTAACAGCAAAAGCAGCAGAGCTTAGCCGCCCCGCAAGAGATGTTATATGAGGTCCCCATTGTAATTTCTCGTCTAGCGTGATTCCTAGGAAAACTGTTTGTTTAATATATTCTAGCTTTTCTCCATTCAATAAGATGTCACATTCGCTACTTCTAACATTAGGTAATTTAAATCTAATGCATTTGTTTTTTTTTTTATTTAGTACCAAATTATTTACCGTAAACCAATCTTGGACCTGAAGAATAGAGGTATTCACGTCGTCAAGATTTTGTGACCGTCGGTTGATTTTAAAGACCAATGATGTGTCATCTGCAAATAACACCATCTTCGGTTGATTTTGGAGTAATTGGGGTAAATCATTAATGTAAACTAAAAAGAGGAATGGACCCAATATCGAACCTTGAGGAACGCCCATTGCCATTTCAGACCCTAATGAGTTTACGCCGTTTACTTGAACTTTAACCTTTCTATCTTTCAGGTATGATCTTAGTAAATCAAGAGCTGTATTCCTAATCCCATAGTGCTCCAGTTCCAGCAGAAGTGTCTCATGGTCTACGCAATCGAACGCCTTCGAGAGGTCGCAAAAGATTCCAATGGCATCTTGTGCTTCTTCCCAGGCATTAAAAATGTTCTTTATTAGGGTGACACCAGCGTCAGTGGTACAACGCCCTTTGGTGAAACCGTACTGTTGTTCATGAAAGATGGAATTTTTATTAAAGTGACGTAACATTTGATTGAGCATCAACTTTTCAAACACCTTACTGAGAACTGGTAGAATTGACACAGGCCTATAATTGTTGGGTTCTTTACTATCACCGGATTTGAACAATGGAACTACCTTACTGTGTTTCATGAGATCCGGAAAGATTCCTTGGTCTACACTGGTGTTAAATATGAAAGCTAAATAGGGCGCAATGGTTTCGATAATACATCTACAGACCTTTACAGACATTCCCCAGAGATCTTCTGTTGATTTAATTTTAAGATCTTTAAAAGCTTTTATAACAGCCTGGGGGTTTGTATGCTGAAACCTAAACTCCAAAGGGCATGCCTTCACATTCTGTCTAAGTAAGGAAGCAGAAAGCGCGGGTGAGGAATTTAACGCTTCAGTAGTTTTAATGGGAATATTAGCAAAAAAGTTTTCAAATTCCTGAGCTATTTCTACATCTGTGTTGATAGGGCCATGAGCAGTTTCTAAATTAAATTCAGTATTTCGCTGTTTTTTCCTACCTGTTTCATTATTTATTATTTGCCAGGTAGTTTTTATTTTATCATCAGCTGATTTTATTTTATTGCTAATATAAAGAGCTTTGGCTATTTTGCACACACTTTTAAAAGTTTTTGAATATTTTGCAACATACTTATGAAAGCTTGTATTATTCGTATGTTGCTATTAGGTATATTTCGGTAGAAGTACTATAACCTTTATAAATGTATCAGTAGTAGTAACCTTTATAAATGAAACCTTGATAAACAAAGAGATAAGTAAAAGAGTGCAGCAAACAAAATGTACAAAATACACAAGTTCTAACGTGTTAGAACCCCCCGCGCAACCGCGCTGCGCCGTCTCACATGTTTTTCGGTACCGAAATCGTGTAAAGGTTAAATAACGGTTTAGCCCAACCTTTATTTAAAAGGGTATCGGTTTAGCTCAACCCTTATTTTAAACCGGTACCGGTATATTTTTGAGGTATCTTAACCTTTAACCGCCACCGCTTTCAATCCTTGAAATACAATTTACATTATGTGGGAGAAATGGAACGTGCGTACAGAACGTAAAATGAAAAGCTCATGACTTGCAGAAAATCATTCTCAGGGATCAGCGACCTCAGTGCTTGATCTTGTCCCAAGCCGAAACCACGTTCCACTCTGCTCAAAAATCTAGACTTCCTCAAAGCCTTATTTCTCTATTCTATCGTCCGTGTTATATCTGTTTCGTTTGTATAACTTGTCCTTTATCTTATTCATTGTCTTGTACCTGTATATATATTAAGGAAGTGCCGTGGTAGGCAGAATTACAATCAATTCAATTCCAAAGTCATTTTTATTGTTTCTATTCCGTGACGCTTCAATTATGTTGAATGCGGCACCCAATAAACTTGATACCGGTAAAATAAAAATAAAAACTCTAATACCAGTAATACTATCGCTTAGTACAAAAATATAGAATATTTTTTTTACAAAACGAAACTTGTGTTAGGCAGAAGCTTTACAAAAAAATCGGGGTGTGGCTGTGTCGTGGACACGGCTGTGTTGTACGTGAATACGTAACTAGTAATATTTTCGGCCAGGGCCCTGTTCAATAAACGTTTATTGAAATAGCTTGCATCGAGCTTGAGCAGTTCATTGTAATGAGCGTGTACAGGCCCCCATGTGCTTCATATGATATATTTGAGAATTATATGGAAGAAGTATTAATAAAGACTTCTAACAGTAATAAAACAGTTGTAGTCTGTGGAGATTTCAACATTAATATACTGGAAAAATCTGCTGTAGTAAATAAATTTATTTACCTTTATTAAAGTCATATAATTTGTATAATACCATCTTTGAGCCGACTACAATAACTGCCACTAGTGCTACCTGTATTGACAATATTTTTACAAACTTAAGACCTTCTAGCCATTTAATTATAAATGAGTTGAACTCTGATCACTGTGGCCCGTTAGTCACTTTCCCTCAGAAAACAGTCAGAGCTCAAAGAAAACTTGTGAGTTTTGTTCCTGTAAATAAAAGTCGCTTAGGACAATTTAAAAATAATTTAATGGAAAAGCTACCGGGTTTGCCTTATCATAACGACCCTGATCAAGCGTATGCTTCATTATTTAACCTCATCAATTGTGAGTTTAAGAAAGTTTTCACCTCAAAAACATTACCTGTTTCTCACCGCGTTATATTTAGTGATTGGGCAACACCAGGTATTTACAAAAGTAGGCAGAGGTTATTTGAGTTGTATCATGAAAAAACATATAACCATGATTAAACTTTTAAAGAACTCGTTAAGAAATATTCTAAAACTTTTAAAAGAGCCTGTTCCTCAGCAAAAGCCATACACATTAAAAATAAAATAAAATCTGGAAATAAAATTAAAACAACTTGGAATATTATTAATTCAGAAACGGGAATAACGACAGTACGGAATCGTGACTTCCATCTAAAAATCAATAATTTAGATATTAAGGCAGACATGGAGGTGGCAACTGAGTTTGAAAATTTCTCCACTAATATTCCCATTTTAACAACCAAAACTCTGTCATTGTCGTCCTCCACTTCTGCTTACTCAATACTTAAAGAATGTGTACCAGAATGTGACAATCTTTTTGAATTCACAATTATTAATGCTAAAGACATTATAGAATCTTTTAAAAAGCTTGATGTAAAAAAAACTGCTGACCTTTGGGGATTATCAGTACATACCATGTCTTCAATAATTGATGTTATTTCACCCTTTTTAGCAATCGTTTTTAACTCTTGTTTTGCATCTGGTGTATTTCCTGATTTGATAAAACTTAGCAAAGTGATTCCACTGTTCAAATCTGGCAGCACAACTGATCCCACAAATTTTCGGCTTATTTCGATATTACCTACATTGAGCAAAATTTTTGAAAATTTTTACATTTATAAATGTTAGGACATTTCAATGCACATAATTTACTCCATCTGAAACAGTTTGGTTTTACTAAGGGTCGTTCAACTACAGACGCGGGCGTGGTATTACTGAAAAGCATATTCGAGGCCTGGGAGGAGTCGCAAGATGCTCTTGGCATTTTCTGCGACTTGTCCAAAGCCTTCGATTGCGTACATCATGATACTCTCATCAGGAAACTGTACCACTATGGTATGAGGGACAAGGCTCTTGACCTTCTGACTTCTTATCTGAATAACAGAATTCAGAGGGTCGATGTTAATGGCAAGAGATCTGCAGGATCTGCGGTCACCACGGGCGTTCCGCAGGGTTCAATTCTAGATCCTTTCTTATTTCTAATGTATATAAATGACTTGCCTTACCACATAAGGGATAATCACAAGATCGTATTATTCGCGGATGACACTTCCCTCATTTTTAAAATCAAACGGCAGCTAGTCAATTTTGAACAAGTCAACGATGCACTCTCTAAAGTTGTGCATTGGTTTAATGTAAATAATCTTCTCCTGAACGAAAAAATACTAAACTCATCAAATTTTCAACGCCAAATGTCAGGCAGCGAACTACCAATGTTCAAGTTAATGAAATAGAGTTGGACCCTGTTGAGTCAACAGTTTTTCTTGGAATAACGATTGACGGTAAATTACAATGGGGCCCACACATAGAAAAACTGTCAGGAAGGCTGAGTTCCGCCGCCTATGCTGTTAAAAAAAATAGACAGATAACTGACGTAGATACAGCTAGAATTGTTTATTATTTATTTATTTATTAAAACTTTTCACACTCAAAAAAGTACAAAGGCGGACTTAATTGTTTATTTTAGTTATTTTCATAGTCTTATGTCTTATGGGATTCTTCTCTGGGGAACCTGTGCGGACATTAATACTATCTTTGTTCTACAGAAAAGGACTGTTCGAGCCATTTACAACCTCGGTCCAAGAGATTCTAAGTAACAAAAATACGAAATTTTTCGTTGAACGTAAAATCTGTCACATTCAAAGCAAAATGTATCTTTTTACGAAAAACTCGCCGCACGGACGGGGGTATTTAACCCAAAAAGCTGGCCAAAATTATTTAACGTGTTTGTGTATCTACAATTGCTCTCTAGTATACTGTTCTCGAGTGAAAATGACATGAAAAGGTTTTTTGACTTTTTTTCAGGACAATAAAATTAAAAATATTTTAAGTTTACCTATTTTTTTAATTACTAATATAATACAGCTTATACAATAAATATTTACAATAATTAGTCACTATATTCGTGTTCCGAATCACTTAAGTGGGTTTTCGTCATCATCATCATCATCATCATCATCAGTACTCTCGTTACTGGCGCTGGTCACAGATAGATTTGAGATTTCAGCAGGAAGTAACATTCCAACGGTTTCTTTTAAAAATGGTTTGGTTTTTTTCCTTGATATAAGTTTCATGCCCGTCAAAAATGGATCTGAGCGCAACAGTAACCTGTTAACAATGTCCCGGTTACAAGCTTCCCGGGAAAATTTTCTTGAAAACCCAAGCCTGTACTGGCGAAAATGCTTGTTGCTGGCTTCCGCGGCTTCTTCGGACAGCTGTCCTATTGGCAAAATTGCCGAAGAAATAACAACAGCCCCATGAATGCGGACTTTGTGCACTGTTGGAGGCATGGGATACCAAGCATAAAGCTCAACATACAGTTTAGCGGTGTCGAAACAATATTTGCCAAATTTTTCTGTGTCAATCTTTAGACCACTGGATATTGTTTCCAAAATTACTTTGTGACGATATAAAAGGTCTTCATTCACGCCTGTAATTTCCGATGTTTTTTTTATGTCCATATAAAATCGCCTGGAAGAATTGCCGTCATTCGTATTGCCGAAGCCTTGTTTTGGGAAATCGACCAACAAACCAAGCTCCTCTTTAAATGCTTCCTGAATGACCTTCTTTCTCTCATCTATAATCTTTTGGTTTGGGCTATTTTTTCTCACTTGCCATTGTTTAATTGGTAATTTGTACGACAAGTGTAGCACACTTTCGAAGAATCGTATTCTGGCATGCCATATTGATAAGCCAAACGTCAAATTTTCAGAGTCTGAAGGCTCAAAGACGGACATATCACTCAGATCGTTAAAATTCTTTGAAGTCGCACCACATATAAAGCATCTCTGTGTGTATTTTGTACCTGTCACGGCATTGCAGACTTTTCCATCCACCATTGTGAAAAGCAGGTTGTGTTCCACATTAACTGAACCACAAATCAACTTTAATTCAGTTTTCTGGAGAGCATTAATCTTTCCTTTAATGTAATTAACCTCTTCATTGGTGATATCCGTTGTCTCGTGGACGAATCTTATACGGATTGGCCTGCAGTACCTGGGTGATGACGGAGTTGGGTTTTGCCATATTACTTTCTTTTCATCATTATTTGTCACAAGTTGCAGGTATACAAAAGAGCTTTGAAAGATATTTGAATCACTTTCGGCTTTACTCTCAAATTTCTGTTTATATTGATTTTGCTGGGAGCCATCACATCCCCATTGTGAAATCAACTGAAGATTATTTCTCTCTCCTTCAGGTACTCTCTCCAAAACTTCAGACAAACTTAAACATAGTCGACTAGTGGTAAGGTCCAGTAACTGTTGCAACTCAAGTTCAGCACAATGTCGATGTTACTCTATACCATTCGTTTGGGGGGTAACATTCTGATTTCGCTCTCTGTAACATAGCATGGGTATTTGGTCTTGTCCACGTTTCTTATTATTTCATAAGTTACTGCCTTCTCGTTAGTTCAGCTTCAACAAATACTGATAAAGCCTGTGTAGGTGAAAGCTGTTCTTTCGAGAATATCCTCCTAGTCATGGCTTTTTTATATTTTTTTGGCCGAGTAGGAGCTGTTTCAGTGACATCTTTTATGACATTTCTTAAATTCATATGAGTAGCGAAACTCAATACATCTGAGGATATTGTAGCTCTTAGGTCCTCCGTTTTACGCCTCTTAGATCGTTCACTTGAGTCCGAAAAAGTTTTGCTTGGACGACCAACTTTGACAAATTGATGGGTATGTATTTTGATCGTTCCTCTTAACCAATCATCATTTTTTTAAAGAAATTTTGCTTCTGTGTTTCTAGCTGCAGACCACCTTTGTTTAAATTGATGTTTAAAATGTGAAAGCTGGTGTTTCATGTCTTTGCGCTTATTTTCTGGATAATTAGTAATATGCATCAGTTTTGTTTCAAGGTATTCCATTTTTTCCTCGAATTTTGTTCGGCATGTCTCTTTAATTATGTCGTAAAGCTTTCCTCGTCATAAGAATGAATGTTACTGGTGGAACTGTCAACAAAACATAAAAATAATCAATACTAGAATGACCTGGAAAATTGCGAGCCTTTAAAAAACTGTAAAAAATTTTAGTGGTCTCTTTGGGTAAGAAATTATTACTGATTATTAAAGCTAATACATTGGGCTATAATATCTTATGTAATATCATTGCTGGGCAAAGCTTGACCTACGTGAACCTGGCACACTACTTAAAAAAATCGTTTTTTTTTTTGCGCATTCTTGTAGAGCTTCGTATGTACAATCGGCCAAAGTTCCGCATGCTCACCTTAAAGGCGATAATCGCATAGCACGACTCACGACTCGATCGCACAATGCACGAGTTTTGACCAATAGGATGCACAAAGCGTATTTTAGTGGTGTTCGTATTAGTATAATCATGTATAGAATGTGTGACACTCACACTAGGAGCGTACTATGCTCACTTGTTTCTGCTAAGAGACGAGTTTTTAATGGGCACGGCCAGCGCGGCGCGGCGGCGGCGTGAGCTCTTTGTTATTGAATTGAATTGTTATTTTATTATTGACAAGAATTAATTTTAGTACTCATATCTTCTGTTTGTTTGGTTTAGAAAATGTATTATTGATATTGCAGTATTTACAAAAATAATTTGTAATAACTAATAAACTACAATTTATATGTATTAATCCACTTTAATATTTTCCTCTCTCTATCGGGTCTATAGATATAGGTTATTTATGAACACTTTCACTGCCTCTCCAATTTTCACCATATCCTATGTGATGCCGCATGCCGCAGCAACCGCACCATATTCCCTTCACAATAAGATGAGACATTGAAACGAACCGTTTTATTACAGTCCGTTCCACCGATTTTGACTTCTATTCCGTAGGCTTATGGATGGCATTAAAGGCAAAAAAGTGGTTACAATACCAACTGTTTACTGCAGCTGCCATTTGTCATGCCACCAACACAATAGCATTCAAAATCGATTGAACGGACATTTATGGTTTGTTTACCTTTTATCTCACGGCTCCCTGAATACGTTAGGTATAGGTGCGTTGACCGGCACTGCATGAAGGTATCAAATGTTTATATTGAAATTTTTTGTGTTTAATCGACTTTATTAAAAGTAAATAACTATCTAAATTTCTATGTGTTTGTTTATACTTGGGAAATTTGGGAATACTTGAAAATTACAGTAATATTTGAACCAATACTCTGCGCAGTTCATACAATGTTATCAGAGCTTTTTGTTTGTAGCTAACGCAACTCTTGCAACTGAAATAAAAATAAGTTCATTATCTAAGACCCATTGTTATTTAGTGGGAATGTCTGGAAATTCGGTTAAACAATAGAGGACGGCTTAATACAAGGGCCATACGTTTTTTTATTACCTTAGGATTATCTCAAATGTTTTGCAGTTGTTCCTTGTATTTGGTTTAATACTTTTAACAGTAGGTAATTGTAATATTACCTTTTATTCATTAAAATAATACAGGGTGAAATTGAATTCATGGGCATCCTTTTAAGGGGTCATTGTACTCATCATTATGAACAACTTCAACTATGAGACCATACCTGAAATCGCGAAAAAAAAATCAGCTGTTCCCTACATTTATGTTTGCATAACTCGACAAAATGTAGGGAACAGCAATTTTTTTTTCTCGATTTCATATTTGTTCCCATAGTCAAAGTTGTTCATAATGACGAGTACAATGACCCCTTAAGAGGATACCCATGAATTAAATTTCAGCCTGTATAACGAACAAGGTATCGTTGCAATTAAAATGCCCAGGCATGCCGTGCAGGATGAGCACTTTAAGACTGGATTATAATCAAACCAACACTTTACTCTTTTATAATTCATGCTCTAGTCAAAGTTTGACAATTCATGATTTTAAGCGAAATCAACGCTACAGGCGCGTTACCGGCATTGCATGTCAAGTTTTTTTTTGAAAAATCTAACAATGATTCAGTTCCTACGCCACTTTAAAATTCAGAAGCTTATCAAGTAATTAAACTAAACTATAATTTGTGCCTTGGCAGCAGTGAGAGTGAAAGGATTGAAATAAAATGTTGGGTACTAGTGAAATATATATTTTTAGTTTGTGTTCATTTAACATTATGCAGGATTAAAGATTTATTTAGGTTGATATTTAAATCTTATCTGTATAATAAAAGATGTATAGTAAGTGCTTTTTGTATGAAACTATCGGCTGTAATCTCAGTGTGAAAAAATAAACAGTTAGTTAAAATCTACTTGAGAACAATTTTAAGGATTTGCTGTTGTAGAAAAAAAAACAATATAAGTAACTTAATTTATTTTTAATAGACTTTTTCAAAACATTAAAGATTCATCCAGAAATTAACATATTATAACAAAAAATTACACAGAAATTATCATCAAAATGCAAAATATTATAAGTGAAAAGATTCTTACTCATAATATCATTTATAGACTGTATTTATCTACACTTATATCGTAAAGTTCAAAATATGAAATCAACACAACAATGACAAACAGACAACACAACAACAACAGGCAAAAAGCCTGTCAGTAAATAAGATTAGGAGAATATTGCTCGTGCAGTTCTAATGAAATTGAAAAGTTTTAAGATTAGTACAATTTAAGAATCTTAATAATTTTTATAATTTGCAATAATTACATTACACTACAGACTAGGTTTATCAAGCAAATGAGATCAATTATTTATGAGGTGGACGGATATGATGACACTACTGAATATGTAAAATAACAAACTAACGAGATCGGGGCTTACGACAACATTGATTGTAAATAAAACAACAAATCCACCAATAAAGGCAACATGACACTAAATTGACATCAATAATTTTACAAGAAGACTTCAAACTCGTTGGCAATATTTTAAACTATGATTACGGTCTACAGTCTACCCTGTGACATTAATCAACGAAGTAATATAATACAAATTGGAATAATAAAAATAAACCTAATAAAAATAGCTATACAGGGTTATTTGCAAGCCGCCGGAGTCGCGGGTTGTTCGAAAGAGATACCATGGCCCTGGCACAGGCAACTGAAGGAACACGGGTGGGTTTTAGTCAGTAAAAGTTTGACACGACCTTCCGCTCCGCCCAGAGCGGGAGAAGTCATTTGATGCTAAAACACTAATAAGCTCGTAGGACTATAATACTAACATCATAAATAACAACTTGTGTTGTATGACTTTTAATAATTCATAAAAAAATAATTTCATAATACAATTAAAAATATTTATTTTGATCGCTCTAAATTTGAACAACTACGCGTTACCAAAATATGTAAGTAGTTAAATAAACAAACAGTGCGTTGCGAATGCAGGGTCGCAGCGGTACTTACTACAAAATACAGATCTAAAAAGTGTTATTACAAATATTACAACAAAAACTTGAAAGTTTACTTTTGGTATTCTAAAAAGTCATAGATCAAAAGTGGTTGTACTAATATAGTCCTACCAGGTGTTAGAAAAATAACCCTGTATAATGTAATTATACAGTATGTTAATTAACGAAAGGCGTTCCCGTTAACCCGCAATAGTATAGCGTCCACATGCTACCAAAATATGACCATTCGAAAATTCACGAAAAAAAATCTGCTGTTCATTACATTTATGTTCGCATACTTAGCTTAACAAAATGTAGGGAGCAGCTGATTTTTTTTCGCGAATTTTTAAATGGTAATATTAATTGTAGCATGTTTGGACTATTGCGGGTTAACGGGAACGCCTTTCGTTAATTAACATAGTGCATGTTAAAAATTATATTAACTTAATATTTCGTCGCTGCTCCTCCCGCATCTATCACAGCATCGCAACGGCTACGCATGGACCTAGCCAGGACTTCGCACAAATTCGAACCTCTGAATGTGTCCCAAACTTGTTCGCAATGTGTGACAAGTGCTTCCTTCGTTCTTTCTGCTCTACTATCCCATCTCTGGACCATTAAACCCCACAAATTTTCAATGGGGTTTAAGTCTGGCGATCGGGAGGGCCATGGCACTGTTTTAATTTGTGGTTGCCCTCGCAACCACTCTTGAACAACCCGCGCACGGTGTATCGGGCAATTGTCCTGGAAAAAATAAAATTCTGGCACGTCCAGTTGTGGATACACCGTGCGCACTGTGGGTACCATGATGGTTTGTAGCACCTCTAAATACGTTTGGCCGTTTGCCCTCCCTGGTATAAAAGCGAGCTCGCCTGGTCCAGCAGCACTCATCCAGCCCCACATGTTCACTACAATTCTTCCCGATTCTGCATTTGGGTTCACATTTCGAGGTTCGTATCTTGTGTTATCTACACGCCATAAATTCCGACGACCTTGTTGGCTAGACCTAAAGCACTTTTCATCAGAAAATATGGCGTAAGAGAAATCGAAGTCCCTGTAGTCACGAGCGAATCGCACGCGAGCAGCTTTCTGCTCCTGCGTCAAAATAATTTTTTTTGCGGGACGTCTGTGATGGACTCCAGCTCGATGCAACTCGTTTCTAATAGTTTGCATCGAAACTTCGTATTCTTGTGCGAAACTGCGAGTGGGTGTGAACGGGTTCTCTTCATACGTGGCTATCATATTATTTAACTCGTTTTCGTTTATAGCCCGGGGTCGAGGTGCACGAACGCGTTCTGTAATTTCTCCTTCTTCATATCTTCGCACCCAGCGGCGCACCGTTGTTCTCTAACGAAAAAAAAAAAAAAAAAACAATCAGCATCGATTTTTTACATAATATAGGAACTAAGTATAATAATACGAGTACACTACAAAAGTCTTATTCAAAGGGCACAACTAGTACACTATAAATAAAAATTATAAGTATTGAAATACTTAAGGTGTGCATTTTGGTTGACTTCATGATAAATAAACTCTTAACTTTTCTATAACTAATTTAAGTAGTTATAACATTCATAACTATATTTTAAAATACAAGTTGTAAATGCAATAACTGAAAATCTCTTAAGGGGTCATTACTCATCATTATAAACAACTTTTACTATGAGAACCAAACCTGAAATCGCGATAAAAAAGCAGCTGGTCCATACATTTTGACGAGTTACGCGAACATAAATGTAGGGAACAGCTGTTTTTTTTTCGCGATTTCAGGTTAGGTCCCGTAGTAAAAGTTGTTCATAATGATTAGTACAATGACCCCTTAAGAGGTTTTCAGATATTGCAATTTACACCTATACCTATGAGTAAGAAAAATGGCATAGCGTAAATTCCAACATTGTATGAAACTGTCCCAAGCAAATTTGTGCTTTATCTCTACTATTTAAAAGTGTTTATCCCGTGCGGGCTGGCAACGTGGCATTTCTAAAGGTTTTTCGTGGTTAAATACCAACGATCTAGTGCTTGGCCGAAAAAATAGTAAGTACTTGCTATTTTTCGGCCAGCCAAGCACTAAATCGTTAGTATTTAAAACTATGTGTGCTATTTTTTTTAAGTTTTTTTGGTAAGTATTTACGAGCACTACTAACAAAAATTTACATTATTGTCAATTACTTTCCATCTGCAGTATTATGATAAAATAAATGTTAAAAATAATTATAAAAAACAATTATCTTGTGCTTGGGCGAAAAAAAATTGTAGTTTGAAATATAATGATCAAGCCTCTAGAAATGCGACGAATGCGCTCTGGTTTTTCTAATTAAAATGCGGCAACGACGCTGTGAGATAAGGCACTATTGTTTAGGTTGTTTTGGTTTAGGATTTATTATCGGGTCATAAAAGGCTCCAACAACGTCTTTGAAAGCAAAAATAAATAAAAAGAACAATCTTATTTGAATGCATTACTATAAGTAGGTAATATCTTATGAGACTTTTAAAAAGAATCCATCTGAAAGTTATAATAATTTTATTATTTTTATATATAAATCTGCCTAGCCTTTTCCCAACTATGTTGGGGTCGGCTTCCAGTCTAACCGGATGCAGCTGAATACCAATATTTTTTAAATTGCAATATAAGGAAAAATGCAAACTATGAAATAATAATATTACTATCACTTTATTTATTTCTATATCTCTCCCTCTATCTGAATACAAAAACATAACTTACTTGCATGTTCAACTCCACTGCTATTTGGGATATATTTAACCCTTGTCTATGCAAAACAATAATTTGATTCCTTTCTTCCTGAATCAGGTTTCGGGTCGTCATGGTTGCACCACGTTAGTCACAGCCCACACACAATACACACACAGTCCAGGATACAAGCTAGGGTCAAGAAGAGGCTTTCGATCACAGTCCGGTATACAAGCAGAGGTCACAGTTAGGCAGGCAATCAGTCCGATAGAAATAAACAGGTCGTAAAATGAAATGGCGATAGGAATTTAAGGGAAGCGTCAACAATTAGCGAGAGCAAATTGGCACTGCCGCGCTCTAGCTAATGTTTGTTATTTTATGTTACTCGCTCATTACTCACACAAATGCATATTGTCTCTAATTGGGGGAAACTAGGAAGGGGTGTGGTTTGTCACTAGCTGCGCTCTCGCAGGAATATTTTCTTAAGTGAGTATGCTTAACTTGGGCCGATAGTACATAGTTGATTGTAGTGATAAAATTTTTGTTTATAGTTTGACCAAAAAAAAATTATGGGTCACCGAAAAATAGCCATCCCCCGGAATTAAAGAAATTCAAGTCTAACGGTTGATTTGTATGGGAAATCGTTAGTAGTTGTTTGTAGTGAACGAATTTCCGTTTGTAGTTATTTGGTTTTTTTTTTTTTTTTAATTTGTTTTTAATTTTTATCATTTTTTTTTTTTTATTGTTAGTCGTCACTCCCTTGTAAAAATCACTCTGATACATTCAACTAGTTCTAGGTTTGGATTCAGAAGATTTTTCTCATTTTAAGTTCTTTAACTATCAACAAACAAACGGTTACTTCTGCAGGAACCGTTTAGAACACTTTGGAGTATAATTTTTTTCGTTTGTATTTCCTCATAAATCGCTTTGAACCGGTTGACTAGCTCTAGAAGTATTTGTAGTGCAGTTTTTTAGATTATAGTTCTTCGAAAATTCACTACAAACGTCTTACTAGCTTGAAAACCATTTATAATCGTTTGTAACATTTATCTCATTTTAAGTTCTTCAACTACACTCGAGAGCAATGAATCCGGGTCACTTAAAGAATCCTAAAAATCTCGGAAACTAAAAATGCTAGGTTAATGCAATAAATTGTATTTAATAGACAATGTAATACTCCTTAAATGAAGGTATTAAAACTTCTTAGTTATTGTAAAGTTATATCATAAAAAAATCAAATTTGAAAAAGGGTCACTTTCGAAGATGGAACTACGAAATTACAGCATTTGGTTTTGCTTTTGTTTGTAATCTGTCATTTATGTGGGTACATAAACCATGTTGATAGTGCTCTATATTCATTATTCAAGCTGAAATTATGTCGCTTACGCCTGAAGAATGCACCAGAATACTTACAATGCTGGAAACCGGCCGGAGTCAGCGCGATACAGCCAGGACTGTCGGTGTGTCGCTGTCAACAGTACAAAGAGTTCTCCGACGTTACGAAGAAACTGGTTCTAACCTACGCAGACCAGGAACGGGCAGAACCAGGTGTACCACAGCACGAGAAGACCGATACTTGGTGAACACCATGCTTCGAAATCGCTTTCTCACAGGAACTGAACTCACAAATCAGTTTCGACGCCTCGGAGGAAGTAACCCAAGTGCATGGACAGTAAGACGTCGGCTTGCTGAATCTAACTTAAAACCCCTTAGACCTGCAAACGGCCCTAAACTGGAGCGTGGGCATCGTATTTCAAGACTAAGATATGCCCAGAGCCACGTAAATTGGAGTATTGAAGATTGGTCAAAAGTTATGTTCTCCGACGAATCAAAATTTATGCTCTACAAGCACGATGGAAGACACAGAGTGTATCGAAGACCAGGGGAAAGATTCAAGCAAGCATGCATCGAAGAAAAAGTAGCCTACGGTGGTGGGTCTGTACTTGTGTGGGCCGGAATTTCTTCTGAAAGTCGCACAGAGCTGGTGATCATAGAAAACGGCTCTTTAACTAGCGTAAGATATGTGGAAGAAATCCTCAATGATCACGTTGGTCCATTTATGGTCAATTTAGGTGAGGATGCTATATTTATGCATGACAATGCCCGACCTCATACAGGTAGGATTGTGAATGACTACCTTCAAGAGATGAACATTACTCGTATGGAGTGGCCAGCGCGCAGCCCGGATATCAACCCGATCGAGCATGCTTGGGACGAGCTAGGCATATGCGTAAAACAACGAAACCCTCCCCCAATCACGCTTCGTGAGCTCAAAATTGCTCTCACAGAGGAATGGGAGAATATTCCCCAAAATCGTATAAGGAACTTGGTGTACAGCATGCCAAACCGCGTAAACGCAGTAATGGAAGCACGAGGAGGCAATACGAAGTATTAAAATTCAAGAAAATCGTAATAAAGTTCAAAAATTTCATGTTTCCTATTTTTGTTTTAAGGAGAGATCAGCAGTTTTTTTCTTTATGTAATTTTGTGTTAATAAAATGTATGGTGACTCATATTTTTTTTACTTTCATTTAAGGAGTATTACATTGTCTATTAAATACAATTTATTGCATTAACCTATCATTTTTAGTTTCCGAGATTTTTAACATTCTTTAAGTGACCCGGATTCATTGCTCTCGAGTGTATTAACTACAAACGGTTACTTCTGCAGGACCCGTTCAGAACACTTTGGAGTAAAATTTTTTTGGTTTGTAGTTCCTCATAAATCACTTTGAACGGGTTGGCTAGCTCTAGAAGTATTTGGAGTCGTTTGTAGTGCAGTTTTTTCGATTGTAGTTCCTCGAAAATTCACTACAAACGTCTTACTAGCTTGAAAACCATTTATAATCGTTTGTAGTTCATAAAAAATCACTGACTTTATTATGATTAACAGCGTTTACGCTATCCGTGCGCTTTTTCATCAAACATTAATTTAAAAACATATTAATTACTAGCTGCCCGCCCCGGCTTCGCACGGGTAGCACTAAATACTTATCTACGGCGCACCTACCTGCCTACCTACCCTACCTACACCTACCTACCCTACCTACACCTACCTACCCTACCTACACCTACCCTACCTACACCTACCCTACCTACACCTACCCTACCTACACCTACCCTACCTACACCTACCCTAACTACACCTACCCTACCTACACCTACCTAACTACCCTAATTACATCTACCTACCCTAGCTACCCACCCTAACTACATATTTACCTACTTACATAACTACCTACCTACCTATATACACCTACCTAGCTGACCCGACAGACGTCTTTTCTTTGATTTGGTTTTAGAACAGTTTGTATTGGAAAAAGAAAAGTGGGGTTTTTACGTTTAAAAATATTTTATAACTACTCTAAAACTGCTATAAAACTCCACGAGCAAACCGTTTCAAATTAGTCGGCCTTGAGGCCTTCCAGAGAGTGGACGTATCGCTCGGCGCTCTGCCTGACCGCTGTTGACCTTTGTCGTGCGTACAGCGATATTGCACGAGTATAGTATGATCGTCAGATCTTAGTACTTTAGTAAGTAAAACATTTTTCAGCAAAATGTTTTACATATGTTGTTGTTAAAACTAATTTAGGGTGCTAAAGTCTATAGTGGGCCGATTCTTTTGTCACAAATAGTCTAAACTAGACTAAGAATCACCATAATTTTGTTTATTCCTGTCAAACGACGATTTCCCATTCTGAAATAGACTAAAGTGACACAACATAACAATATTTTATTTGTTTATTTGTTTTTCATTTAATATTTTGATTGTCTAACTAAATCTGACTATTTTTAATCGCGATTAAAAATGGTGTAGAGTAGAATTAGTTGTCATGGCCTAACTAAAATTCACACCAACATCTCGTCTTCACGTGCAAAAACAGTACTGCATTTATTTTTTCTTTTGCATGTATTAGACCAGGGTAGAAGCCTTTAAAAATAATAAAAAGTGAAAAAAAATAATAGTAGGATGAAACCCATTAGAAAAGGAGGGAAATATTATAAAAATGAAAGGAAAAATAATTTACGGGCGATCTGAGGTCGGGATGGGGGTGAGTTTTTAAGGGTAAAAAACGGTTTTTCTCGATTTCCGGAAAAACTAAAAGTCCTATCGAAAAAAGTCAAATGGCAAAGTTGTAGGTAATAAAAAGATGTAAAACTTTTGTATTTACACTTTTTTCACATAATCTCAAAATTTATGTGAAAAATTCAAAAAACCAAGTTTTTGGTTTTTTATTTTTATCTTTTACAATTTTTTTTTTTTTTTAACGAAATTTGGTGAAAACTTACCTTTTTATGTCCCAAATACGCTGTAATTTATTTGATTAAAAATATTTATTTTTTCACCTTATTTTGAATTAATATCGAAAAAACACCCTAATTTTCAATCGAAAATTCACCCGTCAAAATATCAGCTTTTTTCAATAAGTTGGTATGGTTTCTGTTCGTTGAAATCTCTACTTTCCGATGGTGAAAAAAAAAAAATATGTTACTACAGCAAATCTTCTCAGAAAATGCAAAAAATCAAAAAAACTCGAATTCGAAAGTTTTTTTTTAATTATTATAAATAATTTATAGTATTAATTATTATATATTTATAGTATTTATTGTCGATTCTTTTCTTGCTGAATACCACTAAACGATTCAAAGCTGCTTTTTTTATTGCATACACTTGCTTATCATCTGCATTTGCTTATACTGATAATCTGAAAATACAAAATAGAATTAATAATGCCTTCACTATTTTATCGTGAATAAACTCCCATGAAAAAAAAAATATTAAAGAAATAAATGTCAAAATGTATAAAAAATATATTATAAATCTATTAAAAATGTATAAAATATACATGAAAATCGGCCAAAAGTTTGTTATTAAAAATATATTTACGATATATATTTTATATATTTTTTATAGATTTTTAATATATTTTTTATGTATTTTGATTTTTTTTTTTTTTCATGGGATTAACTAAATTTGTTTGTGCAAAATTAAGGAGATTATAATTTTTTTATCTTGTACTAAAATATCATTTAATTTCAATCTTTAGGTTATGTTACGTTAAGCATACTATTTTTTAAAGAAAATATTACGATTTTTATGTTTGAGTTGATTGATACAGATAAAAATAGAGATAGTATTAACCTTCCTATGCAGATTCGAAAAGTTTTTTTGTTTTTTTAAGTAAACTTGTCACAATTATCTTCAAGAAACTCAGCGTGCACGTGTATTTTTATAAACGATGTTGTATACTGTACTGTATCTCGAATACTCGTTAGGCTAACGGTTGTAACAGCTGCTACGAAATATATAGTATATAATAGCAGGTATGTATGTAGTAAGACCCAGACCCGCCTAGCCCCTTCCCCACTTCTCCACGATATACCTTTTGATGGGCTACAATTTTTCGTAGGTCACTCAGGTATATCTACTCAAGTATATATAATTTATCTTAAAATAGTTATAAATAGGCATCTACGCATATAATTTAAAGAAGATTCGACAACTTTCTCCAAATATTGTAGATGTCTTATTAAATATTAATTTTATTAACTTATTTGTTTGTTAATTATAGTAGTATATTTTTATTTGCAATTTTTTTGTTATCAATGTCACATGTAATCTAACGTTTTTCGAGTAATTAAAGTGTAAATTTTAATAAATAGCTCAAAATTATTTATAATAATTTAAAAAAAAAAACGAATTTGAGTTTTTTTTGGTTTTTTGCATTTTCTGAGAAGATTTGCTGTAGTAACATATATATTTTTTTTCACCATCGGAAAGTAGAGATTTCAACGAACAGAAACCATACCAACTTTTTGAAAAAAGCTGATATTTTGACGGGTGAATTTTCGATTGAAAATTAGGGTGTTTTTTCGATATTAATTCAAAATAAGGTGAAAAAATAAATATTTTTAATCAAATAAATTACAGCGTATTTGGGACATAAAAAGGTATTTTTTCACCAAATATCGTTAAAAAAAAAAAAAAATTGTAAAAGATAAAAATAAAAACCAAAAACTTGGTTTTTTGAATTTTTCACATAAATTTTGAGGTTATGTGAAAAAAGTGTAAATACAAAAGTTTTACATCTTTTTATTACCTACAACTTTGCTATTTGACTTTTTTCGATAGGACTTTTAGTTTTCCCGGAAATCGAGAAAAACCGTTTTTTACCCTTAAAAACTCACCCCCATCCCCTTCCCGACCTCAGATCGCCCGTAAATTATTTTTCCTTTCATTTTTATAATATTCCCCTCCTTTTCTAATGGGTTTCATCCTACTATTATTTTTTTTGGTTTTAAAAATTATCGACCCTGGTCTATATCTCGTAGTGCGTCCTATCGCAAAAATAATGAAAATTTTAACCCCTTTTTCTTTTTAAACTCCTGAACTTCCGATCTAACTTCGCAATTTAAGCAATTTTATAAAGATGGGGAAACACAAACTCAATGTCATACATACATGACAAAGTTAAAATTTCATTGAAACTGAAATTTAATTAGGACCTTTTATTAAAATGGTCAATAGATTAGTCAAGTGCTGGTGCATGTAAATGAAATCTCATCATTTGTTAATTAAATTAACTTGAAATGTGAATCATGTATACAAACATAATTTTAATATTTTCTTAGGGGATTAAAAATTATCATATAATAAATCCTCTTCCTCTCTCACAGAGAGACCCTTTGTCCACTCAGTGGGAACATTATAGCCTGAGAATTATACATTCTCTTGAGAGGTAGCCCTCTCTTTTACTACTTTACGAAATTATTTTTTTTTTTCTGTCTCTAGCGGCTCTTCCAGTTTCATTTCATCTGATGATCTATTTTCCAGTCAGCCTCCCGAAGGCTACCACAGATACTACTACCACCTACACCTTATACTTTCCAGAGACTCCTCTATCTTAGTCTGTTTAAAAATGAATTGAGTCCATTCTGAAGAGAGGCAGTGTTGTCTTTCAAGGCAAGCTTAACCACACCTGTTATTGCAAACCAAAATCAACAAGGATTATGGTAGATTTTAAGTAAACATCTTGATCGTCAGTGTCTTTGAACCCTATTTTGGCCGCACTGTTATTCAAAATCTTGAAAGTTGTGAGATGTCTTATAATATTAGATTAAGCATGTAAATCTACGCCTAGGAAGGGGTATCTTTTAATCCCATATACCCGCCTGGATAATGCTTTTGAAACATACAAATGGACAAAATCTGTTTAGATGCGATCAGGTTATTAAGGGCGAAGAGAGAACACCCATGCTAGTCAATGCTGTCACCTCTGACTAAAAGCATCGTAGAAGCATCGCAAAAGCTTGCCAAGCCATCATTTGAGTCTCATGTGACGTACTGTCGCACAACGGTCGACTTATCTGACACTAAAAGATCGTAAACGTCGAGGACGCCCCACTTTGAAACATGGCCTCCGAGGCCTGGAGCCTGGAGCAACAGGAGCCAATCAGGCTGGTCTGTTCTTAAAAGCGGTCGGCTATGCCGTTATAACACACACGCTGACAGAGTGATGTTCAGCTAACTTCGTCGTTTTGCAAGATAGGTTCAGGAGAGCTAGGAAAACGTATCCCTCGCTCATCCTTGAATGTACGACAAATGGTCTGTTGTCGGAATGAACTAAATTAATAGAATATTTGCACTCTGAAGACTGGCTTTTTTGGCTGCTTATTACTGCGTATATGGCAAACATCTCTCGCAAGTTCGAGTGCCATGTTTTTTTTCTGGTTTGGTCAAATTCCGGGCAAGAGTAGAATAGAATACTCTTTATAATTTACACCATACGAATTACAGATATAAATGTAGAAATTATACATACGGTGACACAATGGGCTGTATTATCACTAAAAGCATCTTTTGGATGTATAGAGTTGCCCGTTTATGTGCGGACAGGAAGTGGGTTACCTTACCATGTGTAGAGGAACTGAGCTGTGGTCAATCAATAGCCTTTGGCTACCACATTAACTCTTGGCAAACCAATGGAGCAACCTTTTTAATTTCTGTTGGTCTGCCTTTTTCAACTATTTTGTCGACAGGGCCTTGTGACTAGTAGCAGTGCACAAAAAGGCCTACATATTCTAAATCCTGATTGAGATTTAGAATTTGCTAAGGAAATTCACTTGTCACCCAAGCTTTGTTAGGACTTCCACAGTCTCCGAGACATAGAAATAAAAAGTTTACAGCCTCGCAAATTCTCTACCACTCAGTTGGTTGCCACTGCAAATATCCACTGGAACTGAACAAATGCCAAAAAAGGGCATGATTTTAAAGAAAAATCTAATTTCGTGATGGCCCAGTGGTTAAGGCCTCGACTCTCATGCACGAGGTTGTGGGTTCCGGGCAAGTACCAATGTGACTTTTTCCAATTCATATGTTCTTTCTGAGTTTATCTGGTTTACATTACTGACATCGGTGAAGGAAAACACTGTGAGGAAACCTGGACTTATAGTTAAAATAAGTCTGAAATCGCCAACCCGTCTTGAGCAAGCGTGGTGATCAATGCTCGTGCCTTCTCTGTATGAGAAGAGGCCTTTGCCCTGCAGTGGGACAGTAACAGGCTGGTATTATATTATATATAAAAAGACCTCAGGAGTGAACGATTTCATGAACAGCTACCCTTCATTCATTAATAAAACATTGCTTCCATTTTACTTTTCAATTGTCATCATCTTACTTGAGTGTAAACAATAGGCTATTTGATTATAATATCATAATCTTAGAAATCCTCATAGATTAATATTATGCGTTTAATAGAAATATGCAGAATTTTCTCAAACAAGAATTGTTCTGAATATTAATATTTTCGGTATTTGACTTAGCAATAGAACTCTGTGGATTTTGCTAAAAATAGAATTGTTCTGAATATTATTAATTTCATTATTCGACTTCCTGTTAGGATCCCATTTCAGCAGCAGTATGAATCTTGGCCTACTTATTCTTGCTATGATACGCATTTATCATGTCTTTTAAAATAAAAGAACTAATTCTTATAAAACCAGTTTTAACTAAATGTACATATTGTGAGTTTTAAATTGTTTAGTGGCTGTATTTGTTCCATTTCTAATTTTGATAGAGCAAGCTAGGTCCTGATGATCCTAGTCCTGATCATAACTATATATAAGATTTTCTTAATTATTACAAAATACAGCAAAGAATATTACAATATTAACATTATAAATTATAATATTTAGCATTTCCTAATAGTTATAGAACTTAATGTCATATTTAATTTGTAATTTTAATGTTCTAAATGCAAATTAGAGTTCATAAGAGGTGCTGAACCTCTTTAATGTAACAACTGCACTCATGAGAGTATTGCACTCTATTTTAATTTTAAGCTGGGTGAGCATACAGGTCTTCAGTCTTATAACGGATTGCTTTATAAGATGGGATGTCAAAATAAAAATAAAACTGCTTGAGTAGTTTTGCCTCCTCAAGACAATCTGTATTTGCGTTAGGAATTACCTAATCACAATATTTTACACTGAAACCTTTAAGTTGTAGTGTTTCAGTCTCTTTAGACATGACCGGATTGTTTAGAAAACAACAATGCGCTTCTGAAGTAGATACTAGCAAGAAGCAGTTTAGAAGTTTGTTGTTTTTCTGAGTAAGATTAGTGATATAATGTAGAAATTGTGTCATTGTTAACAGATTTAACACTTACTTGTCTACTCATTCAATTGTAAATGCGTAGGCCCGACTTACAGCAAAGTTTCGTTTCGATCTCTTTGCCATTGTTCGGCAGTGGGAATAGGTGCCTTCTTCCTCCGAGGATAAAGAGCGTTCTTCACCACTACCGCACTTAGGAGAATCCGCAGGCACCGGCGACAATTTAGATTTAATTTGATCTTTCGATCTCCATTTCGGCATTTCGCTGGCTCAACGATCAGCGTAACACTAAATATCACTTACCACAAGCACTATTATTCACTTTCTATAAAGATTTTCCTGAAACTTTACAGTTTCTTTATAAAGAAAATTAACGTTTTTCCGTACGTTGGCGGCAAAATTTTTATAGTGATGAAACGATTACGATTACGATTAATCGTAATCGACGATTATCGCTATTTCACGATTAATCGTAATCGTCGATTATCATAACGATTATGCAGCGATTAATTATTTATTTATATTGTTAATTTAACATGCTTTGTAAATGCGCTATAATGTAAACACTTTGTTTCACGCGCGTATCCGAACGCTACTTCGCCAGGTTTGACGTTGACAGTGTGTTTAGGTTTGGGCATAGAGTTACGGGCTAGGTTCGGGGAATCCCCTGCGCATTTGACTTGATTGCAAAGTTAGAAATGTTATGTTTCTTGAACAAAAATTTAAAATTTCTTAATTTTGACTATTAATTCCTTATTTAATTGTGATTATGCTAATAAATATCATGCTTTTTTATCAATAATATGTTTTATTAAAAATCAGTAATAATCGTAATCGTAATCGCAATCGTCGATTAGTAAGCGCACTAATCGAAATCGTAATCGTAATCGCTAAGTAATAATCGTTTCATCACTAAATTTTTAGACGTTATGATTGACACTTGACATGAGTGACAGATCGAGCTCGCAGCCGCGAGTCCTGCTTGAGTGAAAGGTCCACGGGTAACAAAAGAGGCACCTTAAGTAGGTACGTTTATTTTTATTATCGGTAAAATTAAAGACAGCTTTCTTCAAATCAAATGTTATGTTTTGAAGAAACATAATGATCATTTTTGATGCTTTTGTATTTGTTTTATTTTTTTATGTATTTTATTAAATTAATCCATATTAAAATATAATCCCATTTGAATCCATATACTACTCTATATTTGTGCAAAATTTCACAACATAACGTTTAGAAATAAAAAAGTTATCGATCTATGATCCGAAACAGACCTTGATTGGCCATAGTGCGGCGCGAGAAGTCAGCGGTACAACAATTTCAGTGAAATTTTCATAGAAATTGTGTTTCACTTTACTTTCAGTAGAGTTGCGTCGCGCCTGTCTGCGGGAGCCTTTAAACAAAATAACAGCATGCTAAAATTAAATTTTCTGTTGCAGGTGAGTCGCATGCTCGCTCGCTCACCACTGTACGTAAGTGCCCCACACCATGTAGCTACTGCCAACACCGATACCCTTGCCTATGTTCCACACGCTTTGTACTTGCCATCAGAAACGAATCGTTCTTCTTACCGCCTGCACTTAATTTATTATTTGAAATCTATCTTATTTTTTAGAGTTCCGTACCTCAAAAGGAAAAAACGGAAACCTTATAGGATCACTTTGTTGTCCGTCCGTCTGTCTATCAAGACCTTTTTTCTCAGGAACGCGTGGAGGTATCAAGTTGAAATTAATGTCAAATACGTGTACGTCTATGGTCTCTTAGAGTTCTAAAAAAATCAAGCTTCTAATTCAACGCAAAAATATAAAAATACGGTCATTTAAGCGACATATTTTGATACTGGCAAATAAATCAAAACCAATGATTCAGACAAACTTTATTGGTTTTGACAAATTTCACACGTAAAGGAAAAAGTCTGAAAATCGTTAAAGTGTAGTTTTATACTTATACACGCTGAAATTTTAATGGTTGTTTTTCCGCAGGGAAATGATTTTATCCTGATAGGTAGTACAATAGATTTGTAAAAAAAATAAAAAAAAGGATTCATAAATGGCAGACTTAGAATTGTGAAAAACAAAACTAGAAAGCGACTAAGAACCAACAGTAGTAGCCGCGCTACAGCTGATAACTACCTACTCCTTTTTTTTTTTTTTTGAGGCTGCGAAATTATCAAATAACTTCTCCCGCTCTGGGCGGAGCGGGAGGGCGTGTCAACACTTTTACTGACTAAAACCCACCCGTGTTCCTTCCGTTGTCTGTGTGCCGGGGTCGCGATATCCCTTTCGGACAAACCCGCAACCCCGGCAGGCATTGGCCCTCCCGGACCCCGTCAGTTGGTGCTGACATCTCTTTGAGGCGCGCGTGGAATACAACGCGCCGTCGAACCGGGCCTGGTCCCGATCGGACGGCGAGCTACCCATTGCTCACCGTCCGCTAGCCCGCGCCTACGGTGGCCGGAAGTCGGCTCGCGACTCCCGACGCCCTGGGCGTCTCCTGCGGCGACTAGGGGCGCGAGGGCGCGAATCATGCCTCTCCCTCGCGCGCTCCTGCTCCTCCTTCGCGAGCATTACTGCTTCGCAGAAGGAGGTGACGGCCTCCCATGCACTCGCGCTCCGGACCATGGCCTGAACCAGGGCCGGACGCGAGAGATAGCCGCCGCCGATCGCCTCCGCGAGGACACGGCGGTGCTCCGCCCAAGCTGGGCAGACCTCCACCGTATGCTCCACCGTGTCCTCCGGGCGATCCACACAGTGGTGACACCCGGGCATTTCCTCCCGCTTTATCCTGAACAGGAATCTCCTGAAACAACCATGTCCGGTGAGGACCTGCGTCAGGCGGAAGGTGAGGACGCCGTGGCACCTCTCTAGCCACTCTTCAAAGAGGGAACTTATACTCCCACTCGACGTGTGCTCTCAACGAGTACACGTTAGAGCGTTCAGTCCTCCGCCGACAGGATGTTGGCATACGGACAACGAGACCCCTTAGGCACACAGTACCTAATGGGGAGACATTGCCCGCACCCCAGGGTGCACCGTCCCGGAGACTGGCCTTCCCCCCGAACGCATCCATAAGGGAACTCCAGCCCCCAGGCACACGGGGAGGTTTCCTGTCCAAGCACCCCAACTACCTACTCCTGAGTTTACGAAACACAATACTACCTAAAATTTATTTCAATTTTCCCTTCATACTTTTACAGGCATAGGACTGTCATAAATACTTTTTTTTTTTTTTTTACCTACGACTTAAGGCTTGTGCAGACCAGCGCGACGCGACGGCGCAACAATACAATTTCTGAGAAAACTTCACGGTATAACAATAGCCCGTGTCGCGCCGCGCTGTCGCGTCGCGCTTGTCTGTACGAAGCTTTACTGAACACGAAACTGAAAAAAAGTTTATAATCTTACATAAAATTATTTTCTGAATTAAATAATGAAGTATTTAAGGCGTATTTCAAACATTGTAATCAACTTATTTACCTACAATGATTTTAATAACTAACCTACTTTTAACCGTTTGCTATTTACAAATGTACGAATAGGTACTTACACTTCCCGGTAACAATTTTTTATCAACCACCGACAAAAAGCAATTCAGGCCGGCGCACTATGGTTCGCGTAGAACAAGCTAGCTGGACAAAATTATTTGTTTAGATTTTCATTCATAAATGAGGTTATTAAGCATAGATATGAGAGTCTTAATACTTTTTTGAGGACCATTGGTCGTTTGAGCAGGTATAGTCAAATAAAAACATAATATTTTTTTAAACATTAAAAAAAAATATTTTATCCATAAATGTAACTATAAAATCTAATAACTGATACATTAAATACTTAATAACTAAATCTATCACTCATTACCATCACTATCATCAGATGAATCATCCATTGAATAGTCATGATCATGAGTGGCAGAACTATGGAAACTAGAAACTATATTAACATTTTGTTCAACCTAGCTGTAAGGTTAAACTATTAAATCTAGGACTTCGGTCGAGAATGAACCTGATTTCTTCCGGGGAACTTCTCTTAGACCATTTATTATAGGGTCAGATGTTATCAATAACATTAAGTAAATCTCAATTCGTAGCAATTCGCGATCGTTTTCTTGTGTTGTGTTCACGAAATCTTCTGCAGTCCTTATTCCGAGCTTCCTGTGCTTCCTCGGAAAGCTGGCCGATAGGCAGAAGTGATGATTTAATTACATGACCACTGTGCAAAAGTATTTTGTGAACAGGCGCGGGCATATAATACCATGGATAGAGGTTTACGTAAAGTTGTCTGGTTTCTTGAGATAAGGTTTCAAATTTTTCAATATTTCCTATATCATATCCTGATGATAAAGCACGAAGAAGTATGCCAAATTTTTGTATAAGTGAAACATCTAACCCTGTAATATCGGCACTTGCCTCGGGATTTAAAAAAAATCTTCGCGCGGTGTTTACCGTCATTAGTGTTACCGAACCCTGGTTTTGGTTTGTCTACAATCAACCCCATCTCGCTTTTAAAACTAATGTCATCTGAACGTTGCTTCACACTAGCTTTGTCTTCGGCTGATCTAAGATGCCATTTTTTTACATTAAGTCGATAGCTAATGTGAAGCAAGCATTTAAAGAACCTAATCCAAGCGTGCAACGTAGACAAACCAAAACTAAGATTATCTTCATTCGCCGTAAACTTTTTTGACAAATCATTCATCATTGATTATATTATATTATATTTGACGGTTTTTCTGGACCTAAAAAAAGCGTTTGACACCGTCTCTGTTCCTGTCCTCTTGAACAAATTAGAAGCGTCAGGTATAAGAGGAATTCCACTTAAAATGTTTACCGACTACCTCTCGAACCGGAAACAAAGAGTTAAGGTAGGAGAATACGTTAGTAACGATGCAAAAGTCACTTTCGGTGTGCCTCAGGGAAGTGTGCTTGGCCCTACATTATTCCTGCTTTATGTTAATGACCTCTGCAACCTTAAAATAAATAACGCTAGAGTTTTTTCCTACGCTGACGATACTGCAGTAGTGTTTTCTGGGAAGTCTTGGGACGATGTTGCTAGAAGTGCTGAAGCTGGTATGACTCATATTGCTAAATGGCTCTCAAATAACTTACTTACACTTAACACAGCTAAAACAAATTACATATGTTTTAGCATATCACACAGGACACAACCAAACCCCGACTTTATTATAAAGGTACACGAGTGTGAAAATCCAAATAACTGCCTATGTCCAACATTAGTCAAAGTTTCTCAAACCAAATATCTTGGTATTGTTGTTGACCAAAGATTATCTTGGTACTCCCATCTGGAACAAGTTACCAACAGAATTAGAAAACTGAGTTGGATTTTCAAAAATTTAAGGCATATCGTGCCAAATAAAATAACCGCTAACACAAATAAACCCAGAAATCTACTCAATGAAATATACATAGCTATAGTCCAGTCTGTCTTAGTATATTGCATCCCCATCTGGGGTGGGGCGGCTAAGACTAAATTCATAGACCTGGAGCGGGGACAACGGGCTCTAATAAAATTAATGTACTTCAAAAACCTAAGGTACCCTACACAAAGTCTTTATCAAATAAGTAATTCACACTCTTTACAATCGAGTTAACAAAGAGATCTACATATACAACAAACAATTAACTGACAGTAAAAAAATAGTAAATAACTGGATAAAACCACTTACTTATGATGACACGGAGAAGCTACTGGAATAAAATAAAACCTTACACTTAATGCTCTCATCTTTCGTACTTGTCGTATACAGTCTGATTCATTCATTGCCACTTACACTCACTCTGTATTTTACATTAAATTTAACAAACCCTGACACTATCACTTAACTTTCATACACACCGATGCTCACATTCAACATTCAAATTAACATTTACACACCTTTATACTCACAGTAACACACCCCTACTCTCACTCACACATTTGCATGCTTCTTGTCTAGTTTTAATTTTCTCTTTTTATTTTAAATCGCCTGTTTTTATGACACTTAAAACAAGTAATTTTATGTTAATATTTTAAGTTTTGGAAGAGCGGAGTCTCCTAACACAGGCTTTTTTGCTTAAAAGGAGACTCCAATCACTAGTTGTTAAATTTTACTTGTATAATTAATAAAACATTTTTCATTTTCATTTTCATTTTTTCATTTTCATTTTCATTGATCAAATTATATGCTAAAGCTTCCTCGCTTGTCAAACACCTGGGGGTACTTATTTCACTGTCTATATGGGTTATTGAAGGGTCACCAGTTACATCTTTGATTTGACGTGCTACACTTAGAGGGTCTTCCAGGTCCCGGTTCTGTAGATGTACTTGGCATACATAAATAAACGGACACATCGAAAGATATGTCAACTCCCTTCAGCCACGTCGAATTCTTCTCTAGGAATCGCTCTCGATTTCTTCCACAGCTGCTCTACTTTTCAGCTAATTTTGACGATTATTTTGAGATGATGGCCTTGACATCTCTCAGGGACTGCTCTTTAACACCATCAAAATCATGACTCAAAGATATAAACCGAAATAGCTCCTCATTCCGCGTTTCCTTTGAGTGTTTTAGCCATTCTTAGAAAAAATCCATTTTTGAGACAATGGAAATGGGAATGTATCCAATCTCAGACGCACCGCGACACACGCGTCTGCGCTACCACGGACTTTAGGGCCAGGCCACAACAGTGCGTTGCGGCGTCGCATCGCAAAAATCACAAAGCTGATCGCATAGCTGTGCAATGTTGTTTTTGCGATGCGACGCCGCAACGCACTGTTGTGGCCTGGCCCTTACTCTTCCCACGGTGCGTCGTGCGGGCTGGTGCGCGTGCGTGTGGAATATCATGAACCGTCGGAAGCCAGCTTTCCATACAAACTGGGGATGCGCGCCCTTTGACTAATGCCGACGGCACGTGTAAAGGCTCGTGCAGACCAGCGCGACGCGACGGCGCGGCAGACTTGAACAATACAATTTCTAAGAAAACTTCACGGTATAACAATAACCGGTGTCGCGTCGCGTTGTCGCGTCACGCTAGTCTGCACAACGCTTAAGATTGAGGTAATTTTAATTTCGGTAACCGGTATTAATACTGGTTGTATTCAATAAATAGGTAACCTTTAAAAATACCTGTAAATAAATGTTGTAACCGAAAAAATACCCGTATTGATCGTACCAGTTTCGGCCCTCGTTAAGACTATATTTAAGACTAGCTGCCCGCCCCGGCTTCGCACGGGTAGCACTAAGTACTTATCTGCGGCGCACCTACCTACCTACCCTACTTACACCTACCTACCCTACCCACATCTACCTACCCTACCTACACCTACCTGCCCTACCTACACCTACCTACCCTACCTACCTTACCTACACCTGTCTACCTACCCTACCTACCCTACCTACACCTACCTACCCTACCTACACCTGCCTACCTACCTACCCACCCTACCTACCTACCCACCCTACCTACACCTACCCACCCTACCTACACCTACCTACCTTACCTACTCCTACCCACATACCTACATAGGTACCTACCTACCCACCCTAACTACATACCTACCTACCTACCTATATACACCTACCTAGCTGACCCGACGGACGTCTTTTCTTTGATTTGGTTTTAGAACAGTTTGTATTGGAAAAATAATAAGTAGTGGGTTTTTTTACGTTTTTCCGGGCAATTATTCCAAATTTTCACTTACAAGAACCTTTCTCGAACATAAAGGAATATTTAAAAAAAAAAGCTAAATTGGTCCAGCCGTTTTCGAGTTTTGCGCTTAGCAACACGTTTATTGATATTTTTTTATTTATATAGATTATTTATTATATGATTAACCCTCTCGATCCGTGTATGTACATATTATTATACTGTTACTGTTGTTTAGCAGTGATAGCCTAGTGGTGACCGTCAGACTGCCAAGTCATAGGTCTCAAGTTCGAACCCAAGGCACGCACCTCTGACTTTTCAGAATCATGTGCGTATTGTATAATTATCACTTGCTTCAAACAAAAACTCTGACACCAGGTATGACACTTACCACATGAAAAGAAGAAGATTATACTGTTCCTCATCAAAGAGACATATTTCGTAGAGCATCTGTGTTAGGCCGCGTACTATTTAAAAGCGATTACCGCTCGAATACGCGATCGGTCGCGTGTATATGACACTTTTTGTTCGGAAAACCGGAAAGCGCCCTCTGTCGGCGCGACCACGCGTTCAGGTTCACCGAACACAAAAGTTCGACCGATCGTGTATTCGCGCGTCGGTCGCTTTTAAATAAGACGCGGGGTTAAGCAAGCTTCGTCGTGTACAAAATCTATACGATCACATACAGAGTTTATACTGGATTACGTCCGCCACGGCTAGGGTTCCCAGATCAAAATATCAAAAATCCGGAGAAAATTCCTGACATTCCATGAAATTTCCGGACAATCTTGTTAATTTTTTATTAAAATCGTTACGCATCGTGCAAGTAAATAAACTAACCAAATCGATTGCCGTTTTTCATTTTTTATTTCACTCTTCACTTATTTGTAGAAATTCCGGACGGTTTAAGATTCCCCCCGCATTCCGGACAAAGACCTATATTTCCGGACTTGTCCGGAAAATTCCGGACGTATGGCAACCCTAGCCACGGCGCGCCGCGGCGGCGCCTTTTCTATATCTATAACTTTTTAAATTCGTAATATCTATTGAATGGAATAGCCGATTTGAACAATTCAAAAAGTATACATGAATTGAAACAGTCTTGAAATCAATATGATTTATTTGGATAAGGATTTAAACAGAAGTGTGGATAACATGGTCTAATTTTGTTCGGTATTTCTATCAACTTTTAAAATGTAAAAAGTGGTTATTGTGACATAACGATAATAGTTGGACATATAGTATCACGAAGTTTTTTGTAGTTATTGATATGTTCTTTAATATTGTAGAACATACTTTTGTTCTATCATCAATACTTTCCGCAGCGCATGCGACGGAAAGATGTTTTATGGCATTTTTTTACACCTTGGGTTACGTTACTAAAGTTTTAGTAAGGATCCCTAATCTTTTCTAGCAATAAATATAGCCTATGTTACTCAGGGTGAATGTAGCTTTCTAATGGTGAAATAATTTTTGAAATCGGCGCAGCAGTTTTTGAGTTTATTCATTACAAACATACACACAAAAATACAAATTTTTCCTCTTTATAATATTATTAGTGTAGAAGTGTAGACTACTAAGCATGTAGTCTAGAATCACAGTTAGAAAATCGAACAATAAAAAACTATTTACAAAAAAAATAACAACAAACTTCCAAAAAAAACACTACAAAGTGAAAGATAACTTTAATTTCGGAGGCCGCCTTAACGCTTTATTTATTACGAATGTGTTGTTTATCTTGAGAGCATATTCTGATAATATTTCATTCAATTCAAAGATTTACGAGTACAGTCTTTGGATTAGCGCGTTTTTCTTGGCGAGTGCACGTCCGCATAGATATTTAAAGATGCTAACTATTTATGCAATAGGAGGTTTATTTCAGTATTTCTAGTAAATAACGTATAACGTTGTGTGAGTCGTTCGACTAGATGGCTGACGCGCTAGTGTTACGTAATCGTGTACTATTTAATGAATATTTTTATTCGTTTAAGATCTTTTGAAAGCGAGCGCACACGCCGCCAGCCCGCCACGTCGCAGTGCGCACGTTGCGCAGTCCTGTCAATGACTGGTGTTTGTTTGTTGTTGCAGGTGAGTGCAGCCCCGCGGGCGCCACGTGCATGTCTCTATCATGCTGGACTGCCTCTGGTAAGTCCTATGCTGTCCGCCTGCGCTCCTACTTTAGACGGAGTGATTTTACCACTCGCATTTAGGTGCGGCGCCTCACCATTTAATACGTACTCGTAATTGGAAAAATCAAATCATTGCTAAGATTTTTGCAAAAGACCGCATAATAATCCGTTTTTTTATTACGAGCTAGCATCAGGACTTTTGCACAAAAAAACAGTCTCTTTAGGACGTTTGGAAACTTGAATGCTGATTGACAATCAATGGCTTCTTGGCTTGAAAATAAATAACATCTAGTTGGTCAGATCATGATTCATAGAATATTGATCAACATCACAGCCCTGAATGTAGCTATTAACCAATTAGCTCATCCGTCAGTGCATACTTTCATAATGTCCATATCAGCCAATCAGCTTTCAAATACTCATCAAGATACTCATCATCGTTGTTCGCGATTAACCTGAGGCGGACATCAGACGCCACCACTAAATCTTTAAATTCTTTACCCACTTCTTTACCCGTTGCCGAGTCCCTCCCTATTGAAACAAAATGTTGATATTTGTAACCATGAATTTAATTTCGACTTTGTTAGTGCTCGAGATATTATTAAAACTTTCAATACACTCAATATTAAAAAACTGCTGATCTATGGGGAAATTCCGTAGAGGTTGCAAAATGCATAATCAACCCTGTAGCGCCTGAATTAGCAATTATTAAAAAAAAATGTATTGAATGTGGTGTAATTCCTGATGAATGAAGAGTAGAGAGTTTTTTTTTGTAGAATAGTTTTATGATTCTCATAGCCAAAAGTAAGGAATTTTAGTGATAGTTTAGTTCGTTATACAAGAGAATCGGCACCAGTGAGGTCAAATTATAAATTCAAGATGGCGGTTGCGAACATTTTCACATTTTTCGTTATGGGTGTCGTTTTCATATACCCCGTTTACATTCATCTCACTTCCACGTGTCTGGAAGAGAATTAGTGAAGCTTTAGAAGACACTGATGGCCACGTTCAGGCCTCTTTTGAAAATAAAAATTCATCTATCTGATCTGGAGCAGGTACAGACGATATATTTTATCCGATATGGTTTGCATTAGATGTTATGGAGACTATCCACCATTTCCTACGAAGACGAATTTTCCTTTTTTGAATTTGTTTTCTTTTTAAATAATGAACATAATTTTGTATTGCAAGAAGATACAGCGCGGACGCTGTAATTATTTCGACGTCTGCCATTGCCGAAAGTCGAAAGCGATGTGGTTTATGCACACACTTTCTCTCGATCCTGCAGTATTTAGGGAATTATGGCCGGCAGCGCGAGGAGTAGTGGCAGGGGCGGAATGTAAATGAGGCATTCGTTTTCTAGGGGTATAAAGTCGATATTGAGGTCAAAATCAAGTTTTTGTTGAAGGAACTTTGTTCCTGACGGGGTTCCCCCGAACGCACACGTTTTTTTTTATAGTGAAAGCTTCTTTAGGCGCTTTGAGCGATTTTTGGTAGAGGAAAATCTTTTGGGGTTTGCGTCACCGACATGCTAATGTTAACAGTACCCATAATGTCCACCGTAGGCGCGGCCTTGCGGACGGTGAGCAACGGGTAGCTCGCCGTCCAATAGGGACCAGGCCCGGGTCGACGGCGCGTTGTGTTCCACGGGCGCCTCAAAGAGATGTCAGCACCAACTGACGGGGTCCGTAAGGGCCAATGCCTGCCAGGGTAGCGAGTTTGTCCGAAAGGGATATCGCGACCCCGGCACACAGGCAACGGAAGGAACACGGGTGGGTTTTAGTCAGTAAAAGTCTGACACACCCACTCGCTCCGCCCAGAGAAGAGAAGTTGTTTGATAATTTCGAACCCTCAAAAAAAAAGTATAACGTGTTGCGCTTGTTGTTGCTCGGAGTAATAATTGGGAATCAAACGAGCTTACCTGTTAACCGAAGTCTTGATTCTAATTTTATGAACGGCGATCTGAAATATAATTATTAACAAAGTAGTAGTATTCTAATACACGTCATCTAACATCGCGTTTTTTTTGAGATCCTTAAGATGAGGAACAAGCTCTGTTTTCTGTACAGAGTATTTCCGCATACTTACATTCACTAGGTTTTCCTGAAAGGATAAGTGAATTAGTTACACTAATTATTGCAGCTTTTGGGCTGTTAGCTAGTGGCGGGTGGGTAATTATATTTCAGATCGCCGTTCATAAAATTAGAATCAAGACTTCGCTTAACAGGTAAGCTCGTTTGATTCCCATTTTTACTTCACGGCGATCTGAAATATAATTATTAACAAAGTAGATGCTTAGAGTTGTCTGCAATAATTCAATTAGTTAATAAGTTATCTGATTATAAATATTCTGGTTTATTGAATAGGTCCTTTTATCTTCCTTCATTAGCGTTGGTTATTTAGGAATCTATCGTTAATTAGCATAAAAGTATAAACAGCAAGTAACACATGGTGTCTGTCTCAATTGATGCCAGCAGTGCTATTCTGTAAGCATCTCACCGTGAAAACTTAGATGAAGTGAGCGTGGAGTGAGCTGTCATTCCACAGGGATTGACACTATTGACAGCTCACTTCACCCAAGTTTTCACGGTGAGTTGTTTACAGAATCACATAGCAGTTCTAAGTTGAGCTGCTGTATGTGTTGTCCTGTGAAAGGAAGAATTAAGTCACTCTCACTTTTATTATACTTAGTTATAAGCTTTAGGGTAGCTTTAAAACAGTCTCGGTATTTGTTTTATTAGTCTATAGAGTCGACATAGGGGCCAGATCGGCAGCCAGCTTTGTAGGGTTTCTTTAAGGGGACTACAGGACCTAAACGTGCCTAAACGCAAGTTTTATAATGCCTAAAAGAATATGATCCACTGCAGTAAACAAAATCAGAAAAATATATGATATTCTTCAGGATATATGCTAGTATGATAGTGTGTTGAAAACATAATACAACTAATTTGATACGATAGAAAAAAATCATGAAGATACCTCTAAAAATTTCTTTTAACGATTAAAAATCATATTAATTTCGTGCAATCATTCTGATTTTTTGTCAGATTATTCTACAAGCTACATACACTCGAGAGCAATGAATCCGGGTCACTTAAAGAATGTTAAAAATCTCGGAAACTAAAAATGATAGGTTAATGCAATAAATTGTATTTAATAGACAATGTAATACTCCTTAAATGAAAGTAAAAAAAATATGAGTCACCATACATTTTATTAACACAAAATTACATATAGAAAAAAACTGCTGATCTCTCCTTAAAACAAAAATAGGAAACATGAAATTTTTGAACTTTATTACGATTTTCTTGAATTTTAATACTTCGTATTGCCTCCTCGTGCTTCCATTACTGCGTTTACGCGGTTTGGCATGCTGTACACCAAGTTCCTTATACGATTTTGGGGAATATTCTCCCATTCCTCTGTGAGAGCAATTTTGAGCTCACGAAGCGTGATTGGGGGAGGGTTTCGTTGTTTTACGCATATGCCTAGCTCGTCCCAAGCATGCTCGATCGGGTTGATATCCGGGCTGCGCGCTGGCCACTCCATACGAGTAATGTTCATCTCTTGAAGGTAGTCATTCACAATCCTACCTGTATGAGGTCGGGCATTGTCATGCATAAATATAGCATCCTCACCTAAATTGACCATAAATGGACCAACGTGATCATTGAGGATTTCTTCCACATATCTTACGCTAGTTAAAGAGCCGTTTTCTATGATCACCAGCTCTGTGCGACTTTCAGAAGAAATTCCGGCCCACACAAGTACAGACCCACCACCGTAGGCTACTTTTTCTTCGATGCATGCTTGCTTGAATCTTTCCCCTGGTCTTCGATACACTCTGTGTCTTCCATCGTGCTTGTAGAGCATAAATTTTGATTCGTCGGAGAACATAACTTTTGACCAATCTTCAATACTCCAATTTACGTGGCTCTGGGCATATCTTAGTCTTGAAATACGATGCCCACGCTCCAGTTTAGGGCCGTTTGCAGGTCTAAGGGGTTTTAAGTTAGATTCAGCAAGCCGACGTCTTACTGTCCATGCACTTGGGTTACTTCCTCCGAGGCGTCGAAACTGATTTGTGAGTTCAGTTCCTGTGAGAAAGCGATTTCGAAGCATGGTGTTCACCAAGTATCGGTCTTCTCGTGCTGTGGTACACCTGGTTCTGCCCGTTCCTGGTCTGCGTAGGTTAGAACCAGTTTCTTCGTAACGTCGGAGAACTATTTGTACTGTTGACAGCGACACACCGACAGTCCTGGCTGTATCGCGCTGACTCCGGCCGGTTTCCAGCATTGTAAGTATTCTGGTGCATTCTTCAGGCGTAAGCGACATAATTTCAGCTTGAGTAATGAATATAGAGCACTATCAACATGGTTTATGTACCCACATAAATGACAGATTACAAACAAAAGCAAAACCAAATGCTGTAATTTCGTAGTTCCATCTTCGAAAGTGGCCCTTTTTCAAATTTGATTTTTTTATGATATAACTTTACAATAACTAAGAAGTTTTAATACCTTCATTTAAGGAGTATTACATTGTCTATTAAATACAATTTATTGCATTAACCTAGCATTTTTAGTTTCCGAGATTTTTAGGATTCTTTAAGTGACCCGGATTCATTGCTCTCGAGTGTATTAGCATAATAGTGTTTTAATTTTCCAGTCCAATCAATAGATTTTTTGTAAATCGCTAACTGCTTCATATTTTGCAATAAATTACCTGTGTCGTGTCATCGCGCTTCTCTTTCATTTCTATGCAGTCCGACAGTGGCCGCGCTTTAGCTGTTGTAAGCCTCTTAAGTTTGTTCTGTACCTATTTGTTCAAATATTTGAACAAATAGGTACAGAACTTTTTTCAGATATTTGTTGGGATGAATCATTTTGAAAGCTTCCATGACAGAAGATAGGTACCAGTTGTAGATGTTTCCGTAAACATTCACTTATTTGAGATGCAGTGTGGAACTTAATGCGTGAGTTTACGATAAGCTCATTTAATAAGCTCTTTAGAGTTATGTTGTGTATTTATGGCCGATTCCTACAATTTGAGGACCGTCATTGTGGCATAAAAAATGCTACCATTGGTGAGCGAGAGGATTCCTTTTTGTGTATAGTAACCGAGCATTAATCACTCAGACAGTTTTTTTTTTTTTTTTTCCGCGTTATTAATCGTTATATGTATTTTACACCTTTACGCCAATACTTCAATGCCACCATCAAGAATGCAATATCTTAATTCAGCCCCCCACTCATGGCCTACGCACGGGTACTTATCTAACAATTTCAGCTTCCAATGCCCTGGTAGGGGTTTTAAAGGGGAGCTAAAGCTCCAAAAACCCCTACCAGGGCACTGCAGGGCTTATGAGTTTGGTTATTGAGGTTATTTTGGTAAATAGGGTCAAGCCCAGAATGAGCTTTAAGCTTGATCAATTTTAAGTGTTGCAAGCACCATTTAATAGGTTAGTTTGGCTAATTTCCCTTTGTGGCCTCACATAGGCCTTACTCTTTTTACAGTTTGTGTTTTTACCATTTTACCTGTGATGTCCGAAATAAAATATTTTCCTTTCCTAATTTACATAATGTGGAAGTGTCTGTTTCAGATAATTGACAAGAGGAGAGCTAGTCGAAAAAAAGTAGGTTCATTTTTGAAGCATAAAGATATGAAAGTTTTTTCTCTGACCTCATAATATATCCGAAATTAAATTATGGACTGAGGTATATAGTTTAAGTTAGGGAGTTGTATAGTTAGCTATAATATGCACTTGGTGAGCAGATGGTTTTAGTGTACAATCATTTGTAGTTAATTCATTCATGGTGCCTACATTGATTATATGGTACTAACTTGTTCATGTTCTAATCTCAATCCATCAATGCTTTATCCTCACATCACAATGCGCTCCCCCCCCCTCTTTATTTCTTCGACAATTTCATTTTAGTGTCATAATTATCACTGAAATCTACTATTAAGTATTTAGACTGTTAATTGGGATGGTTGAGTGTTTAATTAGATATTTTGATTTTATAACCTTTGAACAAGGTCAACCACCCCTGCCCGGTTCTTTGGGAAATACAGGCCTGATGTTATGTAATGCAACTAAGATCACAAAAACTTTAAGTTTTGTTTTAAAATAGGTACTTCAACTTAACAGTCGAACCTAGCAATTCACTTATGTCAGGTGTACTCCATGGTTAATTTCCATCGCAAACATTTAGTTACATTTATAGTGATATCTTTAGGTATTATGATTTATGGCAATCTTGTTATTTGACAAGTAAATAATCAGGGTAGGTTGGTAGGAAATCTTGTTTTGGTAAGTGTTATTCAGTACCGGTAATTTAGTCAGTACAGGTAAAGTATGAAAGTTTTGATATGGAAGTTATCGGGCAATGTATTTATAATGAGCCCTTTATTGGTTATCTGATGTTGAGAAAAGTCTTGCAGGTAGCCCTCAGTAATTTTTTTAATTTTTTTTTTTATAGTACCTATAGGATGAAATCATACATGATCTGTTTTTTTTTTGGTGTGTTTATTATTATTTATTTATATATAATTAAAACGGCACAGGTGCAATTACATTAATTAACATAGAATTATAAAAATTAAAATAATCATTCAAATAACATACAATACAAAAATTAAATGATAAATGAAATTTAAAAAAAATATGGAATTGAATGAGTTTTTTATTTTTTTTGAATGATTGTTTTAATGAATGTTTGTTTGTGTTGTTTGATGATTTTTTTGTGTTGCATAATAATGTTTGAATAATGTACAAATTGTCAGTATAAAGTACTCTTATTAGTACTGGGAATTTTATTTGTAATTTTCTGCCAATCAAATATGGTAGAGGTCTCACTGCCCTCCAGGGGTTAAATAGCAGTTTTAAGTTCAGAATGAGACAGAATTTTCTATTTTGTTTGAGTCTGAAGTTTATATTTAAATTATTTGTAAATCTGTGGTGTATTTTAATTCATCTCAGTATTTACTTGTAATGGCGTTAAGAGTTACTTTATTGAGTTTGATAGGTATCAAATATGTAGTTTTGAAGTGTAGATATAAGCCGGGTTGTTATTGAGGTCCACTAAAATTATTTTCATTATTGAGTGATTTCTGTTATTATAGTTAGTTGTAGGATGTTTTAATTTGTTATTTAAAATAGCAGATCAACTCCTGTTGCCCTAGTTTTACATTTTCTCAATAGGACCGGTAAGTTTTCTTTATCATCCTGAGTGTATTGGAGGACGTGGTGAGCGTGGAGGACGTGGTGAGCGCTCTGTTCCCTTCGCGAGGGGAACATACTCCCCCGCCCATGGCTCCGCCTCCTGCGGTGCCCAATGCGGACCACATTAGTGACGACGACGACGATACTCCGGAGGTGACCGAGGTAGATTTGAGAGTGGCGGTACGTAGGCTGAATGCCAAAAATACCGCCCCAGGACCCGACGGCTTACCTGGAAAAGCCTGGGTTCTGGCCTTGGAGGCTCTCGGGCCTCGACTAAGGGGGCTCCTAAGCGCATGTTTGGAAAGGGGCCAGTTCCCACTTCGTTGGAAGACGGGGAAACTGGTCCTCATCAAAAAGCCGGGGCGCCCGGCGGACTCTCCGTCCGCTTACCGGCCCATCGTGCTGCTCGACGAGGTGGGCAAGCTCTTTGAAAGAGTGATTGCAGACCGCCTTGTCGGGCGGCTGGAGCGAGTGGGACCGGACTTGGCGGAGAGCCAGTTTGGTTTCCGCAAGGGGCGCTCTACGGTGGATGCCATCATGCGCGTTCGAGCCCTCACGACGGGGGATGCTGTTGCCCGGGGTGGGGTCGTCTTGGCGGTGTCTCTTGACATCGCCAATGCCTTTAATACCCTGCCCTGGAGTTGCATTAGGGAGGCACTCCGGTATCACCGGATGCCGACCTACCTCTGTCGAGTGGTCGAGGCCTATTTGACGGACAGGGCCGTCATCTACCCCGGTCACCACGGAGAGTGGAACCGGCGAGAGATGTCGTGCGGTGTCCCACAGGGATCGGTCCTGGGGCCGCATCTGTGGGACATCGGCTACGACTGGGTGCTGCGCGCCGACCTCCCTAGAGGCGTCAGCGTAGTGTGCTACGCTGACGACACGCTGGTCCTGGCGCAGGGGAGGTCGCATGAGGCGGCGGCCGAACTCGCGACACGCTGGGTTGCGATAATCGTTGATAGGATCCGGCAATTGGGAATCGAGGTGGCCTTGCACAAGTCCGAGGCCATGTGTTTTTATGGTCCTCGGAACGCGCCACCGTCGGGTTCCCGGATAACGGCAGGAGGGGTTCACATCGGTGTCGAGTCGACGATGAAGTACCTGGGACTCGTCCTCGACAGCCGGTGGAACTTCGTGGAGCACTTCCGACGTTTGGCTCCCAAACTGCAGAGGGCTGGAGCTGCTTTGAAGCGGTTTCTGCCCAATCTAGGGGGTCCAAACGCCTCCTGCCGGAGGCTCTACGCGGGGATCGTGCGGTCCATGGCCCTTTACGGGGCACCGGAGTGGGCGCGTTCGTTGAGGCTGCGACCGGCCCAGCAGTTGAACGCGTCCCAAAGGGTCATGGCCATTAGGCTGGTCCGAGGATACCGCACGGTCTCCCGTGAGGCGGCTAGCCTCCTTGCCGGACTACCGCCATGGGATCTGGAGGCCAAAGTCCTCGCGCACATGTGGGAGTTGCGGGAGGAGGCGAAACGCAGGGGCGTAAATCCGCTGCCACGAGAAATCGCGGCACAGCGGACAGAGCTCCGGCGGGATCTCATGGCGGCATGGAGAGTGCGATTGTCGCAACCCAGCGCTGGGCACGCCACAATTGTGGCGATAAGTCCCCTCTTTGAGGAGTGGCTAGAGAGGCGCCACGGCGTCCTCACCTTCCGCCTGACACAGGTCCTCACCGGACATGGTTGTTTCGGGAGGTTCCTGTTCAGGATAAAGCGGGAGGAAACGCCTGGGTGTCACCACTGTGTGGATCGCCCGGAGGACACGGTGGAGCATACGGTGGAGGTCTGCCCAGCTTGGGCGGAGCACCGCCGTGTCCTCACGGAGGCGATCGGCGGCGGCGATCTCTCGCGTCCGGCCCTGGTTCAGGCCATGGTCCGGAGCGAGAGTGCATGGGAGGCCGTCACCTCCTTCTGCGAAGCAGTAATGCTTGCGAAGGAGGAGGCGGAGCGCGCGAGGGAGAGGCAAGATTCGCGCCCTCGCGCCCCTAGTCGCCGCAGGAGACGCCCCGGGCGTCGGGAGTCGAGAGCCGACTTCCGGCCACCGTAGGCGCGGGCTTGCGGACGGTGAGCAATGGGTAGCTCGCCGTCCGATAGGGACCAGGCCCGGGTCGACGGCGCGTTGTGTTCCACGCGCGCCTCAAAGAGATGTCAGCACCAACTGACGGGGTCCGGAAAGGCCAATGCCTGCCGGGGTTGCGGGTTTGTCTGAAAGGGATATCGCGACCCCGGCACACAGGCAACGGAAGGAACACGGGTGGGTTTTAGTCAGTAAAAGTCTGACACGCCCTCCCGCTCCGCCCAGAGCGGGAGAAGTTATTTGATAATTTCCCATGCTCAAAAAAAAAAAAAAAAAACCTGAGTGTATGTCTTGTGGTTTTAATGTTTATTGATTAATTGTTATTGTTTGTAGCAATGAAGTTGTATGCTCAAGTTTGTTAAATGTATCTGTTTGTTTATCAAATAGAGTAAGTTGCAATTCATTAGAGAAGGTATTACTTTTGTTCTGGTTTTAGTTTGGTGGGAGTGAATATTGACATTAACAGGTATTTATTTGTTTATTCACTCCAAACATACAAATATCCTTATGGGCTAGACCCTTGCCCTTCCTATGCTTATTTTCTTAATAAGCATAGGATCAGTCATTGCTTTCCCTATGACAGAGGTAACCAGTGCAATTTGGTTGTGGAATATCTCAATCCCTTGTTCCCTCAGTTTAGAGGAGTCTGGGAGTAAGGCATATGCCTTATGAATAAGTATGAGCATGGAATTATGCTTTGTAGGGGGTCGATGAATCATTTGTCACTAGCCATTGTATCACAGAATCATTTTAACATAGTATCTTGTACTAGTATTTGAGTGTATGAGTGTAAACTTACACAATTTTGCTTTGTTTTAATTTTCAAAATAGCCATCATTTATCAATTTAAGTCAGATAATTAAGCCACCTAGTGCTTAGGTAAGACACTGAGTATCTTGTACATGTGATTTCTTTTAATTAGGTATATTTGTTTGTTAAAAATAGTAACTCAGAGGTATAGCCATGAATATAAGTATAATAGCATTTTAATGGGCTGGTGTTTATATCGGTAACAGATATGTGTAACACTAGCTGATAAGGAGTAATCCGTCAAGGCGGACTGTGCTTCCATAATATTATTATCCTTGATGTCAAGCTAGATCACACATGGTATTGGTTTAACATGTTATGATCATCTCATGCTAAGCATGTGCACGCTATGCCAAATATGTACCAGCTAACAACATACAATCAATGTTGTTAGGAGTATCCCGTACTCGCTGATAACAATCCAGTTAGTGGGGTAGAATCCCGCACTCACTATAGGGAAATCAGAAATCAGAAATCATTTATTTGCAAAGAATGTAGGTAACAAAACATAGTTTTGATGGTGTTAAAAAAGAAAAACAAAAGATCCAGTACATTCTACCGTATGGCATGCAACATTAAGCACTATCATAAATTATAATTATTGCAAATCTATATTAATCAATAAATGTCAGGTAATCAGTTTTTAATGTCATCATCTTGAAAGTTAAATTCACCGGCAAAATAATAGTCATAGTATATAAAATTAGAATCGAACTTATAAATTGAAATATTATTGAGCAATGTCATAGGGTGTTGTCATTCAAAAACTCACTGACAGCTTAATAGCATTTTTCAACTAGTAGTTTCGTTAATTTCTTTTTGAAAGAATGAGATGTTTCATTTTTAATGTCATTAAGTATTTTATTGTAAATAACTGGTCCCATATGCATAATATTCTTTCGTAATAATGCTGTTTTGAAACAGCCTGTATGTAATAGACCTTTGTATTGAGATCTCAGTAATGCCTGTCTTGAAGAATGATTTATCATTGTTTCAAAAAGATTTCGATTTGTTTGAACAAATAATGCTACCTCCAGAATATAAAGCGATGGAAAGGTTAATAATTTTAGGGATTTAAACATAGGGATACAGCTGTCTGTTGAATTAATGCCGGTCATTGATCTAATGCAATATTTTTGGGCTCTGAATAGCCTTTCTCGTTCACTGCAGTTCCCCCAAAATATTACTCCGTATCTTAAGATAGAGGCAACCAGACCATGGTAAGCTATAATGATGGTGTCAATATGAACTTTTTTCGACAAGTTGTAGAGAATATAAGCTCCTCTACTTAATTTTTTGCAGACTTCTTCTGCCTGCTGTTTCCAAGATAATTGGCTGTCAATTACTATCCCTAAGAATTTAGTAACATTTGTTTTGTCAATATTTTGGCCATTGTATTCAATTTTTAAAGGTTCTGGGTGCAAACGTTGAAAGTATAATAGAGAGTATAATACTTTTGGGAGTATAATACTTTTGCAAGTTTATGTATATCAAACAGACAATGTGCTGGGTTAAGTAAGGCTGTCTCGCAGCCGTCATGCTCGAAAATTAGGAGCATAAAGAACCACCTTTTTACAATTTCACCAAGGTCATAGAAATGGGACTTACCTCTTATGACGAGTACATACCAACGTTAGCTATGTAGGTACAGTAACATCGCTAAGTGCATCACGTGCAGCATTGGTAATCATCCAGCTCCAGCTAGTAACGTGGAATTAACGTTGCTGAGGACATCTCGTGTCCACTGGAGGGGTAATGGTGAAAATCGCATACCAGCTAGCTATGTACTTACATCGCTAAGGGCATCACGTGCCTCTCTGGCAGCATCTCATCTAGCTAGTAACGTGGAGGTAACGCTACTTAGGACATCTCGTGTCGACTGGGGAGATAATGTTTTAACAAGTTTGCAGCACACATGCAATAAACAGTGTTAATGTCCACCATAGTGCTTATTCAGTATCACGTACAAGGTGATCAGTTAGAGCCAAGCACTCTCGCACATTAAGGTTGTGGGACGCCTCTGAATCTAAGTACATCCAATGTTGGTCAGGATCAGAAGTGCTTTTGATGTATCTATGATGTCGTTGATGAGCGCCGCGGCCGTCTCAGGTTTCCACTAACGATACACATAATACGGCTCAGGTTTCCACTAACGATGCACTTAATACACTTTCTATCACATATCATAGTTAACATGTTGTTATTTTAGTAAGGAGTATCATAAAGTAAAGTAAAGTAAATTTTATTTGTTTAAACATGGTGTATATGATACATTGCATGCAGGATAATAATAGGATACGAAAAGTTCTAACATGTTCAGCCGCATATCGTGGCGTACAAATTGGTAGGAAGAGATGGTGCATAAACCGTGATAATATTCATCAAAATTACATTTCATCATTATTCATTAAAGATACAAAATCAATGTCAAAGTAGTCATTAAATAAATTGGTCAATAAAAATATGAATTACTGTCATTAAAAAAAAAAAAATCCAATTTAAAAAAATACAATTGATTTCAATAACATGTCAAAAATACAACATTGTCATCTCTAAAAAGCGAAGAAAAATTGTCCTCTTTCATAAACTCTGCTGTACTGTAATATGCTAAACTTATTTTAAATTAATATTTTTGACGAGAGCGAATTTTTCTTGCGATGTCAGAATGCGCGCGAAAAGAAAAGTGACAGTTCGGTGTTACCAACGAACGAGGAAGATAAAAAAAAAAAAAAATATAATAAAAAAAAATATAATATAATAAATATATATTATTATTATATTTTTTTTATTATTATTATATTTCCATTTGTCAACAAATCTCGGGACCCTGGGGTCCCGGACCTTTGGAAGGCGTACGAGGGGCCAAAGCCAACTCGCAGAGGCCCGTTAGACGTTTTTAATGAAATGAGGCACCAACCGACGATTATCCCTGTATGTACTATGCAAGTGCACCCAAGGACAACCCCCGGTTGGTGTAGGACTATTGCAGGATATGTAAACAAAGATATTGGACTATGGGTTTGGGTGGCTTAAGTTGACTGGTGACCTGGAACTATGAAAGGACTATGGCCCCTGCCTGATCAATGTTTTATAAGTACACGGATAAAATGGCAGGGGGTGACTTGCACACTCAATAATGGGCCCCTGAAAACTGTCGCTAGCACATAGTGACGTAGCGACAAGGGGGCAACACGTCCTGAGGTGCTTGAGGAGTGGAGAGGTATTCCACGGCTTTCAGAACAATCCCAGAGCCCGGAAGATGGTCAAGATCCCTACGAGCACTTACTGAAATACTTCCTTCCTCCGAGCACGTTTGCTCTTGCGAATCTCCACTCAAGCCGGCCAATTAAGGCAAGAATGAGGTGGGAGCTCTGTTCCTCGTCAGTGCTCACTCCAGCCGGCCAATAAAGGCAAGGCAGAGATGAGGAACAAGATTTCTCCCGGGAGATAGGGTCCGTGGGGTCGCTACTGCCCAACAGCTCGCCACATGCTGCCCTGCGGGTTTTATTATATATTATTATATATAATATTTAAAAAATATTTACAATATTTTATCTCTAAAAAAACGCGATGTTAGATGACGTGTATTAGAATAATACTAATTTGTTAATAATTATATTTCAGATCGCCGTGAAGTAAAATAAGATAAGATGAACATTGGTGTCTAGACTAAAGTGACACAACTTAACTATATTTTCGTTTGACAGCACTAAGATAGTACTGAATTATTAATTTAGTGAAAGTGGCAATTTTGCCATGCTGAATTTGACGTTTTTCACCAAAAATTTTGATTGTCTAACTAAATCTGACTCTTTGTAATAGCGATGTATCTTTTTTTCTTTTCTTTTGCTTATATCTCGAAAATGGTGTGTCCTATCGCAAAGATAATGATAATTTCGACCACCTTTACCCATAAACCCCCTAAACTGAAGATGTTGGTAACAATTTTTCATATTTTCAATACAAAAAGGGAAAAGTCCATATAAAACACGTCGAGGCCGCCACAAAGGCACGCCTACGGCTCTAAAAAAATTCACGGGGTAAGGAAAAACTAGTACCACGTGGAATCGCGATTATCTAATTCGATTATAGTTTTGTGAAAATTATTTTTAAATTTAGAGTTTTTTTTTGCAGAATAGCTTTAAGATTCTCATAGCCAAAAGTAAGGAATTTTAGTGATAGTTTAGTTCGGTGTACAAGAGAATCGGCACCACTACTCGTATTTATGTAAAACGCTTACCTCAATTTTATTGAATGTCTAAGTGTATCTAAATGCATCTAACACCAAATTGTAGCATTTTTATGTTGATTGTTATAAATATACTAAACAAAAATACACAAACATTCCAGACTTATTTCTTAACCGTACCTACGTAGTGCATAATTTTTATTTTATTTTAAATTCTTAAATATAAGAAGTTCCACATATTTTGCTTATCTACTTATATTTCAGCATGCAAAAAACACCTTATAATAAAATTAAAAAACACTTCGATTGTTACTATTGAGATCATGAGGATTTCTATACGGGTCAGTCGCAAAATTACCACATCTCAAAATGCCTCCCGGACGCAAAATGTTTATTTCTCAGAATGTCTCTTTCGCAAAACACCACTTCGCAAAATGTCCTTTTCGAAAAACCTTTATTGCATATAATTATGTCTAGCCTTCCTAAGCACGTAAGCACACAGATGACACAGATAATGAGTTGAACTTGAATGCTCACTAGAGTCCGAGGCAGGCGACATGCTGTAGCAGTTCTGAGTAAGTACCTCTACCTGCACGGTGAGACAATGGTGTCGTAGTTATATTCCGAACCTACCTACTAACATACTCGTATAAAATTTAAAAAAAAACAACGGTCGAGGGACCTCAATCACGAACGAAGTTCCTTCTGACGTCGTATGATTTCAAAACAAAACAAAATTTTCGAAGCCGCCATCTTGGATTTTAATTTTGACCTCACTATCGACTCTAGCACTCTTAAAATCTATAAAAACGATACCCATGATGAAAAATGTGAAAATTTTCGCAGCCACCATCTTGGATTTACATTTTAATCGCACTATCGGCTTCAGCACCCTCGAAAACTATGAAAAAGACAAACATGACAAAAAAAAAACTGTCGCAGAAGAATTTCGCAAGTATTAACGCTATTTTGCGCCACGGCTTCTGCCAGTTCGCTAGCCGCGTTAAAGAACTTAGTTCCATATTATTAAAATATGACAGAAGTCAGTTCACATAAAAACTGCAATAATTATAAAACCAAATACCTTTGCGCGACACAGATGGCTTCGGTGGGTCTCTTGGGTATGCATCGAAAAAGTCTAAAGATGCACAATATGCACAAGTGCTCACGCGGTTCATGCGGTTCGCCACGACGAGCACGGTGCGCTTGCCGGCCTTTCGGCGGGCGTGCGCTATGTTACGGCCTTACAGAGATGTAAGTGATATCACTTATGCCGTTGCCAGCCGTGGGTATGCGCGCCGCATACCCACGGCTGGCAACGCCCCTTGGAATTTGAGCTTCCGCACTGTTTGCCCTCACCGCGCCATCCCACGCCGATACCACTTCTGAAACCTAGCCTGTAAACTAATTTCGCAAAACGCATATCACGACATCAACGGTTCAGCTATGAATATTTCATCGAGATTGTATCTTGAAGCAAACTGCGGAGAGCCAAGTGCTGAGTTTTGTGCGCCTCAGCTCAGCAGTAACTGAATGTGTTTACTAAGTTTAGTAAGTGATATTAAGTGAACTGAAAGTCCTCACCCTACAGCAGAAAAAATTACATGCAAATTGACGTATTTTGTATTAATGGCCAGTGACTAGCGCAACCGATTCATCGCTATGACGCAACCGTCCTCTCTCGGTTTGTGTACATTACACAATGATCATTGATGGAGCAAGATGACCTTGGCCGTCACTAAGTAAACTAAAGCGCGGTCGGTAGAGAACTAGAGACGAAAGTAGCAATTGCAGAGTAACTTCTTCTCATCTAAAACATGTAGGTATTTAATTATTTCCGTTATAAAATCGTCCGAACCGGCACACACTTTAATAATGTTTGTGTATGACATGCCAGTATGGCTTGGTGACTTAGAGTATACAACACTGGAGAAGCCTTACGAACACTTCCCCTCTGTAAAAGTACAAGAACAAATGTTCTAGTACGTTCATAAAAACTACTGTCAAAACGATTCTAACGCACTTCGTAAATCCTTTTAAAGGTGCGCAGAGCTCCGTGAAAATGCCTAGCTGTGCTGTTAAATTCTGTAAGAAGCGTTCAAATACGTCAAACTTATACAAAAAACTGAATAACCTTCCATGTTAACATTTTTTTAAATATTTAGTCATGTTTTTATTGAAAGGATAATGCCCAAAAATATATGGAGCAAAAACCCAGAATCGATTAAAACGATTTATGTGTGGCAAGGTAGAGTATACATACTATATCCCAAATCCAATAATAGTTTTCGATTAAACCATCACCAAGTAATACAAAAATCGTAACTGATTGACTAAACTTTTAAAAATCTATGATATTTAAAGCGGTTTTACAAACGATATTGTGACGAATTGTGCGTAATATTGAGAGAGATTTGAGAGTAAAGAACATTATACGTATCTACTGATTATATATATGTATATAAATATAAAATATTATTGATATACATATTATACAGCGTGTAACAGAAACCCTATTGCTATCCTTAAGCACTAAAGATAACAGCTGGTATAGAGTCACTATACGTAGTTTCAACTCAAAATAAAATACTCTAAGAATTGATACCAAATTTTCGGTTTCATATGTTTCTTAAATTCAAATCATAACAAACGTGTCACCGCACTACGTAGGTCAATAACTTTCCACGTTACTTGCCAATATCATGATACATCTCCTCCGTAATTCAGCGCGCCTAGTACAGTAGTAGCCTACAGCAGGCGGTGTTCTTTGTCGGCGCGAACTGACGAAAGAAAAAACATGCCGACGCCGCCGCGCCGCCCAATGCGATTGCGCGCGCGCGCACTAAACCGTACCTACTTTACCATGATGTAAAAATTAATGCGTAATTATTGATTTACAGGTTATTCGTTAATATCAAGCCAGAAATTGCACGTAAAAACTGAGATAACAGAACTTACGTAAAAAATTGAAACAAAGTTTAGGTAGGTTAACTAGTTTCATCTCTTATTATTACTTATTACCGAGTAAACAGTAAAATGTTAAAGCTTTGCTTATTTTAGTAAATTGACTTACATTTTTAAAGATGGGGTTCGATGTGGTGACCTTGGTATTGTATGCACAAGGCCGCTCGCTTGTTCATGGACACCTGAACATTGCGTAGCATGTCTGGTGTAATGGTCCTGAAAGCGGCCTCAATCCGCACTTTCATTAGGTCCATTGTATCACACTGCACTGCGTACACTACATTTTTACCGCACTGAACTGATGCGCGTATCACAGGGATAGGAACTAGTGCACTAGACGGAGACGCGGACCAGAGTCGACTGACGATCAAAGCAATAACAAACAATAAAGCTTCTATTGCCTGCTATTCTGGTACTTAAATATTATTTCGTTAAATTTAGATACCTATAGGGTAGCTGTCCTATTGTGTGCACTACTATTGAAAAATATTGTTCAAGAATTCAAGATTATTTTAAGTACATCCTTTAATAATAATTTCAACTAAACTCCGTTAAAGTTTTAAGAAAATCTCACACATCAGAGCAGACTAATTACGTTATTCAAATGCAAAATTGAAAAATCATTTATTTTTTTGGGGATGGGAAAATCACCAATGACTCTCTTCCCGCCCTAGGTGGGACGGAAGGAAGTGCTTAGACTCTTACTGACTAAAAACCACCCTGTTCCTTCAGTTGCCCTTGCATTCCGGGGCCGCGTTATCTTGTTAGGACATTCCCGCAACTCCGGAAAATCTTTCATTTCAATCCATTAATGATCATATTATGGAGCCGCCTTATCTCGTTAGAAATCTGAATTAGAAGTTTTATTTACCAGGAGTAATAGAAACTACAGGGACTGCAATTGGTTCACATACCCTAAGACCCTAACCCAATAGGTTTACACACATTATGATGCTTTCATTGTGTGTGTAACGACGTAATCAGGGATCTGTGAGCAAACGATTTTCAATTCGGCAATAACAATTCCTGTTACTCATGCGGTCCTAGTACTTTTATTAATTTCTTTCTACATTTAGATGCAGTTTTGCGACATTTTTTATTATTTATTGACTTCATTTGAATTATAAAGACTAAACGTGCTCAAACCAATAGAACCCATGTACCTCTTCAAACAGCACCGACAGACCGTGAACTTCCGATAATTCTTTCGGTTAGTCCTACAGACAAAAATTATGCGTTCGTGCTATTATTTTGTAATAAAACAAAACTATTACCTTGTTGATAATAGTTTATTGATAATTATTAAAAAATAAACATATTTTAACAATTATGAACGGAACCCACTGTGATTTTATTTGTACTAGGAGTAGCATAAGTTGCAAAGAAATGAATTGAAATGATGTTTTGGGTTCAGTTGGACATAAATCGTTACTAAATCCTTTTTCTATTCTAAGTTCTAATGGCAAATAATAATGTTTATTTAAGCAATTAATTCCTGGTAGGATGCACGTAAAGATTCGATTTTTATGATCAATGCAATGGTACGAGCTGACGATTTTTCGAAACAAATCGTTTTAAAGCGATCTTCAAGAAAATCGATTCAATAGTAAGGTGAATCGAATCTCCTGGATCGTATGTGTAAACATTATTATGATATTGCCCAAAGTATTGTGCTGACAATCATAAACAGCGAATAGGTAGGTTTATCTATTTAAAACAAGATCAATTACATACATATGCCGCCGACACTTTTTAACTTCTCTGCACACTTTTCTTTACAGGAATATTGTTTTTGAATTAGGTAGGTATTTACTGTGTTGTGGGTACGATGGTAAGGTGGGTGGTGGGTGGAAGATTACTATGTAGATAATAATTATCTACAAAGTAATCTTCTAAAGGACAACTACGTAAAAAACCAACAAGTGTGTAATGTTTCTAAATATTATTTCGTTACATTTTGATACCTAGACCAATTTTATTAATTGTATTGTAACTAGTTCACAGACATCATCAAAGTTTAGGAAAAGTCAGTAATAATATTTTGTAAACAAAAAATAAACATGCGGAACCTTTTATTTAGAAATACCAGGAGTAAGAGGTTTATTTTTACTTACAAATAGTTCGCTGACACCGATCAGCTGACTTAGTGCTAGTGATGTGTTTATTTCAATTTTAAAACTTCGGTTTCTGGTATCAATGTATTAAAAAGTCTCATAACTTCCAAACATGTAAAGATAGGATTAAAAAACCCTTCCAATATCGTTTAATATCATCCAAAGAAGCCGTGCCCTTGGTATGTATATACCCTTTCCGTTACACGTTGTATATAAAAGTGGTTGCGGATTATTATATGGCTATTAACTTAATAATTGAAAACAACTGAATAGGTCTATGCTACGTTGTTTTATTGATTTTAAAAATGTTACATATTTTCTAAATCTAGGAGAACGCTATCAAAAAAAGCCGCTGGCTGTTGAAGCCCTTCGTGTCTTGCAAATGCAAGGTAGTATAACATGCTTATTATATGAGCACAACTGCCTAAAGTTCGGCGACCATGAATGCATGAACAAACGTATTATACAATTGCGTCTCTGCTGTTGTGACCCGGTGTATATGTAGCGTCAGGGTCCGACATTATTTAAAAAAACACAAAAGTCTTCGCTCAATCACTTATTGTTTTTAATTAAATAAACCTTATTTAATTTCACATTAATTTAATTTAAAATCACTAAATTAATCTATACTGAATATAAAAACTACCCGACAAATGATTACTAAGTGATTACGTAACGTGTGCACTGGGCAGCGGCCGACGAACGACTGCCGAGTCGCAGAGTGCGCTGCCTTATATAACGTTCGGAGTTGACGTGACGTCGTTCAGTTGTTCGTTCACCGCTTGCCCGTTGCACTCGCAGTTTACAAAATAATGACGGTGGCGCCGTCACGGCCATACTGACGTACGCTCGTCCTCGAGCGTCTTCCGAGCATCTGGGAACAAGACAACAACCTGTTCGTTCATCCTGACATTTTTTTTTTATCGCTAATCTCTATCTATCTTTAACAAAAGGTTTCAATAATGTGCTGGTCCGATTAACCCTTCAGCTTTCCACAACTACTATGCTATCTCATCAGTATTAAAACTGGAGACGATTGTGCTAGACCGGATAGATATCCCTTTAGCGAATGCTAGGCCGGATATCAGTCCCTATAGCCAAACATGCTAGACCGGATAGATATCCCTTTAGCGAATGCTAGGCCGGATATCAGTCCCTATAGCCAAACATGCTAGACCGGATTGCAATCCTTATAGCCGGAGGGCTAGGCCGGATCGCAACCCCTTTAGCTGAGTCATTGGACCGGATTGTCCCTTCAATGACTCTTTCCTACATTTTTTTTTTTTTTTTTTTCCTGTATTTTTTTGTTTCTCTCATTTTTTTTGTCCTACATTTTTTTTGTCCTAAATTTTTTTTTTTTTTTTTTTTTTTTTTTTTTTTTTTTTTTTTATTATTATTTACTTTCATCATGGTGTACAATGGCATCAGTTACAACACTTATTGACTCTGGTAAATCTGATGATAGACTTTCTATATTATCACTAGTAATGCTCAAGGTACGTGAACTAGCCGATATAGTGCTACTATTAGCAGATATAGTGTCGACATCGGAAAGTTCATCCTCAACGTCACCAATCACAGCTATGTTATCATTATCACGATCAGTTTCATGGACAACATTACTCTGGCTAACATCCGCCGTCACGTCATCATCATTATAACTTTCGGCTACTTCTATAAAACCTAATGGGCCGCGGGGTACTTCGCGTAAATTCTCATGGGCGACCTTGTACGTTCGATTAGACCCGTTAACAAGTTTCAATTCGTACCTATCGTTTTCTAAGACAGAAGTGATTTTATAGGGGCCTTTATACTTTGGGGTCTAATTTAGTCTGGTTGTGTTCTTCGTTTTGAAGCAACACAATCACCCACCGAAAACCTGTCCAGTCGCGCTTTAGTGCTATCGAACCGTTTTTTGTCATAGAGCCGACTTTTCGATTAACCGGGCTGAGGTTTCCCTAACTTGTTCGATATCTGCGTCAGTATCATCGTCGTAAGCAAAGAGACTAAGACTAAGGGGGCACGCTACTTTACCGACTAGTAATTCGAGTGGACTTGCTTTTGTTACCCTATTGACTGTACAGTTTAGTGCCAGCTGCAAATCTCCTAAGGCATCCTGCCACGACCTATCTTCGTTCACTTCAACCGCGGTAAGCATAGATTTTAACATGCTCATTGTGCAAAAAAAAACTGATTAACGTGCTCAACTTGACCGTTAGCTCACGATGATCCCGTAGCTATTAAATGAAGCTTAATGTTTTAACTCTCACAAAAATCCCTAAACTCATGTGTTAACCTTTAACCAAAACTCAACAACAGTGCCTGTTCGACTCGGCCAATTCTGACCATTTACGGGTTCTAAATTTTGAAATTAGGAAACTAATCCTCAACACTTTATTCTTTTAACAAAAGATTACTTCTACTTCTCAATGAACTGCAAACTTTGATTAATCATAGCAAAAATCATCAACCAGAGCCATGTACCATCGTTTTCCAGACACAATCATCTTTTTCACTAAGATCTTTATACACTTGGAAACCCACACACGAGTAAACCACTCTAACGCCACGGCTCTCCAGCCAACCAGCAATCGCATTGCTCTCACACATCCAGTACATGGATCAAACTATGGTCTCTCTAGACCCCGACCTCCGCCAGTCTCTACTGGTATGGTCACACACAATACGGCCGATAGAGAACCCTACTCGCGTGGTTCCCATAATTAGGCTTGCTCATCACCACTTGATCACCATCTACTTCGACTGGTACATGACCTACTGGCATCTTTTTTTTAACTTACCGTGAGTGTATTTGTAAGTACGGTTAGAATTAACAGCTTTTAACTTTAACGTATTGCGATCATCATTTAAAACTTCAGCTACATTAAACAGACCTCTGAACTTCCGATCTAACTAAATCCGAATTCGCTTTTTGTTTTCTAATTACACGAAATAGGCAACCGATTATTTTTATTTTATTTTTTTATAACTGCCTTTGTCCTATCAAATATTACTTTGCAAATAAGTGTCGGGAAGCACATCACAAAATTAAAACAAAGAAAACACAAAACCGATCTAGTTGGTGTTCGCTAATCGTTACGTTACATAAGATTAATTGTCCTGTGCTGAATACACGTGTTTGACCAATACCCGTCAACGTAACAATGTTATTAACTCGTTTGCCACTTAATTTGGCTGCACAAATGTCCTTAACTAACGAGCATTCAGCACCAGAATCGTAAACAAAACAATACAGATCACCAGATTGTTGTAACTGTCCGCAAACACCAGCTCTTTTGCAAGCATCTATGCGTCGCTCTTTCACTGGTTCAGCAGTACAAATATCCACTGTAGCACACCAAGCGCGTGTATCAGAATCTGTTTTGTCTGGGTCGATGTCAGGCAAAGTGATTGCAGATGATGAAACTGGTGTGCGAATGGCCTCGACCAATTGCATCCTATTTCGTTGCTGCAACTCAAACAATGCGCGCCAGTGGGAGTTAGATCCCGATCCCACTTCTGATGTAGCGTCAGGGTCCGACATTATTTAAAAAAACACAAAAGTCTTCGCTCAATCACTTATTGTTTTTAATTAAATAAACCTTATTTAATTTCACATTAATTTAATTTAAAATCACTAAATTAATCTATACTGAATATAAAAACTTCCCGACAAATGATTACTAAGTGATTACGTAACGTGTGCACTGGGCAGCGGCCGACGAACGACTGCCGAGTTATGTCGAGATGTCGCTACGCCCCCGTAAGGGGGCGTGGCGAGCGGGGTCAGGGCTTCGCCCTTCGCCCGCGGAGGCCATACGTTGACCCGTTAATACGGGCCCCTCAATTTTGTTTGCCTAAGCGGCTAAAGGAAATGACGCAGCAAAGTGCGTCTGTGTGAATGGTTGCTATGAATTTTCTGTAGGCGCGCCACGACGCTATATCCTTATAGCGCCGCTTCTTCACGACATCTCGGCGGTCTGTCCCCGCCAGGTGAGACCCCCAGTTGCCTGGGGGAGGCCCGACGAAGACGACCAGCGACAGAGATGCCGACTCGACGCTCCTACAGGTAGATATGTAGCTTTCCCTCGCCCCGCTCACAGATCTAGCCGTTTACGGATTGAGGGATAAGCAGTCGTGTTTGTGTGAGCGGCTTGTATTGTAGTGTAGCGCCGCTCAGTGTCAACGTGTTTCGCGACCCGCATCGCGCTCGCACGTGTTGTGTAGGCGTCTGTAGAGTGATGGTTGTCTGTAGGTAGTTACGCGGCGTACCTATGTTAACTTAGAACACGCCGCGCAACGGATGTATGAGTACATCTGTGGAGTCTTATTTTATCGAGTTAGCCGCGTGTAACCTGGGTGCAGCTAACTCGAGGCGTCAGTCCGGTGCGATGGGGTCAATTGTCCGCTACCAGGTCGCGGGGCAGGGGTCTCGCGTCAGGTGGGCGCGCGTGCAATGGCGCTATCTGCCTGACATGAGGCCAGGCAGAGGCGTCGGCACGCGCGAACATCACCTTCGCGAGTCGCCCCACAAACTCGTCCAGGCCCTCTATCCCGAGGTCCCGGTGGAGTACATCGTTCCTCACAAAGGGAGGAGCGTCGACTATTGTCCGCAGCGCCAGATTTTGCTGCGCGCGGAGCAGCTTGCGGTTCGACTCCCTTGTGAGGGCGAGCCACGCGGGGGCGGCGTACGTCAAGACTGGGCGTACGTACATTTTGTACACGCTCAGCTTGACGCGCGTCGGGATGCGGGATGAGAGCACTGGTCTAAGGAGGTTGCGGGCGACCCTCCCCTGTGCGGCGACCTTGCGGACATGGGGCCCCATCGTGAGGCGGCGGTCGATGGTCACACCCAGGTACTTGGCCCGGGGCGACCAATCGACGTCGACCCCATGTAGTTTCAAAGGTGGTGGGAGAGGCGCGGATCCGGTTAGCATCGCCTGCGTCTTACCCACGTTCACCGACAGCCGCCACTTTGACAGCCACTCGGGAAGGAGATCCAAGGCGCGCTGCATTTTGACCGCCGCGTACTTCGCATTAAGCGATGTAGTAATGTACGCGGCGTCGTCAGCATACAGCGCGAGCGTGGCGTCTGGAGTGGTGGGGATGTCGTCGGTGTACCGTGAGTAACACGCCGGCGAGATGCAGCTGCCCTGAGGCACGCCAGCCAGCACCGGGCGGGCGCCGGAGAGCGCCCCGTCGACCACCACCTTGAAAGTCCTGTGGGACAGAAATGAGGAGACCACCTTCACTACGCGACGGGGCGCGTCGGATGTGGACAGTTTGTACAGTAGGCCCTCGTGCCACACACGGTCGAAGGCCTTCTCCATGTCAAGGAATACTGCCACCGAGCATTCCTTCTTGTTTAGTGCAGTTGTAAGTAGGTGCAGTACCCTTGACAACTGAAGCGTCGTGCTATGTTCCGCCCTGAAACCAAACTGTTCCGGGCGCGGGGCGATGTGTTGTTGTAGATGTCGCAGCAGGAGTGCTTCGAACACCTTGGAGACTGTCGGCAGTAGGGTGATCGGCCGATAGCTCTCCGGCTTCGCCGTATTCTTCCCCGCCTTGGGCAGCATAATGACGCGCCCCTCCTTCCACGAGGTGGGAAAGACCCCCGTGCGCAGTATCGCTGTAAACAGGCGCGCCAGTGCCGCTACGGTACGGAACGGCAAATGGCGCAGCACTGTGTTAGTGATACCGTCGGCCCCGGGGGCCTTCCTGGGCTTCGTTTTTAGGATGGCGCGTCTGACCGCGCCGGGCGAGAAGAAAATAGGGCTCTCCTCGGGAGCTATCGGCGTTGCGAAGTAGTCTCCCAGGTGTTTCTCGACCGCTGCGACATGTTCGGTGTCATTGGTCGGGTTGGGGCGGAACTGACGCTCCAGGTGTTCGGCGAAGACCTCCGCCCGGTCCTCCGCTACGTACTTAAACGCCCCGTCGCTGTTCAGTAGTGGACGCACCGGGGCTGGGGTACTCGTCAGTTGGCGGCACAATTTATATACAGACGGCCAACTGTCCTCTGTGGCGTCTATTCTTTCCTCCCAGCCCGCGGCGGTATGGGCCGAGAGCTCGGCCTTTACCTTCTCCGCGAGACGGTTCAATTGCGTCTTCATGGTTGGGCATCTTGATTGTTGCCACTGCTTGCGAAGGCGCCTCTTGACGGCGATCATCGCGTTTATGTGCGCCGGCAAGGGCGGCATTAGCCCTCTCCCTTGCGGCAGCGTTGTAGTCGCCGCTTCTAAGGCGCTTTGTATGCAAGCAGTGACGTCATCCGCTGTTTGTTCTACATCTGCGGAGGAAGCAATAGGCCGAGTCGGCGTGGTGGTCTCCAACATTTCTGTGAAGGCCTTCCAGTCCGTCAATCGACGTGGCGCTAATGGCTTCAATCGGGTCGGCGCTCCGGATAAGACGACGAGTACAGGTTGATGATCCGACTGTAACTCGTCGTCTATCACTTGCTGTGTGATCTGGCAGCGTAGCCCTCTGTGGACCACGATGTCCAGCACATCTGGCATGTTTTGGGCTGCGTCAGGGTAATGGGTGGGCGTCTCCGGGCCGGACACCGAGTACCCGAAGGCTTCCGAGTCCGCGAAGAGCCGTCTCCCCCCGGTATTCGTGTTCATTGAATTCCACGCCGGGTGCTTGCAATTAAGGTCGCCGGCGAGAATAGTCGCGTTACTATGCGCGCTAATTAGCGCCCGCATCTCCGCCACGTTGAGGCTAGACGCGGGCGGCTTGTAGCACGCATAGATATTAATATCCCCGCCGGCAACATAAAGTTGCACACCCAGCGCGTAAAACGAGTTTAGCGACGGCAGGGGGAGCTCTTGATGGACGACTCTTCGCCTCACGAGTACCGCCAGACCACGGTATCGGACGTTCAGCGCCGACCTTTCGTCCTTGCGGTAGACATGGTACCCCGGGAACCTGACCCTATCCTCAGGCCCCAGGTACGTCTCGCTAATTAGCGCCACGTCGATGTCTTGATCCCGAAGGAGATGGCGGAGAGGGGCGACCTTGTCCCTAAGGCCGCGGGCATTCCAGTGAATTATCCTCAACGGCTTAGCCATCACAGAGAGATAGGAGTGTGGCCAAACCGTCGAGGATGACCGCCTCTATATCTCGGCCCTGCCTGATAGCTTTGATTAAATCCATCAAAAGCTTTATTGCGCAGGTTGTGAATTCTTTGTTTTGTTTGGTCAACTGTTTTTGTTGACCGGGCATCTTTGCGATTTGCGCGCCGCCACTCGTCGCGGCCGAGAAGCTTTCCTGCTCCGTGATTGGCCGCGACATTATTGCATTTTTCAATGCTTTGGTGGCGGCGCCGTGCGGCTTCTGGGCGAACCTACGAGCTTCCGCGTTCTGCCGCTGCAGCGATTTGTCGCTACTTGTAGGTTCGCCCGATAGATCTTCCTGTGTCACAACCTGCGCAACACTTTGGGCAGGGCCGGCCCTAGGGAGTTCTTCCTGTGTCGCCGGGGGGGCGGTCTTCCTACCCTTCCCCCCGCGATTCTTCTTCCTCCGCCCTGAGGAGGAGGAGGCTTGGCGTCCTTGTTGTGCGGGCTCATTTGCCGCCGCCATAAGCGTCGGACCCTGAGCCTCTACCATGGCCACTTGCGGTTGTGGCCCGCTCGGACCACGTCTTGTGGCCGTTATGGCGACGGTCCCCGCTCGCTTGTTCCGGGTTTCCCTCTCGAACACGGGGCACTTGATGTTGCTCGCTGGGTGCGTGCCACCGCAATTCGCGCAGGTGGCCGGCTCTTCCCGCGGGCGCGGGCAGTCGCGTGCCGCGTGTTCGCCCCCGCATCGTACGCAAGCGAGCGGGCGGTGGCACTGGTGCGAACTGTGCCTGAACCGTTGGCACCGGTGGCACTGGGCGGGCCCGCGTTTTCCACGCCAAGCCTCGATCTTGACACCACGCATGTACATAAACACTGTGGTGTCGTAGATCTTCCTGACGTCCGGGGTTTTCTTAAGAATGGCGTGGAACACACAGCCGGGTCGTCCTTGTGCGCCCTTAATATGGCGCACATACTCCGGCTGGTATCCTAACGCCCGGAGTTCCTCCTCTATCTCCTTCGGGTCCGTATCCGCCGGTAGGCCCCTTATGGCGATCTTCAGGTTCTTGTCCGCTGGCAGCGAATACGCGAACCAGGAAACTCCTGCGCTCTTTTCCAGGCCAGTCAGGTACTTCTGGACCAGCCTATACTCTTCCTCGGTGTCCGGGGTGAACCTCACCCCGGTCCCGTAAGGACGAGCATTTGGGGGCCGGCCCAGTAACCTGTGAATGGCCCGGAAGTGGGTCGCCCAGTTCGGTAGCGTCTCCACTACCAGCGGCGGGAACCTCAACTTCTTCATTCCTTTCCCCTTCTTCCCCTGCTTCGCCGAAGCTTCGGCACATGTTGCGGCGCCGGAGGGGGGGGGGGGGTCGTTTTTTGTGCGGGGGGCGAGCCTGTGTTTCTCGCCCCCGCGGTTTCCTTGCTTGTCGATGGCGGCGGTGTAGGTGACCGCGGTGGTGTGCGGCGGGCCGCGTCGGCGAAGGTAGGCGACATCGGTGTACCCCGACCCCGCGGCGCGCTATCGCGCTGTGGCCGCGGCGGGTCGAGGCAGTATCGTTTCGCCTCCTCCGACGCAGACTCGCCGGAGCTCCTCCTTCGCCGCTGGGGTCTAGCCTCAAGTTCGAACTCGAAGTTGAACCCCAGCGACGGTGTTGGTGACGCCGGCGACATTGGCCCGGCTGCTGCTCTGCCCGCGATGGACCGCGGGCCGGATCGCGGGGTCATGTCCGGGGACATGTCTCCGCGACCGGATGCGGCCGACCCCACGGACGCCAGCGACATGCTCGACCCCACACGGGAGGAGCATGCCGACATCATGGCGGGTGAGTCGCAGGCAGATGCACGGGGGGGCGCCGGCGAAGCGGGCGCCTTCTCCTGATGTTTGGCTGGCCGGTAAGACGGCCCAGCACTTCCTGGCCGCTCCTGCTCAGCCATCACCGGTCTCGCCAGCGAGAGGCGGGGACCGGGAGCGGCGGTGCGCGGAGCGGGCTCAGCTTGCCTCCTCGCGTGAAGCGCGGCGGAGGGCGCGGGCGGCGAGACAAACCGCGGCGGCGGAGCTGCGGGTTGAGCGGGGGGCGCGCGGGTCCGAGCGGTCGGAGCGGTCGAGCGCGGCGCGGGCAAAGCGGGGTACGCTGCCAGCACAGCACGGTGCGCAGCGGTCGCTGTTGTTGGTGGTCCGGGCGCGGGCGCGCGTACGGATGGAGTAGGGGCGCGCGCTTGCGGTGCGCGGCCTATATTAGCGCTAGGCCCCGGGGCCTGTGTAGGTACCGGGCGAAACGCGGGGGGGCGGATGGCCACAGCGTGCGGCCGGCTCGACGACGGCGTGGGCGCAACGCGCGCAGGCGCCGATGACGTCGGTGGGCCGGCAGCTACCGCGGCAGCTTCCTCCTTCTTCCTCTTCGTCTTCTTCTTCATTGGTCCGGCCGGTGGCGCACCGGACGACGCGACGCCAATATTAGGCATCGACGTCGCCCGGTCCAACACCGGACGGTCCGCTTGTTCCCCGGCATCGCGGCCCAACGAGCCGCGCGTGCCGGGTTTCGGCATCTTGATGGGTGTGGCCTCCGCGACCGCAGCGGCGTCTGCACGCCGCGCCGGGCAGCTACGGGGCGGCTCCCTCTGTGTCCGTACAGGTCCCCGACGGTGTCCTGTACCTACACAGAGAGAGTCGAGATTAAAAACAATGCGATCCGCGCGGAACAATACACTTGCGTGTGGACAAGATTGGTCTGTGACCACAAGCCAATCCACTGCCGAGTCGCAGAGTGCGCTGCCTTATATAACGTTCGGAGTTGACGTGACGTCGTTCAGTTGTTCGTTCACCGCTTGCCCGTTGCACTCGCAGTTTACAAAATAATGACGGTGGCGCCGTCATATACATGATGTATGTATAGTACGTTCTGGATCGAACATGCCGCGACTGTATGCGTCCTCTTAATAAAGTTTTCTCACCTAAGTCACCAATATTAATATGATGAGGATGTCGGTACACATCTATTTCGTAAGTACCGTTCTCTCTTACATGCTCCCAACAGTACGACCGTGCTATCTTTAAATGGTAGGTGCCTGCAGCGAACAAAATCAATTCGTGGTATGAAAGTCTTGGAAAATCTTGTAGGTTTGCTTGTAATCTCTCAAACGCTACTCTTTGCCGATTCATATTTTGTTGTTCCACATAATCTGCCAGCAGGTTCGGTTTATGCATGTTGGTATTAATTATGTTGATGAACGCGTCAGAATATTGGCTGTCAGCATAAGGTTATCTATATTCTCCATCTCTTTCACGAGTGAGCAACAAACACAGTAACAAAACAATAAACCAGTTATTCAACGCGACTTGCTACACAGAATTGTTATATGCTGCTGGGCTGTTTGGTTATGGTTTTATGCAAAACGAATAGCGTATTTATGACCTCTTACTTAAGGTCTATTTTGATGTTCATAAATTATTTTAATCGACTCTGGGTGTTTTTTTGGCATCCTTCTTTAAAATCGTAACCTAGATTTTGATTTTTCATTCGATTCAACCATGATTCAATATAAAACGTAGCATTAATCGAGTATTTCCCTCACATTGCTTCTGTATCGTCACCGAGTCTCGCTACATCTCGTTTTTATGTTCATAAAGATCAAAATACTTTTCTTTTGCATTATGAAAATATACGTCAAATCAGCAAAATTTACACGCACTTGACATGCGATTATGTCCTTTAGTCAGGGCCGGATTTAAGGCAGGGCAACAGGGGCCATGGCCCCGGGCCTCCACAAAATAGGGGGCCTCCACAATTTGTTTTTTTTTTGATAAATAAAAAAGTTTTGTTGGTCCAGTATGCGAAATTTACCGTTTTGTATAAAAACGATTATCAAAAAGATCAATATAAGGTATAAGGTATATAAGGTTCTATTAGCAAATACTCGAAAATTCAGAGCTACATTTCTAAATGTTGAAATTACGTTGAGAATGTACTTGGTGTTGATGGCGTCGAACTGCACTGGAGAATGCTCATTTTCGAAGATGAAATTATAAAAAATAGGCTTCGGAATACAATGACACAGAACCGCTTATGAAAGTTATCCCTACTTAGTATTGAAAGTGATTAACTCCGAGAACTGGATTTCACCGAAATTATCAATGTTTTTTATCTTTTTTTCTTTTGTAAATTTTCTAGTACTTATTATGTATAAATGATTGAAAACTATGTTTTTTTATTCGTCTGATCCAAAAAAATCGGTGCCTCCATTTCTTGGTTGCCGCAGGGCCTCCGCACCTTTAAATCCGGCTCTGCCTTTAGTAAAAATGTTAACGAGACTACCGTAGGGTTGAGGTCATGTTTGAAACCAAAATTGACGCGACGCGACTCGAACAATAGAATTTCTAAGAAAACTTCACGGCAAGTATAACAATAACCGGTGTCGCGTCGCTCTGTCGCGTCGCGCTGGTCTGCACGAAGCTATATTGTGCATAAGGCTTCTCCAGTGTTATATACTCTAAGCTTGGTGAAAACTAGGGATGTAACGATTCCGATGGAATGAACGAATATTTCGGTCTGTATTCATTAAATGTTCCAATAAAACAATTAAGAGTTTTCAATCTATTTATCTACCTACTAAATGCAAGAATGAACACATCTTCCATAAGATGTTATAGATAAATGGCAAATGTATTTGCCTTATTTAAGGTGAACATGAATTATAAAGCCACACTATACTGATAATAGAAAATCAATGGGACTAAACTGAATAATAATCTCATAAATAAGCGATAATTGGATCACTCATATCCATAATTAATACAATTTTGGTTACTTACTTGGAAGTTATGAGATCAATCAAGTAATTTTATAAAATGTCCGTTTCAACCGCGCGGCCACCTCATAGAATTTGATGAAACTTTGCCAGGAATTAGTGTTAATTTGTTACTTTACACACCTCTTTTCGTGAATTTGTTAAAAAAAAAACGAAGACGCTATGACAAAGAATAGTTGGCCGCTAGAACCGCCACTGGCCGTAGTCATCGCCCGTGATTACACAGAATCTATATAATGCAGATAGACGAATGATACATCAAAAGAAAGGCCTTAATTTGTTCAATTTGTTACAAAAATAAAATCGTCAAAACGTAAAATAAACAAAAAGTTATGCAATATTTAGTTTTCAGGTTATGAGTAGGTACCGTTATTTCACCATAAATATCAAATTAATAGAGGCTAATGTGTATGGACAATTAGTTACTAATTTGTTACAGCGAATAAACAGAAAAAAATATTAGAAAGTAGGTTCAATAATTTGTTAGAGTCGATTTTAGTTGGCCGCTCGGACGGCAATATGCCTAAAATACAATGGCGTTTATCTCGTTATTAAAAGTAGGTTTAAGCTTAGTTAAAGTACTAATCGACGGGTAACGTAACCTAGTTTGGATAAATACGGCGAATATAACTGCAGCATTCATATTTTAAAAGATATTTACAAAAAACAGTAGTATGAAACCGTATGAGAGTAGGGTGACCATGCATTTTCACAATGAAGTGAGACTGAATAGCGACTGTTGGAATGTTCGATATTCATATCTTATTTTTTTAGGGCGAGTGCTTATATAAATACATTTTAAGTTAAGGCATCCTGTAGCATACTTTATAAACGTAAAAGTCAGATATCGATTAAAATTTCTTTATTCAAAATCAACACAAAGGCAAAACAATCAAGTAATTAAAGTCAACAAGATAAATATATTATTATTACTATTATTATTTAAATGTCTTTGACAAATCTCGGGACCCTGGTGTCCCGGACCTTTGGAAGGCGTACGAGGAGCCGAAGCCAACTCGCAGAGGCCCGTTAGGCGTTTTTAATGAATTGAGGCACCAACCGACGATTATCCCTGTATGTACTATGGAAGTGCACCCAAGGACAACCCCCGGTTGGTGCAGGACTATTGCAGAGTATGGAAACAAAGATATTGGACTATGGGTTTGGGTGGCTAAAGTTGACTGGTGACCTGGAACTATGGAAGAACTATGGCCCCTGCCTGATCAATGTTTTATATGTACACGGATAAAATGGCAGGGGGTGACTTGCACACTCAATAATGGGCCCCCGAAAACTGTCGCTAGCACATAGTGACGTAGCGACAAGGGGGCAACATGTCCTGAGGTGCTTGAGGAGTGGAGAGGTATTCCACGGCTTTCAGAACAATCCCAGAGCCCGGAAGATGGTCAAGATCCCTACGAGCACTTACTGGAATACTTCCTTCCTCCGAGCACGTTTGCTCTTGCGAATCTCCACTCAAGCCGGCCAATTAAGGCAAGAATGAGGTGGGAGCTCTGTTCCTCGTCAGTGTTCACTCCAGCCGGCCAATAAAGGCAAGCCAGAGATGAGGAACAAGATTTCTCCCGGGAGATAGGGTCCGTGGGGTCGCTACTGCCCAACAGCTCGCCACATGCTGCCCTGCGGGTTTTTGTATCTCTCTTGGTCTGGCTCCTCAAAATAGTCCTGTTCCGGTAAAGTAAACTCTACCGGCACAGACCTAGAGTTTGGAGCGCGCAAGCCCCATTATTACTATTATTATTATTATTATTACTTAATACGCGCAACACACTCGTGCCATAGTGTAGAAATGTACAGTATGACCATTTCCTACAAAAATATTATTTATTATTTTTGGTAACGTTTAGGCACAAATTCGTTTATGCGCAGTACACTCCTTACTAAAAACACTATATCAAGTTATGAAAAGCTTATAAATAAAATAAAAGTACATATACAGAGTGGCAGGGACATCGACGCGATAACTGTTACCGTCCCTGCCATCTTATAAATGGCTAGTTTGGCAACACAGACGTTATCCAATGCATAACTTTATTCAGTGTTTAGTGGCAAGAGGAAAAGTGTATAGAAATTGTAAATTACATAAACCAGACTGTTTTTTTAAACCCTGTGCGACAAATATTTTTAACAATAGAGATCCTTTTTCTGGAATCGTTCCCATCATAAAACACCTGCGGAAAGTCAATGAAACGAAAATCTTATGAGTAAATATAAATACTTCAAAGAATTAAGAACAATAGACATCAATATGGCCGCAAAACGAACCGCATATTCGTTCAAACAGAGTACAACATTAAAAACATGCCTTTGTACTAATGTGATCATGGTCACCCTACTCTCATACGGTTTCATACTACTGTTTTTTGTAAATATCTTTTAAAATATGAATGCTGCAGTTATATTCGCCGTATTTATCCAAACTAGGTTACGTTACCCGTCGATTAGTACTTTAACTAAGTTTAAACCTACTTTTAATAACGAGATAAACGCCATTGTATTTTAGGCATATTGCCGTCCGAGCGGCCAACTAAAATCGACTCTAACAAATTATTGAACCTACTTTCTAATATTTTTTTCTGTTTATTCGCTGTAACAAATTAGTAACTAATTGTCCATACACATTAGCCTCTATTAATTTGATATTTATGGTGAAATAACTACCTACTCATAACCTGAAAACTAAATATTGCATAACTTTTTGTTTATTTTACGTTTTGACGATTTTATTTTTGTAACAAATTGAACAAATTAAGGCCTTTCTTTTGATGTATCATTCGTCTATCTGCATTATATAGATTCTGTGTAATCACGGGCGATGACTACGGCCAGTGGCGGTTCTAGCGGCCAACTATTCTTTGTCATAGCGTCTTAGTTTTTTTTGTAACAAATTCACGAAAAGAGGTGTGTAAAGTAACAAATTAACACTAATTCCTGGCAAAGTTTCATCAAATTCTATGAGGTGGCCGCGCGGTTGAAACGGACATTTTATAAAGATGTGGAAACACAAAATCAATGTCATACATACATGACAAAGTTAAAATTTCATTGAAACTGAAATTTAATTAGGTCCTTTTATTAAAATGGTCAATAGTTTAGTCAAGTGCTGATGCGTGTAAATTAAATCTCATCATCTGTTAATTAAATTAAATTGAAATGTGAATCATGTACACAAACATAGTTTTATATTATCCTATAATAAATCCTCTTCCTCTCTCACAGAGAGGAGACCCTTTGTCCACTCAGTGGGAACATTATAGCCTGAGCATTATACATTCTCTTGAGAGGTAGCCCTCTCTTTTACTACTTTACGAATGTAATTTTCCTGTATCTAGCGGCTCTTCCAGTTTCATTTCATCTGATGATCTATTTTCCAATCAGCCTCTCGAAGGCTACCACAGACCTTAACTTCCTGGAGACTCCTCTATCTTAGTCTGTTTAAAATGAATTTAGTCCATTCTCAGGAGAGACAGCGTTGTGTTCCAAGGCAAGCTTAGCCACACCTGTTATTGTAAACCAAAATCAACAAGGATTATGGTAGATTTTAAGAAAACATCTTGATTGTCAGTGTCTTTGAACCATACTTTGGCCGCACAGTTATTCAAAATCTAAAAGTTATGAGATATCCTATAATATTAGGTTAAGCATGTAAATCTACGCCAATCAAGGGGTGATTTTTTATCCCATATAGCCTGGGTAATGCTTTTGAAACTTACAAATGGACAAAATCTGTTTAGATGCGATCAGGTTATTAAAGACTAATGCCATGCAATCTACACTATGACATTCACCTCTGAATAGGAGCTTTATATGTAATTAGTATGGATAATCTCCAAATAAATTTTAGCAAGTACCTTGTTCCTCTATCGACCACTGCCCCTCGCAACCTGACTGCCCCCCCCCCCCCCCCCCTCCCAACTTTCCAAGCTAGAAGTTGCAGCTTGTCAGGTCTAAGAGGTTCTTACATGGATCCTGTATTGGTACTGGGTCTCCGAGACCTCTCGTGTCCTAGTACGGAGCCGGGCTAACTGGGCCCAGTATGGGGCGATTTATATATAGTACGTCCCCATCCGATTACCGAGTTCAGATGACTGAGCACTCGGTCATAAATTGGGCGAAGAGAAAACACCCATGCTAGTCGATGCCGTCACCTCTGACTAAAAGCATCGTAGAAGCTTGCCAAGCCATCATTTGAGTCCCATGCCTTGTGACTGGTAGCAGTTCGCAAAAAGCCCTACATATTCTAAATCCTGATTGAGATTCAGAAAATACTTAGAAAATTCACTTGTCACTCAAGCTTTGTTCGGACTTCCAGTCTGACATAGAAATCCAAAATTAACAGGCTCGCAAATTCTCTACCACTCAGTTGGTTGCCTCTGCAAATGTCCAGCGAACTGAACAAATGCCAAAAAAAAGGGCATGCTTTAAACTACCAATCTTTTTTTTTATTTTTTTTATTCGAAATGTCTCTTACGGGTGAACTATTTCATGAACAGCTACCCTTCATTCTTCTTCATTCTTGACAACGTGAATACCTCTATTCTTCAGGTCCAAGATTGGTTTACGGTAAATAATTTGGTACTAAATAAAAAAATAAAACAAATGCATTAGATTTAAATTACCTAATGTTAGAAGTAGCGAATGTGACATCTTATTGAATGGAGAAAAGCTAGAATATATTAATCAAACAGTTTTCCTAGGAATCACGCTAGACGAGAAATTACAATGGGGACCTCATATAACATCTCTTGCGGGGCGGCTAAGCTCTGCCGCTTTTGCTGTTAGAAAGATAAGACAGTTAACAGATGTAGATACCGCGCGTTTGGTCTATTTTAGCTACTTCCACAGTATTATGTCGTATGGCATTTTACTGTGGGGTCGGGCTGCTGACATTGAATCTATATTTATTTTACAAAAGAGAGCTGTCAGAGCCATTTATAATCTACATCGTCGCGAATCTCTCAGGGAACTATTTAAAAGGATTAATATTATGACAGTACCTTGCCAATTCATTTATGAAAATATTATGTATGTAAGAAAAAATCTACATATTTTTAATAAAATAAGCGATAGACATAATTTTAATACTAGAAATAAAGATAAAATAGCTTTTATGGGGTACTGTGTTAAATGTTACAATAAAATACCTTGTGATATATTACAATTAAATGAAAGAAAATTTCAAACTCATATTTAAAGTACACTTTGTAAACAAGCATATTACAATTCGTAAGATTCGATTCGCAAAATGTCTACTATATGCCGACGATCTAAAACTAGCTGCGCAGATCAGAACAGAGGTGGATTGCGAACTCCTACAAAAAGATATCGATACCGTCTATGAGTGGAGCATGGCGAACAAGTTGTTGTTTAATATTAGTAAATGCAGCGTTATGACTTATGGTCGTGGGTTGAGACCAACAAAATATGATTATAGTTTGGGGGGTATAGTGATCACTCGTGTCACCAGCGTTAAGGACTTAGGAGTGACTTTCGACCGCAGTCTGACATTTAGAGACCACGTGTCTGCCCTTGCAAAGGAATCCTTCAGGCGTCTGGGATTTGTCTTGAGGAACGCTCGTGACTTTCGCAATCCCAGTATTATTAAACTTCTTTACACCACTTTGGTTCGGAGTAAACTCGAGTCCAGCGCCTGTGTCTGGCATCCGCATACTGCGTCTCAGACACTGATGCTTGAGAAAGTTCAGAAGACCTTCCTGAGATTTTTGTATCAAAGGCTGTACCATTACTTCCCATTCATGTACCCAACGAATTATCTTCTAGGGGTGTTGGGTTTAAATTCGTTGGAGGTAAGAAGGGGCTTTGATCAGCTCACGATTGCCTGTAAAACCCTAAGCGGTCGTATTGACTGCCCTGAACTCCACGGACTTTTCTGCCGCCTGTTTGTGCCCGACAAATACCTTGGGCACCGTCAAAGCCGCCGTCATAACCTGTTCGCACTACCGCTGTCTAGATCTGTTGCTAGAGCCGAATCCCCAGTTTGTCGAACCCTAAGGATGCTAAACGCCCTCCTGACTGCCGACCCTGAATGTGATGTGTTTGCCGATGAATGGAAGAAAATAATGCGTGCTTGTCTGTTGTTTTGTGAGGGACAATATGCGAGGGTGTCCACTGTTGCATGTTAGTTTATTGATGTATCTTATTTATTGAACCATTTACTCAAATAATTATTAATAATTTTATCCACGAATTGTATATCTTTGAATTTTTTTTTTGTATTGTATGTTATTTGAATGCTTATTTTATCTTAATTTTTATAATTCTATGTTGATTAATGTAATTGGACCTGTGCCGTTTTAATTAACTATAAATAAATAAATACAAATTAGAGGATTATATCCAAGATAAGAATGCTTGGAAACATGCTGGTCCTGCTCCATAGGATAATCTAGAATCTAGACAAAATCAAACTGGTTGCTAATTTAAGTTGTATGAATTATTATTTTTATTATATGACATTGATTTTACATTATGTGATTACTTCCTCACACACTGACTTATTAATTGTAAAATTTTAAGAAAATCGTCAACTTTTACAATGTTTCTAAATATGTGAGAACCATGCATCTATCACATAAGTAATTAATTTATCTTTCGTTGCTTCATTTTTATTAATACTTCTTTTTACCTATTGTGGTAACGTATTTTTTTTGTTTTTTTAATTGCATCCTCTTCACATATAATTATGTAACTAATGTACGTACATATACAAAATATTGTAACACTTTTTAAAAGAGTAACGGTGGAGTTTCTGACCCATTCTTCTCCATACGAAAACTACCTTTTGGAAGGGGCGACTAAAATCAGTTAAATTTTTTGTAAACTTTGACGTTCAAAAGTGCCTTACAAGGGCCTATTTGAAATAAATGATTTGACTTTGACTTTGATTCATTAATAAAACATTGCTTCCACCTTATTTTTTAATTGACATCATCTTCCTTGAGTGTAAACAATAGAACTGTTTTGCATTAAAACAAAACAGTTATTATGTTATGAAAAACATAACATTTGATTTGAAGAAGCTGTCTTAAATTTTACCGATAATAAGCATAAAACGTACTTACGGATGCCAAAAGTTACCTGTGCACCTTTCACTGAAGCAAGTTTCGGCTGCGGGCTCGATCTGTCACTCATGACAAGTGTCAATCATAGAAGTCTTCAAAAATTCAACAGCAAGCAAATTGCTCAAATGTTATGTTTTTCATAACATAATAACTGTTTTGTTTTAATGCAAAACAGTTCTATTATGTTTCTTCAAAACATAACATTTGATTTGAAGACCTGTTTGGTATCTGCTGGTGAAAGAGTACCCGAAGGATGTAGACGCTATGTGAATTAAATATTATATGGAACGAACGAATATTTCAGTCTGTATTAATTAAATGTTCCAATAAAACAATTAAGTGTTTTCAATATATTTATCTTAGTAGATGCAGAAATGAACACATCTTCCTTATGATGTTAAAGATTAATGGCAAATTTATTTGCCTTATTTAAGGTGAATATAAATTATAAGGCTACAGTATACTGATAATAGAAAATCAATGGGACTAAACTGAATAATAATCTCATCAATAAAGGAGAATTGGATCACTCATATCCTTAATTAATATAAGTTTAGTTACTTACTTGGAAATTATGAGATCAATCAAATGTACAGACATTTCTGAATGTCATAGTAAGCAATTTTATAAAGATGTGGAAACACAAACTCAGTGTCATACATACATGACAAAGTTAAAATTTCGTTGAAACTGAAATTTAATTAGGACCTTTTATTAAAATGGTCAATAGGTTAGTCAAGTGGTGATGCATGTAAATGAAGTCTCATCATTTGTTAATTAAATTAACTTGAAATGTGAATCATGTACACAAACATAATTTTAATATTTTCTTAGGGGATTAAAAATTATCATATAATAAATCCTCTTCCTCTCTCACAGAGAGACCCTTTGTCCACTCAGTGGGAACATAATAGCCTGAGCATTACAATAATAATAATTCTTTATTTTTCGGACAACATACATACTCGTACATTATACATTCTCTTGAGAGGTAGCCCTCTCTTTTACTACATTACGAAAGTAATTTTTCTGTCTCTAGCGGCTCTTCCAGTTTCATTTCATCTGATAATCTATTTTCCAGCCAGCCTTCCGAAGGCTACCACAGACCTTATACTTCCTAGAGGCTCCTCAATCTTAGTTTGTTTAAAAATGAATCTAGTCCATTCTAAGGAGAGGCAGTGTTGTCTTTCAAGGCAAGCTTAACCACACCTGTTATTGCAAACCAAAATCAACAAGGATTATGGTAGCTTTTAAGTAAACATCTTGATTGTCAGTGTCTTTGAACCCTATTTTGGTCACACTATTATTCAAAATCTTGAAAGTTGTGAGATGTCTTATATTATTAGGTTAAGCATGTAAATCTACGCCAAGCAAGGGGTATCTTTTTATCCCATATGGGTGCCTGGGTAATGCTTTTGAAACTTACAAATGGACAAAATCTGTTTAGATGCGATCAGGTTATTAAGGGCTAATGCCATGCAATCTACACTATGAAATTCACCTCTGAATAGGAGCTTTATAAGTAAGTAGTATGGATTATCTCCAAATAAATTTTAGCAAGTACCTTGTTCCTCTATCGACCACTGCCCCTTGCAACCTGACTGCCCCCCTCCCCCAACTTTCCAAGCTAGGAGTTGCAGCTTGTCAGGTCTAAGAGGTTCTTACATGGATCCTGTACTGGTACTGGGTCTAGTATGGGGCGATTTATATATAGTACGTCCCCATCCCATTACCGAGTTCAGATGGCTGAACACTCGGTCTTAAATTGGGCGAAGAGAGAACACCCATGCTAGTCAATGCTGTCACCTCTGACTAAAAGCATCGTAGAAGCATCGCAGAAGCTTGCCAAGCCATCGTTTGAGTCCCATGTGACGTACTGTCGCACAACGGCCGACTTATCTTACACGAAAAGGTCGTAAACGTCGAGGACGCCCCACTTTGAAACATGGCCTCCGAGGCCTGGGGCCTGGAGCAACAGGAGCCAATCAGGCTGGTCTGTTCTTAAAAGCGGTCGGCTAAGCCGTTATAACACTTAACCTCCCCGGGAGGTAAACCGCTGACAGAGTGATGTTAAGCTAACTTCGTCGTTTTGCAAGATAGGTTCAGGAGAGCTAGGAAAATGTATCCCTCGCTCATCCTTGAATGTACGACAAATGGTCTGTTGTCGGAATGAATTAAATTACTAGAATATTTGCACTCTGAAGACTGGCTTTTGTGGCTGCTTATTACTGCGTATATGGCAAACATCTCTCGCAAATTCGAGTGCCATTTTTTTTCTGGTTTGGTCAAGTTCCTGACAAGAGTAGAATACTCTTTATAATTTACACCATACGAATTACAGATATAAATGTAGAAATTGTACATACGGTGACACAATGGGCGGTATTATCCCTAAAAGCATCTTTTGGATGTATAGAGTGGCCCATTTATGTGGGCTTACCTTTCCTCCACGGCATGTGTGGACAGGAAGTGGGTTACCTTACCCTGTGTAGAGGAACTGAGCTGTGGTCTATCAATAGCCTTTGGCCACCACATTAACTCTTGGCAAACCAATGGAGCAACCTTTTTTAATTTCTCTTGGTCTGCCCTTTTCAACTATTTTGCAGACAGGGCCTTGTGACTAGTATCAGTACACAAAAAGGCCTAAATCTTCTAAATCCTGATTGAGATTTAGAATTTGCTTTGGAAATTTACTTCTCATCCAAGCTTTTTTAGGAGTTCCAGTCTCTGAGACATAGAAATAAAAAATTTACAGGCTCGCAAATTCTCTATTCAAACAAAAATCTAATTTTGTGATGGCCCAGTGGTTAAGGCCTCGACTCTCATGCATGAGGTTGAGGTTTCAAATTCAGGCAAGTACCAATGTGACTTTTTCAATTCATATGTATTTTCTGAGTTTATCTGGCACATTACTGACATTGGTGAAGGAAAACACTGTGAGGAAACCTGGACTTATAGTTAATATAAGTCTGAAATCGCCAACCCGTCCCGAGCAAGCATGGCGATCAATGCTCGTGCCTTCTCTGTATGAGAAGGGGCCTTTGCCCTGCAGTGGGACAGTAACAGGCTGGTATTATATTATAAACAAAAAGACCTAACAAGGGAACTGTTTCATGAACAGCTACCCTTCATTCATTAATAAAACATTGCTTCCATTTTACTTTTCAATTGTCATCATCTTACTTGAGTATAAACAATAGGCTATTTGATTATAATATCATAATATTAGAAAACCACATAGATTAATATTTTGCGTTTAATAGAAATTTGCAGAATTTTCTGAAACCAGAATTGTTCTGAATATTAATATTTTTGGTCTTTGACTTAGCAATAGAAATTTGTGGAATTTGCTAAAAATAGAATTGTTCTGAATATTATTAATTTATTTATTCGACTTCTTGTTAGGATCTTATCATTCCCAAGCTTTTACATGGTTCTTTAGACGGCCTGAATCTTGTCAACAATATGAATCTAGGCCTAGTTATTCTTGCTATGATCCTGTTTATCATGTTTTTTAATATAAAAGAACTAATTCTTATAAAACCAGCTTTAACTAAATATACCTATTGTGAGTTTTAAATTGTTTAGTGGCTGTATTTGTTCCATTTCTAATTTTGATAGAGCAAGCTAGGTCCTGATGATCATAACTATAAGATTTTCTTAATTATTACAAAATACAGCAAAGAAAAATACAGTATTAACATTATAAATTATAATGTTGTTTAAATATTTAGTATTTCCTAATAGTTATAGAACTTAATGTCATATTTAATTAGTAATTTTAATGTTCTGAATGCAAATTAGAGTTCATAAGAGGTGCTGAACCTCTTTAATGTAACAACTGCATACCACATGAGAGTATTGCACTCTATTTTAATTTAAATACACTTCTGGATGGGTGTGTCCGGACTATTTCCAAAATGGAAAGTAGGATACTATCTCAGTGGGTAGGTTGCTGCCCAATTAACAAGTCCCTGTGGACGTTGCTTTAGCAGCTAGCTCCATCTGCACTAGACCCATATTAGAGATCCCAGCCAAAACCCCCCTCCGCAGGGGCTAAATAGTCTTTAGTTTTATTTAGTGGCATAAGTACTCATTTACTTCTAATTCAGTGTGTGAAACACATGGGCTGGGTGAGCATACCTACAGGTCTTCTTATAATGGATTGTTTTATAAGATGGGATGTCAAAATAAAAATAAAACTGCTTGAGTAGTTTTGCCTCCTCAAGACAATCTGTTTTTGCGTTAGGAATTACCTAATCACAATATTTTACACTGAAACCTTTAAGTTGTAGTGTTTCAAGTCTCTTTAGACATGACCGGATTGTTTAGAAAACAACAATGCGCTTCTGAAGTAGATACTAGCAAGAAGCAATTTAGAAGTTAGTTGATAGTGTTTCTGAGTAAGATTAGTGATATAATGTAGAAATTGTGTCATTGTTAACAGATTTAACACTTACTTGTCTACTCGTTCAATTGTAAATGCGTGGGCCCGACTTACAGGAAATCGTTTCGATCTCTTTGCCGTTGTTCGGCAGTGGGAATAGGTGCCTTCTTCCTCCGAGGATAAAGAGCATTCTTCACCACTATCGCACTTAGGAGAATCCGCAGGCACCGGTGACAATTTCGATTTAATGTGACCTTTCGATCTCCATTTCGGCATTTCGCTGGCTCGACTATCAGCGTAACACTATATATCACTTACCACAAGCACTATTATTCACTTTCTATAAGTTTTTTCTGAAACTTTACAATTTTCTTTAAAGAAAATTATCGAAAGAAAAATTTTCCGTACGTTAGCGGCAAAATTTTTAGACGCTATGATTGACACTTGTCATGAGTGACAGATCGAGCCCGCAGCCGAAACTTGCTTCAGTGAAAGGTGCACAGGTAACTTTTGGCATCCGTAAGTACGTTTTATGCTTATTATCGGTAAAATTTAAGACAGCTTCTTCAAATCAAATGTTATGTTTTGAAGAAACATAATAGACTATTTGATTATAATATCATAATCTTAGATATCCACATAGATTAATATTATGCGTTTAATAGAAATTTGCAGAATTTTCTCAAACTAGAATTGTTCTGAATATTAATATTTGACTTAGAAATAGAATAATAATAACCCCACCGCCGTATCTCTACGTTGACGTCGTGGTGGGGCTTGCGCGCTCCAAACTCTAGGTCTGTGCCGGTAGAGTTTACTCTGCCGGAACAGGTCTACGATGAAGGGCCAGACCAAGAGAGATACAGAAACCCGCAGGGCAGCATGTGGCGAGCTGTTGGGCAGTAGCGCCCCCACGGACCCTATCTCCCGGGAGAAATATTGTTCCTCATCTCTGGCTTGCCTTTATTGACCGGCTGGAGTGAACACTGACGAGGAACAGAGCTCCCACCTCATTCTTGCCTTAATTGGCCGGCTTGAGTGGAGATTCACAAGAGCAAACGTGCTCGGAGGAAGGAAGTATTCCAGTAAGTGCTCGTAGGGATCTTGACCATCTTCCGGGCTCTGGAATTGTTCTGAAAGCCGTGGAATACCTCTCCACTCCTCAAGCACCTCAGGACATGTTGCCCCCTTGTCGCTACGTCACTATGTGGTAGCGACAGTTTTTGGGGGCCCATTATTGAGTGTGCAAGTCACCCCCTGCCATTTTTTCCGTGTACATATAAACATTGATCAGGCAGGGGCCTTAGTCCTTCCATAGTTCCAGGTCACCAGTCAACTTAAGCCAACCAAACCCATAGTCCAATATCTTTGTTTCCATATCCTGCAATAGTCCTACACCAACCGGGGGTTGTCCTTGGGTGCACTTATATAGTGCATACAGGGATAACAAATTAATAAAGTCAAAGTCAAATCATTTATTTCAAATAGGCCCCTGTAAGGCACTTTTGAACGTCAAAGTTTACAAAAAAATTGAATTGATTCTAGTCGCCCCTTCCAAAAGGTAGTTTTCGTATGGAGAAGAATGGGCAAGAAACTCCACCGTTACTCTTTTAAAATGTGTTACAATATTTTGCATATGTACGTACATTAGTTACATAATTATATGTGAAGACGATGCAACTAAAAAAAAAAAACAATAAATACGTTACCACAACAGGTAAAAAGAAGAATGAATAAAAATGAAGCAACGAAAGATAAATTAATTACCTACTTATGTGATAGATGCATGGTTCTCACATATTTACAAACATTGTAAAAGTAGACGATTTTCTTAAAATTTTACAATTAATAAGTCAGTGTGTGAGGAAGTAATCACAGAATGTAAAATCAATGTCATATAATAAAAATAATAATTCATACAACTTAAATTAGCAACCAGTTTGATTTTGTCTAGATTCTAGGTTATCCTATGGAGCAGGACCAGCATGTTTCCAAGCATTCTTATCTTGGATATAATCCTCTAATTTGTAATATGCTTGTTTACAAAGTGTACTTTTAATATGAGTTTTAAATTTTCTTTCATTTAATTGTAATATATCACAAGGTATTTTATTGTAACATTTAACACAGTACCCCATAAAAGATGATACTTTAGATAATCTGAAAAATGGTTGATCTATTTTATCTTTATTTCTAGTATTAAAATTATGTCTACCGCTTATTTTATTAAAAATATGTAGATTTTTTCTTACATACATAATATTTTCATAAATGAATTGGCAAGGTACTGTCATAATATTAATCCTTTTAAATAGTTCCCTGAGAGATTCGCGACGATGTAGATTATAAATGGCTCTGACAGCTCTCTTTTGTAAAATAAATATAGATTCCAATGTCAGCAGCCCGACCCCACAGTAAAATGCCAGATGACATGATACTCTGGAAGTAGCTAAAATGGACCAAACGCGCGGTTTCTACATCTGTTAACTGTCTTATCTTTCTAACAGCAAAAGCGGCAGAGCTTAGCCGCCCCGCAAGAGATGTTATATGAGGTCCCCATTGTAATTTCTCGTCTAGCGTGATTCCTAGGAAAACTGTTTGATTAATAAATGATTTGATTTGATAATCGTCGGTTGGTGCCTCATTTCATTAAAACTCCTAACGGGCCTCTGCGAGTTGGCTTCGGCTCCTCGTACGCCTTCCAAAGGTCCGGGACCCCAAAGTCCCGAGAATAGTTAAAAACTAAAAATAAATAATAATAATAATGTTTTTTTGCCAAAAACAGTGATTACATTTCCTTATGGTCTACATTAATAACTAGGTTTACAAAAACAAAATAAGACGCAAAGGAAGCATTTTGCTTATGAACTCCACCCTAGGTCGAGCCTGTCTCGTGCAACAACAACAACAACTCATCTCACGTTGAAGTTAAGATATTTCTCGACGGCATGTAAAGCCAAGTCAGAGGCCCATGGGCGCCTTTAAAACTCTGACTCCAGTTTAGTCACTAACCACACGAAAAGAAGAAAAATAGAACTTTGTGGAATTTGCTCAAAATAGAATTGTTCTGAATATTATTAATTTCATTATTTGACTTCCCGTTATGAGCTTATCATTCCCAAGCTTTTACATGATTCTATAGGCAGCCTGAATCTTGTCAACAGTAAGTATGAATCTTGGCCTAGTTATTCTTGCTATGATGATCATTTATCATGTTAAAAAAAATAAAAGAACTATTTCTTATAAAACCGGCTTTAACTAAATACACTCGAGAGCAATGAATCCGGGTCACTTAAAGAATCCTAAAAATCTCGGAAACTAAAAATGCTAGGTTAATGCAATAAATTGTATTTAATAGACAATGTAATACTCCTTAAATAAAGGTATTAAAACTTCTTAGTTATTGTAAAGTTATATCATAAAAAAATCAAATTTGAAAAAGGGCCACTTTCGAAGATGGAACTACGAAATTACAGCATTTGGTTTTGCTTTTGTTTGTAATCTGTCATTTATGTGGGTACATAAACCATGTTGATAGTGCTCTATATTCATTATTCAAGCTGAAATTATGTCGCTTACGCCTGAAGAATGCACCAGAATACTTACAATGCTGGAAACCGGCCGGAGTCAGCGCGATACAGCCAGGACTGTCGGTGTGTCGCTGTCAACAGTACAAAGAGTTCTCCGACGTTACGAAGAAACTGGTTCTAACCTACGCAGACCAGGAACGGGCAGAACCAGGTGTACCACAGCACGAGAAGACCGATACTTGGTGAACACCATGCTTCGAAATCGCTTTCTCACAGGAACTGAACTCACAAATCAGTTTCGACGCCTCGGAGGAAGTAACCCAAGTGCATGGACAGTAAGACGTCGGCTTGCTGAATCTAACTTAAAACCCCTTAGACCTGCAAACGGCCCTAAACTGGAGCGTGGGCATCGTATTTCAAGACTAAGATATGCCCAGAGCCACGTAAATTGGAGTATTGAAGATTGGTCAAAAGTTATGTTCTCCGACGAATCAAAATTTATGCTCTACAAGCACGATGGAAGACACAGAGTGTATCGAAGACCAGGGGAAAGATTCAAGCAAGCATGCATCGAAGAAAAAGTAGCCTACGGTGGTGGGTCTGTACTTGTGTGGGCCGGAATTTCTTCTGAAAGTCGCACAGAGCTGGTGATCATAGAAAACGGCTCTTTAACTAGCGTAAGATATGTGGAAGAAATCCTCAATGATCACGTTGGTCCATTTATGGTCAATTTAGGTGAGGATGCTATATTTATGCATGACAATGCCCGACCTCATACAGGTAGGATTGTGAATGACTACCTTCAAGTGATGAACATTACTCGTATGGAGTGGCCAGCGCGCAGCCCGGATATCAACCCGATCGAGCATGCTTGGGACGAGCTAGGCAGATGCGTAAAACAACGAAACCCTCCCCCAATCACGCTTCGTGAGCTCAAAATTGCTCTCACAGAGGAATGGGAGAATATTCCCCAAAATCGTATAAGGAACTTGGTGTACAGCATGCCAAACCGCGTAAACGCAGTAATGGAAGCACGAGGAGGCAATACGAAGTATTAAAATTCAAGAAAATCGTAATAAAGTTCAAAAATTTCATGTTTCCTATTTTTGTTTTAACGAGAGATCAGCAGTTTTTTTCTTTATGTAATTTTGTGTTAATAAAATGTATGGTGACTCATATTTTTTTTACTTTCATTTAAGGAGTATTACATTGTCTATTAAATACAATTTATTGCATTAACCTATCATTTTTAGTTTCCGAGATTTTTAACATTCTTTAAGTGACCCGGATTCATTGCTCTCGAGTGTATATTGTGAGTTTTAAATTATTTAGTGGCTGCATTTGTTCCATTTCTATCCTCTAGAGATTCTGATGGTCCTAGTCCTGATCATAACTATAAGATTTTCTTAATTATTACAAAATACAGCAAAGAATAATACAGTATAAACATTATAAATTATAATGTTGTTTAAATATTAACATTGCTAATTATATAGTTATGAGACTTAATGTCATGTTTAATTAGTCATTTCAATGTTCTAAATGCAGGTTAGAGTTTATAAGAGGTGCTAAACCTTTTTAATGTGACAACTGCATACATGAGAGTATTGCACTCTATTTTAATTTTAATACACTTCTGGACGGGAGTGTGGGAGTGTTCGGACTACTTCCAAAAGAGAAAGTGGGATACAATCCCAGTGGGTCGGTTTCTGCCCAATTAACAAGTCCCTGTGGACCTTGCTTTAGCAGCTAGCTCCATCTGCGCTAGACCTATATTAGAGATCCCAGCCAAAAACCCCTCCGCAGTGGCTAAATAGTCTTTAGTTTTGTTTCGTGGCATAAGTAATCATTTACTTCTAATTCAGTGTGTGAAACACATGGGCTGGGCGAGCATACAGGTCTTCAGTCTTATAACGAATTACTTTTTATGATGGAATGTCAAAATAAAAAGAACACTGCTTGAGTAGTCTTACCTACTCAAGACATTCTGTATTTGCTTTAGGAATTACCTAATCATCATATTTTACACTGAAACTTTTACCTTGTAATATTTCTCTCTTTAGACATGACTGGATTGTTTAGAAAACAACAATGCGCTTCTGAAGTAGATACTAGCAAGAAGCAGTTTAGAAGTTTGTTGTTTTTCTGAGTAAGATTAGTGATATAATGTAGAAATTGTGTCATTGTTAACAGATTTAACACTTGTCTATTCATTCAATTGTAAATGAACGACTTACAGGAAATCGTTTCGATCTCTTTGCCGTACTTCGGCAGTGGAAATAGGTGCCTTCTTCCTCCGAGGATGAAGAGCATTCTTCACCACTATAGCACTTAGGAGAATCGGTGCACTCGTTCGCGCGTAGGGTTACCATCTGACAGGCATTTGCCGCATTTGACAGGCATTTTACGGTTAAGACAGGCGTGCGGCCGGCGCTAAGCTGAGACATGCATTTTTCAATCTTCTTACTACATACGAAAGGAATCGCCTGACAGTAGAGTCGGTTATTAGTAACTCAAGAAAACTTTAAAAACGATTCGTGAGAAGATGCTTAGATGTTTAAAATTATCTGTTGCGTATTTTAAGATTTACAGCTTTTTTTTACAATAGACGTAGACAGGCATTTCTCTGAAAAATTTGGCATTTTGTACATCCTAGACAGGCATCCTCCCTTACATAGATGGTAACCCTATTCGCGCGACAATTTAGATTTAATGTGATCTAATCTCCATTTCGGCATTTAGCTGGCTAAACGATCAGCGTAACACTATATATGACTTACCACAATCACTATTAGGTATTCACTTTCTTTCTAGTTTTACCTGAAACTTTACAATTTTTTAAAGAAAATTTATGAAAGAATTTTTTTTCCGTATGTTGGTGGCAAAATTTTTAGACGCTATGATTGACACTTGACATGAGTGACAGATCGAGCTCGCAGCCACAGGTCACGGCGAGTTCTGCTAAAGTGAAAGGTCCACTGGTAACAAAAGAGGCACTGTAAGTACGTTTATTCTTATCATGTCGGTAAAATTTTAGACAGCTTTCTTCAAATCAAATGTTATGTTTTGAAGGAAACATAATATATCTGTTTTGCATTAAAACAAAACAGTTGTCTGGGTAATGCTTTTGAAACGTACAAATGGACAAAATCTGTTTAGATGCGAGGTTATTGAGGACTAATGCCATGCAATGTTTTTTAGATATTAATGTATTGAAAAAAAACTACTTAGAACATCTTATAACATTCATATTATCAAAATACGCAGTATTTTATACTCTACTAATAAGAAATTAAATAAAAATCAAAGTTAAAAAAAGGCTATTATAGAAGAAATAAAACAAGTTCACGATTTACACAAAAACAAACTTCTGTTTTTGGTGATTAAATAAAGAAATCAAATTATGTAAATAAAACATTAAATTGATTAAAAATGTAAAAGCACCTCGAGCTTAATAACGCATCTGCAACGATTATTCATACTCAAAATGAGGTTATCGATATCTCCTTGTGGGATAAGGTCTCAGGATCGACAAAGATGCATGAAAAGTTCACTGTCTGTCACCAGTTTTATATTTTTCTTTCACGCGTGCTCAATTGGATTGAAATCCGGAGACTGCGGGCCAGTCCAGGGTTGCCACATTATGTTGCTGCAGCCACTAGTTACCACTCGAGCTGTATGTGGACGGCCATTATCATGCATTATGCATAAAATCTTGACCTGGTCACGGTATTTTGCAGCAGTCAATTTGCCGTGAACCCAAACGAGATCGGCTCTCCCGCCCATACCATTATTGTTCCACCTTGGTATGGATGGACTTCCTGGGGATTTCGCAGGCGGCTCTCACGTCCAGGTGTTCGCCAAACACGTATTCTTCGTGAATCTGGATGAAAGCCGAACCGGGAGTCATCAGAGAATAAAGCATCGTGCAGACTAGCGCGACGCGACACCGGTTATTGTTGTACCGTGAAGTTTTCTTAGAAATTGTATTGTTCGAGTTGCGTCGCGCCGTCGCATCGCGCTGGTCTGCACGAGCCTTTACGCTTTAGCCCATTGGCGATCGTACCAAGCCAAATGTTCATTTGCCCATTGTTATCGTCGTCGGCGATGGCCTCGTCGTAGTGCTGGAATCCGAAGTGGTCTACGAGCATGAAGGTTGACTTCGCTTCCAGCATGCCTATTGCTCTCAACATCTCTTCTCTGGTTAAATATCGGCGTTCCATGGTAAAGGAAAAACCAACAGTATGAATTTAATTATCAAACTTGTGAAAGAGTTTTAAATTCGATTAAAATAAATTTTGTCTTTAAAACACACAAAGACGAAAATTTATCGTGTTAAGGTTAATTTCATTTTGCCGCCTCAGTCATTCTTTTTAGGGTTCCGTAGCCAAATGGCAAAAACGGAACCCTTATTCGTCCCGGATTCGTCATGTCTGTCCGTCCGTATGTCACAACCACTTTTTTCCGAAACTATAAGAACTATGCTGTTGAAACTTGATAAGTAGATGTATTCTGTAAACCGCATTAAGATACCTAATACACTATTAAAACATCTATCAAAGTTACAACGAACTAAAAGAACTTTTATATTATGTTACTTGCTACTACGGAACCCTTCATGGGCGAGTCCGACTCGCACTTGTTTATTTGAATTTAGAATACAGAAGAGAAATGTGCCTGGAACAAATTGACGTTTATATGGCCAGTACTTTTAAGGTTATGATACAAAACCTGAAATATCCCTAGACAGTGTTGATGTGTGTTTTATACTTATAAGAAGATTGTTAAAAAAACCGGCCAAGTGCGAGTCGGACTCGCACACGAAGGGTTCCGTACCACCGTACAATATTTAGCAAATAAATGAAAATACTAAACGAAGAATATTTTTCATTTTAAATTTTAAGAATCGCAAAGATGAAGGACAATGACAAGAATAGGCTCGAATCATGCAGCGTCCGACAGACTTTCTCTAATAAAACATGCCTTAAACGCACACTATGTAGACAAGCATATTATAAGTTGGATGATTATATCGATGATAAAAATGCTTGGCTTAATGTTGGTCCTGCTCCACAGCCACTTGGGCTCACTAGTTAAAAAATTTAATGTTTGGAAGAGTTGCTTCCCCTTTTTATTTTTCTGACATTACGAACTTAATGTTTATTTTTTATTTAAACAAGTTTAATTGTTGAATGTTCCAATGGATAATGATTTTCTTTCTTTTTGGTAGTATCATTCTATTAATCTCTCAAATACATTGCATACTATAGTTTTGTATAATTTAGAAGCATTTTTTTAATTTTTGTGAATGTGAGTACCATGGAGCCGTATTTTATGTTATTAAGATGTATGTTGACTTGAAAGAGCACGGCAGTTGAGAGTTTGTCATGTCCACTTAAATGTCTCGCTGATGGTGGCGAGTGTGTTGGATCATTCGGTTCCCTACAAAATGGTTGAGCTGGATGGTGCTGATCCACGCGTCATGTTCGTGAACGGGCGCCGTCAGTTGTGACTGGTCATCTCTTATCTGCCAGGGCTTATTTTTAATGTTATATTTTGAATTGTTTTAATTTTTTTATTGTATATTGTTCTCACATATAGAAGCAACAAGAATAATGTACCCAGGATTGTGTAATTTTCTATATTTAAAAGAGTCTCCTTGGAGTTTCTTGCCCGTTCTTCTCCATGAAGATCTACGTTTTGGAACTGGGCAACTAGCTTCAACTTTCTGACTAACTGACCGACTATTTGACAATTCAAAAGTGCCTGTAAATGGTTTAATTGAAATAAATGCTTTGAGTTTTGAGTTTTTAATGATAATTCATAACAGAAAATAGTAACAATTATACAATTTATATAAAATCTGTAGAAGCACACCGCTGAAAACTCATTTTAAAAAGTTATTCAACTAATTGTCAATTTAACAACACATTTCATAGCTACAATTTCAAGAAGAAATGTTGCCAATACCAAAATAAAATAATATCGATACGAAATTGCATATGCAAATCGATTACAATATGTAATATAAATATGAATAAATATAAAGTATTTTTTTTTTTTTTTTGTTAGTGTATTAATTAGTAACATAGGTTGTAAGAATTTTGTTACTAACACTTATGAGTCTTGTTGCTCGAAATAAACGATTATTATTTTTATTTTTTTGACTTTGACATTTCTCGGGACCCGGACCTTTGGAAGGCGTACGAGGGGCCGAAGCCAACTCGCAGAGGCCCGTTAGGCGTTTTAATTATTATTAAAGTCCTGCCCCTTTTGTGACGTTTTAACTGTCAAGTTAGCGTTAGCAAATGAAGGAACACGGGTGGGTTTTAGTCAGTAAGAGTCTGACACGCCCTTCCGCTCCGCCTAGAGCGGGAGAAGTCATTTGATGAAAAAAACGTCATTTATCATTTTTTTTTATTTTTTTTTATTTATCCTTGAATGTCGCATGATACCCCATAGGTGCATAAGAAAAAACGCACATAAGGTGGATAAGTATGAGATCTAACCCGCGTCACTCACCGTCATCGATTCGGTGGGGTTTGACGGTTTTGGCAAACTGTCTCCGGTCCGGAGACATAGAGCCTGTGTGTTCTTTTAATAATAAATACCTACCGTTTAGTTATATTTATGAATAATATTATAAAGTGATGTAATAATTTTATTAAAAATAATCCGATGATCGATACTGTTTAGAATAGTTTATTCCTAATACCTTATAATGTTATTATAGTAGTGGCAACACTTGATGTAAAATAACTTGTGTTTTGTCTGTGGTCCTTGTCATTGTCAAAAAGAATAACATGTGTTTTTTTTATATTCTAATCTAAGTATGTTTTTAATGTATATTTTTAATATAAAAACATTTATATACGACGATAATCTGCTAAAAGTCATTCATTTAATTAATCACTTAATAGTTTCTCTTTCATGTTATCGTTAAAATCAGAAGTATTAAGTGGTCAACTTTAAAGCACTCTAACTTTTTTGGTGTACTTCCAATATAAATCTAATTATATTATCAAATTCTATAATTATTTTCCCTTTTTATGAAATATAGTTCATCTCTGTCGGTTCTGGCCGAGTCTTGTAGGAAACTTTGGCATTCTCCTTTGTATTGGATAGTACATAGAAATATCCCTAGACAGTGTTGATGTGTGTATATTGGTGGTAATGTGGTTTGGACGACCACTGCACCAAGAACCCATATCCTTCCATGATTTAGCTAGCCTGTATCTTCGAGGGTAATAACAAACTTGTCTCGTATTTATTACTAACAGTGCAAATGCCACTCAATTTCGAAATATAGTCTGTTTCAAAAGTATCTTATGAAAATGTGAACAAATGTATCAGAAAATGTAATGTGCTTGCAAATTGTTAGTGCCACTTCCAAATTGAGTACCTTCTTTGAGTACCTACCTATTTTAATAATTTAACCCGAAATTCCAATTTAATATCACCTTAAACATCATCAATTTTTGTCCACGATTTATTTATTATAATTTAATAATAATATTCTAATTTATTGTTGGTAAAAGTGGTGAGAAATAAAGTTGAATCTAAATACAGATGAATGTGAAGCAAATTTCCTATAGCGTAAGAATTTTATCTGAACAGGTTTTTTTTTACACTTTCATCAGATACTTTTGGAACAGTCCATGCCGAACCTACTACCGTTGCTTCTGAAATCTGAACGTTAGATACTGATGAGGGACACAGGCACACTACAGGTGTCCCGACCTGATGCCTAATACAGGACAGACTCTCAAAGACGTCACGTCTTTGAGATTCTGTCCTGTATTAGGCTTTGGGCTCTCAAAGACGTGAAAATATTAATCTTATATAATCTTTTGCGTCTCAATAACCTTTAAGATCTAGGTATCATCCTCGGGGCAAGTCAACAGAATAAACGCACAGAAAAGCTCTGAAGTCAAGAGGTTGATAAAAATGGGAAACAGAAGAGGAGAAAGAATGCTGCCTCCAACTGAACCCCAGTTTCCAACTTTTCCAAGTCACACCAACTCTTAGAGTAATAGCCCCAACTTATGCCAACTGCTAATGTTCTTGTAAGTAAGAAGCCATCCACCCCGGTTCTTCGTTAGCGAACATAATATGGCACAGAATGGCCATCAAAATGTCGTGCACGTAACGCCACGTCACGTCGTAACCGTATTGAAACAAGCTTTGCCCAGGCCTGAATCCAGATTGAAGTAAGTTATGGTGAACAAAACTAGATAATTATTTATGTACCGGCCTCATCAAGCACATTGGAAAGGCAAGAAAGTAAAGTTTGGCGGAAGGGAAACAAATTTCCTCTGACATACTCATTTGTTACTTACCCAGTGCCAGTCTTGTCACTTTGCCACACATCCATCTCAACTATTTTTAAACCAAGCAATCTTTTTTCATCAGACTTCTATACAGTTTTTTCACGGACTTGTAGATTTTCCCCTTTACCTCGAGGGGCATCCGCGAATCGCAAGTTGTTCCTGTGACCTTTCCCCATTTCATCCAGCCTGAGTTGAGTGCCGGTGCGTTACGTCTCCATTTACTTCGCCCTTCCCTTGAACAAGTGATCTGACATTGAAGATTATTTTCATTTATTTACAAAACACAAAAAATGCCATTTAACGCGTGAGACTTCTTTCCGTATGTTATTTGGGTAAACGTCGGTATAAAGATAAATCGCGAGTTTCACCGAATTTCGAAATATCAGTTTTGAAGCGGCCAACCAGTAACCACCGCAATCTTCATTTTTAGTTTCTTAATCGAGCGGTTGCACAAGGTGTTGGTTGAATGCAGCACCAAACAACACTGTTCGATTTTCTTCGGAAAAACTGTTTCGAAAGCTACAGGGTCGATCGCACAAACTTCTATATAAACGTGAAGGCTACCACCGCAAGCAACTAGGGCAGACGCGACCGAGTGCGTTCATGTTCGGAGCCTATTATACTATACTAGACCGAGTAAACCTTCTACTAGAATATTTCCTCAAGCGAATGTACCCAAGGTGCGACTTGCCTTCAATTCTCTTCGAGTAATCTGAAAGTTATTATTATTATAATTAACCATTTATACTTTGTTTTTTATCAAATTAATATCAACATAAATCACGCCGTGCCGCCCGTAGTCGTGACAATTGAGGTCAATTGTTTACATTGTTTGCAAAACTACGTTTTGTCGAGTAGGTACAAGTGCGTCGACGTCAATGATTTGAGCCCCCTTCCGCCCCCTCCTCTCGTTAACTCCGCATCCCTTCCACCACCTTGCCATTCTCCGCATCGTCAGCTGATCGCGGCCAGACTCACTGCCCAAACACTTCCTTACTGCTTTGTTGTGTTTGTTTCGAAAGCTTATTATAGCGGAGTATGAATGTTAAAGAAATATTATTCACAATTTTCAAAAAGCATTCGTCATAAACTCATAATGGTCTCAATACGGACACCTTAAAAAGCCAGAAAAACAAGAATCAATACAACACTAGTGTTTCAAAGTCATGTCGACAGACAGATTAGGAGTGGGGTCGGTCGGACAGAGGGGTATGTATGGCACCGCGGTGGAGAGGCGGGCGCGGGACGGCTGGCGGCAGTGACGGAGATGGCACAGTCCCGCACAGGCCGCCTGCCCACCCACATGTGTTGCCATGCTCGGCGGAGCGGACGCGCTCTCAGCTGTTGTTTGTCGCGCACTCGCGCCCGGCTAGTGTTGTGTTTAGGGGCCCCGTACCCGTTACGAGTGCCCATGTGTTTGTGATTGATGCTGCGCTCCGCGACCACGGGTGGCATGGTGGGCCTGCCACCGCCGCCTCACGCAAGGCTCTCGCTGTTCGACTCGTGCCACCGTAAGATCAGACTTATTGGCGGCGGACCAGTCGCCTTCCTAGGAGGACTTGTCGCGTGAGTCATTTGGTTCAAAGCTCTTATGAACGTTTTAATTTAATTTTGAACATCTAGATCTGAATAAAATAGATAGTCAGTAAAATATTAATCTTTAGGACATCGTATTTTGCCCTCGTAAGTTAAAAACGGATTCTCTAAAAAATTTAAACACTTTCGAGAAATTCCCCATTAGGATCTAGTCAAACCAGGGCCGAATTTAAGGGAGGGCAACAGTGGCCATGGCCCCGGGCCTCCACAAAATAGGGGCCTCAAAAATTTGATTTTTTTTATTTAAAAAAAAGTTTATTTGGTCCAATACGCTAAATTTACCATTTTGTATAAAATCGATTATCAAAAAGATCAATGTAAGGATCTTCTATTAGCAAATACTCGAAAATTCAGAGCTTCATTTCCAAATGTTGAAATTACCTTGAGAAAGTACTTGGTGTTGATGATGTCGAAATGGACTGGAGAATGCTCATTTTCGAAGATGAAATTATAAAAAATAGACTTCGGACTACAATGACACAGAACCACCTATGAAAGTTATCCCTACTTAGTATTGAAAGTGATTTACTCCGACAACTGGATTTCACCGAAATCATCAATGATTTTTCGACGAAAAAAGCTGGCAAAGTTCCATTCGCCTAACATTTATCTTTTTTTCTTTTATATATTTTTAGTACCTATTATGTATAAATGATTGAAAACTATGTTGTTTTTTTCGTCTGGTCCAAAAACAAAATCGGCGCCTCCACTTCTTGGTTGCCCCAGGGCCTCCACACCTTTAACCGGTAAAGTACTGCGGCACTCAAAGCGTGTCTTAGCGCCCATTCCCTCACGGACCGGTGGCACCGAATGAGTGCCACTTGAGATCGCGACAAAAAACATTATTTCTACTCTAAAATAAGGTCTAATCTCGTCTGTGGGTGGTTTCACTCTATAGCCAGATAGATATTCTCGTCTACAAAATTATTCATAACAAAAAATATGCACGAATAAAAATTAAAAAAAAACGTTTTTCCTGACAATTTTCATACTTCAAAACTTTTCCTGTAGGAAAATGCTCTGCGTCGAAAAAAATTAAAAATTAAAAGTTTTTAGAAGGCATGTGGCGACATGTGGCTATATTTTCATTTATACGTAGTTATTACACCGTTGTACATAATATTTTCACGACATTGCATCATAAAATCATATTTTTGAATATTTGAATGTTTCGCGAAAAAACCGTTACGACGCGAAATTCTCGCGCCAAAAAACATTATTTCTACTCTAAAATAAATGATAATATTGTCTGTGGGTGGTTTTACTATTTGGCCAGACTGATATTCTAGTCGACTAAATCATTCAAAACAAAAAATATGCACGAGGCAACATTTAAAAAAAAAAGTTAATACTGACATTTCGAATATTCTTCTGTGGGAGCATGCTCTGCATTTTATAAAAAATTCTAGGTTAGTTCAGAGGTTGATATTTTTGTTTATTTCCATAAAAATGAGGTAAGTATTTATAGTAATAAAATAATATAGTTATTTTGACTAATAATAAAATTCTAAAAAATAAAATACTACGTCAAATCAGATTATTTCCCTCCTCAAGAAAATCTTATCATTTTACAATTATAGTGATACATTTTTACGAGATATAGGTAGCTATCAGTCAATAAAGGTCTAGGTAGTATCCTAGTAACATTTTTTATTAGAAACTACTCAATATAACTATGATGAGCATTTACAAAGTCATGCGTTGTAATACGCAAATTCACTAAAAACAGCTCCGCGCGCTATGAAGTTTGTGTTTGAATATCATGAAAATATTACATAGGACTCTCAAAATAATGGTGTTTTTTGATAACTTATCTATTCATAATGTAACTTGCAAAATTTCGTGTTCATCTGTAGCGTATTTTTATCAGAAATAATCAAAACACAGCAACAAACACACTTTCAGCCGGTTATCTGATAACATCATGTTATTATAAATACAATTCTCGTAACATGAGTATCGCTTACGCTTCATAATATGGTCTGTTCATTCACGAAACAAAAACAGTTTACATTATGAGCCTACGGCCGATAACAACAGCAGGCGAGCATTTTTTGTGAGCAAGGTCATAAACATGTCACGCCGGCGATAACGGGCGGTGCTTGAGTGTGATGACGTCACCGCGCTGACCGTATTTTACCGGATAAATCAAACTAATCATTATCTTGGTCGGTGGGTCGTCTTAGATTTTTATAATGTTAACTAAGTAACTAGTAGGTAATCAGCATTCTCAGAAATCTATAATATACTTAACACATCAACACTGTCTAGGGATATTTCAGGTTTAGTATCATAACTTTAAAAGTACTGGCCATATAAAAGAGGCCATATAAACGTCAATTTGATCCTGGCACATTTCTCTTCTGTATTCTAAATTCAAATATAAAAAAAGAATGACTGAGGCGGTGAAATTAAATTACCTTTATCACGAGAAATTTTCGTCTCTGTCTGTTTTAAAGCAGGGACTGAAAGAGGTTACAGTTAAAGGTTATATTAATACCACAAAATATACCAGTACCGGTTTAATTTTTAAATAAACGTTGGACTAAACCGTTATTTACCTTTATACGATTTCGGTACCGAAAAACATGTGAGATGGCTCAGCGCGGGTGCGGGGGGGTCGAACACGTTAGAACTTGTGTATTTTGTACATTTTGTTTGCTGTAATCTTTTAGATATCTCTTTGTTTGTTTATCAAGGTTTCATTTATAAATTTTTAGGGACTGCTACCGATACATTTCAATCAATCAATCAATCAGTTTATTTGTGAAACATAGGTATTACATAGGTGTTACATAAATAGGTGGTGCGCTATGTTTTGTCATAATTAAGACATACAAATTTATAAGTGACCCATTAGGTGTCATTACACTATGACATTAAAAAAAAAAAAAGAATAATCAAATACAATAAAATTAATAAATAGTCATAGTACTTCTTATCAAAAGGTACAAAATGCATTATTTTAATAATTGGTCGTTCAAAAATTCGTCTACATTATAATAACATTTGTCAATTAATAATTTGATAAGAGCTTTTTTAAACTTATTTAATGTCATGTTTTTTATGTCATCAGGAATTTTATTAAACACTTTAGGTGCCATACCAAAAAAACTTTTCCGCATCAATGCGGTCTTACATTTTAGATGACATAGTTTATTTACGTATTGGGCACGCAATGGAGTTTTTTTAGAAGAAGATATTTTTTCAAATAATTGCGTGTTTCTTTTCACAAACAACGCAGTTTCCAATATATATAATGCTGGAAGGGTAAGTATTTTTAAAGACTTAAAATAGGGTCTACAGCTATCCGTTGTTTTTAAATTACACATTGCTCTGACACATCTTTTTTGCATCTTAAATATAAGCACACGGTCAGTCGACTGCCCCCAAAAAATTACGCCATATCGCAAAACAGAAGCTACAAGTCCGTGGTATGCTACCAGTAACGTATCTTTATTCACCTTTTTTGATAATTGAAAGAGTGCATAAGCAGATTTACTCAGGCGTTTACAAAGTTCTTCTATCATGGGTTTCCAAGTAAGCTTACTGTCGATGGTAACACCTAAAAACTTAGCACTATCAACTTCTTCTATTTTGTGGTTATTATAATTTACATGAATATTTGGATGTGGTTGCCGCTGATGAAAGTGCATCACCTTAGTTTTATTTAAATTAATTACAAGATTATTAGTATTCATCCAACGGATAATATTGAGTAGGGATTCATTAATGTCATTTTGATAGGTTGTCACATTATTGCATTTAATAACAGCTGTGCTATCATCGGCAAATAGGATCATTTTGTGTCGTATTATTTTTGGCAGATCATTTATATATATCAGAAATAATAACGGCCCCAACACGCTACCTTGGGGCACGCCATATCTTACGTGTCTTGGTTTTGATTTATATATGATCTGCATTTTAGTCTTATGACATATTCTAGATATTTCCGTGAATTGATATCTGTCACTAAGGTATGATTCAATGAGTTTCAGAACATTGCCCCTTATGCCATATCCATGTAATTTTTGCAGTAATATCTTGTGATCTACGTAATCAAATGCCTTAGTCATATCAGTAAAGATTGCACATACTGGATTATTTTTGTCAACTGATGTCATAATATGAGATAATAAATCGTACAGTGCCCTATTAATACTATGATTTTTACGAAATCCTTTTTGTTCCTTGCAGAATAGGTTGAACTTTTCAAAGTACATATAAATTGAATTGTAAATTACTTTTTCAAATATTTTTGAAAGTACTGGGAGTTTTGCTATCGGCCTATAGTTTTTTACATCTGTTTTGTCGTTTCTTTTAAATAGAGGTTTAATTATAGCTTTTTTTAGACCTTTCGGAAATATGCCATCAGTGATGCATAAATTAATTATGTGTGCGAGAGGTGGCGCTATAACATCTTTAACATATTTAATAACTCTAGTAGATACACCATCATAACCAATTGTATTTGTATTTTTTAGATTGTCAATTATTTTAATGATGTCGGTCGTCGAAATAGGTAACATAAATAGGGATTGCGCTGTCAAATTTCCAATATTATTTTGCTTAGTCAACTTCATGTCATTTTGTATATTTTTTTCAATTTCGTCAACAAAGTAGTTATTGAATTCATTAGATATGTCAATAGGATTCGTTACAGAGAGTTGATCTTTTTTTATAGCAGTTATTGTATCATGTGGCAAACTTGATTTAGATTTATTTATTATATTCCAAACTGCCTTCGATCTATTTTTAGAGTTCTTTATAAAATGGTTATTTTGCGACTTCTGGGTTAAACGTATTATTTTTTTAAATAATACAGTATATTTTTTTAAAGTTTGTTTATTGGTTATGTCGGGATTGCACCTATATTTCCAAAGTAGTTGTCTTTGTTTTCTACTGCAGATTTTTATGCCACGAGATATCCATTTAGCTTTCCTATTAGTCTTTATGGTGACTGTTTTTTCCGGAAAGCAAAGTCTATAGAGCATTAGGAAATCATCCATGAACCTATTTATAAAGGTGATGCTCCGACTGTAACTTCAAAACCAATTGCCTAGCTGTAGCAGTAGGTTGTCTTTTCGCCGTTATTTGCAAAAATCGGTCTTGCCTTGCGGTGGTAATTCGAATATTCCTAGTGTGCCGCTCAGCCACCTCGCCAGTGTCCCGGTAGAGAGACCACAATCTTGATATGACGCTTTGACTGGAGCCAATGGCACGAGCAACATTAATAATATAATAATAATAAACATTTATTTAAAGCCGTGGAATACCTCTCCACTCCTCAAGCACCTCAGGACGTGTTGCTCCCTTGTCGCTACTTCACTCTGTGCTAGTGACAGTTTTCAGGGGCCCATTATTGAGTGTGCAAGTCACCCCCTGCCATTTTATCCGTGTACATATAAAACATTGATCAGGCAGGGGCCATAGTCCTTCCATAGTTCCAGGTCACCAGTCAACTTAAGCCACCCAAACCCATAGTCCAATATCTTTGTTTCCATATCCTGCAATAGTCCTACACCAACCGGGGGTTGTCCTTGGGTGCATTTGCGTAGTTCATACAGGGATAATCGTCGGTTGGTGCCTCATTTCACTAAAACGTCTAACGGGCCTCTGCGAGTTGGCTTTGGCCCCTCGTACGCCTTCTAAAGGTCCGGGATCCCAGGGTCACGAGAAATGTCAAGAAACATTTATTTCTCTTCCACAAAGGTGCCTTAAAAATATGAAGATTACAAAATCTGATAAACCCTTTGTGGGAGACTGGTATCTGCACTAGGAAAACCTGTCACACAGATTACCAGCCCCCCACCCCCAAAAAAAAAAAAACAGTGTTTGAGTATTTAATCATAAAAATAATACTTATTTACAAAGTATTTTTACCTTTGGTATGAGAACACAGTAAACAAAAATAAAAGAAGATAAAAATTCAACAAAAAATACAAAAATTAAATCTAATATTGAAGAGTGTGGGTATCAGTGAAGTGGGTGATGTGGTGAAGTGTGGTGTGGTGTGGTGTGCTAAGGTGTAGTGTAGTGTCGTGTGATGTGATGTTGTGTGGTGTAGTGTAGGTGTTGTGTGGTGTGGTGTGGTGCGGTACGGTGTGGTGTGATGTGATGTGATGGACAGGCTGAAAACACTTATCTTAAAACAATAAGGGTTGTAGTTGTACATTGCACTGGATCGCGCCCGCTTCCAGCATGCCTATTGCTCTCAACATCTCTTCTTTGGTTAAATGTTGGCATTCCATGGTAAAGGAAAAACCAGCAGTTTGAAATTAATTATCAAACTTGTCAGATAATTAAAATTTCAATTTAAAACAATTGAGTCTTTAAAACAATCATATAGAGACGAAAATTTCTCGTGTTAAAGTTAATTTAATTTTACCGCCTCAGTCATTCTAATACAGAAGAGAAATGTGCCAGGATCAAATTGACGTTTAAATCTCTTTTATATGGCCAGTACTTTTAAAGTTATGATACTAAACCTGAAATATCCCTAGACAGTGTTGATGTGTGTTTTATAAGAAGAAGATTGTTAGTAAACCGGCCAAGTGCGAGTCGGACTCGCACACGAAGGGTTCCGTACCACCGTACAATATATTTTAGCAAATAAATGAAAATACTAAACGAAGATTATTTTTCATCTTAAATTTTAAGAATCGCAAAGATAAATTTGTATTGGATAGTACTATGAATTACAAAGTAATTTTTTGCAGTTGCAGAAAACCGCCCATATTTGAATAAAATACCTTATGAATCGCCTTTTTTGTATTTGTTGATTATATACAGTAGTAGCTGCCCGCCCCGGCTTCGTACGGGTAGCACTAAGTTCTTATCTACGGCTACCTACCTACCCTACCTAGCTACCTATCTACCCTATCTACCAACCTAGCTACCTACCTACCTACCCTACCTACCTACCCTACCTACCTACCCTACCTACCTACCCTACCTACCTACCCTACCTACCTACCCTACCTACCTACCTACCCTACCTACCTACCTACCTTACCTACCTACCCTACCTACCTACCCTACCCTGCCTACCTTTACTAACTTGTTTAGTTGTTGAGATAGAGGTCGTACAAAATGATCTAAAACTGACAACTTTCACGGCCCCTATTACTTAATTTAAAAAAAAATTATATTATTTGTTCTCTACTCGATGATCGACCCGACATGCCAGGGCTAGATTTTTTTTCTTTTTAAATAAATACCTTGTGTATGGAGACCCCTTAAATTTTGAAAAATACTGGGTGGATTTTTGGGATACGGCAGTAGGGTAAAGATGCCGAATATGGGATACCATTTATATTTTTGACTATAAAAAAATTGTTTCCGCAGTTGGAGCTCCACTAGCTACAATATTGAGTCAGGAATTTAATGTACTTCGAAAAAATAATTGCTATTTAGTCCTATATTTAATACATTTTTAGATATAGATATATAAAACGAAAAAGTCAGAAATTGCGTTGCAGGCTAATGGTCTCATAATATGAGATACGCGGGGTTCCTAATTTGAGATAGTATCTCATGTTAGGGTTTGAGGTTCAGACAAATAAAAACGGTTGTTAATCAAATTTTTAATTTGCATTTTTAAATAAATATAGACTAAATTCAGTCATTAAAATAAAGGAAATAACAAAAACTTTTTCTTAATTTATAAAGTTATTAAACTAATTAGTTACGCTTAAATTAATAAACATAGATAGACTTAACCTATGTCAGTCTTATAATATGACATTGATTTTTGTAAAGGCACTTGTGTATTTAAAAGATATAAAAAATTGACGACGATCGACTTTTTTGACGTAGCGCTCTAGGGTACCCTTAGGAACCCCGAATTGCTTTGAAGCCTTAAGTAACCCATTTGGTTGCTTCGTACTGCATTCACTGCACGTATCATAGCACCGGAGTCCCACGTTTTTCTTTTGATTGGAGGCATCTAAAATAAAAACAAGTTTTAATCCAATTGTAATATACCTATTTATACGTATATAAATAAGCATTATCATATAGGTGAGATCGGTGGCAAGCCACTTTTTCATTAAATAAATATATTTGAACCTATCCTAATATCAGGATAGGATCAGTAATCAGGATAGGTATCTCATATTAGGATATCATTATCCTAATATGAGATACCTCATATAAGGAACCCCAACATATCTCTTATTACAACACACAGAAATTTCACAAAATGGCTGCCTATTTTTTGTTGACAAAGAAGACACAGTAATATCGCACTCATATCGTGAAATTGATCGTATAATTGATATAATGACCGTAAATCTATAACATTTAGCACGAAAATCATGTTGTTACATACCTCGTAAAGATGTAATGCCAAACTTTATGTTTTCTGCTTCACAAAAAATCACATGCCCACGATCTATCATGGCCGCTGGCTGGCGCGCACTGTCACACATTTTGAATCGTTGCTATGACACTTCGGGCGACACTAGCGCCAAGCGGTTGCCGTGAATAGTTTAGCCAATACCATGCTATCTCATATTTGGCGCCTATCTCATAATAGGGATCTTTACCCTAAGAGCAGCTACCTTAACCGTTGTAGCTGCAGGAAAACGGTCTTAGGAGACTGTCCTTAACTTTTTGAGACATTTTGATTTGCATTCATGGATTTTGAAAAAAAAATACAGTGGGCAAGAAAATAGGCAGTTTTTACAAAAAAATGTTTTAATCCCTATCGCTCCTGTTTCTTCTAAGGATCAAGTCATCGTCGTATGTAGCGCTAGACAAAGACAAAACTGCAAACTTGATGACGATGATTGCTGAGGCAGAGCTAATAGTAACTCTGTGTTATTGATTTACGTTCAATACTTAATAGTTTCAATAAAGCAAATCCGCTTATTGAATTAAAGAATAAAAATAAGCTTTATTTTGGCGCCTGATACACAACAAGTACAGTAAAGAAGTATTTATAGTATCTGACACGTAAGAGTAATGTCGGCATAAGTACACGTTTGTCCGATACAAGCGACTGGCGGAGCTGAGGCGAGCCGGTCGTTATGCGGCAGTATCGCGGCCGCTATCGATCACCGGCCGCCACTCGCGACCTGCACACCCCACTACCACAGGAGATACCACTCTACCACGTCACCACTAGCAGTTTGCACCATATAACTACTACTCTACTTCTTTGTAAAAGATCGTGGTTAAGATTACTGAGCACTACGAAACGTAAGGGAATAGTTTTCTATTCAAAAAGTTACGGACTAGAACACATATCCTTAGAACATTTTCCTGTACGGCTACATATCAAGCTATACATTCCTAGTTTATGCTGATCTCGCATTGTATTGGATTTCCGTACAATGCAAGATCAGCTTATACTGGAAATGTATAGCTTGATGTGTAGCCGTGTGTACAGAACTACAGATTAAGGTTACCCGTAAGTCTTAAAAATCCACCTTATATGTATATAATATGCGTAGTATATACCGGTATCGGGTCAAAGCCGCCGCACGGACGGTAACGGTTTTGCGCGATGTCTAGGTGTTACTTCAGACCATCGTATAGGGCTTCGTCCCTTGAGTCTCTTTCCTTCCGGGAACCTCACGAGAACAGTTTAAAATTATGGAAGTCCTAGTGGCGCCCGGAGGGGTCGGTTCCCGATAGTAATATCACGCTTGTACTCCCGAACATGTTCAAAATTTATCAGCGACCTCGAACACCATTAAAATGGTACCCATGACAGAATATTTGCATTCTTGGATTCTAATTTAAAGGTAGTAAAACAAGACACTGTAGTAACTGAAGTACATTACTACTTTATCATAGTACTTTTCTAAAATAATGCGCGGCAATTCAAACTAAGTAAATTAATTATAAATTCCAGAATCAATGACGAACAACAATAACTTTTCACGCGCCAATATGTTCATTAGTTTCTTATTTACTTTAAAACTTTAAACGGCTCTATTTGCAAACCAAATGGAAATTTAAATAAAATCTTTGATAAATTACCTCCTTGGTTGCCATGTGTTGAAGTAAAAAGTTCGTTCCATTTTTAAATAATACGACAGATATGACTTTTCAAACTCAAACATTGTATTTCAAATAAACCACCACGGGAAAGTACTACCGGGATAAAAAAGTATCTTTTATGTTAATCCGGGTTATAAACGATCTGTGTGCCAAATTTCATTCTCATGCATTAGGCCGTTTTACGTGATTGGGTTACAAACATCAAAATCATACAAACTTTCACATTTATAATAATCTATAAATAATATAATATATATTTAAATTATACAGGGTGGCATCATCGACGCGAAAACTGTTACCATGGATTCAGTACATGATTCTGAACGCCCCTGCGTTGAAAAATCTGCTGTTCCATATATCTTGACCGCGTAGGTATTGCACTTTTCTAAGAAACAGATTTTTTTTAAATAACCGACGCAAAATTTCAACGCAGTGGGGTTTCATGTACTGAATCCATGGTAACAGTTTTCGCGTCGATGTCCCCCCTGCCACCCTGTATATTCATTAATTATATTTCTTCGCTTCATTCTTCAGATATATTATAACCAGGTAGTCCTTTAATCTACAAGATAACATGCACACTTTCAGAGATTTATGAAAATCGATATAAGTATCGACTTTTTACAATTAAATCGATTCTTTACTAACCATAACCACACCACTAGTCAAGCTGTCATTCTTTTTTCGTGCACGATAGCAAGCACACCCGCGCTCACTAGTTACACAAAATGCCGAAGAAAAGGGAATAAGTATTCTCAAGAAATTGAAGACTATCAACGTAAAATCAAGAAGCTGGAAGATGAACGAAGACGTAAACGTCGTAGAATCATAATTGAATCTTCATCTGATTCCGGTATGTATTGTATTTACAATTACCCTCAATTATAAATTATTTTATGGTGCCACCTAATCCTGCGAGGATTACAGGCGCATTGTTATATTGTGATGCCTATTATGTTTATGGTGCTTATGTGCTATTCATTTAGTACGGTTTTTTGCCCGGCGGTTAACCGTGAGTTAACACGAAGGCTATGATTTTTCAAAGACATGTGAGATTGTCTCGCCTGGCGGTTAAACGAGCGTTAACACGATGGCTGTAGGATGATCGATTATGTACATAATTATATCAATCTAAATGATGACCCATAAGAATGAGCCCTAGTCGTTTTATCCATAAGTTTAGCGGTTAACCGTGAGTTACACAAAGAACAAAAATGTGGAATTCAAAGTTATGTCTTATACATTTCATACGATAACGAATCCTTACGTTCCGCCCCCGGAGCCATCGTAAAAGAAAATCTTATGATATCCCTGATGACGTTCCCATGCCGATCGCAGAAGCATCAACTCCTACTCAAGAAGATACTACCTGCCCAGAGCTTGATCCAGAGCTACTGATAGCACTCGGAGAGGAAACAGATAATACTCCGAAGTTCGGTGATAAATTTCATCACAGCTTAGCTCAGCGATGGGAACCTATTCTCAAGAAGGGATTATCAAAGCGAAAGATAAGTTGTTCAAAGACTATCTTGTGCCGGAAAACTGCACTCTGCTGCAAGCACCCAAACTGAATAATGAAGTTTCGGCGGCTATTTCTGAAGCATCTCGTCATAGAGATAAGAGGAAGGAGCGTGCTGGCGTCTCAGCCATAAATAAAGCTTTGACAATAATGCTTACGAGCGACAACAAAATTGAAGCAATAAGGATTATGAGCGATGGATGTCGAATCCTGAGTGATCTTCATTATCAGGAAACACAATCGCGAATTAGCGTCATCAATTACGCATTAGCCAAACCTTTTCTAAACGTCGTTCAGGATTGCGAAAGGGACGAAACGTTATATGGCAATAAATTGGGGGAAAAAATTAAAGCTTCCAAAACAATCGAGAAGCAAGGCATGTCGATTAAAAAAGGTCCAAAAGGTCAGAAAGGTACCCCCGCGATGGAACCAACGACATCTCATTCACGTCCCCAGTATCAATACCGACAACCAGCTCCCTACCAGGGAAACTGGACAGGCCCCTCGCGGTTTCTACAGAACAGGGGGGGGCGGAGAGGTCCGAACAGGGCAAACAGCACCACGACCCGTCGGCCTCCACCTCAGCAGACGTCGAGCTCGGTCGCTGCGAACAAATCGAGGGCACCTGCGACGCGCCAATAGCCCAGGTACAACACGCTGGTAGAATATCTCATTTTTATGATTGTTGGCTCAACATAACATCTAATTCTGTAATTTTAAATTGGATACGTAATGGTTTTCCTTTACCGTTTGATTCTAACGTGACACAAACTCATGTACCTTACGTTTCAATGTCATCGACTGAAAAAGTCGACATGTTTGTAGCTATACAAAAATTGTTAACATTAGGTGCAATAAGCCCTTGCAAACCTACTCAGGACCAGTTTATTTCAAAAATATTTTTCGCCATAAAGTCTAATGGTGATAAAAGATTTATTTTAAATTTAAAAAACTTAAATTATTATGTTTCAAAATTACACTTCAAAATGGAAGACTACCGAACGGCATCTAAGTTATTACCAATTCATGGCTTTATGGCGACTATCGATTTAAAAGAAGTATATTTTCTTATACCAATTCATAAATCTTATAGCAAATTTTTAAGATTCCAATTCGAAAATGAGAACTCAAACATCATTACCTACGAGTTCAATTGCATGCCATATGGCCTTTCGGTAGCTCCGAGAGCCTTTACTAAAATCATGAAGGAAGTAGTTTCCCATTTACGCTACCAAGGCTTCAAAAATGTTATTTTTCTCGACGATATCCTTTGTATCGGTGATGATTATCAAGAATGCCTAAAAATATTAAAGCTACTTTAAACCTTTTAGAATGTCTCGGGTTCGTAGCGAACTATGAAAAGAGTTCTCTTGTGCCTAAAAAAACCTGTAAATTTCTGGGATTTATGTTCGATTCATGATTCATTCAGTTTTTTGTCGGATGGCAAAGAAATTGATTGATTTAAATCAATTTCTTTGCCATCCGACAAAAAACTAAAAATTGTGAACCTTGTTAACAAATTCTGAAATTGTCTGAGTGCTCAGTTAGAGAATTTGCTCAGTTAATAGGAGTTTTAATAGCCGCATGCCCCGCGGTTAAAATATATGGTTGGTTATATACAAACATTTTTGAAAAGCAAAAATATCTAGCCTTACAATATTGTCCTAGCTTTGATAGACACTTCAAACCTCTCCTGTATTTCTTGATGATTTAAACTGGTGGCAAAGGACTTATACGGACGCTTCACGTACCGGCTGGGGAGCGGTGTGTAACAACGAACGAGCTGATGGAGCTTGGAAAAATAGTGAACTTGAACAACACATCAACTACTTACAGTTGTTAGCTGTTTTATTAGCCTTAAAGATTTCGCAAGCAAAAAATCTGATTGTTCTGTTTTACTGCGTATTGATAACACAACTGCCATCAGCTACGTGAATCGGATGGGGGGGATCCAATTTCCCCATTTGAATAATCTTTCTAGACAAATTTGGCAAGGGTCTGAAGAGAGAAACATCTGGTTATTTGCCTCGTACATTAATACCAAGGCTAATTACGAAGCAGACGAAGAATATCGAAGGCTAAATCCCGACACGGAATGCGAACTTTCCGATTTAGCCTTCGAACGAATATCAAAAAGTCTCGGTAAACCCGAAATCGACCTATTTGCCTCTCGGGCCAATGCCAAATGTCAGGATTATATGTCATGGAGAAAGGATCCTGACGCTCTTTCCATAGATGCCTTTACAGCGAACTGGAACATGTTCTTTTATGCTTTTCCCCCTTTTCCACTTATTCTTAAGTGTCTTCACAAAATAATACAGGAAGGTGCCACTGGTATCCTAGTCTTTCCTTTTTGGCCATCCCAAGCCTGGTACCCACAATTAATGAAAACAATAGTTTCTGAAATAATTTGGATAGATCCTAACGAACATCATATCGTATCATGTTACCCAGAAATCCCCTTATCCTGGGTGCCATAGTACTCTCACTCAGGCAGGCGTTCTCGCTGCGTGGCGTCCCCGAATCAGCCCTGGACCTGATGCTGGCGTCATTATCAAAGAACACGATGCAACAATATAACGTGTCGTTCTCATTTTGTTGTGGCAATATTGCGTTAATAATAAATCACTTTTTTGATTGCTCTGTCCCGATAGTATTACGCTTTTTAACCGACTTCAAAAAAAGGAGGAGGTTCTCAATTCGACTGTATTTTTTTTTTTTTTTTTTTTTTATGTTTGTTACCTCGTAACTTGCGACTGAGTGAACCGATTTTCATGATTCTTTTTTTATTTGAAAGCTTGTGCTTCCCGTGTGGTCCCATTATCACCATTTCAATATCTGATGATGGGATCTTGTAGAAATCGGGGGAACTCTTCAATAAATAACAGCAGATTAACCGCAATTGTTGCTATAGCATATCTAAGCATTGTTTACGCCATCACACAACATATTATCACGCCTGTACTCACTACAAAGGTTATAAAAACTATTTCGAAAAAAAAAATGTTCAAGGGCACTTACAACGTTTTGTTCTGATGAGATATTCGGTTACATGAACAAAACTGGCTGGTTAGCTGGTTTTTTTTGTATGAAAGGGTATGACATGATGATAACTTCCTTTCACTGTTTTTTACATAGCAGTGTAGTGGTATTCCAATTTGTGTGGGGTAGGTACCACAACTAAAAAGTGAAAAATAAAAACTTTTTACAAAAAAAAAGTACAACCGACTTCCACAAAAAAACACTACAAAGTGAAAAATAACTTTAATTTCGGAAGTCGGTGGTAAAAAGTGAAAATTCAAAACTAAAGACACCGACTTCCGAAATTAAAGTTATTTTTCACTTTGTAGTGTTTTTTTGTGGAAGTCGGTTGTACTTTTTTTTTGTAAAAAGTTTTTTTAAGTGAACAGTTTGATAAGGGAAGTTCGTACGGAACTCTAAATAGTCACAGATCAGCGTTATCCCTTTTATTAGGCGATAATATCGGATCTGACGACCGAATTAAACGGCTGCTCAAAGGAGCGTTTAAATTAAAACCTAGCTTCCCCAAGTACTGCACTACATGGGACTAAATTATGTTTCTAATTTGTACCCCAATAGAAACCTAAGTAGGGAAAAAAATACGAAAAAAGTGGTAATTTTATTAGCTACTAGTACTAGCTGCCCGCCCCGGCTTCGCTCGAGTAGCACTAAGTACTTATCTACGGCGCACCTACCTGCCTACCCTACCTACCCTACCTACCCTACCTAGCCTACCTACCCTACCTACCCTACCTACCCTACCTACCCTACCTACCCTACCTACCCTACCTACCCTACCTACCCTACCTACCCACCCTACCTACCCTACCTACCCTATGAACAATAATATGAATATAAATAATTTGATATGAACTTTATACAATAGCAATAGAGCTCAAATTGACTCAACGTTTTAGTTAGAAAACGTTTGTATGAGAAAAAGAAAAGGGCTGTTTTTACGGTTTTTCCGGCAATTATTCAAATTTTTCTCGCCGTAAAAACCATCCTTGAACTTCAACGAACATTTAAAAAAAAGAATTGGCCAAATTGGTCCAGGCGTTGTTGAGTTATGCGCTTACCAACACATTTTGCGATTCATTTTTATATTATAGATAAGTACTGCCCAACGCGTTCAAACATTATCTTTGATAAAGCTTGAAAATATAACAGTAGGATCTAACGGTATAAACATAGCCATCAAAGATATTATAAAAACATCCGCGGCAGGTCGTGATCAACCGACCTTATTCCTGTCGTACTTTAGGGAAAACCTTCGCATTTGCCCCGCGACTGCTCTCGAAGATTATCTCCACGTCACAGTCAAAGACCGACCTGCTAACGTATCCAATCTCTTAATCACTGTGGAGCGCCCCTACAAGGGCGCGACAGCCCAGTCAATAAGCAGATGGATAAAGCAGATATTGGCCGAGAGCGGCGTGGACGTGGCGGCGTTCAGCGCGCACAGCACGCGGCACGCCGCGCGCCGCCACGTCCGCGGCCTCCGCCGCCGGGGTCTCTGTCGACACTATAAGGAAGTTGCCCAATATTATCATCGTCCAATTATAGACGACGATAACTTTGCTCAAGCGATCTTCCATGATCAAGTTATTGAGTGACTAATTAATTATTAGTTTAGCTTTGAGACTAATCTTAAAGATATTATGTTCCTACAAATTATTATTAAGTAAGTATTCGAAATAAATACATGTTCGGTTAGATACTTATTCTTAACTACATATTATGTTTATGTTGATTAAAACCATTGTATTCTTACAAAATAAATGGTTTTAATTATCAAACACAAAACTTTTCTCTGAACATCTACCTGGTTATAATATATCTGAAGAATGAAGCGAAGAAATATAATATATGATCAAACGAACTTCATAAGCGAAGTTCGATCAATATTATATGAGTCGCTTCATTCGAAGATATAGGTTCCCTCCCAACCCAATCCCGGTGATAAAGTTTTGCATTTGTCTTAAGGGGACTACAGGACCTAAACGTGCCTAAACGTTCAAGTTTTATAACGCCTAAAAGAATATGATCCACTGCAGTAAACAAAATCAGAAAAATATATGATATTCTTCAGGATATATGCTAGTAAGATACTGTGTTGAAAACATAATACAACTAATTTGATACGATGGAAAGATATCACGAAAAAACCTCTAAAAATATCTTTTAAAAATTCAAAATCATATTAAAATACATGCAATCATTCTGATTTTTTGTGAGATTATTCTACAAGCAACATATTACCGTAATAGTGTTTTAATTTTTTAGTCCAATCAATAGATTTTTTGTAAATAGATAATTGCTTCATATTTTGCAATAAATTACCTGCGTTGTGTCATCATGCTTCCCTTTCTTTTCTATGCAGTCCGACAGTGACTGCACTTTAGCTGTTGTAAGCCTCTTAATTATTATCTCTAAAAGAATGACAGCTTGACTAGTGGTGTGGTTATGGTTAGTAAAGAATCGATTTAATTGTAAAAAGTCGATACTTATATCGATTTTCATAAATCTCTGAAAGTGTGCATGTTATCTTGTAGATCTGGTTATAATATATCTTCGAATGAAGCGACTCATATAATATTGATCGAACTTCGCTTATGAAGTTCGTTTGATCATATATAATATTATTTAGTTATAGTAGGAAGTATGATTAGTAGGATTAATTATTACGGATTTGTGACTTCACATCCGAAATACCAATCTTCGCCGGTTTTTATACATTGTTTCACAAATTAAGTCGTTTTGTTTCGTTGGTCGGTGTGCAGCGGTGCGAGCGCAGAGAGCAGCGCAAGCGGCGACGTTACAGTTTTAACGGGACCGCGACGGCCCCGATATGCGCCACACGCCACCACAACGATGCTCACCAACAATACAACGCAATACGATCATAATGCTTAATACAAATCTTTCGCTATTGACCTTACAAGCTGGGTGTCGTTGCCGATATTCGGCTGGAGCTGCTGCTCACACGCACTCCGCAGTCAAGCTCTGCAATGGTCATAAAGACTATGATTCAGCTAACATAGTTTGCAAGCACTGCAGACGCAACGGCGCGGCACCCTGATTCCATATCAGTGTTGGATCGATTGTTCAGATTGATACCCAATTTGGGTATCAACCTGAACTTTCAACGGAAAGTGCAATCCCAAGCCTCAAGAATACTGTCCAAATATTACACTGATCGTAGAATAGAATATTTATTTGCTCAGAATGTAGGTATTTACAATAAGGTGGTTACAATAACATGAGATAATCCTTGTACATTCTACCATTTTGGTATGCAAACATTGATGCAGTTCATTTTCAAACAAAAAAACACAAGTTCTAAAATTTATCTGCTAGAAAATCTGATACGGAGGAATAACATTTATTTCTTACATTTCTTTGCTGATACATTAACAGTATCAGCTACGCGGACGACATGGTGCTGCAGGCAGGCTCGACTGCAGGATCCATTGCAGTGATGTTCAAAGTATGCGAGGACTATGCTGCTGCACAAGGGCTCGTGCTCCTGTACAATGTAAAAAATTGTACATGGTCTTTAAGGGAAATGCACAGAATATGCACCCAACCCTTAATGGCTTGAACCAAAAAGAGTGAATACATTTAAATATCTGGGGCACGTACGTACCGACGGCCTTAAAAGATAATGTAGATATTGAGAGGGATCGTAGGGCATTAGCGGTCCGATGGTGGCACGTAGATTCTGCCGCTGTACCGGCCAAGTCAAGATAACCCAGATAACACTATTCAAGGCATATTGTTAGGGTCTGTACGCGGGGGGTCTATGGACCAGCTACACCAAGAGGTCGCTAGATGTCTTGGGCGTCCAATATAATAATATTTCCAGAATGCTCTTGAGACTGCCCCGTTTCTGTAGTGCGTCGGAAATGTTTGCATAGAATCAAACGGAAGGGTTTCATGCGATCATTCGAAAAAAAGTCGCATCATTAGTAACTAGAACACCAGCTCGTGCTACAGCATTCTGAAAACAGTGTGAGATAGTTATTATTCTCCCATTTTGAGGCATTTTGTGGAGAGGATGGCCAAGTGAGAAACTTGTGCCTCACTTAGTCATCTTCTGTGTTAATAATAATATTACTACGGTGGGCTACTACATATTTTTTATATTTAAATATTTTTTATATTCTAATATTTAAAAATGTAATTTATAAGTGTTTTAAATGAAATATTACTACTAACACTAGCTATAAGTTATTACTAACATTATGGATCCTTGTTGTCCGAATAAATAAAATTTGATTTGATTTGATTTGATATACAGGTGGATTTTTGAGATGGGGTAGTAAGGGCAGCTACCTGAACCGTTGTAGCTACAGGAGGAAAACAGTCTTAGGAGACTGTCCTTAACTTTTTGAGTCATTTTGATCTGCATTCACAGATTTTGAAAAAAAAAAATAAAGACAGAAAGAAAATGCGCAGTTTTCACAAAAAATGTTTTTTATGTCAATGGATCCTGCTTCCTATAAGGATCAAAAAACTATAGATCAACTGAGGTTTGAGTACTAGAAAAGTCAGAAATTTCATAAATAAATATCGTGGGAAATGAGACTCCAACCTACTTTAGACGGTGGATAAACTGGCTGAAAAAAAATGGACAAATGACAATATATTGACGCGGGTTTAAAATCGCGCGTCGATACATCCTGATATTTACCTAACAACCGATCACATGCGCGCGCGTTAACGCGGCTCAGCGAGCGTTAATAACGCAACGCTCAGATAAAAAGTAGACGCAGGCGATCGCGCGTTAACGCACGCATTGATATTAATGAACGTCTTTTTGCTGTTCAGTTGAGCGCGGGCTTTCATTGTGATTGCACGTACTTTTTTGCAATATTGTTAATTTTCGTACTCTCGCAACGCGCGTTAGCGTTAGCGCTCGTTATCTGAACTCTCTTTAAATTTGATCATGCGTTGAAGCGCGTTAACGGGCGTTACATGAGAACCTTCCCTCCTCCTCCGTCCGCGTAATTTTCATAAAAAGGGGTACAAAGTTTTTTGTTTCACGTACTTATTGATAATACTGGGTGGATTTTTGAGATGGGGCAGTAGGGCCTGAATCTTTGTAGCTACAGGAAAACAGTCTGAGTAGACTGTCCTTAACTTTTTGAGACATCTTGATCTGTATTCACAGATTTTGAAAAAATAAATTACAGACAGCAAGAAAATGGGCTGTTTTCACAAAAACTTTTTTTGATGCCAATCGCTCCTGCTTCTTATAAGGATCAAAAAACGCTATTGGACCAACTGAGGTTTGAGTACTAGAAAAGTCAGAAATTGTAAAAAAACGTTTCCATAATTTTTTTTAGGAAATGAGACTCAAACCTACTTTTTACGATGGATAGACTGGCCGAAAAAAAAAGAAAAAGTAATGAATTTCTTTCGAACGAACAGGTACAGTCTGTACAGTAGGCACACACCCAAAAGTTGAAAGTGTTTCAAATATTATGAGTAGCGCTACTTACACTGCTACCTATCATTGTAGACTTTGTCGGGAATAAAAATGTTCTGTATCAAAATGCACTGCACAATAATAATAAATAAAAAGATCAAATATCTTAAGAAACATCATTTTGTAAGATTTGATTACTGCTTTACACAATTGCTTTGTTATCAAATCCTTTACCAACTTGTCTATAATATTACCAATTGTATGTAGAACATTATGGTCGATTCCGATGGTCGGACACGACGGTACTGGCATGTCGTTCAAGCGGGTGGAACGGTCGCGCACGCACCTCGCAGCGAGAGCGCATACCTCCACCACGACAAACAGCGACTGCTGCAGCGACAAACAGCAGGCTCACTGCGAACGAAACACGCGACGTAACAACTGTCTCACAAGTGATACGCGAGGAGTCGCTATGATTGTTTTGTGATGTCCTAATTTATGTTCAAGGCCAACTACGGCCAAGATGATGAAAATACAGAGAAATAAAAACATCACAAAAGCAGATAAGATCCGGCTAGTTATAACCCTAGAGTTTCCTTCTCTGGAGAGCGCTGAACATCAAATAGCGGTTGTCATCTTTTGTTCAAGAGGCGCATATGCATACCTACTCACTTTCTTTCACTACCTTTCTGTGCCGTAGTAGTACCGGCAAGTCACCAATGAGATGGTAAAATCATAATACCACAAAATGATTTGATTTGAAGAATACGCAACTTTCGGCTTTATAATGTGCGTGTGTGTAGGTGTGTGTGTCAATTCGCCAGAGCTGGCATGTAGTCAGGTGCAGGCACTAGGCAGCCAGCGGATAGTGATGTAGTCTGTGCGAGTGTTCGCGCTCTACATACGGCGCGCGGCGGCAGCGGCGCGGCGCTGCTTCCTGTTCGTTTCACTTGCTCTTGTACCTTTTGTTATGGAGTAACAGTGTTTCGTCATCTCTTGTACATCGCTATTAATATGGAAAAGAACGATTAAGGTTAATTTACTTAATTTATGGCGTCAGCTTTGTGTCCAAAATGAGTCTTGTTCGCGGTGATTTTCCCTTGCGTCGCGATAGAATACTTGACAAATATCTCGTTGCTAGTTTTTCTACATATTAGGTAGTCTGTCGCAGTAGCATAATAGTCTATTTTACACAGGTTGAATGTTCTAAGATTTTACAACATGCGAGAATAAGATTTACAAGAAATTGGAAGATTTTTGATGTGAAACATCTATAGCCGCACGTAAAACCGATTTCTGGCGTGGCGACGCATGCCGTGGCGACGCGACGCCACGCTATATGATGGTATATATACAGTCTATATGCAGTAGTGTGTACGGTGTGGCGACGCGTCGCCACACCGCGTCGCCACACCGTACACATTTAATTTTTGTATTTAATTAAAATAAATGTTTATTCAATAAATAGTCATCGTTATCTGGAAAAAAAATCGTAATATTTTATTTTTTATCATTATGACATATTTAGTTCCTATCACAATCTGTTCTTTTCTGCATATTACTTTTATAAAATAATTTCGATGTTTCACATCTGCCAGGCGTCCCGTGACGGCTCACATTTTATTTTTTTTGATTGAAGGTTTATGGGCGCCATTCATTATGGTAAAAGAAAATTAGGAAAAAAACATTGAACAACGGGCGGCCTTATATCGTATTCTGCGATGACTTCCAGCTTGGGATGGACAGCGAGTTCCTGGTTTTGAAATACAATATGGAACCCCATATTGTATTTCAAAACCAGGAACTCGCTGCTATGGAGAAAAACGGGCAAAAAGTTTCTTGCCCGTTTTTCTCCATAGGAAGATAGGAACCAAACCTACGCTTTGAAACGGGCAACGAGAACTTTAGAACTATCTGGAGTATATTAAACCGACGATAAAGGAAACTTTTTTTTTTTTTTGTGTCCTCCGTATTCTCCGTCAGTTGTACACCGATTTTGAAAATTCTTTTTTTGTATCCTCCCAAGTTGGTCCCCATATAAATTTTATTAACTTTGCTTGGATAGTTTTTGAGTAAGCTTCAATAATACGTATTTTTCCCACTTAGTATATGTGGATGATGTGATGATAACTTCCTGTCACTGTTATTTACATAGCAGGTAGTGGTAAAAAAAAAAAACACTTTTTTGGATTATGCTAATTAAGCCCTTTCGTTTGATACTCAACACGGCAGCATAATTTTTTTTTTTTTAGTTTACGACTTTATGTCTTCTAGTGGGCGCCTTATTCATTATTTAATGTGACTACACATAGCCTATAACCAGCGGACGATCAAGACGATTCCAACGATACCTCATTTGTCAAATTATGAAAGAACATATGACGGAACAGACGAACATACATACATACATACTGATCAAACCCTCCTTTTTGCTTCACCGTAGTCGGGTAAAATTAGACCGACGAAAAAACAGTTTTGTGGCGTACAGACTCAGACTAGCGCGAGTTGTCGCGCTACGCGATTGTGCGATATTATGTCCGTAGAACAATTTCTATGAAAATACGTGCGACAGTACACACAGGAACAACCAAAATACTCGTGTCGTTATCGCGACGGTGTCGTGACGTGTTATCGCGACGGTGTCGACGCGGCGCCACACAAAATGTTCCGTTGGCGCGGGACATACACAAATAGCGAGTGGCGCGGGCGTGGCGGCGGTGTGGCGCGCTCTTTGCGACGCCCGTTTCATATTTCATACAAAATGTATAGGAACGACGTGGCGCGGAACATACACACAACTTCCGCGCCGCACCCGCACCGTCGCCTCGCCCACGCCACGCCTCTTGTGTATGTTCTGCGCCCCTCGCCATTTGTGTACGTCCCGCGCCTTTGGTGTCGCGCCGCGCATCGCGCCCGCGATATCGCGACGCATTAGCGTGATAGTGTTGCGTGGCAATCATATCGCAGAATCACCACGCAACACGACGCGCGACAAGTCGCGCCTGGCTGTGGGGGTCTTAAATCACGTTATCAAAATGACTGAAGTTTTAAAATAGTTGATGCCGTGGCACGCGGCATATAAAGGCTGTTTTTTTTAGAGGTTTGGTTTTTAAACTGGCATCATTGTTTCTACAATGTCAATTTGAGAAACTTTTTGCCTGCTAAGACGAAAACTATGCTTGTGCAGACTTTGATTTTCCCTATCGTCGACTATGGTGACGTGTGCTACTTTGACTTAAATGCGGTTTTGCTGGATAAGCTCGACAGACTGCTCAACAATTGTATCCGGTTCATTTTCAACCTCAGAAAATATGACCATGTGTCTAGCTATAGGTCTGAGCTCAAATGGATGTCCATTCGCCAAAAGAGAAGTTTACGCGCCTTAACCACGCTTTTTTCTCTTCTCAACTCTCCCAATCCTCCTTCTTATCTTGTGTCTCACTTCCAATATCTATGTTCTTCACACACTAAGAATCTGCGTTCTTCTAACAATCTTCTCCTACTCTGTCCTTCTCATACTTCTGACTTTGTTCATTCTTCCTTTCATATTCAGTCCATTCTTCTTTGGAATGCGCTTCCTCTTGACATCAGGACGGCCACCAGTCGGTATGCATTTAAGAGGAAATTGCAGAGTTATTTTCAAAATAAATAGAGTAGAGTCATCTCAACCCCTCTCTCCCTTGAATTTGTATATATATATAATATAGGTATATATTATAGTAAATATGTATGTATGTGTAAGTAGTTTGTAACATATTTATGTATTGTTATACCTATTTAGTTATAATGCATTAGAATGTATTTTTTTAATTTTTCCTTTGTTCCTCTCGAATAGAGCACCTGCCATGTAATCTCTTCACCACCCTTGGTTGACTGGTAGAGAATGCCTAAGGCATTAAGTCCGCCTTTGTACTTTTTTTTGAGTGTGAAAAGTTTAAATAAATAAATAAATAAATTTGACAGTTGACAGTTTATTTGTGGTCAGTACGTTTTGTCATTTCACCACGAATAGATTGACGCCAGAACAACGCTTGCAAATTGTGCAAATTTCTTTTGAAAATCATGGTTCTGTACGCCAAACTTATCCTGGGCTACGTCCATGTTACGGTTGACATAAGCGTCTATCCTAGCAAGTTATTCGGAACACCATGGATTGTTTTCGCACCACGCACAATCTAGTGGATAGTACGCATCCACAAGACGACAAACAGTGCGCAGTTTTTGCTGTGGAGCGTAGTTTTCAGGAGAACCTTTAGGGGTATGAGGAACAGGGTGTAAAGTTCACTCATCCCCAATAGAAAAGGGAGGATCCTCCGACCAGACGGGTGTCATGTCTGGCGGGCAATTGCCCAGAGGTTGAAGTCGTGAGCTTGTATATACAGGGTGTTTGGCAGAACGTTGAACATACGAAAATGGTGGATAGGTGGGGTCATCTGCTACTTACTTAGCCCTAATTTATTTGGCCCTGGCCCACGGGATATTTTTAAATTTTTGGATTCGTGGATTGGCAGGGGAGGACCAATTCCCTGGCCTCCGCGATCGCCCGACCTCACTCCGCTCGATTTTCACGTGTGGGGAAGGGCAAAAGAACTAGTTTACACTACAGAAGTAGAAAGTCGAGAAGATTTAATAAATCGAATTAATGCTGCTTTCGAAGTTATGCGACAGGAGATACTGCTGCGCACAACAACTGTAGAAATCAGACGTAGATGCCGCGCCTGTATTGTAAATTACATACTATTAGAAAGCTCACACACTAGGGATGTTTTGCTAGAATTGGAACTCCTCAATCATTTTTTGTTTTTTTTTAAATGCAAGTTGAAATTAAGATTTAAGTATTTTTTACATCTTTCTGTAAGTTTGAGGACTCATAACTTTTTTTCTAGCTAACATCTGAATAAAGCAATAATTTTATAAGAATCTGTCAACATAAAAGATTAAAAAAAAATACTAAATATTGCCTGTTTTACCCATTTTTAATAAAAATTACACTTTAAAGTTAAGAAAGTGGTGAAACAAGAAGAAAGACAAAAAAAAAAAATTAAAAATATCCCGTGGGCCAGGGCCAAATAAATTAGGGCTAAGTAAGTAGCAGATGACCCCACCTATCCACCATTTTCGTATGTTCAACGTTCTGCCAAACACCCTGTATGTCCACCGCGCGGTAAACTCTAATTGCGCGATGCAGGATTTGAGTGACGTCAGGATGTTGTGTGACGTCAAGTTTTAGATGCGTAGTTCGCATGTGGCGGTGTAGATGCCGCCACATCACTCCCCTCCGGAGACCGGAGGTCGATAGTGGGCTGAGTCTTGTATCTTGCGATGCTTCACAGTACCAGCTGTGGTTCCAGTGAGTCGGAACCGGGTGCCGCATAGTTCGCGGTGAGTCGGAACTGTCTGCCGCTTAGTTCGCGGTGAGTCGGAACTGTCTGCGGTGCTTGCGGTGATTTCCCAGTGAGTCGGGGTGGCGCTGCGTCTTGATCCAGTGGGTCGGATGTAGTACAGCGCTGTGTTGTGGCTGGCTGCTGGCGTCGACCAGGAGAGGGTAGAATGGGCTCTGCTTGTGAGACCGGCCGAAAGTGCAGGTGCTGTGCCAAGGTTGCTGATGAGGCTGAGGGTGATGACCAGGAATGCGCGTTCGCTGCATGCTGGTGGTCAGGATACCCGTTGAAGCCGTGGGTGCTGGCTGGCTGTGTGACTCGCCTCACGAAAGCTTGCGGGAGTGACGATGATGATGACGTCACGCTGAAGGAGTTGCACGAAGGCTGCGTTGACGTTCATACTCGGGGTCACCAATTTAGGGGTATGAGGAACAGGGTGTAAAGTTCACTCATCCCCCATAGAAAAGGGAGGATCCTCCGACCAGACGGGTGTCATGTCTGGCGGGCAATTGCCCAGAGGTTGAAGTCGTGAGCTTGTATATATGTCCACCGCGCGGTAAACTCTAATTGCGCGATGCAGGATTTGAGTGACGTCAGGATGTTGTGTGACGTCAAGTCTTAGATCTGCCCACCATACACTAAAGTGCAGTAACAGCAAAATCACGATTTCGAGTAAAACGCATTTAAAGTTAAGAATTGATTTTAAAAAATCAACAGAATGTATAAGCAAAAAAATTTGAATGCAGAAAGGTTGTAAAGGCATAGGTTCACACGTTAAAGCAATAAAAAAAAATATATCTTAATAACTGAATTTATTATGGCCATTTATTCTTTTTGGTGCCTATTACTGCATAGCCTTTTTTGTAAAAAATACCATTTTAAACTTAGTAAAATGCAGCAAAAAGCCCTATTACTGCGTTTGGATCAGTTATTTTGTCAAGAAACCCAACTAACATGCAGTAAGGTCAAAAAAATACTGCATTTTAGTTAGTTTTTTAAGAAAAAAGTGTTCAATTTACTAGTGCAGTAAGAAAAATAGCTAGTTCACATTTTAAAGACCGTTTATATTAACTGCACTTTAGCTAGGAATAATCATATCTGTGTCATTATGCTATCCAAACTAATCTGCAGTAATGCTGTATTTTACTGCGTGTTAGTCAGTTTATAATGATAAAAGAATGTTAAGTATTCACAACTAAAATGCGACAAGCTTTGATTTTACTGCATTTTAGTTGGGAGTTCGTGACAATAAATTGTATTTTCTTAATTTGCAGTAAAAATAGCTTGTATGGCGGTAAATTTTACTGCGTATTAATTTTTTTTTTAATTTTTTTCCAGAAATATAAAACTATCTAAAGAACTGTAAAATTATATTGCTTACTGCATTTTAGTTATGAAACCTTAAAATTTAATCTGCAGTATAATTTATACTGTATTTTAGTTGGGAAATCACGCCAAATTGTTAATTTTTTTCGTTTGCAGTAAGTGAAAACTGTTAAATAAAAACCATTCTAATAGTCTTAGAAATAAGTAAGTTAATTCAATAGAAAGCTTAAGAAACCCGCTTTCAGAATCACTAATAAAACGAAAAATCACAAAAGGGCTGTTACTGCTCTTTAGTCTCTGGTGGGCAGAGATGCGTAGTTCGCATGTGGCGGTGTAGATGCCGCCACAAACCCTAATGAGTCGATGCTCCATCGTGCACAGCAATTGGAGCCGCACAGGAACCATGATTGCTGACTTCTTCATTCCTCAATTGAATGGCATTGATGTGACAGAGCTTAGGTTTGAACAAGATGGCGCAATATGACGGGCGATACTCGTACCATCAATTTATTGCGGGAAACATTTGGCGAGCGCATAATTTTGGCCTCACGATCGTGTGATCTCACACCTTTAGATTACTTTCTTTGGGGATGTGAAGTCATTAATCTATGCCGATAAACCACAGAATTTGGAATATTTGGAAGTCAACATTCGACGTTATAAGCCCGAAATCATATTTAAACACTAACGGCATAAAACTATTTAATAACTAAAGCCAATATCATATAAACTAATATTATTTTCACGTGTTTTATTTCATTTTTAATTTGTATACTTACCTCAAAAAAAAGAACCCGATACCTACTATTGTGATAAGCGTGTGCTTGTGTGCGCTCGTGACGTGTGCGCTGATGATAAGTAGCGCGACCTTCGCAATCGATCGCGCGACGCGACGGCTCACATCAGTGGTCGCGCGTCACGTGTGTGCTAATACTAGCCTGACACGATGTGGACGAAAACAACAAAACCTTATATAAATGTTTGAATTTGCCTTTTAGTACTTAATACGAATTACGAAGCTACAAACTCATTACTGCGTAAATTATGTGCTTAAAAATATAGGCAATAAGTTTTAAGTAAATCTCAGCGGCTTTCCTGTTTTGCAAACAGAACAGTGCTTATTTCAATTAGTTCCTTAATCAACTGTTTCTTTTTCTTATCTTTTCAGGTAAGTTGCTGATCCAATCCTGCAAGATGCAACGCACATTTCACAACAGCGGCTGTCGTTTGCAACGGGTTTGTAAGTCACGACCGAATAATCGACAGTTTTACTTTAAAACAAAGTGAGTTCTAACGACAATAATTGCCAATGCAAGGTTTGGTTAATACTATACAGCACGCCACCGACGACGCAACGCAGACCAATGTGCTGCTCCACATGTCGTCAGATATGTTTCGGAAGAGCCTCATTGTTTCCACCTGCTGCATGCTGGTTCAGAAATACGTCTTCTTTTTGACTTTAGACGCATTTTGGGTTCGCCGTAAGTACTTTATTTTGCCCTTTGACAGACTAAGGCAGGGTTGCCATGTAATATTGGGGGTCCTAAAGGATTTCAGAATGAATTCAATTCGATTGAAAGTGGTTTATTCACGAATTAATTAAAATATATAAATGTAATGCGCATTGATATATTTTTATACATCTATATATATATTATATCTATCTTTATTTTTATATCTATCTTTATCTATAATATAAAAATGAATCGCAAAATGTGTTGGTAAGCGCATAACTCAACAACGCCTGGACCAATTTGGCCAATTCTTTTTTTTAAATGTTCGTTGAAGTTCAAGGATGGTTTTTACGGCGAGAAAAATTTGAATAATTGCCGGAAAAACCGTAAAAACAGCCCTTTTCTTTTTCTCATACAAATCTACTATATAAAAATAAGTAGGGTTTTCCTTCCTGACGCTATAACTCCAGAACGCACGAACCGATTTCCACGGTTTTGCATTCGTTGGAAAGGTCTCGGGCTCCGTGAGGTTTATAGGGTAGGTAGGGTAGGTAGGGTATGTAGGGTAGGGTAGGGTAGGTAGGGTAGGGTAGGGTAGTGTAGGTAGGATAGGTAGGGTAGGGTAGGTAGGGTAGGGTAGGGTAGGGTAGGTAGGGTAGGGTAGGGTAGGTAGGGTAGGGTAGGTAGGGTAGGGTAGGTAGGTAAGTTCGTCGTAGATAAGTACCCGTGCGAAGCCGGGACGGGCAGCTAGTCTATAATATAAAAATGAATCGCAAAATGTGTTGGTAAGCGCATAACTCAACAACGCCTGGACCAATTTGGCCAATTCTTTTTTTTAAATGTTCGTTGAAGTTCAAGGATGGTTTTTACGGCGAGAAAAATTTGAATAATTGCCGGAAAAACCGTAAAAACAGCCCTTTTCTTTTTCTCATACAAATCTACTATATAAAAATAAGTAGGGTTTTCCTTCCTGACGCTATAACTCCAGAACGCACGAACCGATTTCCACGGTTTTGCATTCGTTGGAAAGGTCTCGGGCTCCGTGAGGTTTATAGGGTAGGTAGGGTAGGTAGGGTATGTAGGGTAGGGTAGGGTAGGTAGGGTAGGGTAGGGTAGTGTAGGTAGGATAGGTAGGGTAGGGTAGGTAGGGTAGGGTAGGGTAGGGTAGGTAGGGTAGGGTAGGGTAGGTAGGGTAGGGTAGGTAGGGTAGGGTAGGTAGGTAAGTTCGTCGTAGATAAGTACCCGTGCGAAGCCGGGACGGGCAGCTAGTCTATAATATAAAAATGAATCGCAAAATGTGTTGGTAAGCGCATAACTCAACAACGCCTGGACCAATTTGGCCAATTCTTTTTTTTAAATGTTCGTTGAAGTTCAAGGATGGTTTTTATTGCCGGAAAAACCGTAAAAACAGCCCTTTTCTTTTTCTCATACAAACGTTTTCTAACTAAAACGTTGAGTCAATTTGAGCTCTATTGCTGTTGTATAAAGTTCATATCAAATTACACAGGTAGGTAGGGTAGGTAGGGTAGGTAGGGTAGGTAGGGTAGGTAGGGTAGGTAGGGTAGGTAGGGTAGGTAGGGTAGGTAGGGTAGGTAGGTAGGGTAGGTAGGTAGGTGTAGGTAGGGTAGGTAGGTAGGTGTGCCGTAGATAAGTACTTAGTGCTACCCGTGCGAAGCCGGGGCGGGCAGCTAGTTATATATAAAAATGAATCCTTATTTCCCTTGGTCACGGCATCACGCGTGAACGGTTGGACCAATTTCGCTAATTCCTTTTTTGTTATGTTTTTTATTGTAAGGAGAAGAATCTTACGGAAACAAAAATTAAGAAAATTGCTCAGAAAAATTGAAAATTTAAGAAAACTAAACGACTATTTTAGCATCGTGCGTTGGACAGTTAACGCATTTGATGAATGTGAATTTAGCAGAGTAGGGTAGGTAGGTAGGTAGGGTAGGGTAAGGTAGGTAGGTCCGCCGCAGATAAGTACATAGTGCTACCCGTGCGAAGCCGGGGCGGGCAGCTAGTATATATGTATAAAAATTAATCCCTATTTCCCTTGGTCACGGCATCACGCTTAACGGCTGGACCAATTTCGCTAATTCTTTTTTTTGTGTTTGTTATTATAAGAAGAAGGTTCTCACGGAAAGAAAAATTAAGAAAATTGGAAAATTTCAGATAACTTAATGACTATTTTAACTTCGCGCGTTGGACAGTTAGCGCATTTGATGAATGTGAATTTAGCAGAGTAGGGTAGGTCGGTAGGTATGTAGGTAGGTAGGGTAGGTAGGGTAGGTAGGTAGGTAGGTAGGTAGGGTAGGTAGGTAGGGTGGGTAGTTAGGTAGGGTAGGTAGATAGGTGTAGATATGTAGAGTAAGTAGGGTAGGTAGGTGGGTGGGTATGTGCGCCGTAGATAAGTACATGCTACCCGTGCAAAGCCGGGGCGGGCAGCTAGTATTGCGTAAAGGAGTGTACCTACTACGTAATGCATTGTTAGGGAGCATACATACACTTCACATCGGACACCAAGCTTCATTGTATAATACGGCCGGTTGTGATAGGTTCTCTTCTGGCCTATGCTCCGTCACTGCGAGAAGTACGCGGTCGACCGCTCCCGGCGATGTGATGTAAGAGCGGCCGGAGCGGCGCGCGGCGCAGTCCTTGCAAGCTGGTGTTGCAACTGCTGCGAGTGGCGTTGGTGGCGGCACACAATGCACACGTGTGTTGCTAAACGTTACCAACTCGCTTGTGCAAGTACGAGTTGTCTTGCAGCAAAAAACACCTTACAAACAGATTTTAGCGTGAAGTATTCGTAATGGATTTCGTCAATGCCACTAAGGACCGTACTCACCGCGAGAATTCGCTTCGCGAATTTGTTTTACACCCATTCGTTTCGCGAGCTTTTGTAACGCAATGAACATTCATCCGCGATACGAACGTACGTACGATACGTTCGCGAGCACAGTTAGGTATAAGAATTGGTTTTTCGTGTTTTGATTCATGTACTCACTAAATTGCTTGTTCGGATGCGCCTCGGCCCGGCGGCGGCGGCGCGGCGCTGTTCGACAAGATGTCAAGATATCGAACCAATAGCGCTATCAAAGAGGATTGAAGATTTTTATATGGAGCTTGGCATACCAATTTTTTTTTTTTTTTCATTTATCTTTTATATGTATTGGACCAAACTCCGTAAAGCATCACGTTTCCGAGATATTAACGTCCAAAGTTGATTATTTGACATCCATATTTCTTTGAACTTGCGTACATCTTGTTGAATAGATGTTTGAAATAATCACTTGAGAACTCGTCTGCCCCAACGGCCGTCAGTCGGGCAGTGACACTAGGTTTTTAAAGAATTTATTTGTACTTACAGGAATGTTAGCTAGCAGGTTTATAACTATCCATACCAGAAGAATGCTTCCACAGTAATTAATTTTTAGCTTGATAACATTACTAAAAGTTTAATCTACATTCAGAGTGACACACAGCCCCAGATCTGGAGAGGGGGGGGGGGGTCAAACCGAGGCCCGTGCCCTGGGCGCCAACTTCAGGGGGCAACAAATTGAAGCGTAGCGACCAGTGCACCCAGCACACCGCAACTTTGCAATAAATGAGACGCGCACATATAATCTTTCTACTTCTTTATTTTTTCCAACTGTTTTGGCGCCTCAGTTAGGGCGCCAGACGGCAGTTTTTGCCCCGCCTCAAAAAAAATCTAGATCTGGGGCTGTAGAGTGATTATTTCAAACATCTATGCAACAAGATTTAAAATGTTAAAAAAATATGGATGGCACGTGATCAACTTCGAACGTTAATATATCGGAAACGTAACACTTTACGGGGTTTGATCTTTTTATGTTTTCTGTTTGCATTGATGTCAGCTATCGGTTTATATGTTTCATGCGTGGTCGGCATTTTGAAAAAAAATAAAGCAATATGGCGGAACAGTACTGTAGGTATGCCACGGATCCTCAAAACCCTCTATGAACTTCTGCAAAGAATTGCTCAGAAACCGGGCTTTAGTCAGGCAAACATTGTCATAACTAGCCCAACGCTGCGCTGCAGTTGGTTTTGTAACAAGTTGGCTTAATGATCTGTACGTTGAGGTGAGCACAAGACAAGAGATACATAAAGGCTAAGCATGAACAGGTAAGGGTTATTTACCAGTTCATGCCTAGCTTTAATGTGTCTGTCGCAAAGGCTTCATTAGTATGCCCCACGCCCATAGACCTCTAGTGTCGCACCGAGCCACTGCGTGGGTGACTGACTGAACTCGAGGCCACTCCGCCACACCTGCTTTAACTGCGTCTTGTTGATGTGAAACATCTATAGCCGCACTTAAAACCGATTTCTGGCGTGGCGACGCATGCTGTGGCGACGCGTCGCCACGCTATATGATGGTATATATATACAGTCAATATGCAGTAGTGTGTACGGTGTGTCGCCATGCGCGATCGACTGCGATTCTTTTATCATTATGACATATTTAGTTCCTATCACAATCTGTTCTTTTCTGCATATTAATTTTACAAAATAATGTCGATGTTTCACATCTGCCAGGCGTCCCGTGACGGCTCACATTTTTTTCTTTCTTTTCCTCATAAAATTTTGTAAAACCCACACTCTTATCAGTAAGGATCTGTTTATAATCGTGCATTCATAGATCAATGGGACCTTTCCGAAAAAAAAATACCCACCGCGGATAAAGATGAACCATACATAATTATAGGTTTAATTACTAAATTAAACGAACTTACCTAAGTGAAGTTCTATTGTAATTATACGAAGTGCTTAGTCCTCGATAATTATCCTGATTTACTATGTAGTCCCACTATGTTCCATCGTGTACACGCGAATATTCAGAGAATAAAATAAATCCTACAAAAAAAAACTTTTACGCTGGCAACTATATCCAGCTTATGTCATTCTATTTAGAGTAATCTGCAATGAGAGACAGTAATTCTCCAACTTCAATCCCAGGGTCAAACAACAAGATATGGTCTTGTTTAGGGCTTGGGAGGGAACATAGTATCGAGGACTAAGCACTTCGTATAATTACAATAGAACTTCACTTAGGTAAGTTCGTTTAATTTAGTAATTATACTCGTGCTTAGTCCTCGATAATTATCCTGATTTACTATGTAGATGTTTAGAGAGATGAAGTTGGAAATTACAAACATGTTTTACACTATTATATAATAAAACATTCAAATATCATAAAGTCAACCTTCTAATGTAACTGAAAAACTTTTCAACGTTTAAACTTAATTCTCTTCTAATTCTAATTATCAATCAAGTATACAGTATACTCCTTTGACTTTTTATTAATTCATAACAAAAAACACATCAGTCTCAACATTACCAACATTCTTGCTTATTTTCTCTAATCAAAGGTCTATTATAATGCTTTATTATTATAATGTTAGCAAAAAAAAAACTTTTGATCCTATCGACCAACCAATCGTTTTAAAGATACTTAATATCTACTGACACTCTACTCGCCATTGAAACTTGACATGTTGAATGAGGAGTGAATTTCTTGATGTCTATGCCACTGTCCATCGTTGTATGTTTAATGTAACAACTAATTGTTTGGCTACTAACGTAATTATGTGGCTTTTTAAAATGAATTACTAATTTTCTGTATTAACTAAGGCTTTCACAATTTGTGTGTATCTAATATTGTAATGTAATCACAGGACAAATGTCAGGTTTCATATGAAAATAGGATAACATAATACTCTCTTGCTGTTTTCCTTTCTTAAATGTTTTTAACAAATCAGTGCAATAATCTGGATGTTATTAAGTCTAATTACAGATAAGGTTTCTTTGAGCACTAGTAAGAGCTGAAAGAATTACCTACTTTTTGGTTACTTTGTCAAGTGGTCATTGCTGTAATGAGTACCATGTTTCTATACAATTCAGTACCATTGATGGATTCCACGTATCATCAGTATTCAGAATGACTTGGTCGTAATTTGAAGATATCTTCTAAATCTCTTAATTTGAGGATCCATCCCTACATCAGAATCATTGATCAATGACAATGCAGATCTATTAGTGTTGATTGGAGTATATGAATTGCCAATGTTGAATTGTTGTGTAAGAAACTATAATATTTTAGTGATTGAAAAATCGTGAATATTTTTACCATTACAACAAATCCACCACTGATGTAATGCTACTGAATACTGTTTGACAATGTTATCTGATAAAGAAGATATCATGACATTAATGGTGTCATCTGGTATCATTTGCTTCTTAAACACTTCCTTGACAATATGCAGAACCCCAGGGAAAAAAAGACTGCTGTGCATTGGATGCAGTATTCTGGAAGGTGACAACAACAATTGGTTTGATGGTTCAGGCCATATACATGAATCTGTGATGACCCTTGAATTAACAAATGGGTATCTTTAATTTTCAGAATAGTTTTTTAAAAGAATGCAAATGGTGGAAATGCATAATTATAATGGGTAATTTGCCCAAATTACTGTAAATGCATACATATTTTCTGCAAGTGGATCTCTATGCCAGGACTGATATCTATCACACTTAGCTCTAATAGCAACAAATAGATCATTGGAATGATTTCCAAAAGGATTTCACTGTGTCCTGAAATGCTGCAGGAGCCAGTTCCCACTCACAATCAATGTTTTTATTTCTAGACTCAAGATCAGCTTTTATGCTGTCCTTAGATCATACATAAATGTAGATATCCCTATTTTTCGGGCTTCATACCAATGACATATATGCCTAGCAATTAAGATTATTAAATTGATTTCTACCAATTTAATGATATAATCTATTGTCTATTATTACCTAGATCTATTATTACATAGAAACAATACTACAGTATTGTTTCTATGTAGTAAAATTTGGCATAATTTTAGGTCTTTTGTAAAACATTGTAGACCAAGAAAAAGCAGCTAACAGTTCCAAATAGAAAGAAAAGAAAGAAAGAAAGAAAGATAATTTATTTGTCAAACATGCGTATACATAAACTGACAAGGCAGACATGCAAGGTATTGAGTTAATATTTTGTTGTGAGCGTCCATGCTTTGCCAATAGCGGCGTACAAATGGTATAAGTTGTAAGTTATTAGTTAACAATTTCATTTAATTGGATTAACATTCATAATCATTTCATTAGGTAATAATTTATGTCAAGATTTAAAGTATATTATGGTCAAAAATAAATTAAATTATGTCCAGTATATATACATAATTATCAAATAGTATCATTATAATCATTTCATGTCACGTCATTTTAAATTCATTCGAAAATACGTAAGAAATAAACAATAAAAATTGATGTCACGATTTTAAAGTCCAAAATAAATTAAATTAACTATGTCCACTATAATTAACTGTGTTCACATTATAAAATTGTATTTTTAACCATCTACATTAGAGGTCGGAATAGAAAAGTCCTTTTCATCCAAAAAATGTAAAATAGTGTAATATGCTTTATTAATTTAAAAAATTCTCAGCTTATTTTTGAAAAGTGACAAGGGCAGTTCTCTCCAACTTTTAGGCAATTTATTAAATATCATCGGAGCCATACAGAAAATACTTTTGCGCATGAGTGATGTTCTCGCAGCATGAGAGCATATCCTACTGTTGTCACGCCTGTTACGTGGTACAACTTCATTTAATTGTTTAAATCGGTATGGATTCGTTTTTACAAATACAGCTACCTCTAAAATGTAAAGACATGGCAACGTAAGTATTTTATATTTTTTAAAGTACGGCACGCAACTATCGGTGGGTTTAATTTTAAACATTGAACGGACGCATCTCTTTTGAGCCTTGAACACCGTTTCTCTTTCTGTTGAATTGCCCCAAAAGACGACACCATAGCGATATAATAACGCGTTCAGGGTGCTGGTGGGGCTCCCACGCTACTGTAGTGCGTCTGCGATGTTTGCGCAAGCGCACACAGACGGCTTTCACACTGTGCTGCGGCGCCGCATCGCTTCGCTGATGTTCCGCACGCGTGGGAGCGCCAACACCATCCTGAACGTGCTAAGCCACAAGCTGGACAGCCCCCTACTGGGACACTGGGTTCAAGCACAAGTGCGTGTGCCCGGGGCCCCAGAGGGCGGTAAATACTTAAATTAAGTAAGTTAAGTAAGTTTTGTTGTTTTGTTTTTTTTTGTAAGTGTATTAATTACTAACATAGGTTGTAAGAATTTTGTTACTAACACTTATGAGTCTTGTTGCTCGAAATAAACGATTATTATTATTATTATTATAGCGTAGATGGGATTCCGTTATGCCATAGTAGGCTGTAAGTAATGCCTCCACACCTATTATAGAAGATAATGTGTGCAGTGCATAAGCAGATTTGCTGATTTTCTTGCATAAGATTTCGATATGGGTTTTCCAATTCAGTTTTTTATCAATATGGAGTCCTAAAAACTTTGTTGTTTCTACCTCTTCTATAGGCTGCTCATCGTATTGTATATTTAAATTACTGTTACTGTCAATACGTTGACTAAAATGTATAACTTGAGTTTTAGTTAGGTTAATTTTTAAGTTATTATCATCTAGCCACTTTATCATTAAATTTATTGAATCATTTATGTCACTTTCATAAGTATCTACACTTTTACAAGGTATCGTTATGGTGCTGTCATCGGCAAATAGTGTCAGAGGTTGAGGGATGCCTTTTGGAAGATCATTAATATATATTATAAATAAAGGAGGCCCCAAAACACTCCCCTGTGGCACACCAAACGAAACTGTACGTTCTGAAGACTCAAATACAATGTCATGCTTACTTTTCATGTCAATTTGGTTAATATGTGTTTTTTGAGTTCTGTTATGTAAGTATGATTTAATTAGATTGTTGACATTTCCTCTAATTCCATATGCATCAAGTTTATTTAATAATGTATCAAAGTGCACATAGTCAAACGCCTGAGTCATGTCACAAAATACGCCACAGACTGGGTTCCTCTTGTCGACGTTATATGTAACATTATATAAAAAGTCGTAAATGGCCATATTAACAGTTTTACCCTTTCTAAATCCTTTCTGTTCCTCGCATATAATATTATGTTTTTCTATAAATGAATTTATTTCCTTGCAAATGTATTTTTCAAATATTTTAGAAATTATGGGAATTAGTGATATAGGCCGATAGTTCTCCATTAACTCCCTATCTGCTTTTTTGAATAGTGGCTTGACAATAGAAACTTTTAGAGCATCAGGATAGACGCCTGCACTAATGCTGAGATTGATGACATGACTCAAGTGACCACTGATTTCATCCGCAACGTGTTTTAGTATAGAAGTCGCAATACCGTCATATCCCACACTGTTTGTATTATGCAAGGACATTATTATCTTTTTAATATCGTCTGGAATACTAGGGGCCATAAACATAGTTTTATCATTGTAGACTAGTGTACACGTCCTAGGTCTGCAGTCGACAGCTAGTTTTGGCTGTATTTTATCGATAAAAAAATTATTAAATGCCTCAGCCATAGTCTTTTGATGTGTTAGGACGATGCCACTCATTTTAATTTTATTTATGTTAGATTTAGGTACGTTGTACTTTGCACGATTGATAATTTGCCATGCAGTTTTTGATTTATTTTTAGATGTTTTTATATTGTAATTGTTTTGTGCCTTTTGTGTTAAACGGATTATTTTTTTGTACAATTTAGAATAATTATATAATACGGTTTTATTAATATTGCTACGATTAAGTCTAAACTGCCATAGGAGTTTTCTTTTCTTTTTACTGCATAACTTGATCCCCTTTGACAACCATTTGGATCTTCTTATTGTATTGATTTTAACTATTTTTAATGGAAAACACAGATCGTATAATAGTTTGAAAATCTCAATGAAATAATTATAAGCTACATAGCTTATATGATTTACCGTGTTCTTCTGTCTAAACCCCATTTGCTATCTGACCATCAAAACAAATATTCCCGAACAAGTGTGAGATGCATCTGACTAAATTTCAATCTCAAATTGATAATTTTTACAGCATTTTTATACATTTATGCCACCAGTGTAGATCTTAAAGAAGATCTACACTGGTGGCATAAATGTATAAAAATGCTGTAAAAATTATCAATTGCAGTTCATATTTTATGTTTATAATTAAATCAAAGTCATTACTGTGGTAAACTAACTCTGCACATTTTTGTTTTTCCAAAAATTATAGTGAAACATAACTCATACATGGACAACAAGCTGTTAGGATAAAGTGTAAAGAATAGATGAAATGAACATCACTTTTTATCTGTCACTGTCAAGGTCATATTCTTAATAACAATCACAAATCCAAGTACTCAGCAACTTGCATTAGATTTGAGATTATTTTTATCCTTATTTATGTAACAACCAAGAATCCAAAAGATTGATACTTTTACAAATAAAATGAAAATTCTAAGTATTCTAATAAAATCCTCAAGATAAATCACGGATTTTAATCACCTACTACATAGATAAGATATTACTGGTGTAGGGCAGTACACAAACCAAAGCACAAACAATTGAATTCATAAACATTGTTTTTACAATAAACCCTCAAATAGCTTTTGTTATCACATCAATGTTCAGTGTTAATATATATAATTTAAAAAAAAAAATATTTGCACATGTAATCATTTTTAGAAAATGAGTAAACATAAAGTGCATATGACTTTCATTTGAAACTGTTATGTATGGACATAATTTAATCAGCCATTTAGATTTAATGTAATACTGGTATCTCCATTTCGTTTGTGTATAGTAAATATTTTTGATCAAAAAGACTGTCCACTGACAGGTGCACACTGCACATTTATTAATAACACTCAAATCCAACCTATAAGGATCTATTCATATAACAATATTTTCAGACTCTGAAAAGCACAATTTTAAGGTGATATAGGTAAGTATTATGTTGTATAGGAATTTTCATAAGTAGAATTTTATATCCCTTCCTTCAACCGTGATAACTTTATCTTATGTGATCTTTTGCCAACGAGGGTAAAAATATAATGACATACTTGTCTATGTTTGGCATACATGTTTGTATTGGTACGTCTTGCTTGACAAAGTCCTCTGCTGTTGGTTCTTCCCCGTGGTCCTAGGTTGATACCTGCCCCCCCCCTTCCCTGTTTGGTTCGACTCGAATGTGAAGGGTGGCATTTGAGTTTTCCTTACATTTTCTGAAAAGTGTAGTTGGGGCTGCCTTCTTAATTACCTTTGCAGACTTGACGTGTTCATAAATTTTTTTTTTTTACTAAACAGGAAACTTTTCCATTTCAGTGCAACTGTTGTTTGTATCAAATTACCAATACTATTAACATTGCGGTACAGCAATTCCTAATTCCTATGGTAGTCCTCCACTGGTCCCTTTAAATACTTTTTAAATAAAACATTTAGGTTTTCTTTGTGCTTGGTTATTGCTTCATGCAACTCCATAAAACCATTATCCTTTAGTTCTTCGGTATCTTCAAACCACACTATCATCATTAGACTAACCTAGTCTATGATACATGAATAAGTGTAAAGAACTGATAATTTTTTATCAATATTGTAATACTCTTGGTGGTGGACTGGATTCCCAAGGCCATTATCATTGCTTAATGCAGCTCCATGAAACCGTCATCCTTTAGTTCTTTGGTTTCTTCAAAGCACACTATCATCATTAGACTAACCTAGTCTGATGATACATTAATAAGTGTAAAGAACTGATAATTCTTTATCAATATTGTAATACTTACTTAATCATTTCTTACAAGAGAAAACAATAATACATGCATATCATAGAATTTCTAGATATACATTATAGTTTGTGCTTTTTACCTCAACTTGAGGTTTCGAGATCTAGCCTCGAGGTCCTCCTGCCTTATTTGTAATAATAATTTCTCACGAGAAAACAATATGTCATACATAGGCAGTGCATACCATAGAACTTCTAGGTATAAATTATATTTTGTACTTTTTTCCTCAACTTGAGGTTCGAGATCAAGTCTCGTCCGTCTTGTCGTAACACGAACTTCATGTTACAAGAACGGATGTACCGAGCACCGGTAATATGGCGGATAAATTATAAGCTTCTGCTACTTTGCAATCCAAATCTATCAATCGTAATCCACTGAAATTTTTCAATGATATCACACATACATACCTGTGTTTTCTTCTTTGTTTACAACATTTTAAGTCTTTCGCTGATCGGCCTTTATTACTGATTCCAAATAGGACGCCGGCGATAACTTATGCCGAAGTCGTCCTCGAGCTCCCCTACGCTGTTTCTTTCCATTTTTCTTCCACATTTTATTGACTGGCATTGTTTAACTTTTTGTTGTTGATAATATTAAAAAATAAGAAGTTTTATAAGAAAATTCAATAATTTTCTTAAAAATGACGTGCGCTCCACGACGCTAAAATAGTGAATGACATAAGCTGGATATAGTTGCAAGCGTAAAAGTTTTTTTTTGCAGGATTTATTTTATTCTCTGAATATTCGCGTGTACACGATGGAACATAGTGGGACTACATAGTAAATCAGGATAATTATCGAGGACTAAGCACGAGTATAATGTCTAGTTACGCGTGAATGAAGCGCAATAATGTGGCAAATGGTAGTATTAAGGTATAAAAGTTATGGTGACGATAACAAACTTTTAATGATTTTATACTGAAGATTATGTCTAAACGAATAGTGTTAATGATTTGGAAAAAATATATGTTAAGTAAGAGCATTTTCTTAATAACTTAATATATAAATATTTTTGTTGTTTCGTTTATTAAACTTACCAACATAATCAAACATCATAAATATTTCTTCTAAAACGATATAAAAAAACATTTAAAAATATAAAAAAATAGTGTTCCGTCGGTGTCGGGAGCAGGGTCCAAGCTACCGGTGGTTAGGGCTGCAGAGACAGGAACCTCCTCACAATGCGTCGTATTGAGGAGTACTGCCTTCTGGATCAGGCCCTTGATCCAACCGCCTAACGAGAGCCTCGAGAGATGTTGGTCGAGGCTTTCGGCCATCAGGCCATTGGCCGTTACGACAATCGGCACAATGATAGCCGAGCTCACATTCCACATGTCAACAACTTCGTGTGCTAAGTCGAGATATTTTATTTGTTTCTCTTTCTCAGCTTTCACGAGGTTCCCGTCATGTAGGACGGTAACATCGACTATTATACTCGTTGCTGTCTCGCTCTCAATGATGAGAGAATACAATGGTAGTAGTAGGCGTTTAGTCGAGTCTCTAGTCACATAATTTTGAAGAAATAACTAAAAAATGAACGCGTCCTATCCTAACGCGTGCTGCCATCTTCCTCTGCAAGCTATCTTCATTCGGTTTTTATGTCAAGTATCGGCGTCACATATTTCCGCATATTTTTTATTATTTTGTGTAAAAAGTGTTTAAATTCACTTAAAAATGGAAAATAGGAAGTCAGAAAGGAAATCTAAGGATCTCCCATTATTGTGAAAGATTAAAAAACTCGAAAAATGTAATTTTCGATATTGTCAACGAGTGTTATACTGTGATTTGTGTCATGAGGTTTTGCACATGGTTGCAAATTTTGCAATTAAGAATGAACATTCTGAGCCTCAAATGGCTTCAATGTGACTTGCCTGGCCTATGGGGCGTCCTGCGGGGGCGCACGAGGTTAAAACGGCTAGTTTGTAACCTAAACAACCTCTGGGGTGTTCTTAAGGGACACACGCGGTTGACTTTATTATAACTGAAACTGAAGCTCTGCCTGACCTCTGGGGCGTTCTGCGGGAACGCACGCGGTTTAAAAATGGCTATAGTGTGAGCGATTTGCCTGACCTGGGGGCGTTCTGCGGGAACGCACATGGTTTAAAAGGGCTATAATGTGAACGATTTGCCTGACCTTGGGGCGTTCTGTGGGGACGTACGTGGTTACAATGGCTATGTTGTGCTTGTGAGCTAAGCAACCTATGGTTGACTTTTTCATTATAACCTTAAAGGGAAGTTTTGTGGGAACTTACATGGTTATTTGGTGCAATATGTGTTGCCCTTTACCTACAGCATGCATGAAGTATATTTTTTTTCAGATATTTTAATATCCCCCAGTAAGTAGCTCATCTGACATACCTACATGATAGTCATGAGAATGACCACCCGGAGTTGGTAGAAAATATTCAACCATATTGAAAACAGAGTCTGAAAATATTTTTTATACTTCATTTATTATACTTCAAAATGGCTTAGCAAAAGAGAAGAAAACTTGAATTACCAAATGTTCTAATCTGAATCAAACAAAAGTTAGCATTACAGATCAGGAAATGTCTAGGAAGTGAGACTAGCTAATACAAATAAAGAAGCAACAAATTGCTACAACACTATCATGCCCAGCCTCGGGTCTTCAGCTGTGTCTGAAGGACATTTAATGCCAGAAGATGTTTCTTTTTAAATATAGAAACTGAACGATTATTAACAGTTATGGTGTTTGTTACTTAATCCTGGCACAAGAGGACATTTATCTCCTACTATCTGCCTTTTATAAAGGAAAAAGAGTTGTTTCTGGTACAGTCGGAGACAGAAACTTACCCCTTCGGTGAAAATCTCTGCTAAAATAAACACTGCAAGGTCATTGCTTACATCAAACATTTTTTAAATAAAACTACACCCCCTCGCGCAGAAGCGTAAAAGAGAGGGGGGGGGAGGCATCTCCTGGATCTGTGAATGGGAACTGGAAGACAAAAGGAACAACCAACATCGCAAGTGAACCCACAGGTGGCACATTTATTTCTTATAGTTTTGTAATTTGAAACTAATCACCACAGATCTTGTATTTTTTTATCACTAAGTAGGGTATACAACCCCTTTTACATGATAAGTCATAGCAGAATTAGATTAAACTCTGCTGAATGTCAAATTCTTTAGAGTCCTTACCTACAGGTAACATCTGAAATTAATGGATGACCTTTCTTTAAATACTATAACTTAGTTATTTTTTCTAAGTATACATTTACAATGTACATTTACAACAATCATTTCTTGTTTAAAAGCCCAATGGGACATTACTTCTTACATTGAATTGGAAGATGTTAGTATTGTTAAAATAATACATAATAATATCAAGTTGGAAAAACTACCAAACAGTAGAAAACTACAGAAATTTACTTTCATATAACCTCAGATGTAAAAGATGCGGTCCTAGAGAAAATACTAGGTACCAATTTAATGCTTGCCTCTTGTTTGGCTCTGGAAACATGAAACCTATTAGAGCTTACTTAAAGAAAGAGGGTTTGTTATCAGGGATATGTATATTTAAGATGATCTTCTTCCAATCGAAAACATTCACATACCTAGTGTTTTGGAAAGCACAGTCAACACTAGATACCTATACTTGAAAAGTTAGATTTGATACCAAAACAGCATTGTAAACTTTCTAGGTCTAATTGTTTCCAACAACACAACATAACTCTGATATTGTAATGAGAGAAACAAATAACAGCTTGAAGATAATAAGCATATTTTTTGCATTATTGCAATTGGTTAAAATCTAATTATGTTTAGATTTCATACTTAGGTTATTGGAATTTTTTATCCGTTTTTTGTCTAGTTTTTAATTATTACAAGTAAAGAGATTAATTATGACAATTATGATAACCAGGTATATTGGATCCTGTACACACATGATCTTCAAACATGATCATGGTGATGGTTGTGGTCTATAAACTTAGCCACATTGGGGAAATTAATTTACAAATATTTTTTCATGTTAGAGGATATCTACAGATCCTCACAGGGTGGGGAATATCATGTAGCGCTCAGACTGCATATCTGCAATGGACTAAAAATGAAGCTCAGTTTCACATTAATTAATTGCTTTCTTGTGATAAATATGTTCTGACAGATTTTTATGAGATTATGAAATCTTATTTAAAAAATTCAATATCTATTAAGTACTGCAGTATCTATCATATAGCAAAAGTGTGAGTCAGGAAAATTTGTTATATTCTGTAACCCTTATATACCTACATAATATATATAATTATAATATATATGACTAATAAAGAAGTATGGAATAAACGGCTTGTTGCACCAACCCCAAATAAATTGGGATATGGGGAAGATGATGATGATATAGGTATAAGTACCTAATATGGTACATTTATGGCTTTGTGAGTCTAAAAATCAGACTTAGCCATGCAGAATAAGATCTGAATGATACCTACACATTATCAAAAGATTCAATATTTCTTTCATTGGTGAAACTAAAATTTATTTATTTACTTACATCACAAACAATACATAGTGCCAATTTGAAACTCCAGGATCTGTGGCAGTGATTACTTTTTAAGTACATAATTAGGTCTGAATAATATAATCTATTTTATGTTTTTTCCCTTCTATTCTCTATGGTTCTCAAAACCATACCAGCTATACTAACTTTCAAAGATAACAGGGTAACAGTATATTAAGTATACCTACCTTTTTCACCAGAAATTGGTTTTTAGAAAGGAATCACTGATGTAGCAGTAGAAATTATGATAAAGTCAGCATCTAAAAGTACCTACAATGAATCAGTACCTACTCACCTGCATTTGTAGCATAGGCTAAATATTGTAATTTACAAAATATAATTAAGTATTACAAAACCTACCATTACCAAGATTAGACAATATTTTCACTCAGAGATTTCAAGAAGGAATTTTCTGTAGAAGTCTAAATTCCATTAAACCAAATCAATTTAATTGGCTTTAATTATACATTTAGGTATTCTACCTACAACAGCTGATAAAGTCAAAACACTATTCAGAGGTTTTTTCTATAAATAAAGACCTTCAAAACCTATATAAATTATAATACTTAATAATATTATATCTTGTTTACATTAAATGAACTGCAATATCTATTTTCACCAAAATAATTTTTTTAATTGCCACCCGTAAACTGTAACTTGGAAATGGAGCTAACGATCTCATAAATTAAATATTATTAAAAATACAGTGATCAAAGTACACTACATTATGATTCAATCAACATCCACATAAAAGTTTTCAATAAATACACACATAGATAACACTAAGGTTAAATTGGTTAAGTACCTACTTACTTAAAGAAAACTTTAGGGAAAAATAACAACGATATTTTTAATTTATTTTTACTAATTACTTTACTAATAATAAAAGTTAATATAATATGAGCACGCACGCAGTTACAGCAGGCTGTAGTTCTTTAGAAGTCCTAAATGCCTGTGAGACTGTGCTAAATTACTAATTGCTAAATTGCTAAAACTGAGCTAAAGTATAATTTGTGGCTGAAGAGTGTGGAATATTATTGACATTAATACATTCTCTTACAAACTCTACTCAACGTTAGTTTGATTTGATACAAGATTTTAATAGGTTTATGATTGATAATTATCAACTAATATTGTTGTCTAATAAAATTATAAAGTTATTATTGTTGTTGATCATAATCAACAATTTATACTTTCCTGAAGATTATTGCTAATTAAAATGATTTAGTGCATTTTGAATTAAGTATATATTTTTGTTCCTAATTTGATTACTACTGGTACAAGTAGGTACATACCTTGAATGCTAATCTAATACCTGTGTTAAAAATAACAAATCCTCGTTATTTTTTATTTTTATTAAGATTTATTGCTTTTACAACTAGTCTTTGAACATCTACCATTGTATTCTCTCATCATTGAGAGCGAGACAGCAACGAGTATAATTGAATAGTCAAACGAACTTACCTGTAAGTGAAGTTCGACGGTAATTATACTCGTTGCTGTCTCGCTCGAAGATGATGAGTCCCACCCGACCCAAACATTCCATGCTATATACCTAGATATATGAGCATGGGCCCTGTGTTGTAAAGCCAATAAATCGCTATGAACTTAATGAAGATAGCTTGCAGAGGAAGATGGCAGCACGCGTTAGGATAGGACGCGTTCATTTTTTAGTTATTTCTTCAAAATTATGTGACTAGAGACTCGACTAAACGCCTACTACTACCATTGTATTCTCTCATCATCTTCGAGCGAGACAGCAACGAGTATAATTACCGTCGAACTTCACTTACAGGTAAGTTCGTTTGACTATTCAATTATTGCGCGGTGTGCTAATCGGTCTATCAAACTCAAACTCAAAGCATTTATTTCAATTATTCCATTTACAGGCACTTTTGAATTAGGCACAAGGAATCGGTCAGTCAAAAATATGAAGCTAGTTGCCCATTCCAAAGCGTAGTAGGTACCTATGGAGAAGAACGGGCAAGAAACTCCACGGACACTCTTTTAAATTAAATAAATTGTTACAAAGTATTGGTTACATCATTCATGTTGAAACTATACATGTAAGAACAATGTAGAAAGACGTGCACGTTAGAAGCGTCCGTAATACAAATATAAAACAAAGAACAATTTAAAAATTAAAATTAGCCATGGCCGCTAAGAGTTGACCAGTCCCAACTGACGGCGCCCGTTCACGAACATGACGCATGGATCAGCACCATTCAGCTCAACCATTTTGAAGGGAGCTAAATGATCCAACACACGCGCCACCATCAGCGAGACATCTGAGGGAGCATGACATACTCACAGCCGCCAGGGCACAATCAAGTCAATAAAAGACGTATTACCCGGTAAATGGTAGCTCTTTAGTACATAGTACTCACACCTGTGCTCTGCAATTATATAATACAAAGGAGATTGATTTTATACAATGCAAAGATGTTCTTAAAATCTTCAGCAGCTCCAACAGTATTTTCAAATGTTAATCAATTAGTTGTGGTTGTGGAGCAGGACCAGCATTTTTATCAGTGATGTAATCCCCCAACGTATAATATGCCTGCCTGCATAGTGTGCGTTTTAAACAAGACTTGAATTTCGTCTCATTCAGTTGAAGTATGTGGGGAGGAATTTTATTGTAACATTTTAAACAGTACCCCATGAAAGATTAGTCTACTTTAGCCAGTCTGAAACCTGGTTGAACTAATAGGTCACTATTTCTTGTACTATAATTATGTCTATCACCTCTTTTACTAAAAAGATGTAAGTTTTTTCTTACGTACATGATTTTTGACAAGGTACCGTCATGATGTTAATATCCTTAAACTGTTCCCGTAGAGAGTCACGCCTGCGGAGATAATATATGGCTCTGATCGGTCTTTTCTGCAGAATAAAAATAGACTCGATGTCTGCAGCCCGTCCCCACACTAAAATACCGTAAGACATGATACTATGAAAGTAACTAAAATAGACCAGCCTCGCGGTATCTACGTCAGTAAATTGACGGATTTTTCTGACAGAATATGCTGCTGAACTTAGCCGTCCTGCAAGAGATGTTAAATGAGGACCCCATTGTAGCCTTGAGTCGAGCGTGATCCCTAGGAAAACAGTTTTATCGACGAATTCTAGTTTCTCTTGATTCAATACTATCTCACAATCACTACTTTTGACATTTGGTGAAGAAAATTTTATGCACTTCGTTTTTTTTCTATTTATTACTAAATTATTAGCAGTGAACCAATTTCGGACCTGCAGTAGGGCGTTACTTACGTCGTCAAAATTTGTTGCACGTCTATGTACCTTAAAAATTAAGGAAACCTACCTATGTGAACCTGGCACCCTACTTGAAAAAATCTTTTTTCTTTTTGCGCATTCTTGTAGAGCTTCGTATGTAGTTGATTGTAGTGATAAAATTTTTGTTTGAAGTTTGACCAACAAAAAAATTATGGGTCACCGAAAAATAGCCATCCCCCGGAATTAAAGAAATTCAATTCTAACGGTTGATTTGTATGGGAAATCGTTAGTAGTTGTTTGTAGTGAACGAATTTCCGTTTGTAGTTATTTGTTTTTTTTTTTATTATTACTCGTCACTCCCTTTGTAAAAATCACTTTGCTACATTCAACTAGTTCTAGGTTTGGATTCAGAAGATTTTTCTCACTTTAAGTTCTTTAACTATCAACCACAAACGGTTACTTCTGCAGGAACCGTTCAGAACACTTTGGAGTAACATTTTTTTTGTTTGTAGTTCCTCATAAATCATTTTGAACGGGTTGGCTAGCTCTAAGAGTATTTGGAGTCGGTTGTAGTGCAGTTTTTTTCGATTGTAGTTCCTCGAAAATTCCCTACAAACGTCTTACTAGCTTGAAAACCATCTATAATCGTTTGTAATTCATAAAAAATCGCTTTAAACCGGTTGAATAGCTCTAGAAGTATTTGGAGTCGTTTGTAGTGCAGTTCTTTTCGATTGTAGTTCCTCGAAAATTCACTACAAACGTCTTACTAGCTTGAAAACCATTTATAATCGTTTGTAGTTCATAAAAAATCGCTTTGAATCGGTTGACTAGCTCTACGACAAACGACTCCAAATACTTCTAGAGCTAGTCAACCGGTTTAAAGCGATTTTTTATTAACTACAAACGAAAAAAATGTTACTCCAAAGTGTTCTGAACGGTTCCTGCAGCAGAAGTAACCGTTTGTGGTTGATAGTTAAAGGACTTAAAATGAGAAAAATCTTCTGAATCCAAACCTAGAACTAGTTGAATGTATCAAAGTGATTTTCACAAAGGGAGTGACGAGTAAAAATTAAAAAAAAAAAAGTTAAAAATTAAAAAAAAAACAAATTACTTCAAACGGAAATTCGTTCACTACAAACAACTACTAACGATTTCCCATACAAATCAACCGTTAGAATTGAATTTCTTTAATTCCGGGGGATGGCTATTTTTCGGTGACCCATAATTTTTTTTTGGTCAAACTACAAACAAAAATTTTATCACTACAATCAACTACATACGAAGCTCTTCAAGAATGCGCAAAAAGAAAAAAGATTTTTTCAGGTAAGGTGCCAGGTTCACATAGGTGGAAGTATCGTCAGGAAATAACACCATTTGTGGTTGATTTATCACCACTATATGAGGCTTATTGGCAACAATAGTCCTGTCAGTGATGATGGATCGATCCCAGTAACAGTTTCTTATTTGTTTATTATTACTTACTGTTTGTATTTCCTGTGCGTGTCCTAAATAAAATATTTTTCTTTCTTTGTTTCTTACAATGTGATATTTCCATTTTCGAGAACTGGGTCGGGCACATACTTGTAGTACAGTACTTCCGATTCCACAAGGCTGTATTTTAGAGCAAGTTGCTGATGGATAATCCTGGCTACAAGATTGTGTCTATGGAAGTACTCTTCGTTAGCTAGACGAGAACACCCGGAGATATTGTGTCAAATGGATTCTCCCGGACGGTGGCATGATGCCCAACGCTCCCGACATACCCAAATACTTATAGGTTCCGGATGCGGAGAAGGCTCTAAGGTTTATGGAACCCGAGAGTTGGGTTTGCACGGATTCCACAATCTCCCCTCGTTTTACTTGCATAACCAGGCTATTTCCACGTTTGATTAAGTGTCACTCTGTATGTCTACTTTTTACGTCAAATAAATAAATAATTATTATTTGTTATTATTATTATGACCGCACGTTTATCGACACCCACTTCCATCCGGATGGCGCTACTGAAAGTTTCAGTTACTTTCAGTAGCTCCATCAGTTGCAAATTGTTGGGGGCAAAGAGTTTCAGGTCATCCATGTAGAGGAGTTGAGATATAACCTGATCACCTCTCCTCAGCTGATAGCCTAGACCTGAATTCTCCAGCAGTGTGCTTAGATGATTCAGGGCTAAACAGAACCAGACCGGACTCAAACTATCGCCCTGGAATATGCCTCGCTCGATCCTTATCGGCTCGCTATTCCTTTGGATATTTCGACATCCTGGATAGCGAAGGACCGTTCTCCATTGCCCCATACACGACTTCAGGAAGGTGCGCAGAGTTGCATCTACTTTATACAATTCCAGCACCCTCATGAACCATGCATGCACCTAGTCATAGGCCTTCTTATAGATTATGTTTATTATTATGAATATTTTAGATTATATTATCACAATCACATGAATTTGTAAAGTTATGTCTAACGCGGATAAAAAAGTGAGAATCACCAGTAATCACGAGCGTACTTTTCTGAAACCTTCACCAATTTAAAGTTAATTTAATTATTGATATTTTAGTATACGTGTGTTTTTATTAAAACACCTTTTATTTTATGTATAATAAATCAATAATGCGCCTAATTTGGGACAGCGCTCCTGGATGGGCGAGTCCTATTTCTGGTTAGACGAACGACGCGTTGCGTGAGCTCGGCACAGAACACGCAAGCTAACCATTCAAGGTCGCTGGCATATATCTGCATCTTAAGCATATTTTTGTTCATGAAATCCTACAACACCAAATACATTTTGTGTTGGTTTGCCATAGTTTGTCAACTTGTCAAGTATAGAAGTATATGAATAACATAACATCGCGCCTTAGTATCCCGAAAGGTTAGGCAGAGGTGTACGTGGGGTTCCCTCTATTTGGCAGAATCTTGATGCTCCGAAATTTATTTGGCATAACACACTTGGCATTATCTTCTTTAAACGAATATTTTAATAGCATAAAAAATATTTTGTATAATTATTGTTTCGCCGAATGTTTTCATGTCCGAATTTACAATGGCATACGTTTAAGATGGAATAATTTTATTAGGCATATTTCCATTTCTATAAAATAGCATTTTTAACCTTAATTTAATATTAAAATATGGTCTTAAAAAGTCAATATGTTGTGCTACAAAAGTTAGTGGCAAAAACGAATCGCTGCAAAACCGACTCCACGTAGTCTTGTCTGCCCTACTCCTAGAGTGTCATTTAAGCCCGCGGAGGGGCGAGGCGCCCGCGAGCTGACGAGCAGGTGGTTTAGAAGCTCGGTGCCGCGGCTGAGGCTGGTCGGCCAAGCCGGCCAGCAAGCCGAAGCTGCAGTGGTGACCGTTAGCTCGTGTGGGATCGCCGGAGCCCCGCAGCGCCGGAGCCGTGACAGAAACCATGCCTGTTGCATGCTCGCTTGCATGCTACATATTTGCTTGCTTGCATGGTGTATGCTTGTTTGTGTGAACTTTTGTTAATATGTTTGTATTCTTATGAAATGTATGCCAAAAGATAATTCTGACTTACAAAATTATGAGTTTTGATTGTATGCCAAATGATTTTCTGCGAAATGAATATTATGCTATCCGGTGTTATCATAGAAATATCAAAATCAATTTATGACATAAAAAGTTCTACTACCTTTTAGGTAGACCCGTGCACTTAGTTTACTTATACCTGTAGTCACCGAACATTACTACGTAACCGGCCGGCAGCGGAAACATTTTGTATCATACATTATTTGAATGTCTATATTATTATTATTGTGTGTATTATTGTACATTATTTTATTGTGATTTATTAGAGTGATGATGAACGTCAAATTAGGATTGTCGCTACTTTCACCCATTTTTCACTGGAGGAGTAGACGCTGTGCTAATGTCTTCTGCGACTAGCATATAATTTATATAGTCCTCAATCTTGGTTTTATATTCATGTGCCAGACCAGACCGTATTTAGCTTCGTGCAGACTAGCGCGACGCGACCCGGTTATTGTTATACCGTGAAGTTTTCTTAGAAATTGTATTATTCGAATCGCGTCGCGCCGTCGCGTCGCGCTAGTCTGTACGAGACTTTTCGGCCATGGCGGCCAATCTCAACAGACACTAGTCTTTGGCGGGGAGATATTATAGTGCAGGCGTGTGTGCGCAGACACAGGTGCACTCTCTCTTCCCTCACTCTCACAGTCCGATGGGACGGCGATCCCCCGCGACCGGAGAGCGATCAGGCGTAGGACCAACGGCTTAACGTGATTCCCTATCAAACCGCTAACTTCCGAACTCATGACTATTACCTAGATTACCTACAAAAAAAAATCCAATAACACTGCCTGACCCGGGAATCAAACTCCACGCTCAGCAGTCGCGCTTGCGACCACGAGACCAACGGGGCAGTTACTAGGCGGGGGCATTAGTACATACACAGTACTCCTCGGCATCACCAAACTCGACCAGTAGCCACTTGGCGCTGCTAGGGAGGGCGCGGTGCGGGCGCGCGACTCGAATCGCAGGTGTGTGGGAAGTGGGTCACCGACCACCGTTGTGCAAGCGCCGCTCGCTCGTGTGCGCTGTTGCTTGTATGTTATGTATGTACGAGTATTACTGTAGAAGGTTCTATGTCAGTGCAGGCAAGTGTGCGTAGCGCTGTTCTGTTTGTAACAGAATGGGATAGGTAATTGACATTGCTCATCTACAGCTCTTTCACCACAACAAAAAGTTTTCACATCCTTGAAATACAAATAAAACAATGTTTTTTGTATTTTAGTATAGAATAATGAACTGTTACTATGATTAAACTGTTACGAAGGCATTTTACGACGTGTTCCTTTCGATATCCCATAACTCTAATGGTGTGTCCAAACCATAGATATATTTCTATGGTCCAACTACTGCCGCGCTCTTACCGCTCTAGCAGCAACACGCGGCGTTTGCAGGACACATTTCTGCCGCGCTCTAGTTGAATGTTCGCGTTTAAAACAAAAGCTTTCGTGCGCGGCTGTCGTCCAATCGCAGCGCGGCAAGCCGCGCGTAGCAGCCGTGCACGTTGCGTCGTGCAGACCGGCACGACACGACTAACAAAACAATTTCTAAGAAAACTTCACCGTAGAGCAATTACCGGTGTAGCTAGTCTGCATGAGCCTTTATGTTTGGACACACATTATGATAAGTAAAAATAATAAAAGACTCCTACAACACGTGTTCCAAAAAAATAAAACTTATAAAACTAAAAACCCAACTACGACAAAAAAGTCATCTAAAATGGTATAAACAAGACATAAATCGAACAGATTACGTGTGACTCCGGAGTTATTTTGTCCCTTTTTAGATGACGTTTTTGTCGTAGTTAGGTTTTAGTTTTATAACTTTTATTTTTATTTAAATTATTTTGGGGTTATCATATAATAACAGTTTTGCACAAAACAGTTATTACTTATGTTATGAAAAACATAACATTTTATTTGAAGAAAGCTGTCTTAAATTTTACCGATAATAAGAATAAATGTACTTACAGTGACTCTTTTGTCAACTGAGCCGATGTCAACTATTCTGCCAGCGTCATGTGGTGACGGCAACGCAGCAAGGTGAGCCGTCGAACTTTGTATCTACTTTGTGATATTTATCTAGTTTTTATTATTATGTTAGTAGCTGGAAGGACAAGACAATTATTGTTAATAAATCTAGCTAAAAAAATAAAAAACATATATATATTACAACACTACAAATCGACATTATATATTACTTGGATTAGTTTAGGAGAAAAGTTAGTCAAGATGTAATGGAAGTTAGCAGGAAGGGGGATTTTCATTTTGGAAAGCATATGGTACAAGTCAAAGGATGGGGAATTCGAAGGACATGAGAAAAATATATGGTCTAGAGTTCCATCATCAAGACATTCACACAAAGAACTGTCACGAACACGGATCTTATTTAAAAATACTGGACTGCAACAGTCACCAAGCCTCAGTCTACATAAGGTTGCAACAGTTCTTCGGGACAATACTGGACTGCAACAGTGACCAAGCCTCAGTCTACACAAGGTTGCAACAGTTCTTCGGGACAATACTGGACTGCAACAGTGACGAAGCCTCAGTCTACACAAGGTTGCAACAGTTCTTCGGGACAATACTGGACTGCAACAGTGACCAAGCCTCAGTCTACACAAGGTTGCAAAGTTCTTCGGGACAATACTGGACTGCAACAGTGACCAAGCCGCAGTCTACACAAGGTTGCAACAGTTCTTCGGGACAATACTGGACTGCAACAGTGACCAAGCCTCAGTCTACACAAGGTTGCAACAGTTCTTCGGGACAATTTTGGACACTTAAAAAACCAAGTTTCCACTGGATGCTAGGTTGAATACTGGCGTAGTACGCCCCCTTGAGTTTCGAACTAACCTACCGCATTGTTGTATAGCTTTTGTTTGGTGTCAGTCCGTAGGTCGTAACTATGCACCAATTAGTGCTTCCGATCCACCGGGTTAGATGTAGCAAATTTAGCCAGTGAGTCGGCACATTCGTTGCCATCTATGCCCGAGTGACTGGGGACCCAAGCTATTTCAATGTTTAAACGGTTGGTCGAACAAGTGTATAGTAATTGAAGAATATCAAAAATGATTTTGCTGAGAATTTTAGATTTAAGTTGGTTTTGAGGTAAAGCTTGAATGCTACTGCGCGAATCTGAGAAAATTACTGAGGTTTTTATATTATGCGATAAAATGAAACTTATGCTTCTAGGATACCGATGCATTCCCCTGTAAATACTGAGGCCTCTGGTGGACATTGGAATAAAACAGCAATTTTTGCATTTTGAAAATATGTTGAAATACCTGTACATCCTGTTGAAGAAATTCCAACCCTCCCAGTATCTTTTAATGGCCCTATCGAAGTCGCCTTTTACGTCCTGGGAATTTTTGGAAATACCATGTCCCAGAACGACCTTTGGCCCGAAATAGACCACCTCATAACCGGAAGAAAAGACTGGAAGAGTGGGGTATTGACAAACAGGCGAGGAGAGGTGTTTAAGCTCTCTGTACCTATTCATCAATGGAATACATTTATTATTCCAGTAGGATGACGCGTTAAGTGAGATTTAGATTTGTTCCAAAATGGGGAGAAAAGAATGGGACGAAAGGGAGAAAACTTTTGACAAGAAACGATCCGCTAAGTATTGTCTACGAAGGTTAAGAGTAGGCTCTGCACATTCTACCTGAAGACCATTTATGGGAGAGGATTTCATAGCACCAATGACGGACGGTCCTCAGACGTTTGGCCTGAACAGAATCCAGTCTACACAAAGCTTCTTTGTTCTATGGCTCAATTAAGTAACTGCAGTAATCCAGCACGCTCAGTCTACGCAAAGCTTCTTTGTTCTATGGCTCAATTAAGTAACTGCAGTAATCCAGCACGCTCAGTCTACGCAAAGCTTCTTTGTTCTATGGCTCAATTAAGTAACTGCAGTAATCCAGCACGCTTCTGACCAGCGCATTGTAGACTAGTTTTAAGGTGTATGGGTGAGCACCCCACCAGACACCTGCCAAAGCCTTAAGGACCGAGACTGAGCGCTCACATTTTTTACAGTGTTACTAATGTGATCTACTCCCGACAATTTGGAATCCAGGGTAACCACCGGGAACCTGGTCTTCTCCTCGATTGGGATGGCTTGACCGTCAATATTAAGGTCGACTTGGGGGATAAGGCGTCTGCGAGTGAAGATAACTGCTGAACTTTTTGGAGCACTTAAAGATAACCCGTGACCTAAGAGGTAGCCAGATATTAATGGATTGGGCGGCATCTTGTATAGAAGTGCCAGAGACCAATAATGCAATATCGTCAGCATACTGAAGTATATTTCAGTTAGAATTTAAACAAGAAGGTAGATCAGAAGTATAAAAGGGGACTAAGACACAGATCCCTGAGGGAGACCTCTCCAAACCGACCTCGGCTCAGAGTTTTCTCCGGGAATCCTGAGTTTAACAGTACGATCAGATTTTTTTTTTGCCTATGTTTTGACAAATTCTAGCCGGGATTCTCAGCTCTTGCATCTTCTGCCTGAGAAGTGGGAGGAGGACAGAATCATAGGCAGCTGAAATGTCTAAGAAGACAGCTACCACAGACTCATTCCTGCTGAGGGCCAGTCGGATCACTGATGTGAGGGTACCCACACTATCACCTGTACCCAGACCTTTCCTGAAGCCGAATTGAGTCGTTGGAAGCAGTTAGGGATGAACCTTCCAATCAGGAGGAATATAACCGGAAGAAAAACAACAATTGACTTAGTCCACGTAATATTGATGGGTCTTATCACCCGCTTTAGTAATGAAGGAGTAAGGGAATCCATCCACTCCAGGAGCAGAATCCTTTACATGGGCGAGAACCGATTTAAGCTCCCCTAGAGTAAATGGCCCATCCAGAGGGTCGTCCGATGCCAGCCTATAGCCAGATAGCTCGTAGCGACACACTCATCCATACTAGGAACATAGATTGGAGCCAGTTTTGAAAGAAATTGGTTACCCAGTTCCTCAGATATTATGCTCCCGGAGGAGGGCCTCAAACTACTCCTGAACGACTTCGGCTTTCGCCACACGACCGACGCTGGAGTGGATGGACTCAGCGAGCCACAATATTTCCGCCAACCTTCTGTCTTTTTTTACTTGAGCAATTTTTTGGACTTAGCCAAGATATGTTGAAAGGCAATGATGTTAAACCAGGTTCATGTCAAGAGTTGAAATTCATTTCAGCCTCATTCCTGACCCTCATCACGGCAGACAAATTCCTATCCCACCATGGCGGGAATGGAATTTTGTCTGTCGGCGGTTTTTTTGGAGGGAATAAATCATCTGTATCGGATATTGTATTGGAAAAGGAAGAAAGGCATTCCTGAACAGTCTCAGAATTAATGGGTGGAAGGGAAGAGACCCGTCTATAATTTTGGACTAGAGGGCCCAATCCACTGAGTTCAGTTGGTATTTTAACAATGGAAGGGAAATTTTCTCACAGATAGTCTTGGAAGGGATTTCAACCACGATGATCACTCCCATAAGTCATATTCAAGCGACTCCAATTAAAAAGGCTGGCTATACTAGATGAGCAGAATGTTAGATCAAGACAGCTGCTGTTCTGCCCTGGGGCAGACCTACGTGTAGTATTGCCATCATTGATCACACATAGATTAAGCTCATCCAATACACCACTAGGCCTATACCAAAGTTGGTTGTCGCAGGTTTCTGATCCCCATCTATAATGATGGCCATTAAAATCGCCCGTAATTAGTAATAGACCTTGAACATTACTTAGAAAACTTTTTATTGTAGTAAGATCTTCAATTTGTGGGTGTGCAATATAAAAACTAAAAATATTTATATCCTCAGCCTTAACAGCAACAACATTGATGTTGTCACCAACAAAGGGGAGAGGAATTGGGGAGAATGGTACTTAGTTACTAATGAACAAAGCACATCCTCCATAACCATCTGATCTGTCATGGCGAACATCACTGAAGCACGGGATTCTGAAATTACTATCAAAACGAAGCCATGTATCAGCGATGCCGCAGATCGAAGGTTTGAATTTGTTAATAAGAAAGAGTAGGTTAGGTTTCCTGGGAGTAATTCTCCTCACGTTCCAATGAAGGAATGTCAGGGGATGGAACATTATTTATATAATTAATTATTGATGACAGTATGTTGGCAACGTGGTCAGGTAAGGATTGTGCAGGATTAGCTAATACTGTAGCAGTGGATGATGTGGTTAGCAAATTGAATAATAAAGGAAAAGTGGCAGGACTATTCCTAGATCTTAGCTCTGCCTTCGATACTGTTGAACATAAAATCCTTTTAGACAAACTAGAACACTATGGGATAAGAGATAACGTCTTAAAGCTTTTCAGTTCTTACTTACAGAATAGATCACAGTATGTCGAAATTAAGTCAGTTGAAAGCAGGCATGAAAAAATTAACAAATCTAAGCTTGTTAGAGTACAAAAGGGAGTTCCACAGGGCTCAGTCTTGGGTCCAATATTTTTTATAATATTTCTTAACGACTTAGCAAACTATATGTATAAGATAGTACCAGATATCAAAATGGTTATTTTTGCTGATGACACAAGTGCCGCTATGAACGATATCTCTGTAAGGGACTTAGAAAATAAAGTAAATCATGCACTGTCTACTTTTGAACATTGGTTTTCCACTAACAATTTAAAACTCAATGTGGAGAAAACCAAATGTATGCTATTCAAATCAACTGTGAGGAATAATGATAGTATTAAAATAGCTTCATTGGGAAATAAAGTGGAAATTGTACAAAATTTAAAATTTTTAGGGATACAAATTGATGCGCTCTTAAGCTGGAAACAAGAACTGGAAGCAATCACAAATACTGTCAGCAGTGCATGCTATGCCTTGAGAAGTTTAAGGGATGAACTAACCATTGCTCAGTTACGAAATGTTTATTTTGCCTTAGTTGAGTCCAAGCTGAGGTACAGTATTAAACTATGGGGGAACAGTTATAAATACAATATAAATGCAGCCTTTGTTATGCAAAAAAGGGCCCTCAGAACTATTCTTCGCATAGAGCAAACTGAATCTTGTAGAGAGCATTTTGTGAAATTAAAATTTTTACCTGTACCTTGTCTTTATATTTTGGTCCTACTAAGTAGTTTTATAAAAAACCTAGAGAAATACGAGACAAAGGAAGAAAGGGAAACTAGGGTGGAAACGCGTAGGAAAGATTTGCCTAATTATTTGCAGCCAAAATTAAATGTTGTCAAACATAGCTCTAAAGTACAGTCTGTACAAATTTTCAATAAATTGCCTTTAGAACTAAAAATTATTAATAGTCCAAGAATATTTAAATTCAAATTAAACTCATTCCTATTGACGAAGTGCTACTATAGTATAGAAGAGTTTTTTAGGGACAAAAATAATGCCACAGTGTAACTTGTTTATTGTTTAAGTCTAATTCTTGACATGTTTTTTTTTTTTTTTGTTTGATTGAGTTGATTTCTTATTTTAATTTTTGACATTTTATCTATTTATTGATTGTAACTTTTATTGATTATTATTATTATTCCGTGTATTCATTAACTTGTAATTAATTGAAACTTTTATTGATTATTATTAATCATGTATTCGACACAAATGTATTTTTGTTCAGAGTAAAATAAATTGGTGATTATTTAAATTAAAGGTACTAAATTATTGACATAAATTATATATTAGTGATATTGATACATTTTAAATGCGTAATGAATTTTAAATATTAATGTTATGTTTTTTTTTTTTTAAATTGTTTAAATTGTTATTATTTTATTTATTATCACTGTAATATTTTCAACACAATGTATTTTGTTATGAAATAAATGACTTATGACTTATGTAATTAGCATATTGGTTATAATATCAAATATATTTTCGAACTTATCAGGACTGCTTGTGCCTTCCCTGGGGAAAGCACAGCTATTTTGAGAAGGAAAGAAGGAGTAATCCTGAATAAGGGCTTGATGAGCCTGCTTATCATAGCTAGGAGAAAGAGGGACATGAGATTCGTCGGAGGGGTGGGCTTCTTCTTCCCTTTTCCCCCCCGATTTTTCTTCCTCCGCCCGGAGGAGGAGGCTTGAGTCCTTTCAGTGGGCTCGTTGGCCGGCGCCATCAGCGTCGTGCCTTGTGCCTCCACTGTGGCCGTCTCTTTCGGCCAAGCCGTTTGTGCCCGGCTTCTGGCCGTGATGGCGACGGTCCCCGCTCGCTTGTTTTTTATTTCTTTCTCGAAAACGGGGCACTTTATGTTGCTCGCGGGATGCGGGCCACCGCAGTTTGCACAGGTGGCCGGCTCTTCCCGCGGGCGCGGGCAATCGCGCGCCGCGTGTTCGCCCCCGCATCGCACACAAGCGAGCGGACGGTGGCACTGGTGCGAGCTGTGTCTGAACCGCTGGCACCGGACACCGGTGGCACTGTGCGGGCCCACGCTTTCCTCGCCAAGCCTCTATCTTGACACCGCGCATAAACATAAAGACGCTGGTGTCATACGTCCCGGACGTCGGGGGTCCTCTTTATGATGGCGTGAAATACACAGCCGGGTCGTCCTTCTGCGCCCTTAATGTGGCGCACGTACTCCGGCTGGTATCCCAACGTCCGGAGTTCCTCCTCAATCTCCTTCGGGTCCGTGTCCGCCGGTAGGCCCCGTATGGCGATCTTGAGGTTCTTCTCCGCTGGTAGTGAATAGGCGAACCATGAAACGCCGCTATCCTTCTCCAGGCCCGTCAGGTACCGCTGAACCAGCCTGTACTCATCCTCCGTGTCCGGGGTGAATCTCACCCCGGTCCCGTAAGGGCGAGCGTTCGGAGGCCGGCCCAGTTTCCCACTGATGGCCCGGAAATGCAGCGTCTCAACGACCAGCGGAGGGAAGCGTAACTTCTTCCCCAGTTTCTGCTTCGTCGACTGCTTGAACTGGCTGGAGGTCGAGCTTTTAAAGGCGCCGAGGAACTCGGCGGCGTGTGCTGTTGGGCGGAGAGGATGCGCACGGTCGCTCTGCCCGCGCCGGAGTTTTATCGATGCGACGACGGAGACCCTTTGTCCACTCAGTGGGAACATTATAGGCTGAGCATTATACGGCGGGTGCGTGGCTGCGCCAACAGCCTCTTGATCACTCTGGCTGATAGGATGGAAGGTATAACAGTCAGGCACTGGACCAGCACACAGTATTTATTTAATGTAAATTTAATAATGATGTCTAATGAATGTAAAATGACCAATGCAATGGATAATAACCACCAACAATTAAGACTGTAATTGTATTATTATTAATTATTCTTTAAACTTGACAATAACATTGACATAGGTACATATAAATATTGGCCATGGGTATGTTACAGTTTTGCAAATTTTAAGAACTCTTTTTACCTGTGACAAACAATAAATAAGTGAATATGAATACAAACTTACATTTGCAGTTGGAATGTATGGGGGACCATGTTTTTCAACTACAATGTTAGTTTTTTCTTGGGATAAATTCGTTCCAACTACGGAACCTTTCATTGTGCGTGGTCCGAAACGCGCTTGGTTTTTTACCAGCCTTTGGGTTAAAAGAAATTCCAATGGATTATATGAGTGGACTTTCGCCAGCTGCGCTGACTGCATCATAGTGGCCATCTATCATTGATTAGTCAGGTGTGTTCCAATACTCCATCTCGGTACATCATCTTGGTCCGGATTGTGGAGGTACTTACGGGCGCAGGAGTGTCGTCACTCTCATGCCCCTTCCACCGCGCGCCCCCACGCTGATGGCACTGGAACAACAGGTGTCCACCCGCTCCGCTCCCGGCGACACCCCGTACCCACGCAATGACGTCATCCGCTATTCGTGAACTGACACTATCTTTTACTCCACATATCCACATAGGCACCTCGTAACCTAACCTCGGCCTCGTAACGTAAACCACTAACATAGATTACTGTTTTTCTAGTGTTCCTTAATATTACAAAACTGTAATTGATTTTTAACCCACTTCCAAAAAGGAGGAGGTTCTATGTTCGTAGCGTATACAGTATGTCCACCGATTTCTCCGTCAATTGTGGACCGATTAAGAAAATTCTTTTTTTGTATGAAAAGGTATGCTCTCAAGTTGTGGTCCCATATAAATTTTATGAACTTTGCTTGGGTAGTGTTTGAGTTAGCTTCAATAATACGTATATTTTCCCACTTAGTATATGCGAATGATATGATGATAACTTCCTGTCACTGTTATTTACATAGCAGGTAGTGGTATTTATTCGAATTTGTGTGGGCTAGGTGCCACAACTAAAAAGTAAATATTAAAACCTTTTACAAAAAAAACAACCGACTTCCAAAAAACGCCACTGATATGATACGCAATTATTATCTTGTGTGTACGTGAAATCGACACTCGGATCTTCATCGTACAGGTGACGGGACATCCAGCACAAGATGGATGGTGGGCATTGTCTGCAGAGAGAGGAAATCCTAAAAAGTATAATCTTATTATATAGAGTAAACTGCGGTTCCAAGAGCCAAGTATTCCTTCAGAATACTTGGCTCTTGGAGGAGATAATGTAGTAAACAAAGCCAGTTTTTGAATGTTTCATGAATGGTGTGTACAGAGTGACCTCGAGGCGCGACGTGCGCTAGAAGTGTATAAACAGACGCAGACCTTGACGCACGCCGGCGTCACGCTGCAGATATTATCGTTCGTAGCTCGCACCCAGATCGATACCAATATCACCAATACGGAACACCCATGTTTACACCACTTGGATTCGCTTACAAGCCGGCCTGTTCCACGGTGGCGATCGTCTATGCAAACGCTTTGTTTTTTGTTTGTGACCTATTTAATTTTCACATTAAAGTGTGGCCGCGTGCGGCCTAAATGTGAGCGTGAGTTCCGTGTGGAAAGCGTGCTGTGTGTATGTAGATGCGAGCGTGCCGACTGTGCCGAGCGTGGTGGCAGCGCGCCACTCGTCTAATTGTAATTTGTTTGCAGTTGTATTGTTTACTGCCTTTACCCCTCTTTACTTTAGGTATGTTTCTCAAACATGGTACCTATTTGACAAGTCAACAAAGGTACACGCTCGTGATTTGAGGAACATTAGAGATTTATACTCAGAATATTCTGGGCATCTAACTTGTGAACCAGGTTAAGAATAGAATAACCTAAATACAATAAATGTGATTCGGAGAACTGCCACGCTGAATGGAATTAGGCTGAACACTACCTCCGAATAGGCGAATCGGCCCAATTCATGACACAATGGATCCCTCTACTTTGGCAAGCGTTATTGCGGCGTGCGGCGCGGCGATGGCAAGCCCAGGCGGAGATAAGACTCCTTATCATAGTTGCGACAAACAATGAGCTGGACCCGCTTCATTAAGACTGGTCTTTAGCAGCTCTATATAGAAATAAGTAAGTGGAAGGAGAGTAGTTTGGCTCTGCAATGGATCATTCTATAAGGGTTTATTAATAAAAATTGTCATTACATGTATTACACTATTAAGATATCGAGACACATCATATGAAGTTACACCAACTGGTTCTTGGTAACATTGCATGTAACAATGTACAGGCCCGCGGCCGCCGCCGGCTGGCGCGGCGCCCGCGCGTTCGCCGGGTTAACGCTCCCACCACGACACTTTTACTCTTCACTGTGCATCTGTGCCAATTCTCTATGCACAACATCATTTGGGTCGCTCCTCCTCAATTCTTGCACTTGTTTGTTATTTCAATAATTGCCAGTAATTCTACGTTTTAGTGCTATAGCATTAAAACGTAGAATTACTGGCAATGATTGTACGCAGAATTCGCAGGGTGTAAAAATATTGTCTTCCTTTCATTATATGGTTGCATTGATCACTTTAACATCAAATATGCATTCGTTTCTTTGGGGGTGTGAAACATGAATTGTTTTTTTTTTCACTTCTGTGTAGAATATTCATCTAGCTAACGTGGGACGGTGGGAGGTGGGTCATGTAGTTTCTGTTCATATTTTATAGCAACGTCTTATAGCCAAAGCTTGGATAAGTGTTATTAAAAATATTGAGAAGTCTTTGCCACGCTCCCTACAATTTTTCTTTTTTTTTAATTAATTTATAAATGTATAAAAATTTTGGGTACTGATAAACTGAAACGACGAACGATAAACTGAACAACATCACTTAAAGTAGTCTTCGCTCCTTGGTAAGTCCACTGTCGGTGCCAATGCACAGAACTACAGCATTCAGAGGGTGTTTCAAGTTCGCCGCCACACGCTGTTGGAATGATCTCCCACCACCACCTGGAAAAAATACAATCCTTTACTCGTAGCAAAAGTTGGGAGTTTTTCTAGTCGGTTCTGTAAAAATACTTGATAAATTGAAAGATTTAAAAAGGCTTAGTAATCTACTGCTATATAAATTATTTTCCAGAAAATTAATATTAAAATCACCACAAATAATTGCGGTTTTGTTACTGGATGCATGTTTCGCTAGGAAATCTTCCATTACTGACTCAAATAAAGAAAAGTCCTGATAATTCGTGTACACGCACACTACAACATGCTTATCCAGCTCAACACAGGACAGTTCGATGCAATGTTCAACTGATAAACCAACTATGTCATTACGTTGCTTAGATTTTAAACAATTTTTATCAAGATTAGAAAACCTCCACGCAGCATAGATTTACGGTTGAAACAACTGCCCATACTATAGTTCTCGTAATTAATTAGCATTTGGTAATCCTTTAACCAACTAAAGTAAAACTAAAATTTCTTAATTTTCTAAATTAAAAAATAATTTTGACACAACTAAAATCGAATTTGACTCCAATCGAATCGCGAATCCACGTGGTACCCGTGGTTTGCCCTAACCCGGGATTATTTTTAGAGCCGGAGGCGCGCAGGGGGTGCATCCTCGAAGTGTTTTATATGGAATTTTTCACTTATAGTGTGGAAAAAAAGAAAAAATATTACCTACATGTTGAGATTTAGGGGTTGAAACCCATAAACCCATAAAAGGGGGTCGAAATTTGTTTAGTTTGACGCACCACTTTTGAGATATAAGCAAAAGAAAAAACAAATACAGTACTGTTTTTGCACGTGAAGTCGAGATGTTGGTGTGAATTTTAGTTCATGACAACTTATTTTATCCCACACCTTTTTAATCGCGATTAAAAATTGTCAGGTTTAGTCTAAACGTCAAATTCACAATAGCAAAATTGCCATTTTCACTAAACTAAAAAGTCAGTACTATCGTAGTGCTGTCAAACTAAAATATAGTTAAGTTGTGTCACTTTAGTCTATTTCAGAGTGGGAAATCGTCGTTTGACAGGAATAAACTAAATTTTAGTGACTTTTAATCTAGTTTAGAGGCATTTGTGACAAGAGAATCGGCACCAATGTCAAACTAAGTTTTTTCTAAAAACATTTCAATTTCTAATAATTTTGAAGAAATACCTTGAATATTTTGATGAAATAATTTCAAGGCATTCTGCTCATCTCCTTTTTGGTAATAACTTATTTTAGAGCCAGAAGACACCTTGTTGTTGTTAGTTATATCTAAGAAACTTCTTACTGGTACCTTCTGTTGTCTTACAAACTAGATTAAATCCGGAGTTGACTCCAAGACTTCAATGTCATAGGCAGTGAGCTCATAGTGAGTGAGGTACATGGAGTCTCCTTCGTACAATTTGTATAAATATTTATAGCATTTGAGCTACATTTATTCAGGCTCAACACCTCATTATTAGTACTATTACTAATCATTATGGTGTTAATAACACAAGACTTCGACATACTACCTATGTCTGAGTTTATATAAAATGCTAATAGCCTTGCTATTATGTGTCTAAAACTAACAGGCAGATACACAGTACCCCTAGTCGATGATGATGTTGGTGTCAAGAAATACAAGCTTGTCTAATAACTAACTAAAAAGTGCATATGCTTATTAAGCATATGAATATAATTGTTTTGTCTATTTGTCAATCTTTCAAAATATGGGAAAGCACACAATATTATTTTACTGCAATTTAACTTTAATAACTCGGTTACACAGTCATTAATTTCTTCTTTTTTTACATTAGATTTCTGTTTTTTGCTGTCTTCTAATTTGATTTGATAATTGTTTAATTTATTGATTAGATCAACACGTTCTTTTCTCCGTGGAATATTTTTGGAAAAGTGTTTTTGTTGTTTCCTATTTTGATTAAATTTTTTAATTATTCTATTCAGTTTTGCATATATATCTTCTTTTTTTTTTTCTTATGACTAACTTTATAACTATAAAATCGTCTAAAGGCGGCTTCCCACGCGAGCGCGATATTGCGGACGCACGCGCACGAGCCCGCACGGCAGACGACTACGGATAACCACGGACCGCGCACCAAGGCCCTTCCGACGGCCCTTCAATACGTAAGCAGCAAGCGCATTGGAATCAATGATGTAATGAAATGAAGATAAGGTACAATTTAACTAAACAAGTTCATGCTTGTCGGCGCACGCACGGTGCGCGGCTACGTCCTGCGGAATAAACTGGTTTTCGAAAATGTTCTCATTTCGTTTTCGTTCCGAACAAAATGTACAAAGAAGAACGAGAACTGTTAGAAACGTTATTTTAAATAACGTTTCCGAGCCTTGCCGACAATAGCTCTCGGGCACAATACGTCATTGTAAACTTTTTTTATTACAACACAATAAAAATACTTTGGCACATTTTCAAAAAGAACTGCATTATTTCATTTTGCCGGTTGTTACGAAGAGTCAATAAAAAAAAAACAATAGTACTTAGTACTTTTTCGGTAGTTTTGACGAAATGACATGCATGTCGCTGCGTGCAAAGTAGGTACCTATAGTGTATTTACTGTATTTTCATAAGAGCTATTAAGCGAACCGAGCTGAGCACTCTTCTTCGACTTTTACGCACGTGCGGCGTGAGTCAAATGAGCTAACAGTCGGTGTCTGATCAACTGTCGACTGATGGTATAATTTACGGACCGTTATGTGGTTAAAATTAAGACTCTTGTATCTTTACCAATAATGAAGCAAATATCTCATAGCTTTGCATAGTAGACCCTCATATGGAAATAGCTACCAAAGGTAGGTAAAATTAGTAGACATGCGTCAGATATATCGAAACGTATCTAAAATCCGATTTGAGTCACAAATGAGTATTTATAATTTGAACTAGACAAACCGATTTCACAAAAACGGCAAAAGTAGATTTGCGTAAGCAAGTATTTGTTTATGTTTGGGTAGTTTTGAGCGATGCACTTACAACCGAATTATAACATTACTAGACACGATCGAAACTGCGAGCCGGAGGCACCAGAGCCGCTCCAGAAATCGATTTCTTAAAACTGATTTTGAAAACCATTTCATAATCTGAAATCGAATATATAACCGTACGCTAAAATCCAAAAACACGAATCTATTTATATGCCAATTTGGGCAATAAAAATGCCACCATTCGTAAGCAAAACCTTGCGCACCTTTGAAGTTTACCAACTCGGCGCGGATCGGGCCACCGCACCGCCACGGACGCGTCTCCGCTACCACGCACTCCCTTTCCATGGTGCGTGTCCGAGCGGGCTGATCCGCGGCGGGTCGGTAACTTCAAAGGGAATGTATGCAAACTCGGACGCACCGCGATGCATGCGTCTGCGCTACCACGCACGATACTCCTCCCACGGTGCGGGCTGTTACGCGTGCGTCCGCAATATAGCGCACCATGGGATGACAGCTTAACATTTTATTACTTAAATCGACTACAAAATAACCAGGAGGTTCTTAATTCCATATTTTTTTGCGGTGTGTTACCTCATCATCTCCGGCATTTCTACTTCGAATGCAATCATTCTTTTTTATTTGAAATTGTATATTTTCAGTGTGGTCTCATATTTAGATCTGATGACGAACTTCGGGGATAGAGTAGGTATTGAACTCTTCAATGTATACTTGATACAAACATACTTCCATACAAACTATGATAGGTAACCCTTTAGAGGGATATGGGGGATTTCCTATAGGTAATCCTTTCTTAGCGGGTACACTGTAACTTGCTTCCCAAATTTCAAGTTTGTAGGTTTTATATTTATTGAGATTTCATGATTTGTCAGTCAATGAGTCAGTGAGTGAGTGGAATTTCAGTTTTCTCAACTAAAGCTTCGTGCAGACCAGCGCTGCGCGACGCCGCGACGCGACTCGAACAATACAATTTCTAAGAAACTTGACGATATAACAATAGCCGGTGTCGCGTCGCGCTGGTCTGCACGAAGCTTTATATTATAAAGAGAAAAGATTTCATTTTTTGTATGTTTGTTTGTTTGTAATGAATAAACTCAAAAAAAACCTAACCCATTTTTTTCTAAACACATATCGATAGCTACAGTATCAGCGACTAAAATGGGCTGTATTTAATCAACTTCCACGCGAAGTCGCGGGCAGAAGTTAGTATATAATAACCTTGAACCCACAATCACAACACGGCCCATCCCAGCTGTTACACAAAACATCACAAGTCTATACTATATTAATACATGAAGCAAAAGCTTTGTACCCCTTTTTACGAAAATTACGCGGACGGAGGAGTATGAAATTTGGCACAGTTAAAATTTATATGGAGAAGAAGTGCAGAAAGCTAATATTTTTATATAATATACATTAGAAATAAATTAAATTAAAAAAAAAACATTACACACACTACCATGCGTTTGACGCAAGATGGCTACCTTAGAATCATGACAGTTAAATGAATTACGGTCGAATTTCGACCCCTAGTACATACCTATAAAAATTTGATGTTAATTCGCTTTGCTCGACATTTAAAAAGGTTAATTACTCAATTATGCTCATGAGTGTTATGACTGTTTTCGTTGTCTGCATTCAATGGTGTCTTACTGTGGTCTTTGATTTGGGAGAGTCGGGGCCCGACATGACCCCAAGTATTTGCAAAGTTGAGTCTCGAATTTGTATCGATGAAAGCTTTGGTTTTTCCGGTTACGTCAATCCATGGCCCAACGCAGTGGGAGACTCGGGCCCGACATGACTCAAGTATTTGCGACGTTGCGACTCGAACGTCCCACGATAAGCTTATTGTTTATGCGTGACAAAGACATTATGAATGCCATTTTGTCTCGTTCTCGCGGGGAGCGGGGGCCGTGCGCAGGCGCAGCGCACTCGTAGCGAATAGCGTCGGCGCCGCGGCGTCGGGCGGAGTGCGGGAGTACAGGCAGCGATCAGTCAGCGCCGTGATGTGCCACGCAGTAGTGCTCGGAGTGTTGTTCTCGCTGCCGTCCTACCTGTACTCGGCCGTGCCGTTCAGGTGAGCTTCTCACTTGTCGGATAGCCAGCGCGTTTTGCTGTCCCACTGTGGTCTCGCAATCGTCTTGTGATAATTATGTAGTTTCTGTGTGCTCTTGGATATTTGTAGCGATAAAAATAATTACGTTCACAAATTCTCAAAATGGTTTATACTTAATCGTAAGTGATTAACATCCTTCAATCTTTTAATTCATCCTTCAATCTTTAACAAACGTGTATAAAGTCGCAATATAAATAGTCAGGACCTTACGGATTACTCATTCTGATATACCACTTTCGCGTATGGTTAGTGATTTTATAATGAATCGGTGTGCTCGGAACGCATACAAATTGACGCATTAAGTATTGCGGTCACGAGCGATGGCCACGGCTGCGGGCTCCGACATTGAACCGGGCCGCTCTGCGCGCCAGGCGCGCGTTATGTAACCCCGGCCTGCCGGCCGCCGCGCCGGACCATGGACTCCTGCCTGGAGCTCGTGATGCTCTGGCTCTCCGCGCTCGCTGACACTGTACTCGGGAAGTTAGTATCGGGACGATTCTGCCCCTCTCTCAACATCGTCGTTACCACTCTGCTTCTGTACTAGTTCTACTACTCAGCGTCGTGTTCCCATTTCTGTCTGTGTTTACATCATGAAAATTAAATTTCTATTTACGGAATTGGTTTATTACTCCAATTTCAGATTTTAATTTCTGCTCAAAAGAGTGAATCGGTTCTGAAGAAGTGTGTACTGCCTCATCAAAGTAACGTTCAATAGCAACAGACCTGTCTTTTATATTTGCTGGGTGTGTTACGTTCAAGTACTTACTGATAAAGTTATCAGTGGGTGGTTCGACACTGCGACTCAACTGATTACCAAAGTGAACCCATGCAGATAACAGAATGTCAAAACTTTTAAATGTGTACCTAAATATTGTTATTCCTAAACATGTTTTTTTTTTAATAGCCCTTCTTAATGATATGCGACTGCAAACCTAATGAGAGTTCACCTGAAATTAACCTGTCAAGCAAAAGTCAGATAAAAAAATGACCTACCTATCTCATACAATAACCCGGGCTGCATCTAAGTATATAATTATTATAGTTTCTTATCAATGTTTTATTGGCGAGAGGTTTCTATAAAATCCTGTTGGATATAAAGAATATACAGAGTGGCCTGTTTGCACTGGCACGGGCCACTTTGTATATCGAAATATCAATGATGTTTTCTGAATATAGAAAAGTTGATAGGTATATCTACATGAACAATGGTAATGTGATCGGAGTGCGACACGATCACACGACGGTAGGTATATCTACATGAACAATGGTAATGTGATCGGAGTGCGACACGATCACACGACGGTCGACGACGCACAGTGGGCTGAAAATCGACTCTAATAGACATATAATACTTTTTTCCGAAATGTCCACTCTTATGACTTGATAATGTTTTGGGAGACTAAATACATGCCTAAAAATATCAACATTATGGAATAGCATTGCAAAAAACGCAAACAGAATGTTTTCATTAAAAATTACTACGGACCTGGCATGAAAAAGTCGTAAATCTCCGCCATCGTTTAATTGGCCCTAATTCCCTTGCAGGTGATTAAACCTTGAATTATTTAGAATTTTCGACGTACTCTCCAAATCGGCCAGCGCCGTAAAAACTTAAAAAAAAAATCGCTTTCGATTTATTATTTCTAAAAAATATTTTTTATCAAATGTTTAACTTAATTAAGCTTAAAATCTACACGGACTACTTAAACGATGAACCCGACCACTACTTTGTATAAACACGCCACATGATCATAAAAAAAATAAGTTTCAAAGACCTAATTATGTAACGATCTTAATTATCGTCATTATTTTATGAGTTTAAGTAATATTGTTAGTCATATCTATTCTATGAGTTAGCTAATGAGGATAGTGAATAAATTAGTTTACTGATCACACTAATTTAATTTCTAAGTACACAGTGGGAAAAGCTGGAGGTAATTATAATGCAATAATGTATATATTTAAATCACTAATTTAATTAAAAATATATTTACAAACATAAAGGCAAAAATAAAACAAAAGCAGAACTATTGAAAAAGTAAACTGGGTTCATCGTTTAAGTAGTCCGTGTAGATTTTAAGCTTAAATTTCGTTAAAAATTTGATAAAAAAAAAAAAAAGATAATATTAAATCAAAAGCGATTTAAAAAAAAAATGTTTCGCCTCACTGGCTGATTCGGAGAGTATGTCAAAAAATTCTAAATAATTCAAGGTTTAATCACCTGCAAGGGAATTAGGGCCAATTAAACGATGGCGGAGATATACGACTTTTTCATGCCAGCTCCATAGTAATTTTTAATGAAAAAATACTGTTTGCGTTGTTTGCTATGCTATTCCATAATGTTGATATTTTTAGGCGTGTATTTAGTCTCCCAAAACATTTTCAAGTCATAAAAGTGGACATTTGGGGAAAAAAGTATTATATGTCTATGAGAGTCGATTTTCAGCCCACTGTGCCACGGTGCGTGACGTGTGACCGTGTCTCACTACCGCGGTGTCCACGGTGCTGCGGTGGTCGCGGACTGGGCCTCTCTTGCTGCTGTCGCTTTACACACAATGGTTCACGCGGGCGGAACACTTCGCTGACCTCTTGCACTAACACGCGACTGAAACTGTTCCTAATGCCATAACCCAGTTATACAGGACTTTAATATGCTACCTCAAGGCTCGGTTCCCATGACAACGCAAACTGACGCACACTTCTAAAGCGCGCGACTTCTATCAGCGGTACTGCGGTACTACTACTCACTACACTAACACAGTCCAAAGAACCGTTTTGCGAGCCAATTTTGAATCTTGTTGATTCCGTAAACTCCATATCGACTGTTGAAATAAGTTCGTTATAAATAAAGTTTAAGTACTTACCTACTTAAGTATGAATAACAAAGTCTAGGCATGCAGGCACCCTACACGTACGGTAAAAAGAATCTGCTGCCCCATACATTTTTGATTTGATAGTGCAAAAATGTTATTTATATTATTCAATCATTCTAACCAGGATAAGTTAAATATATTTGGATAGACATCCCATAAACTAGTGGTTCTAATTATATCATACATTTTTAAGGACCCCTAATTTAAGAGTTTTTATTTTTTATTTTTGTGGGAATTTACTTCTAAAACGAACAAACTTTTTTATTCTCTAGCTAGGATAATAAAGTGAACACACCTCAAAAATAGTAAACTTAGTAAAATTTACACACGTTACTGTCACTACTGTCAATTGATTGACAGTAATGACAACAATGAATACATATTTAAGACCATAGACTTCATAAAGGTTTTCCTGTAATCTATGAGTAAAGAATCATTCTTTGTGTTTTTTTAAATTGTAGGCTCGGTAGTTTTGAAGATAAGGGGGGTATGGTCAATAGTCAAAATTAGGGAAAGCCGACATCCACGCGGGCGAAGCCGCGGGCAAACGCTAGTGCTCTATACATATAAATGACTCGCCACGTTGCATTGGTATTATTTGCTGATTATAGCACCGCATTAATAAATTGTACTGACGCAAAAAATTATGAATATGATATAAATAATACACTTAAGAACAATAAATTCGCTTGACACCTATGTTTAAGTCCCTAAAAGTGTTTACGTATCCGGCATTATATATTTTAGAAATGGCCATTATGTAAGATACAATAAGAATTACTTTCGAACAGTATCAGAAGCTAGAAAAGGCCTGTACCCTATTACAAAATGGTAGTTACAATACAGCTTTAAGACTCGTGCAGACCAGCGCGACGCGACTCGACCAATACAATTTCTAAGAAAAATTCACGGTATAACAATAACCGGTATCGCGTCGCGCTAGTCTGAACAAAGCTTTACTTAAGAAAAGTGTATTCGGTATGGTATATCTGGTAATTTTTTATAAATGGTGGGAACCATTTATAAACTATTACCAGATTTTATAAAAAAAACATCCAATCCAAATGTTTAAAAAGAAACTGATTTTTAAATGACACTACACTTAACCCCGGTTCCAGACTTTCGAGGAGGCAAGACGAGGTGAAGCGAGCGCGATAGTGTGGATGGCGCCCTCGCCTCTGTCGTTTACATATTTGCCGCCAATATTGAGTTTAGAACTGTTCAATATTCAAAGCAGATGGATAACGGTCCCATACAAGCTTGGCCCAGATAGAACACAAATGAAACAAAATGTATTATGAAGCTTTTTTAGTGTTTCATAGCCCTGTATATTTTTGTTCGCCGTAAAACTCGGTGAAGGGACATCAGACCCTCCGCATATCTCATACAAATATAAATGTCAAATCTGATGACTTCAAAAAATCAATTCAAACCTGTCGCTCGTAGAATAATCCACTGTCTTCCAGCGGGTTGAATTTCAGTCAAATCTAACGACTATCCTAAATGATTCATTTGCTGTCCCAGTTTTTAGAACGATGAATCTTCGTTGGAAACCAGGCAAAATCAGAGTGGTCCACGATGTGTGTTATGGGTATTGTTATTGTAGCCCAGGTAAACTGTAATGCGAAGATCCATAGTTCAAGAAAGGCGAAGTCACTCAGAAATGCACAAAAGATAACCAGAAACACAGCCAATTATATTTTTGAACAAATCGCAAGAAATCACAACAAAACATTCATGATTAGGCTGCTATAAAATGAATCTCGAAGGGAGCTCTTGGATTTGAGATTCGCATTTAAACTGCTCAATAACACCATTGACTGCCTACAATTGGTATGTAGGTTCAATCTCAGAGTACCCCGTAGACCACCTCGCAAACCTATAACACCCTTAGCTCCACCTCCTCGCCGTACAGTGTTTGGTGCTAATTCGCCTATCCCTCGCATGTGCAAACTTATAAACGAACGCAGCGACCTGGTTGACGTCCACGCAGACTCAGTATCGACCTTTGCCAGACGTAATTAGTATTAGTTTTTAATATTACTATCTAGAATTTAAGTACATTAAGTCTTTAAAATTAAAGTTATAGTCACAAAGAGCATTTTGGTTGCCTGTAATTGGTTGTGCAGGTAGATTTAAGACACTATTACCTATATGTTCCTATCTGTTTATTATCTGTAACAACTGTTGGTGAACCTTAATTAAATAAATAAATAAATGATGCTGTCACACGTAGCAACAGAGTTAAAAATAAAATAGAAATCGACAAAGACACCCGACTGACAAAAAGGGTTATGTATTTGTATGTTATGCCCGATGTATGTAAGATTCTTTGTTCTCTCGTTCATCCCGACGTCTGGATGCATTTGAACGATTTACATGTATTTTAGGTTTGTGGTAACCGCGTGCGTTTCGCTACGCACTTCACGTTCAATTGCAATCCGAAGGATTTTGAAGGAAATTCCTAATCCAATAGGTGAAAAGTGACGTTTCACATATATCAAAATAAAGGGAAATTTAAGAGACGATTCCAAAAATATGACTTATTCATTTTATTTTATTTATTTATTTTCAGACAACATGATGTGTTTGTTAGTAAAAATTGTGCATAAAACTATGTTAGTTCACACATAAACGCACAGGTACAATGTTTGACGAACGGACAGTCATACGTGTCCGCTATCACTCAGGATGCTGTTGCTACTCACACGCACTCTGTGCAGCAGTGACGCTGCTTTCTGCCGCGAAACTATCTTTGCGTGCCTCCATGAACATGGTTGATGCGCTGCAAAATGGAGGGAGCCTCAGCAGCATCCTGAATGTGTTATTGTATTGGACCCGCAGAGCATTGCCAGGCATCTGCGTATATGCTGTCCAGAGGCCACTGGAGTAAAACGTCTGACAAAAAGATTTAAATAACAGAATCTTTACCTCTCTTGTGCAGCGGGCAAACCTGCGGGCCAGCATATTATCCCTGACCGTCGACGCTCTGCATTCCCTTTCTTTATCACATTCATCGTTCAAAGAGTGCGTGACTATATGCCCCAGATATTTGAATTTACAGACTTCGAAGTTCAGTCTTACATCTCATGCTAAATGCTAAACTGTGTTGCAACAGTGCAACAATCACAGTCAATCACTTAAAGTCATATGTCATATTTTAGGAATAACGAATGGCATAATTATATAAGTACTAAAGCGTACTCTTTCTAACACAGGATGCTTCGTATAGAAATAGAAAAATAAAATATTGCGTTGCATTGTCTTTTAATGCCTCCCTCTATGTTAGTTATAGGTCTGTGCAAAATATAAATGACAAATGCATGACAATGACAATGATTATGAAAGATAAAGAAGGTGCTGCCATTACATACTTTTAAGACTGAACTTATCTATTGATTTAAAAATGAAATTGATACATACATTAATCAAGTATTAAATATTAGGTCTTTACCTATTCTGTTTTGTAAATGAACATGTCCTATCTAAGAGAGCCGGGTGATCTGTAACTCAGGATCCTCCTACCTCAGACACCTTTCTCTATTTAAGATTGTGCATTTTATTAACCAGTGCCTGTAATATGATGTTGAGATAAATAAAGATTTATGATATGATATATATGATATGATATGATATGATATGATATGATATGATATATGATATATATATATATGATATATGAAATTGCCGTTCTGCAGTACTGGCCATTTCAAATCAAAATAATTTTTGTTTGGCTAAGAATTCTAATTTCAAATTAATTTTATTTTAAAAACATGGATTTTTTTTTCCAAAAGTAGTCATTTGTTTATTGATTAGTGTTACATTTTCATCGCATTTCAATCTTTTTCGTCATCATGGATACGTTAAAAATTCCAGTAATTATGGAATATGAGTACCGTCGTGGCAGCAACGCGGCACAAGCGGCACGCAACATCAACGACGTTTACGGAGCTAACACTACAAACCAACGCACCACCTGTTATTGGTTTGCTCGCTTCCGTTCTGGAAATTTCGACTCGAAAAATGAACCTCGCGGTCGTCCGAAGACTTTGGTCGACAATGACGAATTAAAGGCGATTGTGGAAGCTGATGATACACAATCTACGGCTGAATTAGCAGCAGCTTTGGACGTTAGCGTCAAAACAATATTGGTCCATTGGTGTCAAATTGGCAAGGTAAAAAAGCTTGACAAATGGGTGCCCCACGAACTCAATGATCTCCAGCGCAAAATACGCGTCGAGACGTGCCTTGCACTGCTCAACAGACACACAAATGAAGGAATTTTGAACCGCATTGTTACCTGCGATGAAAAATGGATTCTGTTTGATAGCCGCAAGCGCTCAGCAAGTTGGTTGGATCCTGGTTCCAGCACCTAAACAATGCCCTAAACGAAAACTTACCCCTAGAAAAGTGATGGTCACTGTTTGGTGGTCTAGCGCCGGTGTGATTCATCACAGCTTCTTAACGAACGGGGTGAGCATTACTGCAGATGTGTACTGTGAAGAACTGAACACAATGATGGAGAAGCTGGCACATCTCCAACCAGCATTGGTCAATCGCTCGTCTCCGCTGCTACTGCACGACAACGCGCGACCTCATACTGCACAGCAGACGGTCTCCAAGTTGCAAGAACTGGGGTTGGAAGCTCTCCGTCATCCGCCCTACTCACCAGACCTTGCGCCTACAGACTACTACTTTTTCCAGAATTTGGATAACTTCTTGGCGGGAAAAAAATTCAATACCCGAGAGGCAGTACAAAATGCCTTTGAAGAATTTGTTGCCTCCCGTCCAGCTGATTTCTTTAAGAAGGGCATCAATAAACTGCCACTGCGTTGGCAAAGATGCATTGATTGCATGGGTGATTACTTCGATTAATACAAATAAAAAATACATGAAAAAAAATCGTTTAAATTTTTTCATACAAAACGGCAATTTCATAGGTAAAGACCTATTATCATGTTCATTACAGTCTAATTATTATTCAATACGCTTTAGATACCTACTGTTTTTATATTGTATATTCTAAAAATACTAGTGAAATCATATCAATTCTTAAAATAAGCATTTCCCAATTACATACCATCATATTTCCAAAACTGGCAACATACAATCTCCCCGAATATTTGGATCAAAATAATAATCTTTTAAATTTAAATAATTTCTCCCATGTTTTGTTAAGTAACGAAAGCTGTGGTGCGATTTCAAATATTATCAGTTATTTTTAAAATATAATTATTTCTTTGTCTGTGCTAGCACTGCTAGGCCAGACTTGATACATGTCATTTGTCGTAATTTAGAATACTTATCAAAACAATTGAAATAATTTTTAGTCACAGCGTTGTTTTAAATCTGTCAGGTCACGTACGAAAATGAATCTTACTAAGGAAAATGGCCGTACAATAATTTTCTATAATTTCCGAAGACGCCTAAAACGGCTTCAATGTTTCGAAGAGCTACTTAACATCTGCTATCTAATTACGTAACATATTTTCGTAAATGATTACGACTAAGTCTCATTTTGACAGTTCAACAACATTCATTGCGTTATTTACGTTGTTGAGCTGATTTTTTTTCGAGCTTATGACGCAATGGATTTCAAAACGATTCAGATTCTGAATGGGGTACTGTATTCCATAATAAAGCCCCATGTCTGCAGATTTTCAAACGCTTGTATTTATAATTCTAGCGTGGACATACCAGTCTTAGTGACAAATCTCGTGAAAGACGTCCAAAATCCGCCTTCACTGAAGATACATCGTTGCTCTGAGAAAATTAATCCTTGAAGATCGTCATGTGACATATCGGGAGATAGAGGCGTTATTAGGCATCTCAGGAATAACCATCCAGAAGATCTTGCATGAGGCGCTTGGTGAGAGAAAGCTAGTTTACCGTTGGATCCCGCATTTACTTTCCGACGATCATATAGCGGCCCGCGGTCAGATGGTGTAAATAAACTCTTCAAAGGTTCAACTGAGGAAAGTCAAATCACGTCTACGACATCATCAGCGGTGATGTATCTTGGATCTATGCCTACGATCCAGGCGATCAAAACGAGCTAAAGCTGACTCTGGGCTCTCAAAGCACTTCAAAGAACATGGTGGCTACATTCGTGGCGCAAAACCGGTCATGTTGCGACGATTGCGCTTGAAGATCGTAGAACGGTTAATGCAGAGTGGTTTACCACAAGTCATCGCCGAACTTCGGAAATCTAACCCATAGCGACGCATCATCCTACACCATGACAACGCAAGCTCACACAGCGCTCGTCAAACAATTGAGTATTTGAAGCAGGAAAACTTAGAAATTATTGACTATAATCCGTGCAGTCCTGACCTAAGAGAGCCCTAACGATTTCTTTACATTTCCTAAAATTAAGAAAACTCTTTGGTGAAAGGTTCCAGTCCAGTGAAGAAGCAGTCAACGCTTTCGAATCTGCCATATTGAAGGGGGGCAGTTTGGAGTGGTTTTTTTTTTTAATAACTGGTTCGAACCATTGCAAGTGTTTTAAACTACGTGGTGAATACTTAAGTAGGTTCTAGTTATTTTTTGTTCTACAAACGACAAAACTTAAAAGGCATGTCTCGTATTATTATGCTCTCAAAATTCTTTAACTTTTATTTTTTTTACATTTTTAAATTTACTGACGTGTTTTTTTGTAACTTCTAATTTACTACAATGTTTGCATGCCTAATTTAAGGTAGATTGTACAGGGATCTAATAATTTTGAAAACACCTTTATTTTATGTACCTACCTATTTTATAAGCAAATAAACGATTATTTATTAATAGAAAGAGTCATCATTGGTCGTACACTTACGAATTAAAACAAATAATAAGTGACACTGATCACACTGAAGTAATAAATGGTGCGAAAAATATTATAAATTCATCGGAATTGTAAGAAACAACATCCAAATATTTTCAAGGTTACGTACAATAAACGAACTACAGTCATAGAGTCCGCGCCACCACTGAAATCCGGCGGAAAATTGTGGAACAACATTATTTTTTTGCAATTTGATGCATTGATACAGACAATAGCACCGCGCCGCGTCAATAAGATGAGTGGTGGCGCGGACCCTAGACATTGATACAGACAATAGCACCGCGCCGCGTCAATAAGATGAGTGGTGGCGCGGACCCTAGACATTGATACAGACAATAGCACCGCGCCGCGTCAATAAGATGAGTGGTGGCGCGGACCCTAGACATTGAACGAACAAGTTGAAGTTTAGTATGCAGTGTTGACAACAATTTTTTTTAAATCTGCTTTGCAATAAGTGTCATCAAAAAAACGCTTCTTTATACGCAATCACGCTGACAATAAAATCACGTTCGGATTCAGTCAACGAAATTCGTAAACACATGGAAGGGGAAAAAAAAGAGAAAGGAAGGTCACATAATATTTAGTCAAAATACCAAAAACCTGATTAGGAAACGCACATAAAAACAAAAACCAAAACTAAGGAACTCAGGATGGAACTAAGCACTATATTCAAGGAAACTAGTTGGTCGATTAAAAAAGACTCCCGTACGTACAGACATAATATAATTGAAAAAAAAACCTTAGGGTCTATCGAAGTACTGAAAGGGCCCAAAAACAGCTTGCTTAGGTCCGTGCCGCCGGCTTTAGCCGTGGGGCACTCCTTTGTTTGGCGGTTCCTTTGTGCGGCAAGGCTACCGGAAGAGCACAAGTAAATTAAACTGGAAAAAAGGGAGAGAAAATTGAGATAAAGAGAGGTGTCTGTCACCAACATTTTTTATTGGGGTTTGGAACAAATATTTAAAAAACCTTGATTGGAAAGGTATTGGTATTAGAATAGGCAACAGTCATTTGAACCACCTCAGATTTGCTGATGACATGTAATTTTCTCCAAAAACGCCAAAGAGCTCGAATACTTATTAGATACATTCGCTCAAAAAGTTTTAAAGTGGGCTTAGAATTAAATGCTGATCAAACTAAGGGATAAAGAGTTAAAATATTTAGATTATTACATCTATCTAAGGAACCAAGTGACATTCACAAAAATATCCAATGAAGAAGAAATAAAAAGAAAAGACGTATAAATATAAGTAGGTATAACTTGGAAACAATTTGGTCACACAAAGAAATTCTTAAAGGAGACTTAAACCTTAATATGAAGAAAATAGTAACGGACAAAGTGTCTGTGTGTCCATTTTTTTTTTACAAGGTAGGTGACAAGTCATGTCTTCTACCTGCAGTGCTATTCTGTAACCATCTCACCGTGAAAACTTAGGTGAAGTGAGCGTGGAGTGAGCTGTCATTCCACAGGGATTGACACTATTGACAGCTCACTTCACCCAAGTTTTCACGGTGAGATGTTTACAGAATCGCATGGCTGGTCTCACATATGGCTCCTAAACTTGGGTCTACACTAACAAAAGTTAATATCCTCGCTGAGAACCTTTCAAAGGGTAATGAAAAGGAGAGAAAATAAGGAAAGTCCATAAAATTGAAGCGACATTATTAGAAACAAGACGAAGGTAACTGATGCGTTAAATCATGCACTAAAAATGAAGTGGCTATGGGCTGGTCATGTTGCCCGTCTAACAGACAACAGATGGACCATAAAAACCGCAAAATGGAAAGAACCAGAAGGAAAGAGGAAATTTGGAAGACCAAACGTTGGAATGCTAGAGGAGGCCTACAGCCATGATGGGGTCCATATCTCAACCCCAAATCTAGAAACTTCAAACTAATACGAGTAACCGTATTAAAATCCGTTCGTTAGTTTCCGAGTTTGTACCAACAACTAGATTGTAACCAAACTACTAAACCACATGCCAACATTTATACATATTATTTAAAGTGTCATCTACTATGTAATATATGGAAGAAATAAAGGCTTATATAAGGGAACTAATTTTTTGAGCTGTTATTTAAATATTCGAGATGTTATTATGATCAGTTGAAAAACATATTGAGCAGTTATTTAATTTAATGGCGGTTGATTAATTATTGCGACAGTAAAACATGGACAGTAATAATAATATTAATAGTTTAAAAAACACTAAAAAACACGCTTTTACGTGCATCTATAGGCGTATTCAGACCTTGAAACCTAATCGTGGTCAAAGTTCATTACAAGACCTTTCTAACAAGTCCAAACACGGCTATGATACGATCATCCATCATGAAGTTCCAGTTCATATCTTCCGGCTCCATCATCAGATCAGCTCGACAGTACCATGTTATTGTATTGTCATCAAAATCACATACAACTGCCAATTTTCATAACGCTACGATCTTTAGAAGATGGTTAAATTAGTTCGTTTATTCCCGTTGTCCCCGTATGCCATATCCCCGTCACGGGGACAGCGGGACGTGATTAAATTTATTTCCCGTTGTCCCCGTAACGTACATTCGGCTAACGGGGACAACGGGAAGTAAACTTTTCACGAGTCGTTGTCCTCTTAAATCTGCATTGCTTAGTTTTTTAGCATGGGAAAAAGAAAAGGGGAATAAAACAAAATTTATTTATTTGTATTCGAATTTTAATTTGAGGTAAAAAAAAAACAATTATTAAATTTACACAAATAACACAACTTGAGCATTATAAATATAGTAGTAGTAGTATAAAATCAACAAAAATATCACAATTACTTGCGTAAAAATAAAAATCATAGTAAATAGCTACATATGTAATTACAAAAAATATCACCTGCTGGTGTCCAGCATGTAGAAGTATTGTGCCTCCCTTTCTGTGTATTTGTTTTAAATCACTACTTCCTGAAGGACCTGGCTGAGAGTTTCCGGACATTGTTGATCACTATTGGAAAAAACGAAACATTAAATTGATGACTTCCAAACATTTTTTTCTCTCTACCCTAATGGTTATTAGTTTTTCTGCAAGTACATACTTAATTATTTTTTAACATTCTAAACATCCTATAAATGCTGTACATAAAATATTATTGTTTTAGTTAGATATTAAAAATAAACTACTTACATGTGCTCCCATTTACACTATCACTAACATCACCAGTTCTCAATATGAAGTTCACAAGTAACTACAATAACTAAGTAGATCCCTTTGTCGAATTCTGGAGTGGGATTTTGCATGAGCCAATGAGAGCTCGACAAAAACAATGTTATCTGCGCTTTTGCTCCGCAGCTGCAAGGGCGCGCGCGACGCCGCCGCCGGCGCATCCTTTTCAAGGTCGCTCCGTTTATCATAGTTACTAGAAAACTTAATTTGGAATGTACGATACATTTCAAACAATAAACATGTAATAAAATCGATTAAATTTATAAAAAAATACTACTTGAAAACAAGGTCTAAATCCCTAATATTAATCTACCGCGTACCAAGACCAATCTACCAATATTTCCATACACTTTGTTTGTTGGGTAAAAGATGCCAACGCACACATTCATAATACTACAGAAAAATGAAAAAACGGGGACTGTGGGCAATAATTTTTACTTATTTTATTCAACTATATTAACGGGGACAGTGTACGGGGACAACGGCAAGTATTTTGAAATATTTAATTGAAGTACCGCTGTCCCCGTAGGACGGGGAATGTGTACGGGGACAACGGGAAGTATTTTTAAATATTTAATTGAAGTACCGCTGTCCCCGTAGGACGGGGACACGGTGTACGGGGACAACGGGAATAAACGAATTAGTTTTCTTAGATTTGATTACATAGTTACATACATACAGGTCGACCTAATAAAAGCATGTCATGTGCATGTGTGTGTGCATCGAAAGGCAGCGATGCACGTGACTGGAGTGCGTACAAACAACTTTTAACTATTGTCGCCCGGGTAATTTTTATACACGCTCGCGCTCGAAGTCTCAGTTTATTGTTTTGTGTATGTCAGAAGCCTCACGTTAATTTAGTTAAGTAAGAGAGGCGTATTAAGGTGGAAATAGTTGATATTTTTTCCATACAAATTTCGGGGGGGGTTTGACTCCACGTTTTGACATTGTACTTACTTACATCCAAGTTTAACATGATATCGTTTTTTCTCAATAATAATTTTGTCTGTGCAGAACAGAATAGTAAAATAAAAAGCCATTAAAAAGTTGGAGCCAACAAAGAGTCGTTTTCTTGCTAATTTTAACGCAACTTGGGCTTAAATAAGTAATAAAAGAAGTGTAATATCTCCCAAAACAAAGTCGGCACCGACAAAGTTCAATTGTCGAAGAGTTCAATAAATTATTTGTAATTGATTTATGAAGTGGTTTTTTCATAAAACTTGATTTTCCAAAAGACTTTTCCGTAATTTTTTACGCGCTGGTTTTACGAAAATAGTCTAGAACGGTGTTTGTGTACGTGTGAACTAGACGTTGTGCATGTAGACCAGTGTCTAACTGCTCATCACTGATACTATCTCTGTCGGACACGATGCCAGGTGAGACAGCGTGCTTTTTAGCCATGCCCGACTAGTTCAACCTTAAGTTGAGCCGAGCCCGCGACTACTACAACCTTAAGTAATTTACTTGTTGTGATAAGTTAATTTTAATACGAAGCCTAAAAAAAGGGTAATATGGAATATCTTTGTTCTACGTCCGCCTCCGACCCCGAGCCCGACTTCCATCAATCAAAACAACCTGCGTACATCTCTAGTAGCAGGTGTTCGCAAGTGTCGTGTGTTCACATTGTACTTGTTGTGTTCCAGGAAGGCGCGGCGCAAGGAGCGCGAGGGGGAGCCGGCGGGCGACCCCAAGCTGTACCTGCAGGAGGCGCTGCTGGAGCGCAAGCTGCCCGAGCTCGACATGCGCCAGCTCGTCGACCTGCCCCTCGGCCTTGACTACAACGAGTGGCTAGCCTCGCACAGTCAGTATCATTCTTCCCGATAATTATGCACAGCACCAACGCCTTCACGTGCTCTCCGAGGCCACCATCTTGCTTACTCCTAGGCCTTGGCTGTTACTGAGAGTTATCACGACCTGGAATTCATACCCTCATGATCCGCAGCCGTAAAACTAGCCACTAGACCACCGAGGCATTTAGCTATAGTGCACCGATGACTACGCAACACAACACATGAGGGATCTGATCAGATCTCTAGCAATTAGTGTTATATCTGATTTTAACTGTTCATCATCCTCAGCTACCCAGCCTTTTCTTAACTATGTTGTATGTTTTCCGACTATGTACGGAGCTGTTATCAGTGTTTTGCATGGAGCGACTGCCTACCTAACCTCCACAACCAAGTTTCTGGAATTAAATGAAACGAATTATCAAAATGCCTCATCGAGAAGTTCTGTAGGGTATCTTCGAAGTGCATGATCTGTTGACTACTGCTAGTCACGAGCACAAGTATTTAATCACACTTACGTAAGATTCAAAAAGCTATTTTCTCGTAAAGTATTTGTGCACGACGCTGTACAGCCCAGCCCAGTGTTGACAGAAAAAAATAGTCTGAGCTGAGAGTTGTAGAGTTCCAAGCGTTCGAATGAAGAACGGAAACCTTATAGGATCGCTCGTGTATCTGTGTCTGTCTGTTCGTCTGTTACAGCCTGAATCTACTGGACCAATTTTGATGAAATTTGGTACACGTGTTTTTTTCTGTGACTTAAGGGGACTACAGGACCTAAACGTGCCTAAACGCAAGTTTTATAATGCCTAAAAGAATATGATCCGCTGCAGTAAACAAAATCAGAAAAATATATGATATTCTTCAGGATATATGCTAGTGTGTTGAAAATATAATACAACTAATTTGATACGATAGAAAAAAATCATGAAGATACCTCTAAAAATTTCTTTTAACGAATAAAAATCATATTAATTTACATGCAATAATTCTGATTTTTTGTCAGATTATTCTACAAGCTACATATTAGCATAATAGTGTTTTAATTTTCCAGTCCAATCAAGAGATTTTTTGTAAATCGCTAACTGCTTCATATTTTGCAATAAATTACCTGCGTCGCGTCATCGCGCTTCTCTTTCATTTCTATGCAGTCCGACAGTGACCGCGCTTTAGCTGTTGTAAGCCTCTTAAACACGGACGTCTCTTTAGGAGAACAAAAAGAAAAAAAAATGCAAACTACCGTGTGATAATTATATTAAATGAATGGACTGGTTACGAGGACCTCAATTTAAAAAAATATACTTTTAAAGATATTTAAGAAAATTTATGAAAATTTACCTCTCAGATAACGGGGGGGGGGTCCCCGTTATCTTCGAAACTACTGCACCAAAAATTTGAAAAAAAAAAGAGAGATGGTTCTTTACTCATAGATTATAGGAAATTCTTTAAGAAGTCTATGGTCTTAAGAGAGTTAATCCTGAAAGTTGACAACGTCGCAAATAGCTGTCAAATATTTACCTATTTTGATTCATTTGGCAATATTATTGTATGGAAATAAGAAATGTGGCTAACTAGCGAACTAGAATATTACTAATGAATTGCAATTATAACATCGAATTTGATGTTGTGCCCGTTTTAGGTGTAAAAGGCATTTGGAAAGTTTCCAAATACTTTTTTTTACATCTGAAACTAAATATTCGGTATTACGATAATAATTATTGCATTTCATAATCAATATTCTAGTTCGCTAGTTAGCCTTATTTCCATACAGTAATATTATCAAATTAATCAAAGCAGCGAAATATTTGACATATTTGCGACGTTGCCCACTTCCAGAATGCACGCTCTTAAAATAAATACCATAGTAAATCTCTCAATATTGTGCGTAAAAACTTACATTTGCAGTTGGAATGTATGGGAGTACATGTTTTTCAATGGCCAGGCCAGGAGCCGGAGTTGAACCCGATTTATCATCATCGTCATCATCGGCAGCCTTGTTCCACTGCTGAGTATAGGCCTCCTCACTTTTGTGCCATGCTTTAATGGTTTGTGCGAATCTCATCCGAACCCGATTATTTTTACAAAAACATCAACTTGTATTACTGCACTAACCGATAATGTATCTGGCGTAGGTATCTGGTAAGAATCAAATGCTGGGAACAAATTTATAATTAGTCAAATCGAAGCAAAAGGCTCTTTTTTAAACTTGCATAATCTAAAATCAATACCAATATCTATCTTCTCTTGCATAATATATTATATATATCATCATATATATAAAAATGATTCCCTATTTCCCTTGGTAACGCCATCACGCGTGAACGGCTGGACCGATTTCACAATTTTATTTTTTGTTGTGTTCGTTATTGTCAGGAGAAGAATCTTATGAAAGAAAAAAATTAAGAAAATTGCGCAGAAAAATGGAAAATTTGACAAATCTTTTAACGACTATTTTATCTTCGCGCGTTGGACAGTTAACGCATTTGATGAATGTGAATTTAGCAGAGTAGGGTAGGTAGGTAGATAGGTAGGGTAGTTAGGGTAGGTAGGTAGGGTAGGTAGGGTAGGGTAGGGTAGGTAGGTAGGTACGCCGTAGATAAGTAAATAGTGCTACCCGTGCGAAGCGTGTATGCACAGAGCGGAGGTGTAATTTTGGCATGCTTCACTGTTTTTTTCGCAGCGCTATGTCATGGTTTTTATTTGGTCTGAGGTGACAACTAACTAATTTGGATATGAGTACAATCAATTGCACCCAATACTCTCTGAAATCTAGTTATTTTATAAAAGTTAGTTGCAAGAGCTAATTTCTCCTCATCGTTAGCTTAGCTGGCAAGCTTATATAATGAGGACGTAATTTAGCAACAGCCCTAGTCATTCGATGAATAATACGGCATATCGTTGATGTAAAATAAGGTAAAATTTAAAATAGGTTTAACTCTTGAACAAATAAATATTGTTTATGTAAGCCTGACATATCACTAACACATCTAATGAAATATCCTGATGCAGAATATTCCAGAGTTACAAGTACCTGGTCTATGGGTTTTACTGCCAAATATAAAAAATTGAAAACGAATTTTAGAATCAAATTATGTATTGGGTTTATACCGAATACCTACTTATATGATAACTGAATACATACTTAATTTTATCTTCGATTCAAAAACAATAGAGCTACTTCCTTTGAAACGCGGTATCTTGCAATAAATTCCTGCTTAACCCATAAGTTTATGTTAGTTTTAAATACTTTTTCTTTCTTTCTACACTATTTGTTTCATCATCAGGAAAACTATCGTCGAACAAAAACCAATACAACAAAAGAGCGTCCATAATGTGCAGGTGTTTGAGAATAAAATGACGTTAACCAGTGGGTATGGCACCGGTTACTGTAATAGTTATTTTTTAACGGACGTTAAGGCCTAAATTTTGTGAAACAACGCATGTTTTGGTTTGACGATACGAGCCATTATGCCATAAGCGCCATTTTCGACGTATACGCGTGCGTTAAGTGGACGTGAAACAACCCGCCCTAAGTACACTTGCCCAGACCTACGTATTGCAACTTGGAACGTGCGTGGGGCCTAGAAACCGCACCAAAAAAAAAAAAAAACATAAATTAGATGCGGAACTTTCAAATAGGGGCATTCACGTAGCCTGCCTACAAGAAACAGGGATGAACTTAGGAACATAAAACTCCACCCACATGGCGCCTATCTGGAACCGCAGATAAAGCTCACTGGGGACTTGTAATTTTAATCAGAAACGATACGCAAATCGAAACAATAAATAGTAAGAATGATACCGACGCGATGTCAATCACTATTCAAGTTGATAGGGGAACCGACAAATCTGTTTCTCTTTATATTATTAATTCTCACATCAACAGCTCTGCCTCTAAAGCAACCCAGATCCTTCACAGGTCTATTAAACTTGATTAGACAAAAACCAAGGAAAATTGTACTCTATTAATCCTAGGCGACTTTAACGCTCATATTGGAAGACGGGATACACTAAATTCTCAACGCAAAGGGCTGATTCACCAAAATCTACATCATTTATATTCTAACTACACTGGGGAAATGTTAATATACGTATATAGCCAATAGGGAAAAACTGCAGATAGAAACAACAAAAACGAGATCATCATGCACGATAACATGATCTAAGGATTCGCAGAAATCTCAATTGTATTACATTATTATGCCACAGGCAACAGGAAAACTCTTTAGGTCCGGTAGGGTCACCTCCGACCATGAATTAATCTGGGGACAGCTTCAAACAAGTCGAATTTCAAACAAAGTCGAAAGCAGCAAACACGAGACACAAAAGAATCGGACAACAATTGAGAACAAAGATTTCAACCACAAACATTGCTACCGATGCCGTTCTCAATAACAAATCCTCCAAAACAAAATACCAAGCATGCATAACAAAAACCTGGAAAACATAGGAATCAACTCAGCGGAGGAAAGCATCAACATACCATGGAGTACAGAGAGGCTGCCCAGGAAACCTTGATTTGTCAGCTGATTAACTATAGGGATCATCGTATAGCTCTTGCTAACCTACAAAAGGCTAAATTCTTACAAAAAGAAAACCTGATAACCCAAATAGACATAATCGTGTAAAAGAATGTCAGGCAACACTTCAAAAAGTTAAACACCAAGAGGGCAAAAAGGAATGCAGGGCCTGCTTTACCGGACAAGGGGGAAAAAAACGCCCTTCAAAACGCATGCAGATACTTTATTTATTTTATTGGAGAAACAAGTCAGAAACAAAACGCTGTTATGAACAAAGCCTGGACACAAAATGAAGCACCTGACACATGGCTAGAAACAAAGCAGGTACCTATTCCGGAAAAAAAACTTACCCTATAAAGACAAACGATTATCGTCGAATATCAGTTTGCAATACGGGTTACAGAATTTACGCCTCCTACGTACTAACAAAAATTTTGACGAAATAATAAAAGAATTGGGCAACTACCAAGCGGCCTTTTTAAACAACATATCTACAGACGACCACATATTTACGCTGAGAAGGGTTTTGGTTGAAGAATTGCGTGCAGGAAAAAGAATTTATGTACTCGCTCTGGATATAGAAAAATCTTTTGACAACGTCGACCTCCAAGCACTGTGCGATATTTTGATACATCGAACCAACAAATAACCAACAGGATAATCAGTGTCTATGAATTAATTAAATCTACCTACAGTCGTGGAAATTAAATACCTAGGCACATACATAACATCTACACTAATCAGGAGAAGCACAATTAGAAAACGATGCGAACAGGCCACTAGAAACGCAAAGTCATTATTACCATTCATAGAAAACTTAAAGATGGACTGGCAACTAGCCAGACTCATGTATAGAATGGTAATCGTACCCTGTATGACATACGGTTTGAAAGTATCGACAATCACCAAAGCTAACAGATCAAGACCAAGAAGATATGAGAAAGTTATCATGAGAAACTTGATTAACCACGCTGGGATAAACCAAGCTAAAGAAAATACACGAAATTTTAGACGGAAAAAACAGTAACCAAATCCATCAAGAATCACAGGATGTGTTATCTCGCACACGTTCACAGACGTGGCAAACCACACCTGATACATGCAGCAATGCAGTACAAGGCCAAATTCGAGAAAGTAGGCTGACCGAATTACCCATGGGACGACAATCTTAAACAGGACATGGCGCACTTCGATAAGGACCTCAACTTTTGGATGGACACGGCTGAAGACTGATACAATATCAAGAAGACAGCGAGATATTTATGAAACATGAAACGGACAGCCATTCCTTTGATCACACAGAAAACAGTAAAGTTTAACATAGCACAGCAGATAGATAGAAAAGAGCCGAGAAAGCAACCTAACTCCGCCAAAGGATTCACAGGCGAAGATTGACTGAGCCAACTGGTTGCGACGTTGTAAAAAGATGCCCATCCATAGATAATTAACACCCGTCTCTCCACTATTCCAATGATCTAGGATGCATATCCGGTACAGCTCTCAAATCCTTCCTTATCCTAAGGGCACATCTTCCTTACCATTACCGCGCGCCACCCGGTCTATTCCTCGATATACAATGGCCTTTATAGTCCCATGAAACATGAGGCTTCATGGGCTAATGCAAATCTTGGGGTTCATTCGATTTATCGAGTCTGGTTAAACCACGCTGGGATCGGTGCATTTCATTCATTCATTCATTCATTCGTAGTTAAGGAAGTAATCTAGGCCTCTCGTTATGGTTCCTAGGTTCTTTTCCCAGGTCGGAAAGTCTCATTGGGTTTGTCCATTAGAAATTTGTCAGTAATAGCCCGGATTTTAGGTGTTGGTGGTGTGGCGCCCCGTGCGTTGGAAAGTACGTAAAACATATTAGGTGTTGGTGGTGTGGCGCCCCGTGTGTTGGAAAGTACGTAAAACATATTAGGTGTTGGTGGTGTGGCGCCCCGTGTGTTGGAAAGTACGTAAAACATATTAGGTGTTGGTGGTGTGGCGCCCCGTGCGTTGGAAAGTACGTAAAACATATTAGGTGTTGGTGGTGTGGCGCCCCGTGTGTTGGAAAGTACGTAAAACATATTAGGTGTTGGTGGTGTGGCGCCCCGTGTGTTGGAAAGTACGTAAAACATATTAGGTGTTGGTGGTGTGGCGCCCCGTGCGTTGGAAAGTACGTAAAACATATTAGGTGTTGGTGGTGTGGCGCCCCGTGTGTTGGAAAGTACGTAAAACATATTAGGTGTTGGTGGTGTGGCGCCCCGTGTGTTGGAAAGTACGTAAAACATATTAGGTGTTGGTGGTGTGGCGCCCCGTGCGTTGGAAAGTACGTAAAACATATTAGGTGTTGGTGGTGTGGCGCCCCCGTGCGTTGGAAAGTACATAAAACATTTTAGGTGTTGGTGGCGTGACGCCCCCGTGCGTTGGCGAGTACGTAAAACATTTTAGGTGTTGGTGGTGTCAGGTGTGACGCCCGCGCGTCCCCGTGCTTTAGAAAGTACGTAAAACATCCCACGCCTGATCTTTCCCCGGTCGTCTCGGATTACGCTTTGCACTATAATTATTCATGTGTACTTGGCTGCCGCCGTGAGGATATTAAAATACATTGAAAACGCTGCTAAATTATTATTGAAAATGCTACTTAGCAAAGATTAAGTGCACCGTTGAAGCAAGAGTTGTAGTTTTATAATGTGGTTGTAATTGTTTGCAGCGCTGGCGCTCTTCGACCACGTGAACCTGCTGTACGGCACGGTGTCTGAATTCTGCTCGGCCGCCAGCTGCCCCGACATGACGGGCCCCGGCAGCCGCACCTACGCTTGGTACGACGAGCGCGGCAAGAAGTCGCGCGTCGCGGCGCCGCAGTACGTCGACTACGTCATGACCTACACGCAGAAGACCGTCAACGACGAGACTGTCTTTCCTACTAAATATGGTGAGTTGCTCCAGTCTCCACATACCTGAAAAATCTAAATAGTTGTGATGGGCTGACTATGGGTTTTGCCAATCACCCGACAAGCTATAACGACTAATACTACTTCCTATTGATATTATTATAAACGCGTTAATTTGTGAGGATGGATGGGTGGATGTTTGTTACTCTTTGACGCTAAATCTACGGAACAGATTTGGATTAAATATGGCACACAGATAGTTTATAACCTGAACTAGTAAGTAGTTCTGCGAACACTCGAACAGTAGACCTCGCGAGCACAAACTTTTTTGCAACATTTAATATACCACTAAAGTTATTTAAAACAGGATATTTACCATGTTTCTTGTTTTTACAAAACATGGTAAATATCCCGTTTTAAATAACTTTAGTAATGAAAATAACATGTCTGTTTAAGCATAGGTGGCAAGACGATAATTAAACAAAAATAAACTAACCCCTAACTAACCAACAACTATCTGTTAAATATGAGACTTTTGGAGCTACTTTACACCTAACAAAACTCAGTCACAACAAAATAATCGACGGGACCTATCCATTTGGCGAGCGACAAAGACAGCGCAATCTAGCGGTGCACAGTAGCGCCATCTAATGACCTTATTGTAAAACGTTTAAGGGAATTCTGAAAAAAAAAAACAGAATTTTTTAGTTTTATGATGAGAAGGTGGTCCCAGGGGTTCCATCAATGGGCACGCCACAATTGTGGCGATAAGTCCCCTCTTTGAGGAGTGGCTAGAGAGGCGCCACGGCGTCCTCACCTTCCGCCTGACGCAGGTCCTCACCGGACATGGTTGTTTCGGGAGGTTCCTGTTCAGGATAAAGCGGGAGGAAACGCCCGGGTGTCACCACTGTGTGGATCGCCCGGAGGATACGGTGGAGCATACGGTGGAGATCTGCCCAGCTTGGGCGGAGCCCCGCCGTGTCCTCACGGAGGCGATCGGCGGCGGCGATCGGCGGCGGCGATCTCTCGCGTCCGGCCCTGGTTCAAGCCATGGTCCGGAGCGAGAGTGCATGGGAGGCCGTCACCTCCTTCTGCGAAGCAGTAATGCTCGCGAAGGAGGAGGCGGAGCGCGCGAGGGAGAGGCAAGAGTCGCGCCCTCGCGCCCCTAGTCGCCGCAGGAGACGCCCCGGGCGTCGGGAGTCGCGAGCCGACTTCCGGCCACCGTAGGCGCGGGCTTGCGGACGGTGAGCAATGGGTAGCTCGCCGTCCGATAGGGACCAGGCCCGGGTCGACGGCACGTTGTGTTCCACGCGCGCCTCAAAGAGATGTCAGCACCAACTGACGGGGTCCGGAAGGGCCAATGCCTGCCGGGGTTGCGGGTTTGTCCGAAGGGATATCGCGACCCCGGCACACAGGCAACGGAAGGAACACGGGTGGGTTTTAGTCAGTAAAAGTCTGACACGCCCTCCCGCTCCGCCCAGAGCGGGAGAAGTTATTTGATAATTTCCCACCCATCAATACCTGCCTAATAGTTAAAGGGCCGATTCCACTGGTAGAAATCTAAAAGTGAGCAATTCACTGCATTTTGAGGAGCTATTCTGCTTATCACGCCGAAGATCCTCATCAGATCGTCAGTACATTTTTATGAGATCAACTTAAAGATACTATGTAAGTACCTACCTTTAAAATAAATAAAAAAACATCAAAATCGGATCTCATAAGGCGGAGATATCCAGTAGCCCCATTTAGGAGGAAGAACCCCTCCCAACCAAAAATTCCCGTCGACAAAAAACAACTATAAAGTCGTAAAACCAAGTTTCGTCCAAATCGTATAACAAGTTTCATCCAGATGTAAAATACGACCTGTAGGAGGAGGACCAACAAACTGAGACTGACACACGAAAGCAAATTTTGCCACACTTGAAGCAGAGACGCTTCGCTCGCTCGGTAAATTAACACAGGATACTTTTTATCCCGATATTCCCAGGGGATCGAAACTCATGCGGGTGAAACCGTGGGGCGCTGCTAGTTAGATAATATATTGCTTTTTTTTTTTTTTGCAAACTTGAAACGTCATTACTTATTAGTTAAATAGTTAAGTACGTAGGATGTTTAACTTATTGTTGTATTGACGCTCCCACCTGTTTAAAAACATCCAAATAGTTTTATCAAACTCAAACTCAAACTCAAATCATTTATTTCAATTAAACCATTACAGGCACTTGAATTGTCAAGGAATCGGTCAGTCAAAAATATGAAGCTAGTTGCCCATTCCAAAGCGTAGTAGGTACCTATGGAGAAGAACGGGCAAGAAACTCCACGGACACTCTTTTAAATAAAATAAATTGTTACAAAGTATTGGTTACATCATTCATGTTGAAATTATACATGTGAGAACAATGTAGAAAGACGTGCACGTTAGAAGCGTCCGTAATACAAAGAACAATTAAAAAATTAAAAATCAGCCATGGCCGCTAAGAGTTGACCAGTCCCAACTGACGGCGCCCGTTCACGAACATGACGTATGGATCAGCACCATTCAGCTCAACCATTTTGAAGGGAGCTAAATGATCCAACACACGCGCCACCATCAGCGAGACATTTGAGTGAGCATGACATACTCACAGCCGCCAGGGCACATTCAAGTCAATAAAAAAAAAGTATTACCCGGTAACTGGTAGCTCTTTAGTACATAGTACTCACACCTCTATAATTTACTCTTATTATTATTATTATTTTCGTCTTTGACATTTCTCGGGACCCTGGGGTCCCGGACCTTTGGAAGGCGTACGAGGGGCCGAAGCCAACTCGCAGAGGCCCGTTAGGCGTTTTAATGAAATGAGGCACCAACCGACGATTATCCCTGTGTGCACTATGCAAGTGCACCCAAGGACAACCCCCGGTTGGCGTAGGACTATTGCAGGAAATGGAAACAAAGATATTGGACTATGGGTTTGGGTGGCTAAAGTTGACTGGTGACCTGGAACTATGGAAGGACTATGGCCCCTGCCTGATCAATGTCTTATATGTACACGGATAAAATGGCAGGGGGTGACTTGCACACTCAATAATGGGCCCCCGGAAACTGTCGCTAGCACATAGTGACGTAGCGACAAGGGGGCAACACGTCCTGAGGTGCTTGAGGAGTGGAGAGGTATTCCACGGCTTTCAGAACAATCCCAGAGCCCGGAAGATGGTCAAGATCCCTACAAGCACTTACTGAAATACTTCCTTCCTCCGAGCACGTTTGCTCTTGCGAATCTCCACTCAAGCCGGCCAATTAAGGCAAGAATGAGGTGGGAGCTCTGTTCCTCGTCAGTGTTCACTCCAGCCGGCCAATAAAGGCAAGCCAGAGATGAGGAACAAGATTTCTCCCGGGAGATAGGGTCCGTGGGGTCGCTACTGCCCAACAGCTCGCCACATGCTGCCCTGCGGGTTTCTGTATCTCTCTTGGTCTGGCTCCTCATCCTAGACCTGTTCCGGCAAAGTAAACTCTACCGGCACAGACCTAGAGTTTGGAGCGCGCAAGCCCCTCAACGACGTCAACGTAGAGATACGGCGGCGGGGTTATTATTATTATTATTACCTGTGCTCTGGAATTATATAATACAAAGGAGATTGACTTTATACAATGCAAAGATGGTCTTAAAATCTTCTGATGGTCTTTATAATAGGTTGTTTGACGGCTTCCAGTCAGTGCTTCTCCTACAAACATGCGAAAGCACGGGAGGCGCGGGGGACGCCGGCGCACCAAAAACTAAGTCCGCGAGCCATTTTTAACAAATACTAATTGTAACAAAATATATATAATACATCGATGCCTTACGGGCGAAAAAGGATAACCGCCTCTTTTCAAATTTTACAGGGGAGTGATTTAAAGTTCAAAATAAACGAAAAAAATCATAAAAAATCAATGCCCTGTAAAATTTTAAAAGCGGCGGTTATCCTTTTTCGCCCGTAAGGCATTGTAGTATGGTTATGAAATTTTATTGATATTTTTTTCGCGAACAATTTTGTTTGGGACGGGGGGGTAGGTACCTACTATGGATTTCAGAAGTCGGTATCAAAAATAATCAAACAACCAAAGCCACCGAATTCCGAAAGTCAAGAAAGTCAAGTTATATTGCACTATTTGTGTTTTTAGGGTTCCGTACCTCAAAAGGAAAAAACGGAACCCTTATAGGATCACTCGTGTGTCTGTCTGTCCGTCTGTCACAGCCTATTTGCTCCGAATCTAAAGGACCAATTAAGTTGAAATTTGGTGCACTTATGTATTTCTGTGACCCAAACACGGACGTGTAACGTAAATAAATGAATTTTGAATATGGGGGTCACTTTTGGGGGGCAAATAAGAAAATATTAAACGAAAGTTTTGCGGTCTGTACCGTGTGACACATCAAATGAAAGGGCTTATTAAGAGGATCTCAAATACATATTTTTTATAATTTTTAAATAAATAATTTTAAAGATATTTAAGAAATGAAAATTGAATCAAAAATTTAGAAAAAAAAATTGAGAATAGCTCTATGCTTATAGATTACAGGAAAACCTATAAGAAGTCTTCGGTCATAAAATAACATGGTAAATCACTCAATATTGTGCGTACAAACTTACATTATTGCAGTTGGAATGTATGGGGGAACATGTTTTTCAACTATAATGCTAAGTTTGATCTTGTGATAAATTCATCTCAACTACGGAACCCTTCATTGTGCGTGGTCAGACACGCACTTGGCCGGTTTTTTTTTGTAGAATAAATAGAGTAGAGTAACTGATGCAGGTTTCACAAATAAATGTAATAACGCATGTCGAGTGCTTTGCATTCGGGAGTAGAAGTAGAGGTAAAAGCGTGTGGTGTGATGTTGCAGCGAACGAGTTCCCGGCGCAGTTCGAGGGCGTGGTGCGGCGCGTGGTGCGCCTCCTGTTCCACGTGGTGGCGCACATGTACGCCGCGCACTTCCGTCAGCTGGCGCTGCTGCGCCTGCACGCGCACCTGCACCTCACCTTCGCGCACCTCACCGCGCTCGACCGCCGGTTCGCGCTGCTCGACCACAAGGAGACCGAGGTGACTCCCCCCACACCACACTCACCACTATCACGTTGACAACGCCTGCCACTGATCATTGTTCAACGAAGGCAGTTCATACTAATTATGCCGCAAGTGGGCCTAAAGTAGATCTCAGCGTAAGCAGAAAAATACGGCGTTGAGACCGTACTTATAGCATCGTCTCGGATGAGTCTTCTTGCCAATCCGGTGCCGAGGTGTCGATATGTGTGACAGGGCCAGAGCAGCAAAACGGTCGCGCACGTTCTTTGTTGTCAAATTCAAAATTCAAAAGTAATTTATTCAAACTAGGCTGAGAATCAGCACTTTTCGAACGTCAAAATTACATAAGACAGTCCCCCAAAAACGCCCACCCTTCACCACTTCCTAGTGCTTAAGCTGGGAAGAAGAAGTGGCTCAACAAACTCCCCAGCAACACAGCTGTCTGTTCAGTTGGAAAAACTTGATTCTATATAATAGTGCTTTAAATGCAAAAATAATTTACATTACCACAAATTGCAATCAACTTATAAAATAAAAACATTTTAATGAGTATACGAGTATTATTTCAACAATAAACGAAAACATAAATTAAAATAAATTGACTTACGGTCAAATAAAATAATCGAAACAATTATTATGAGCTCATCTACATCTACACTTCTACACTAATATTATAAAGAGGAAAGATTTGTATTTTTGTGTGTATGTTTGTAATGAATAAACTCAAAAACTACTGCGCCGATTTCAAAAATTCTTTCACCTTTAGAAAGCTACTTTATATTTATTGCTAGAAAAGATTAGGGATCCTTACTAAAACTTTAGTAACGTAACCCAAGGTGTAAAAAAAAATGCCATAAAACACCTTTCGTCGCATGCGCTGCGGAAACTATTGATGTTAGAACAAAAGTATGTTCTAGAATATTAAAGAACATATCAATAACTACAAAAAACTTCGCGATACTATATGTCCAACTATTATCGTTATGTCACAATAACCACTTTTTACATTTTAAAACTTGATAGAAATACCGAACAAAATTAGAGAGTTATTCATACTTCTGTTTAAATCCTTATCCAAATAAATCATATTGATTTCAAGACTGTTTCAATTCATGTATATTACTTTTTGAATTGTTCAAATCGGCTATTCCATTCAATAGATATTACGAATTTAAAAAGTCATAGATATAGAAAACGCGCCGTGGCGGTCGTAATCCAGTATAAACTCTATAAGTGATCGTATAGCTTTTGTACACGACGAAGCTTGCTTAACCCTCCCGCGTCTTATTTAAAAGCGACCGACGCGCGAATACACGATCGGTCGAACTTTTGTGTTCGGTGAACCTGAACGCGTGGTCGCGCCGACAGAGGGCGCTTTCCGGTTTTCCGAACAAAAAGTGTCATAAACACGTGACCGATCGCGTATTTGAGCGGCAATCGCTTGCTCATGCTCTACGAAATATGTCTCTTTTTGATGAGGAACAGTATAATCTTCTTCTTTTCATGTGGTAAGTGTCTTACCTGGTGTCAGAGTTTTAATGCCGCCTATGGGCTCTTTTATTTCTGCCCGAGTATAGTTCTCGATGATTTTGTTTGGTATATTGGCGTGTGCTAGCTAACATATGGATAATAATTTAAATTAGGTTAATTAAGTATGTTGAATACTATTATATAGAGTCATTTTTTTTCTTTCTAACTGAACAGACAACTGTGCTGCTGGGGAGTTTGTTGCGCCACTTCTTCTTCCCAGCTAACGCACTAGGAAGTGGTGAAGGGTGGGCGTTTTGGGGGACTGTCTGATGTAATTTTGACGTTCGAAAAGTGCTGATTATCAGCCTAGTTTGAATAAATGACTTTTGAATTTTGAATTTTGAATTTTCTGACTTGGCTTCACATGCCGTCGAGAAATATCTCTCAGGCGTGCCGGTTTCCTCACGATGTTTTCCTTCACCGTTTTTGAAGCAAGTGATAATTATACAATACGCACATGATTCTGAAAAGTCAGAGGTGCGTGCCTTGGGTTCGAAGGTAGGTAGGTAGGTGTAGGTGTGGTAGGTAGGTGTAGGTGGGGTAGGTAGGTGTAGGTGGGGTAGGTAGGTGTAGGTAAGTAGGTGTAGGTAGGGTAGGTAGGTGTAGGTAGGGTAGGTAAGTAGGTGTAGGTAGGGTAGGTAGGGTAGGTAGGTGTAGGTAGGGTAGGTAGGTAGGTAGGTGTAAGTAGGTAGGTAGGTGCGCCGTAGATAAGTACTTAGTGTTACCCGTGCGAAGCCGGGACGGGCAGCTAGTATAGTATAATGTAGTCTTTGATTCTAAAACACTTGTTTGTTGCTCTGATTTAAAATTATTGAGGCTCAGTTCTTTGACATGGCTTGGGAGTTTGTTGTAAAAACGTATACTTTGGCACTTAAATGAATTACAAATTTTTTAGAGCCTAGTCCCCGGCACAATAAATAAATAAAGTGTCAAGTTTTGAGCGACCTACGAACGCAACTTAGAGACTGTGCACACGCGTTGCGCATGCGTTGCGGCGCCGCACCGCAAAGATTTCGCTGCACTGGCGGTCACATAAACAACTGAGTGATGCCGCTCCGGCGTTGATACGCGTACACCCCTCCCCGCCTCGGCTCGCGGTGCAAGTCTGGTGAACGTGCGGCGCGACGCCGGTTCGCACCGTGTGCCATACCATGGATAATTAATTGTATGCAAAACGCCGCAGCGACACCGCTCCGGCGCCGCGCCGCCGCTGCAATGCATCGTGTGCACAGGCTCTTTAGGTACAGTCCCTGTAACGCCGTGTGCCCGCAGGTGCTGCGCGACCTGGAAGTGGCGCTGCGGCTGACGGAGGCGCCGGGCGCGGGCGCGGGAGAGGCGGGCGAGGACGCGTCGCCGCGGCGCCGCTCGCCCGTGGTGACGCAGCCGCTGGCCACGGCGTGAGCGCGCGGCCCCGCCGCCCTGTGTCCGCCCGCGCCCCCGCGCCCCGCGCCCCGCGCCGAGCGCACGCGCCGCGCGCCCCGACGCGACCGTTACGCGAGTTGAAGAATTGTTAATTCTATTGTAAATATTTCGATCTGTTAAGTAGTTTTAGGTGATTACGATTAGTTTTTACTTATAATTTGTGATCGCTTTGGTTGTAAATAAAAGTGATATTTGTTTAACTAATAAATTGAAAGCTTTATGAGAATCACTCGTTTAATTTTAACCTATAACTGAGAAGTGTTTTTCAAAAGGCCTTATTTCCGTTTGCAACCTTTTGCAACAAATTTTCACAAACTGCAACTTTGGAAATATTCTATTGGCCCTTTTGGTGGCCACAGTCAGGGAAATAAGTCCTTTCGTATAAATAAATTGTTGTATGAATGAAGGAGCGATCCCACAAGAATGCTGCTATAGTTCGCTAGTGAACAGAACCGGTCGAAGTGGCGGTGCTGGGGGAAGGCCTATGTTCGGCAGTGGACGTCTTTTGGCTGAAATGGTGATGATGATGAAGTGCGAGTTGGACTCGCACACGAAGGGTGCCGTACTACCATACATTTTTTTTTGCAAATAAATGAAAATACTAAACGAAGAATATAATAATTTAGCCAGTGACTTCTTCCATTAAGGTTACACAGTGGCGTTCCTTTCATTAAAGCCGAAAAGCCCGGCTTGCCTTAAAACGTGGGCCCACCAACAAAAAAAAAATCTATACTTGTAAAGCAACCAAGTCAATAATTCATCTCGCAGGAATTGGAGGTGACCGAGGTACAGATGAGAGTGGTGGTACGTAGGCTAAATGCCAAAAATACCGCCCCAGGACCCGACGGCTTACCTGGGAAAGCCTGGGTCCTGGCCTTGGAGGCTCTCGGGCCTCGACTAATAGGGCTACTAAGCGCATGCATGGAGATGGGCCAGTTCCCACTTCGTTGGAAGACGGGGAAACTGGTCCTCATTAAGAAGCCGGGGCGCCCTGCGGACTCTCCGTCCGCTCATCGGCCCATCGTGCTGCTCGACGAGGTGGGCAAGCTTTTCGAAAGAGTCATTGCAGACCGCCTCGTCGGGCGGCTAGTGCGAGTGGGGCCGGATTTAGTGGAGAGCCAGTTTGGCTTCCTCAGAGGGCGCTCTACGGTGGACGCCATCATGCGCGGGCGAGTCTTCACGACGGGGGATGCTGTGGCCCGGGGTGGGGTCGTCTTGGCGGTGTCTCTAGACATCGCCAATGCCTTCCACACCCTGCCCTGGAGTTGCATCAGGGAGGCACTCCGGTATCACCGGATGCCGACCTACCTCTGTCATGTGGTCGAGGCCTATTTGACGGACAGGGCCGTCATCTACCCCGGTCACCACGGCGAGTGGAACCGGTGAGAGATGTCGTGCGGTGTCCCACAGGGATCGGTCCTGGGGCCGCATCTGTGGGACATCGGATACGACTGGGTGCTGCGCGTCGAGCTCCCTAGCGGCGTCAGCGTGACCTGCTACGCTGACGACACGTTGGTCCTGGCGCAGGGGAGGTCGCACGAGGCGGCGGCCGAACTAGCGGGGTTGCGACAATCGTTGACAGGATCCGGCAATTGGGAATCGAGGTGGCCCTGCACAAGTCCGAGGCCATGTGTTTTCATGGTCCTCGGAACGCGCCACCGTCGGGTTCCCAAAAGACGGGAGGAGGTGTTCACATCGGCGTCGAGTCGACGATGAAGTATCTGGGACAAGTTCTCGACAGCCAGTGGAACTTCGTGGAGTATTTCCGACGTTTGGCTCTCAGACTGGAGCGGGCCGGGGCTGCTTTGAAGCAGCTCCTGCCCAATCTAGGTCCAAACGCCTCCTGCCGGAGGCTCTATCGTGCGGTCCATGGCCCTTTAAGGGGCACCGGTGTGGGCGCGTTCTTTGAGGCTGCGGCCAGCCCGCCGGTTGAACGCGTCCCAAAGGGTCATGGCCACCCGGATGGTCCGGGGATACCGCACGGTCTCCGGTGAGGCGGCGAGCCTCCTTGCCGGATTGCCGCCATGGGATCTGGAGGCAGAAGTCCTCGCGCACATTTGGGAGTGGCGCGAGGAGGCCAAACGCCGGGGTGTAACTCCGCAGCCGCGAGAAATCACGGCACAGCGGACAGAGCTCCGGCGGGATCTCATGGCAATCGCACTCTCCATGATGCCATGATGGCATCATGGAGAGTGCGATTATCGCAACCCCGTGCTGGGCACGCTACAATTGCGGCGATAAGTCCCCTCTTTGTGGAGTGGCTTGAGAGGCGCCACGGCGTCCTCACCTTCCGCTTGACGCAGGTCCTCATCGGACACTGTTGTTTAGGGAGGTTCCTGTTCCGCATAAGGCGGGAGGAAGCGCCCGGGTGTCACCACTGCGTGGATCGCCTGGAGGACACGGTGGAGCATACGGTGGAGGTCTGCCCGGCTTGGGCGGGGCACCGCCGTGTCCTTGTGGAGGCGATCGGCGGCCGTGATCTCTCGCGTCCGGCCCTGGTCAGGCCATGGTACGGAGCGAGAGGGCGTGGGAAGCCGTCACCTCCTTCTGCAAAGCAGTAATGCTCGCGAAGGAGGAGACAGAGAGAGAGAGGCAAATGACGCGCCCTCACGCCCCTAGCCGCCGCACGAGACGCCCTAGGCGTCGGGAATCGCAGGTCGATTCCCGGCCATCGTAGGCGCGGGCTTGCGGACGGTGAACAATGGGTATCTCGTCGTCCGATAAGGACCAGGCCCGGGTCGACGGCGCGTTGTGTTCCACGCGCGCCTCAAAGAGATGTCAGATGGCACAACGGAAGGGGTCCGCTAGGACCGATGCCTGCCGGGGCCGCGGGAAAGTCCGAAAGGGAAATACCGTGGCCCCTGGCAATGTACAGGCATCTAAAGGGACACGGGTGGGTTTTAGTTAATAAGAGTCTGACAAAAAAAGAATTGATAAGAATAATACCTAACGTTAAACTCCGCACTGCACTGTGTCAGCCGCGCGCTATATAAGCTACGATGCCAGGTTTATGTACTCAATTCCGCGCCGTTTTGCATCACACACCGTTGCCAACTATCTCGGATGCCGCAGTTGCGATCTCGCTCTATCACTATAACGATAAGCAGGACGCCAGATCGCATCGATGAATGGAAACGTAATTTCTGTGGTACATTGCATAGCTTTCTCGCTCGCACTTGTGCTAGCTTTTATGAGGCTTCTGACCTATCATCTTTCGCATAGAAATTGTTAACTTTGTTGATATTATTAGTATCTACTTATTTCGCAAATTGTTCTAATTTTTAAGTCCGGCTTTTGATTTTTTTATGAATGGAACGAATCGTGTGTTTGATCATGAATAGGAGTAGGAGAGCAAGTATGTCGTTGCAAGACGCTGCGCAGTGCGTGTACTTCTAAAGAATGATGCAACTTCAATCAAATTAGTTCAAATTAGGCTAGTGGCGCACTTTTTTTTGTGATTAGTTTTTGTTGTGATAACCTTTGTTTTAAGAATAATTATAATAATTCTTTATTTTTCGGACAACATTAATCCATTGTGTTAGTAAGCAATACAAAATAACTTACTTCTAGTGTTAGTAGCTGAGATACATTATAAAAGGCAGAGTAACTAATAGAAAAACTGGTTACTGGTTTCTGGTGTTTTGAAGTGATTAAAAAGTTTCTTATCATTAAAATGAAAACGCATGCAATTGTTCCTTGTGAAGCACAAAAGTGTCTGCATTCCTTACTCGGAAAGCTAAATACATATAGGTACGAGTTTTACAAACAATCTGTGGTAAAGAAGCGGAAGGCTGTTCACATTGTGAGTAATTATTAATATTATCAACATCGTAAACAATGTGTAGTTGGAAATCACAAATCAATCAATTATTTGTGCGCCATCTAGTAGCCGGATTCATTGTAATATTTTGCTCATAGCGACTGTTGCGACTTTGCGAGCGAGTGTAATATGAATTAACTCGAAGAGCTCCGTCGTGTCAATAATGATAAAATGTTTTTTTTTTATATGTCTCGGCTTGCCCTAATTTTGACCCCTAGGCTCGCCACTGGTTAGAATTAAGCAAGTAGCAGAAGGTGATAAAATTATGTTACCTAAAATTAAATAAAAAATATAGAATAGTTAAAATTTATTTGAAATAAAATACTCTCATAAAATCAAAACAAAATTACAATAATAAAGTCAGGATTAAACAAAATGACATAAAAAATAGGGGGTACTGGTATGCATGTTTGTGTGTAAGCGTGTTTATGTGTGCGTGCTTGTTGGGGTGTGTATGAGTGTGAATACCAATGATTTGTGTTCTTATATACAGGGTGTTAGGCAGACGATTGAACATACGAAAAACTTTTTATAGTCGGTGTCTTTGGTTTTGTATTTTCTATATTTGCCACCGACTTCCGAAATTTAAGTTATTTTTTACTTTGTAGTGTTTTTTTGGAAGTCGGTTGTTTTGTTTTTTAGAAAGACGTTTTAATTTTTCGCTTTTTAGTGGGTCAGTTTGTAATTTATCTAAGTTACAATAGCTAATGTCAACTGCTCATCACCTTTTACAAAATATTGCTTTTCCCGATGCAGGGACGTTAATCGTTGAGGAGTTCTCCTGGTACTTCACCATCAGCTCCACTTCTCTATATGCATTGTGACGAGCATACATTTCTTGGCAACCATATTAAAGTAATCGAGTCGCAACCCGTGCAATACTTATTATTGAGTAGTTCCGTGGCCATCTGTGGTCTTCATCATTAGTTCCACTTCACCAAACGGTGCTTTCCGAGAGCAACTACACGAATTACTATAAAACATATCCAAATCGCTATAGGTGTGCTTATAATATTTGAAAAGTTCCCTGGATTTATCCAAGATCCCATCATCAGATCCTGACCTGATGACAATGGGACCATCTCGGAAGTATACCCTTTCAAACATAAAAAGAATTTTGCAAATCCGTCTATAGGTACTATATATGACGGAGTTATGCCCGAACATACATAAAAATATACAGGGTGAATTTGAATTCATGCGACACCTGTTAAGGGGTCATTGTACTCATCATTATGAACAACTTTTACTATGGGACCAACGTTGAAATCGCGAAAAAAAAATCAGCTGTTTCCTACATTTTGACGAGCTATGCGAACATAAATGTAGGGAACAGCTGATTTTTTTTTCGCGATTTCAACGTTGGTCCCATAGTGAAAGTTGTTCATAATGATGAGTACAATGACCCCTTAACAGGTGTCGCATGAATTCAAATTCATCCTGTATATATATCTATTGTATATAAAAGAAAGTCGTGTTTGTTACCACACTTATAACTCGAGATCTGCTAGACCAATTTTCATGGTTTTTGATTCGTTGGATTTGTCTCCGCCCCGAATAGCAGAATACATCTTAAAAACAATGAAAAGGTAAGGTAGGTAGGGTAGGTAGGGTAGGTAGGGTAGTTAGGGTAGGTAGGGTAGGTAGGGTAGGTAGGGTAGGTAGGGTAGGTAGGGTAGGTAGGGTAGGTAGGGTAGGTAGGGTAGGTAGGGTAGGTAGGGTAGGTAGGGTAGGTAGGGTAGGTAGGGTAGGTAGGGTAGGTAGGGTAGGTAAGGTAGGTAGGGTAGGAAGGGTAGGTTGGTAGGTGCGCCGTAGATAAGTACTTACTGCTACTCGAGCGAAGCCGGGGCGGGCAGCTAGTATATAAATATATATTATTAGCGTAAAAACGTTATTTTAAAACTACAGTGCGGTGGTGCCTATAAAAGCGAGGTGCGGCCAGTGCCCGCCCCTTACTCCGTCTCTAGCAGCCGTCGTGATAACATCGTATTATAATATTGTGTAAAGTCGTTATTTAAATCAGGAAGTATATTTTTATGTTTAAAACTGTATTTAAAATTGTATTTGTTTTAAATTGATTAAAGACTAGTCTCTAGTCATTTCGTTCGTTTTTTTTAATAAAATTTATATCAACCGCCATTATCAGAAGTGGGATAGGCTCCATTGCCTATCTTAATTTCTGTTTCGTGTGAAAAGCTTTTGAATCATGTCCGAAAGAGCTACCACTCGTAATAGAGGTAGAAATAGGCGTGATCAAAATAGTGATGCAGTTGAACTCCAAGAAACCCTTGGAGCTATTCTGGCGCGCCTGACCGCGCTAGAAAGCACCAGCCTACCCGCAACTAGCACCGTGTCGGTCACAACGACTCCGGATGCACGTGCCATTGTGGCGCCTGGGCAGATCATCGCGTCTTCGCCGCAGGAGCCACAACCAGCAGTGCCTGAGCCGAACAACAGCATCGTTGGAGATTCGCTTGCAAGTACTTCGACGTCCCTGGATGCTACTGATCGCCTCATTGGAGCGTTGAGTGCGTTAACCAAGGTCAGATCCAACCATTATTATATTTCAAACTTTGATCCCAGCATACATGATATTGATTGTTGGTGTGAAGAGGTCGAAAGGGCACGTGATCTTAATAGATGGGACGACAACGAGTGTTTATCCCGGATTGCTAACTGCCTGAAGGGAGATGCTCGTAGTTGGTTAAACGACTGGGTCACAAACGACCGTACCTGGTCTAACTTTAAAATCGAATTTAAACCGCTTTGCTCACGAAGAATAGATGTTGCAAATATTTTGTTTGACGTCATGAGTACTTATTCCGACAAATATTCCACGTATGCAGAATATGCTAGGCGCTCCGTCTTGAGACTAAATATTGTTAGAGGGTTAAGCGATGATTTAACGGTCGCAATTGTCATACGTGGTATAACTGACGCACAAGTACGTGCCGCTGCGACTAACGCTCATTTAACGATCAAAGATCTTGTTGAATTCTTTTCCATTTATACCAAACCGAATCCCAACTTATCTGTAACCTCTGTGAAATCGTCCCAAAGTAAACAGTTTGACCGAAACTCTCGAAAACGTCCGCTTAATTTTAAAAGTCGCGAAATAACGTGTTTTTCTTGTGGTAGTGTGGGTCATGTGCAGCGCGCGTGCCCTAAACAATCGAAAACGGTTAAATCGGATGAATCTACCGAAACAATTAATAAGAAACCTAATGGGCCGTGTTCATTTTGTAAAAAGCCAGGCCATGACGCCTCAGTCTGTTTTGCTAAGCAAAGATCTGAAACGCGTAATAAAAACAATGTTAATTTTTGTTTCGAATTAAAAGGCGCGTCAACAGACAGTGACGTCACAACGGCCGTAATACAGGGTATACCTACAGACGTGCTGATAGACAGCGGATCGCGCGTTTCACTTATTTCGGAATCGGTGCTTAAATATTTTAAGTGTACCCGACTACCCACATATCAGGTATTACGTGGCATCGGTGATCAAAATATTGAGTGCAATAGCCGCGTAACATTAGTTATAGAATTTAGCGACATCTCATTAGAGGTGGATCTTTTTGTTGTTTCCCTAAAATGCCTAAATGTGCCAGTATTAATAGGAACAGATGTTTTGAACCGCGAGGGGGTAACATACATCCGTGCAAATAATGAGCAACGTATAACGCGAATTACTAGTTCGGTTGGTCAAAATGTATTGCATATCAACTCAAGTGAACAGTTTTCGATTAACACGCCACTTGAAGGTAGCGATCGTGAAAAGTTACTGTCAGTCGTAAATCAGTTTAAGGAATTCTTTATTATTGGGACTGCTTTCACAACAGTTACAACTGGTAATATGCATATTCAGTTGACGAGTGAAACACCGATTTGTTATAGGCCGTATAGCCTTTCAATCGAAGAAAAACTTAAAGTGCGTGATATCGTAAAAGATTTATTAGACAATAATATAATCCGTGAGTCCAACTCTCCGTACGCAAGTCCGATTATTCTTGTCAAGAAGAAAGACGGAAAAGATCGCATGTGCGTTGATTACCGCGCGTTGAACGCTGTTACCGTGAAAGATCGCTATCCATTACCACTGATAGAAGACCATATTGATCGCCTTGGTAAGAGCAAGTTCTTCAGCTGTTTAGACATGGCGACAGGCTTTCACCAGATTAAGTTGGATAGCGACTCTGTAGCGAAGACCGCCTTCGTGACCCCAGAAGGTCATTATGAATATTTGAAAATGCCGTTTGGTCTCGCGAACGCGCCGGTCGTATATCAACGAATAATCACAAATACGCTTAAATCACTAATAGAGTCCGGTAAAGCCCTCACATTTATCGATGACGTGTTATTATTGGCATCTTCTATCGATGAAGCAATCGAGAACGTACGCGAGGCATTAAAAACACTTACTTCAGCGGGATTTTCTATTAATATAAAGAAAAGTACATTTGTGGCTACAGAGGTTGAGTACCTAGGTCGCACTATCTCTGAGGGTCAGGTTAGACCGAGCGAACAAAAAATTTAGGTTTTAATTAATTCCCCTGTGCCCACAAATGTAAAACAGATTCGACAGCTACTCGGTTTGGCAGGGTATTTTCGTCGCTATATACCCGGCTATGCATCTAAGACAGCGCCTATTGCTAGTTTAACACGGGGTAACGTTAAATTTCACTGGGGCGAAGAACAAGAAAACTCGCGTAAATACCTAATTCATTGTCTTACAAGTGAACCTGTGCTTGCTATTTTCGATCCGTTATTACCAACCGAGTTGCATACGGACGCGAGTTCTATCGGTTACGGCGCAGTTCTTATTCAGGTGCATGAGAATGGTAAACGGCGAGTAGTGGCGTACTTTAGTAAAATTACGCAGGGCGCCGAACCGCGATACCATTCTTATGAGCTTGAGACGCTCGCGATCATTAAAGCTTTGCAACATTTTCGCCACTATTTGTTGGGTATTTCGTTTAAAATTGTGACGGACTGTAACGCGCTTAAACTAACGGAACGTAAGAAGGATCTTTTACCACGTGTCGCGCGTTGGTGGATATACATGCAGGATTTCAACTTTACGATAGAATATAGAAAGGGCGTTATGATGCAGCACGCAGATTATCTAAGTCGAAATCCTGTTGATGTATATGATCCTCCAAATAACTAGGCCGAAAAACTGGGCACAGATTGCTCAATCTGTGGATGACGAAACTCGTACGCTGATTGATAAAGTTAACAACAACGAGCTAGACTCTTCCCGGTATGTTGTTCGTAACGATCTGCTGTATTATAAATACACCCCCACGGGCCAGGAGCCAAAGCTACTATGCTTTATTCCCAAAGGACACCGATTAAATCTCCTTAGAGTTTTTCATGACCAGCATGAACACATATGTGCAGATAAGACCATTGATCTTATTATGCGTCATTTTTGGTTCCCAGGGCTCTATGCTTTTGTAAGGAAATACGTAGGTCATTGTTTGATTTGTCTTTCGTCCAAAAAAGTTCCTATGGCTCCTCATTATCCGATTTCATCATGGCATAAGCCAGATACTCCATTTAACACGGTCCACATGGACGTATTAGGTCCTCTACCTATTTCAAACGATAAGAAGTATGTTTTGCTCATTGTAGATGCCTATTCTAAGTATTGTTTATTTTATGCTATAAAAAGGCAAGATTCCAACGAATTAAAACAAATGTTTTCAAACGCAGTTTCCCTATTCGGTACTCCCAAACTTATTGTGTGTGATAGAGGACGAATGTTTGAGAGTAAGAGTTTTCAGGGCTGGGTTACTGAAATAGGTAGCGAGATTCATTTTGTAACACCTGAGATGCATTGTGAAAACGGTCAGGTCGAACGCTACTGTCGTACCTTGCTCAATATGTTACGCATAGAGGCGTCTAAGCCAGAGAGTAAATGGTCCGATTCCTTGTGGAAAATGCAGCTTGTTATAAACTGCACTAAACACAAGACCACTCAGATCTCACGTTTACAATTGCTGATTGGTGTAGAGGCAGTCACGCCCGTCATAAGATCACTTGTCCGCGATGTCGCTGTTGATGACGTGCGACCGAATCGCGATGGGTTAAGAGAATTACAAAGACAGCGTGCTAGTGAACTACTTGACCAGAATAGACGTAAACAAGATGAGTACGTTAATAGGAATCGTAAAGTCAAGTGTACGTTTAATCTAAATGATAACGTGTTTGTAATAATAAAATAAACGGGTAGGGTAGGTAGGGTAGGTAGGGTAGGTAGGGTAGGTAGGGTAGGTAGGGTAGGTAGGGTAGGTAGGGTAGGTAGGGTAGGTAGGGTAGGTAGGGTAGGTAGGGTAGGTAGGGTAGGTAGGGTAGGTAGGGTAGGTAGGGTAGGTAGGGTAGGTAGGGTAGGTAGGGTAGGTAGGGTAGGTAGGGTAGGTAGGGTAGGTAGGGTAGGTAGGGTAGGTAGGGTAGGTAGGGTAGGTAGGGTAGGTAGGGTAGGTAGGGTAGGTAGGGTAGGTAGGGTAGGTAGGGTAGGTAGGGTAGGTAGGGTAGGTAGGGTAGGTAGGGTAGGTAGGGTAGGTAGGGTAGGTAGGGTAGGTAGGGTAGGTAGGGTAGGTAGGGTAGGTAGGGTAGGTAGGGTAGGTAGGGTAGGTAGGGTAGGTAGGGTAGGTAGGGTAGGTAGGGTAGGTAGGGTAGGTAGGGTAGGTAGGGTAGGTAGGGTAGGTAGGGTAGGTAGGGTAGGTAGGGTAGGTAGGGTAGGTAGGGTAGGTAGGGTAGGTAGGGTAGGTAGGGTAGGTAGGGTAGGTAGGGTAGGTAGGGTAGGTAGGGTAGGTAGGGTAGGTAGGGTAGGTAGGGTAGGTAGGGTAGGTAGGGTAGGTAGGGTAGGTAGGGTAGGTAGGGTAGGTAGGGTAGCTAGGGTAGGTAGGGTAGGTAAGTAGGTAGGTGAGCCGTGAGATAAGTACATAGTGCTACCCGTGCGAAGCCGGGGCGGGCAGCTTGTTATTCTTATAAAACTGACAGAAACATAAACCAAAACAATGGATTATTAGTTTATATCAAAAATAATTTACGAACAATGAAATGAAATGAAATTGTTTATTCTGTAAATAGGATATCGGAATCACTTTTACACGTCATATAAAAAAATATTAAAAATAAGCTAGATGAGGTCGGTGTTTCCTATCTGACTACTCTGAGAAGAAAGGCCGAAACAAACTCAGAGGTCGTAGTCTCTTTTAAAGTCCAGACATAATCTTGATCAAGTCATATGAGGACTATGTGGATCAGTGTCTGAAATGGTCTTTTGAGGAAAGAGAGATTTGAGTGGACCTGACCAGTCAGTGCAAGCATTTATCAGTAATCGTGGAGCTCAACTCAAAACTGAAGGAGCTCAACTCGACGAACAATACCAAAGAAATGATATTTGTCTAGGCCGCATCAACTACTCAAACTGCCAGACCATCATTAAAACTACATAAATGAGAAAGAAAAAATAAATGAAAGAGAAAAAATAAAATATCCACATAGTCCTCACATTCACAATAATTAAAATAATATAATACTTTACAAAGTAATCGTGTGCAGTTTGAATATAATTTTCAACAATGTCAATATGTATATAAAACTGGTTTATTGTGATGAATAAGCAAAGAAGAACCTGTATCCCAAGATAGTAAGTGCTTAATACTTAGATTCGCGTCTCGCGCTTGTCTCGTGTGCACGCTCGTACTAATAAGATTCGCGTCTCGCGCTTGTCTCGTGTGCACGCTCGTACTAATAAGATTCGCGTCTCGCGCTTGTCTCGTGTGCACGCTCGTACTAATAAGACTCGCGTCTCGCGCTTGTCTCGTGTGCATGCTCGTACTAATAAGATTCGCGTCTCGCGCTTGTCTCGTGTGCACGCTCGTACTAATAAGATTCGCGTCTCGCGCTTGTCTCGTGTGCACGCTCGTACTAATAAGATTCGCGTCTCGCGCTTGTCTCGTGTGCACGCTCGTACTAATAAGATTCGCGTCTCGCGCTTGTCTCGTTTGGTCAATCCTTGTCCTCCCTTTTTGGTACAGCTACCAGCAGGAGCTGAAATCACAAAATTCCGACAAATAAGGTATCTGTGTAGTTGTATACCACGGTAGGTTGAATACGTCAAAACGTCAGCGAAAGTAAACGTCAGCTCCGTAATTAAAATTGTTTTTAAATTATCTCAATCGTTTTCAAGTGCGAATAAGTAGTGAAATAGCATCAGTGTATTCCGATAAATAAGTGACAGTGTTCGCAAACAATCCTGTCAGTGAATAACAGTGATATAAGTAAAACTATAAAACAGTGTAAACATAGTGTACACAAAAGTAAATTTTCGTTAAAACATAATAATCTTTGTATAAATAAGGATTTAAAACAAATAGTGCCATAACCTGGGACTGTTTGATCGTTTAACATTTTGTTTAAACTTTAAAAATCAACAAAAACAATTTTTTACATACGAGGTCACTCTAACAACAAGGAAAAAAAACGGTCAAATTAAAATTCAAAAATATCAAAAATAAGAACAGAACACTATTTTCATCCCAAAGTTAAATGAACGTTTGGCTAAGCTTGCAAAAAGTGGGTGTCTTTTTAAGAGTCGTGGTGCACGCTCGAGGCTCGAGTTCAAACCCAGCCGAAGCAAAGTTCTTTTTTCTATTATTTCTCGACCTTTATCAGCAACAAAAATGGAATTCTTAGAAAACATTACGTTTCGGATGAGAAAACGCGCCACATCATTGTCAAACGACACAATAAACGAAAGTACGCATAATAATTCTGCGAACTCACCGCTAGATGGCACATCTAGTAGCCTACCGCCTAATATATCCGATGACGAAAGCGACGACGAAATCTTGCAGCTTAAAAATGAACTACAAAAAGTTAATTTACAACTAAGCGCAGCTCACGAAGAAATTAATAATTTATCATTAGAAAACATGAAGTTAAAACAAGAAATGAAAAATTTAGATGCAAAGCACAAGATAATGAAACAAGTTACAAGTAAATTAACATCTGAGATAACCGTTACCCCAAAGAAAAAAGCAAAAAACATACTGGCAAAATCATGTGTAAATGTTCCTACTACTGCTCCAGAAATTGACATTCCTTCACAGTCACCAGCATCTAAGGAAAAGCTCTCTGTACAAAATAGACACACTAAGACACTTCAATCCCAACAAGCTGAACGGTCTATCAAGCCTAAAAATACCAAACATAAGCTATGTATTGTGAGTGCAAATAAAAATAACAAGATTCTGTCTATAGCCGAGAATACATTTCAAAACTGTGAATTCTGTCATTATGTTTCCCCGAATTGTGGCACGGAGCAGCTTATCAACAACTTGGACAAGACATTAATAGAATATACAATGAATGATTTCTGCATTATTTTAATCGGAGAAAAAGACTTCCATAAAACTGAAAACTATGTTGATATAATTATAAAACTGAGGGAAAAATTGCAGAAAATACAGCACACGAATATTATAATATGTGTTCCTACTTTCAAATTAAGTGATCATTCAACATTGTTTAACTGGCGCATAGAGACCTTTAATAATCTACTTCATTTAGACTTGCAGACGTACAACTATGCAACGGCGTTTGACTCTAATTTTAGACTTGTGTTACGATTTTACAATGTTCTCTAAGTTCAGTAGGAAAATAAACGATCGTGGTATGCGAAGTGTATTTCATAATCTGTCGGTAACTATAGCTGATTATAATTCACTTTTTCTACAAGAAAATATAGCTGACAACCAAGCAAGCATATCGTCTCCACGATGCGATTTTTTTCTTTAATCATATAAATATAATGCATCAAAATATTGCCGGTCTCTTAAGCAAGTCCGACTTACTGGTTATCTATTTACAGGAATTGTTAAGTAAACAAATTAATTTAGATGTTATATGTATTACCGAACATTTCATAATGTTTGGCCATGAGAAACTTTTACATATACCAAATTATAAGCTAGCGGCATGTTATGCTAGACAAAACATTAAGCGCGGTGGAGCCTGTATCCTAGTTAAAAAAGGAATCGAATATAAAGACCTGCCTGACATTGTGAGACATTCGGTAACAGGAATTATAGAATGTTGCGCAATAGAATTACCTTCACAAAAACTTACAATCCTATGTGTGTATAGACCACCAAAAATCACTAATCTACACCAATTCTATGAAAACCTAGATATTATACTTAAAAAGATTTCCAAACCAAACAAAAAAATAATTATGTGCGGAGATTTTAATATAGATATTCTGAAAAAGAATAGAATTAGCATGGATTTTGAATATTTTCTGATGAACTACGATTTGAAGCTAGAAATAAATAAACCGACCAGACCTTACAGTAAAACCTGCTTAGATAACTTTGCGCACAATTCAAAACAAAGCTGCCAAAGTGAAATAATAGACTTCGGATTATCCGATCATACGGCTCAAATATTTACAATGAAAGTTAGTAAGTTTAATCAAATGAAAACATGGAAAACATTTAGACGAGACATATCTGAAGAAAATTTAATTATTTTTAGAAATCATCTCCAAAACTTATCGTTTTCAGATGTATATAGCACAGAGGATCCAAATGAAGCTTACAATAACCTTTTAGAAATATTTCAACTCCTGTATGAACTATGCTTCCCCTTCAAAACAGTCATATTAAGATCTGAAAAAAAGATCAAATGGGTATCTAGAGGTATTAGAATCTGCAGCAAAAAACAACGCCAATTACTCTGGAAACAAAGACTTAATCCTACTAGTGAAAATAAAACGACATTTAAAGAGTACTCAAAAAAATTTAAAAAAATTATCAAACTGACCCAGAAAGCACAGAACAACTACCTAATTAAAAATTCCAAAAATAAATCTAAAACATCCTGGCAAATAATAAATAGTACAAAATCTATAAGTGAACCCATAACAAGAATAAAAAAACATGATTTATTATTAACTGACCCTAATGAAATAGCTCAATCATTCAACGATTTCTTTATTGATCAGATCTCAGATCCACCCCTGAAGGCAACTAAAAATACTGTAAGAATAACGTATAACCCTCATTCTATTTTTATGGCCCCTGTTGTCCCTCAAGACATTACAAGGGTGATCAAATCTTTAAAGAACAAGAAGAGTTATGGATATGACGGTATTTCAACAAACGTTATAAAATTTGTCTGTGCTACTATAGCTAACCCTCTAAGCCACATTATTAACGCAAGCATATCCGTTGGAACATTCCCCGATAGTCTTAAAACCACAATAGTTAAACCACTCCATAAGAAAAACAATAAAGAAGACATGGCTAACTTTAGGCCAATAGCTTTAATCCCCGTATTTTCCAAAATCATTGAAAAAGTAATTTATGAATCATTTTATTCATTTCTGTCAAAATACAATATATTATGTGAGGAACAAAAAGGTTTTCGTAAAAATAAAAATATAAACATGGCCATATACGATCTAATAAATAAAATAATGGTTAATGTGGATAAAAAAATACTAATTTGTGCCATTTTTACCGATATGACTAAAGCTTTTGATCACGTAAACCATGAAATGCTTTTGGTCAAACTTGATGCTTACGGTATACGAGGGAATGCTCTACGTCTAATAAAATCGTATCTAAGTGGACGTTTTCAATATACAGAAATCTCTAAAATATGCGTCAAAACAAAACGTGAGGTTAAATATTTATCTGGTCCTAGGGAAATTAAATATGGCGTTCCGCAGGGCAGCGTTCTAGGGCCATTATTATTCTTGCTGTATATAAATGATCTACCCCGACACATCCCATACCCTTGTGTGTTATTTGCCGATGATAGTACGATCCTAATAGACTGCCTCAACAAAGAACTTTATGAAGATGAAATAAATAATTCTCTAAAATTAATAATAAACTGGCTCAACGATAATAATCTTATCATAAACCTTGATAAAACAAATATAATGCATTTCTATCAAAAAATTCTTCCTTTAAACCTAAAAATTAATTATAAAAGACAAACTATTGATAGCGTTAACGTGGCTAAATTTTTGGGTATATTGATTGACAGTCAATTATCTTGGAAACCGCAGGCTGGAGAAGTTTGCAAAAGATTAAGCACGTCTGCGTATGCTCTCTACAATCTGTCCAAGAAAGTTAACGTTGATACATTAATGGTTGCATATCACGGTTTGGTGGTCTCTGTTCTAAGGTTTGGTGTAGTATTCTGGGGCAATTGTTCCGAAAGGGAGTCTATATTTAAAGCCCAAAAACGGTGCATAAGATCCATTTTTGATCTCAAGGTTACAGATAGTTGCATTCCTTTTTTCAAGAAACACAAACTTCTAACTTTTCCTAGTATATACATTCTCGAAGTAGCTATATTCGTTAAAACTAACAAGCATCTATTTCCGGCATTAAGTGATACCAGGATGCGAACTACTGCCATGAGATCAAAATATCAGAGTCTATTGTGTACTGGTAGATATAACACTGCTTTGTTTAAAAAAAACATAATTGGTATGGCACCTATTATATTTAACAAATTGCCAAATTGTATTAAGGATCAGCCCTTAATAAAATTCAAGAAACTCCTGTCGTCGTTGCTGACAGAGAAATGTTATTACTCTGTTACCGAATTTATAAATGATGAATTGTAATATTTTGCTTCACTTTATCTCATTTATTATGTAAATAATTTTAGACTAAGCTGATCCATGATCTCATTTTGAATTTAAGCACCTAGTTTCTAAATTATCTATAAGTTAACCACTATATTTTTGTATGCCAACAGGCAGAATGTACTGGGAATATATCCTTAACTAACACCATTATTGTAACACCTGCATTCTATACAAATAAAGAAATTATTATTATTGTGTGGTTACTATCAGCAAATTCAAGCCAAACCGAGCTCATGGCACCCAATGCTTTCGCTGTCAAGAGTTTGGCCACGCATCCCACAACTGCAACAAGGCCCCACGCTGCGTGAAGTGTGTTGCTCCTCACGCAACTGCCTCGTGTTCCAAGTCTGACCGCACTGAGCCTGCTCATTGCTGTAATTGCAATGAAGCTCACCCAGCAAACTACAGGAAGTGCACTGTTCGAATGGCATATCTGGACAGCATCGAGAAAAAGAAAGCCTTAGAGCGTAAACCCATACCTTCAATGATGCCTCCGAAATTAATATCTTCGGCGATTCCACCAAAAATTATGTATCCGATGTCTCAACCGACACCGACTTTAAACTACAACTACAAACTGGCCTACTGTAGGAACCAGTGACATGACATCGATGAAAAATCAAGTTCCCATTGATCACCTTACGCCTGGCCCCAATGACGAGTCCACAAAGGAGATGTTTGAAATTCTTCTAGTATTAAGAAACATAAAATCCCAATTTGCTGCTTGCACGTCTTGGTTGGACAAGGTCATGCTGGTACTCTTTCATCTTCGTAAATATGTGTTTGATTCGAAACTCCGCCTGTTATCCTGGAACTCCGATGGAGTGCGTTTAAAAATTAAACTTTAGTTACACCTGGCTTTACTTGTTATCGCGAAGATAAACATCAAACCGGCCGCGGGCAAGGAGTTGCTATTCTTTTAACAAATGATTTTGATCATTCGGCTTTAGCAGTTCCTAACACTAAAAACATTGAGGTTGTCGGTATAACTGTCAAAATATCAGGTATAGATCACATTGTTTTATCCCTTTACAAGTCACCCAATCTGCCAATGCTTCGTAGTGACCTTGAGCTATTGTTTGGCTTGGGCTCCCATGTTGTTATCATGGGAGACTTTAATGCCAACCACTCACACTGGCTCAGTAGCTACACAAATACGCGAGGCAGGACTCTTTTCAACCACATGCTTGAATCCGAGTATGTCATACATAGTCCAAGCTTACCTACCCAAGTAAACTATTGCCCAAATCGCAAACCAACTAGCCTTGACTTGGTGCTGTCCCTAAATGTAAGCTGCATTAGTGATGTCGAAACGATAATAGCATTGTTTTATAACCATTACCCTATATTCTTTACCATTGGAGGCTACCTGTGTCGCAAGGCTAAAGCTCAGTTCTTTAAATTTAACTGCGCCAACTGGACTGAATATCGTTCTCACCTCAATAAAAACGTTATGCTTAGTTCCAAGACGTTTAAAACCGAAACAGACATTGATACTGCCATTGTTCAATTGCAGCAAACTATTATCGATGCTAGAGACTCCTCCATACCATCCTCGGCTGCTGTGTTTAGCGATACCCCTACCAAGCTTCCTCGGTATGTTAAAAATTTAATCCGCTACAAAAACTATTTGCGTCGTATTGAACAGAAGCTGCCCATTGGTTACCTTAGAAGGCTCAATCGTAGTAATATAAACATTTTACAAACACAGATTAACACAAATATCCGAAATTACCTCGATAATGTTTGGAATGCTAAACTGGCAAAAGTTGATAACCCCAGTCAAGATATCTGGCGTGTGACAAAATCTCTCAAGCCTAGATCCGCCAATATTCCTCCCCTTAAACTTTCGGATGGGTCCCTGACCGCGGGCACGGCTGATCAATGCAACGCTCTAGCAAATGCCTTTTGTGACAATATGAGCCTTACCACTAACTGGGCTTGTGACTCCGATCTCAAAGATGAGGTTTCGAACTCTATGTCTGTCATTAACAGTTATAATCTCGCTTCTGATTTTGTTAAGTTGGTTAGGCCATTTGAGATTCGTAAAATTTTGACTAGGCTCAAATCCCGTAAATCTGTAAGTCATGATGGAATTCATAACTTACTTTTAAAGAACTTGCCACAGAAAGCGATAGTCTACGTAACAAAAATTTTCAAGGCCTGTTTTGGTCTGGCCTATTTCCCAAACATCTGGAAAAATGCTAAAACAATACCTCTTAAAAAACCTGGAAAAGATAGTACTTTACCCATAAGTTACCGCCCCATAAGTCTGCTACCTTCTGCTGGTAAACTTTTTGAGTCTGTAATTTATACAAGACTATTACGTGCCACTGGGCAGTTTCTGATCCAAGAGCAGTTTGGGTTTCGTGCCTCTCATTCAACTACCCAACAGCTAGCCAGGGTGACAGAGGACATAACCCATCACCTAAATCTCAAACAGTCCACAGGTATGTTTCTGCTGGATATCGAAAAAGCATTTGATACCGTGTGGCACGAAGGCCTGCTACATAAGTTGCTCACTCTAGGTGTGCCTATGCTTCTCATCAAACTCGTTCAATCGTACCTTGCGGATCGTAAATTTCAGGTTTACATTGGAAACACCACTTCATCACCTCAAAATGTCCCAGCTGGCGTTCCTCAGGGCTCGATTGTTGGACCCTATTTATTTCTCCTGTTCTTAAATGACATCCCCATTCAGCCTCGAACCAAATGACATGGCCGGATTCTGCCCTCAGAATCAATTCATAATAAATAAATGTACAGTCATTATTAATATATGAAAATTACCTAAAAAAGTCCACGGTTTCAAGAGTCGCAGACACCATTTTTCGAGCTGTCGAAGCCATGATGCGGATTACATTATGCATCGACAATATATTCAAGAATGTGTATCCGAACGTCCTAGTAACTTTGACGTTTAAACTGCGCGCATTTAGAGATGGGTTGTAACAGGTTAAACACGATATCTGATATCACTGTTACTATTACACGAAAATAACTGATCCAAATATCTGTTATTAAATAACAGCCTGTTATTTTTGTACGGACGATAAATAACTATTATATTTAAATCTCAGTTGAATATCTTCTATATTTCTTTTCGTTTTAAGTTTTTTTTATAATAGTCACTGGTCAGTAACTGTTAACACGACTTAATTTAGGACTTCACTTTTTCGTAAATGTTTGTTCTTGTAACTGTGCGTTTGCACTGGCGAAACATTCACAACAAAACATATTGAAATCTATAGGATCTGTCAATTTTCCATACAATGTTTGACAGGAACTAGAGATGTCAACGCCGTGTGCGATGTTTCGCCAGTGAAAACGCATAGTTAGACCACCAACTGGGATAATAAATACTAAATGCTTCTCTTTTTAGCGTAGTTTAACCGCTTTAGTAAGAGTGAGAAGTAAACATATTTCGGAGTAAATAATAGGTGTTTCTCTTTTTAGCAAGGGTCATTCTTTAACGAAGAAGTGAGAGAAATTGATAAGCTTGCAATACTCCTTCCTTTGTGTGAGTGTGTATGTAAGTAACAGTCTGTGTGGGGGTTGTTATAATGAATTAACAGTAACAGCCGCGGTAACTGTGTGAGGGTCTGTTATTTTAAGTAACAGATAAGTTATGTTGTTGGGAACAATAGATATTTGTTATTTTTAAATATCTGTTTTTTCTATCTGTTACGATTAAATACGCCTCACTCCTACCTGTCTGTCACCTGTCACTCTGTGCCCTGTGCTTTGTACATTCTTGCGTTGATTTTATCACGTATTACTGTGTTGAGTTTATGCTGTTGGATATTTCAACTTGACCCCACGCTATCGTTTATCGGACTTTCGTTTACGCTTCTTATGTTAATATTCTGCTGTGGATAATGGACTTGCTTGTTTATGATTTGGATTCTGTTCTGACGCTCACGATGTCAAGGTGCCTGAATTGTAGTGTGGCCACTAATTGAATGCGAAGGCATATTGTAACAACTCTAACGCCGCACGCCCCGCTGTTGCACGCCGCGCCTACCGTCGAAGCAGCACTGCGTCGTGATGCGTCGCGCTACGCCGCGAGGCGTCTCGAGGCGCAGCGCGGCGTAGTGCGACGCCGCGGGACATTTTCGAATTATCTTAATTAAATGTGTACCTTTATGTGTAGTAAATAAAGTTATATTTTGTATCACTATCTTCAAAACTGCGCGCAGCGTCGCTTCGCGTCACGTGCGCGTGAACTGAACCGGGTGCAGTCTCACTTGGCATATAGGCCGCCAACTATTTTCCTGTGTGTATAGTGTGGCTATTCTATTGAAAATAGTATTGTGCGCTAACTCAGACAAACAGTCAGCCGCAAACTATAAGTCGAGTGAGACTGCGCCCTAATAATTACTAGTTATTATTAATACAAACCTGAACCGGTTAAAATGTATTTAAAACAAGTAGACGAGATATAATTCTACCTACTTAATTAGGTACTTAAATAAAAATTCAAGTACTGTTTTAGTGTTTTATTGCCTATCCAATTGTATATTTTTTGCCAAGTCGCTATGAGGAATTCATAATATCCAGAAATATCTGTAGACGACGAGCTCTCCGCTAACGTGGCCTGCCTGTGACGACGATTGAAAGGTCTAGCCAGAGACTATTACCAATATATATATTCATCAATATGATTACAAATAAGTTTTGATTTTTGGTAGGTATTTTGATATTTTGGGTCTTTTTTTCTCTAGCTGACTTGACGCGTAATTCTATGAAAATATATGGAACACATTGATATCGATGTGAATGAATGTCGTGTCGGCAAGTGAAGAAACGCACTTTATATCAATTGATAATATTGAATTTCTCGTATTGTTTCGCCTATAAAACTCGGAATTAATGATCATTGCTATTCAAAATATTTAGGCACTCAAAAAAAAACCTATTTACAGTATCTCTCGCTTCTTCTCTGATCATAAAACTTAAACTATTGTAAAGACATACCTGTAAGCTTTAATATGACGTGCTGTATGTCAATGTACATGAATATTTTTTGTTAGGGCATAGCTCTCTACAAAATCCGGCCGTGTCCTTTGTTTCCATGGCACACACTGTGTGCCATGGAAACCCTATGTGCGCTATCTTGGGATCAAAATGGATAGTCGTCTAAATTGGTCCAAACATATAGCTGACTTGCGTTTGAAGGGCGTCCAAGCCCTTGGTGCTTTAAACCCTATAATGAATCGTAAAAGTAAATTAAGTAGCATTACTAAACTAAGAATTTATACTACACTTGGCCGTCCGTGTATAACGTACGCCTGTCCTGTTTGGAGTAGCACATGTAACTAACCATCAACTTCTGCAAGTTGTCCAAAATAAAGCATCAAAAATATTCTATAAAACCAAATTTAAAACAAACATTAAGAAATAACATAAAAAAATTAAACTTCCCTTATTATTTAATCACGTAATTAAAATAACATCAAGATTTTATAATAAAAACAAAATGAATACTACTAACCCACTAATTTCAAATCTATGTTCATCAACCTTGGACAAATTACTTTATATCGATAGATACGGCACTTACCGCCTACCGCATCACTATCTTTTGTTCCCACCACCCGAGGTCTGAGCGACCAGCGGCTTGACCCCTGAGAGGCTTCCTGCCACCCCGGTCCCGGCGGTAGATACGTCGGAGCGCGGGCGGCAGGGAGGCTCTGTCCGCTGATCATTGACTGGTCGCAAGTTTGCTAGTATTTACATACGGTACACCGTGTGATCAGCTATGTAAAATACTTAAAATTATTATTTTTTCTTGTCATACCTACATGCAATCAGTAAATTATAACTAACTAAATAATTTGCGTAACTGTCATCATGTGCCCATGATTATTGTGTGTTATGTTTAAGTTGTTAACAGTTATAAAAATATCCCATAAAAGCTTTGAAAGGTGTATCGCTAGCCTCATAAAGTGAACATAATTATAGTGAGTTAATGTGGCTTAGGTTAAGTGCATTTTTTTGTTCATTGTACTGATGTGAAATAAAGATATTTGAAAATGAAAATGAATGCAATACTTAGTCAAAGTTATTCTGCTTTTAAGGGCCGGAGCACCATCTTGCTATAGAATTGTACGGTTTTGCTCTTCCGCGGTTAATTTTACATTTAAGTAATTTTTTAAGAGGTCCAGTATTTCAAGATACATTGAATTTATAAGTTTAGATTTTATGGTTTTCTTTTCATTTAATTTATCATGTTTGTTAGAGAGATTTCATTCTTATGATTGACCCTATCCATTGATGCCATAAAAGTAGAGGCTGTTATTTTTCAGGCCTTTAGCCGGTTCGATTCCCGAGTGTGGCAAGCGAATTTTCGAAAATCTTTGAATGCAAATTTGTTTCTTTTTTAAAAATAAAGGATACTGAAGAAAGCAAAATTTGCTCAAAGCAAACATTTGCTTTGAGCAAATTTTGCTGTCTTCAGTATTTAATCATTTATACTTAACTAGCTGCCCGCCCCGGCTTCGCTCGAGTAGCACTAAGTACTTATCTACGGCGCACCTACCTGCCTACCCTACCTGCCTACCCTACCTACTAGGTCCATTTAAAGAAGTAGACAGTCTTGTTTATTCGTGCAAGATCTGTAAATTTTTATATCATCCGCATAGATTAAAAACTTAGAGTTGATAAAATATTGTTTAATGTCATGAATAATGAAGAAAAGAGGGCCCAAAATGGATCCCTGTGGTACGCCAGATGTAACAAATATAGGGTCCGACTTGTAACCATTAACAACTATTTTTTGAGTCCTGTTATAAATATATGACTCAAACCATCTAAGCAAATTACCACGTATTCCGTTGTAAGCAATTTTTTCTAAAAGCAATGTATGATCCACCTTATCGAAAGCGGGAACACCCAAATACTCCGAAATATTTTATTCCGAATTTCGATATTCCGATTTTCAAAAGTCCGAATTTCATAATATCTAAGAATTATAATGTCTATTATTAAAAATCACGAAATTTATTTTACCGAAAATCGTAAATGCGTTTTGTTAGTTTTCCGATTTTCATACGTTCGAAGAATCAATTGCTCGGAGGGTTCTCGGTCCGAAAAATGACATTCCGATTTTGAATACTTCGAATAAACTAAAAGTCAACATGTTGTGCTACAAAATTTTGTGACAGAAACGAATCGCTGCAAAACCGAATTCACGCAGTCTTGTCTGCCCTACCCCTAGAGTGTTTTAAGCCCGCGTAGGCGCGGAGGGGTGGGGCGGCCCGCGAGCTGAGGAGCAGGTGGTTTGAAGGCCCGCCGCCGCTGCTGAGGCTGGCCGGCCAAGCCGGCCAGCAAGCCGAGGCTGCGGTGGTGAGCGTTAGAATAGAATAATATTTATTTGCTTAAAAACATGGCATAAAAAGATGGTAAAATACAAAAAAAATAACAAGAGCATACATGTTTTTGTTTAAAACCATCTGCGACGATAAGCTCGCGTGGGGCCGCCCAAACCCCGCAGCGCCGGAGCCGTGACAGAAACAATGCTTGCTGCATGTTGCATGCCTGCTTGCTTGCTGCTTGCCTGCTTGCATGCTGCATGCCTGCTTGTATGTTGCATGCTTGCTTGCATGCTGCATGTCTGCTTGCACGCTGCATGCTGCAAATCCCCTGTATTATTGATGAATCACTTCGGTTAGGTTAGGTTAGGGCGTTTCGTTTGGCTAGGTTAGGGCGTTCGTTAAGGCGTTTTTATTTCGGAATATTGTATTAATCGGTATTTTAATAATCGGAATTCGTATTTTTGATGTTTCGAATTATCATTAAGTCGGACTTTTTGTTATTCGATCTATTAAAACTCGGTATTTTGAGAATAGTAATTATAAACGTTGGGAATATTGAAATTTAGGAATTATAAAAATAGGAGTAATGATAAGTTGAAGTTGTAATATTCGGAATTTTGAACCAACGACTTAATGATAATTCGAAACATCAAAAATAGAACTGTTTTGCATTAAAACAAAACAGTTATTATGTTATGATAAACATAACATTTGATTTGAAGAAGCTGTCTTAAATTCTACCGATAATAAGAATAAAACGTACCTACTTACGGCGCCTCTTTTGTTACCTGTGGTCCTTTCACACAAGCAGGACTCGCGGCTGCGAGCTCGATCTGTCACTCATGTCAACTGTCAATCATAGAAGTCTTCAAAAATTCAACAGCAAGCAAATTGCTCAAATGTTTTGTTTTTCATAACATAATAACTGTTTTGTTTTAATGCAAAACAGTTCTATTATGTTTCTTCAAAACATAACATTTGATTTGAAGACCTGTTTGGTATCTGCTGGTGAAAGAGTACCCGAAGGATGTAGACGCTATGTGAATTAAATATTATATGGAATGAACGAATATTTCAGTCTGTATTTATTAAATGTTCCAATAAAACAATTAAGAGTTTTCAATCTATTTATCTTAGTAAATGCGGAAATGAACACATCTTCCTTATGATGTTAAAGATTAATGGCAAATTTATTTGCCTTATCTAAGGCGAACGTAAATTATAAAGCTACACTATACTGATAATAGAAAATCAATGGGACTAAACTGAATAATAATCTCATCAATAAAGGAGAATTGGATCACTCATATCCTTAATTAATATAAGTTTAGTTACTTGGAAGTTATGAGATCAATCAAATGTACAGACATTTTTGAATGTCATAGTAAGCAATTTTATAAAGATGTGGAAGCACAAACTCAGTGTCATAATACATGACAAAGTTAAAATTTCATTGAAACTGAAATTTAATTAGGACCTTTTATTAAAATGGTCCATAGATTAGTCAAGTGGTGATGCATGTAAATGAAGTCTCATCATTTGTTAATTAAATTAACTTGAAATGTGAATCATGTACACAAACATAATTTTAATATTTTCTTAGGGGATTAAAAATTATCATATAATAAATCCTTTTCCTCTCTCACAGAGAGACCCTTTGTCCACTCAGTGGGAACATAATAGCTTGAGCATTATACATTCTCTTGAGAGGTAGCCCTCTCTTTTACTACTTTACCAAAGTAATTTTTCTGTCTCTAGCGGCTCTTCCAGATTCATTTCATCTGATGATCTATTTTCCAGTCAGCCTCCCGAAGGCTACCACAGACCTCATACTTCCTAGAGGCTCCTCTATCTTAGTTTGTTTAAAAATGAATCTAGTCCATTCTAAGGAGGTTAACCACACCTGTTATTGCAGACCAAAATCAACAAGGATTATGGTAGATTTTAAGTAAACATCTTGATTGTCAGTGTCTTTGAACCCTATTTTGGCCACACTATTATTCAAAATCTTGAAAGTTGTGAGATGTCTTATAATATTAGGTTAAGCATGTAAATCTACGCCAAGCAAGGGGTATCTTTTTATCCCTTATGAGTGCCTGGGTAATGCTTTTGAAACTTACAAATGGACAAAATCTGTTTAGATGCGATCAGGTTATTAAGGGCTAATGCCATGCAATCTACACTATGACATTCACCTCTGAATAGGAGCTTTATAAGTAACAACTTTCCAAGCTAGGAGTTGCAGCTTGTCAGATCTAAGAGGTTCTTACATGGATCCTGTATTGGTACTGGGTCTAGTATGGGGCGATTTATATATAGTACGTCCCCATCCCATTACCGAGTTCAGTTCTTTCAGGCGTCTGGGATTTGTTTTGCGAAATGCTCGCGACTTTCGCAATCCTAATGTTATTAAGTTATTGTACACCACTCTGGTTCGAAGCAAACTCGAGTCCAGTGCCTGTGTTTGGCACCCCTATACCGCGACCCAAACACTGATGCTTGAAAAGGTACAGAAAACCTTCTTAAAATATGCCTCTTCCAGAGGTTATACCATTTCTTTCCCTATATGTACCCTACCAACTTTCTTTTAGGGATGTTGGGTTTTAATTCGTTGGAAGTGAGAAGAGGCCTTGATCAGCTCACGGTAGCCTGTAAAACCTTACGGGGACGTATAGACTGCCCAGACCTCCATGGCCTTTTCTGCCGACTATTTGTGCCCGACAAATACATCGGACACGGTCCCAGCCGCCGGCGCAATCTATTTGCGCAACCGTCATCGAAAACTGTTGCCAGAGCTGAATCTCCAGTGTGTCGTACTTTGAAGATGCTCAACGCCCTTCTGACTGCCAACCCTGAATGCGATGTATTTGCGGATGAATGGAATAAAATTATGCGTATATGTCTGGTGTTCTGTGAGAGAACGTATGCAAGGGAGTCCACTGTTCCATGTTAGTTTAATTAAATTATATACAAAAATTGACAATATTAATCTTTTTATATTTCTATGTTAATTAATGTAATTGGTGTTGTACCGTTTTAATTAACTATAAATACCTATATAAAAATAAATAAATAAACTTGTTGCTGAAAATACCAAAATCGCTATGTATATGCCTATAATATTTGAGGAGTTCCCTCAATTCCTCATGGATTCCATCATCAGAACTGAATGTTGATAAAAATGGGACCAATCGAGAAGTACAGCCTTTTAAATAAGAAAAAATAACCCAAACCGGTTCATAAATGGTGGCACCCGTGAAATATTCTTCATTGAGAAATTGTGGTGGCCATCTGTGGTCTTCTTCATCAGTTCCACCTCACCAAATGATACTTTCTGAATGCTTATGCTTAACTTGTTGCTGAAAATACCAAAATCGCTATGTAGTAATAATTCCATCATCAGAACTGAATTTTGATAAAAATGGGACCAATCGGGTATCCTTTTTGGGAAGTCGGTTAAAAATAGTGTGTGTCAGACAGAATTGCCGAACTAGACTGCGCGCAAGGTTAATCTGCGCGCGGCTGAAATCGGAACTAATCGTATGCCACTGACTTGTCGTTTATGGAAGGTCTAATTAAGTATAGATTTACTTAATTAATTGATATTAATATAAGAAATAATTAATAAGATTCAATTATTAATATAGATTAAATATTATATATTTTAAATATAGTCGATTTTTAGTTCTAAGTATTGTCGGTCGTGCGTGGCTGTGTCATAACAACAGTAATGGCGTTCAAAACGAGTTAGTGAAAACCGTGATTTTGAGGAAGAGTTTTATGAAATTCATTCCTAAAAAAATACTAAATAGACTAGCACCTGCGACCAACGGTACAAGTAGCGATCGACAGCCGCTGCCGTGACACACATTTGTGTGATTTTAGAGATGTCATGTAAACGTAGCAGTGTTAACGACTTTCGTTGCTGACCGTACCTAATAAAAAGTACCTACCAACTTCTTCTCTTGTTCTTGAAGATCAAATTCTTGTTATGCATCTAGATTCATATTGTGTAGCGTTGCCAGGTGTCCCGATTTCCGCGGGACGTCCCGATTTGCACATGATCGGGACACTAAATCAATAAACTTATTAAAAACCATTATAAACAGCAAAAATAAATAAATTACACATCACTATGTGTATGAGTGCGATAAAGCACTAGTAGTGAAGGCACCAGTGCAAAACAAAGACTTGACGCCGCTCCAAAAATATTATTATAGACAATCAAGATTTTGCAAATCTTCAAAAATCTTCTTTTATGGCTTCAATACCGGTATCAAAAGCGGCAACGAAAGGGTATTTTCCCAGGCTAAGAAGCGCAACGCGAGGTTTGGTCTGAGAGGCGAAATCGTTTGAAGGCTCGTGCAGACGTGCATCCTAGCGACGACGCGACACCGGTAATTTTTCTACCGTGAAGTTTTCTTAGACATTGTTTTGTTAGAATCACGTCGCGCCGGTCTGCACGACGCTTGTTATTCGCATGTCAAAGCAGAAATTCAATTAAAACTAACTTTAACATGACTTCCAGTGAATTTTACAACTACGTTATAAAAACAAGGCAATCCTAAAGGCAGCAAAATGTAAAGAAAGATATCAGTTTAATCAAAAATAAATTAAATACTTAAACTTATAAACAACGTCAATAATGAATACTAATATACGATTTAATTGCAATATTTTGTAATTTCTACTAGTCCAGCAAGTCTGACTATTATTATAAGATTAAATTCAGATTTACTAGTAATTGCGAAACGCAATAAATTAAAAGTTAATTTTAAAAAACCTTGTTTTTTTTATAGTCCCGTTCTACAACCCTAGATCCCGATTTATTTACCTTCAGCCCCGATTTAAAACAAATCGGACCTGGCAACACTGATTGTGTTGCATATTTCTAGCACTTTTATGCAACCATCTCATCGAGATAATTCCCTGTACTTCTAATTTGAAGGCCACATCTAGTAAGTACAAAGATCAGCAAGTCTGCTGATGCGCATAATCTTGATTTGAGGTTTTCTCATCTTCTTCTCGTCATCATCGATGATGACGTTTTTAAATAATAATGAAATGGCAACTCTAGTACTCTACAATCAGAGACAGAAATCAGAAATGTCAATAAGTCTGTGTGTTTGGTTTGGTTGTAAGTTGTAATAATTTCGACTAAAATCGAGTAATTGGAATAGTATTAAATTGTGCGTATATTTTTGTACCAAGTGCCGAGAAGTTCTCCGAAAACCGAACCAGTGTATTCTCGTCCAGTCGTTCCTATAATGGCTATATTTCCTGGCCCGTATTAGGATTATGTACGACAGTACATGCGGCGCCGCCGCCAGCGGGCAATGCGGCAAATCGCAGCCCGACGGCGACGGGCCGCCGCCGCGCGAGCCCCCGCCTGCTCCCCTAGAGAGGGACTACAGCGGCTTCGACATAGTCAAAGCGACACAGTACGGCGCCTTTGCTCGCGTCAAGGAGCTTGTCGAGGCCGGCTGGGACGTGAACCAGCCGGACCACGAGACCGTCACGTTGCTGCACTGGGCGGCCATCAACAACCGGCGCGAGATCATCCAGTACCTGCTGACGAAAGGCGCGGCGGTCGACGCGGTGGGCGGCGAGCTGCAGTCCACGCCGCTGCACTGGGCCACTCGCCAGGGCCACCTGGAGGCCACGGTACTGCTGGTGCGCGCGGGCGCCGATGCGTCTCTGCGCGACGCGGAGGGTTGCGCCTGCCTGCACCTGGCGGCGCAGTTCGGCCACACGGCTGTGGTGGCGTACTTGGTGGCACGCGGCGTGACGCCGGACGCGGCCGACGCCGCTGGCATGACGCCGCTCATGTGGGCGTGCTGGAAGGTGTCCGCCGTGGACCCGGCGCGCCTGTTGCTGACGCTGGGCGCGTCTCCGCGGCCTGCCGACCGATCGCACGGAAACACGGCGCTGCACTGGGCCATCCTCGCCCGCAACACCACTGCCATATCCACCCTCATACTATATGTGAGTCTCATCCTATGCCTAAGCAAGGGTTAGCAAATACTTCCTCAAAATTAGATGATGCTCTTATATTCATTCCACTATACATATTTGTCAAAAGTAAGAAGCTCTTGGCAAAACCTGGAATAATCCTTTTACTTGTATCATGCAGAGGTGGAAGCGCCGTTGCAACCATAGTTAGTAAGTGTACAAATTAAACAACAAAAACCATTAAATTATAATAATAGAAACCCGCAGGGCAGCATGTGGTGAGCTGTTGGGCAGTAGCGACCCCACGGACCCTATCTCCCGGGAGAAATCTTGTTCCTCATCTCTGGCTTGCCTTTATTGGCCGACTGGAGTGAACACTGACGAGGAACAGAGCTCCCACCTCATTCTTGCCTTAATTGGCCGGCTTGAGTGGAGATTCGCAAGAGCAAATGTGCTCGGAGGAAGGAAGTATTCCAGTAAGTGCTCGTAGGGATCTTGACCATCTTCCGGGCTCTGGGATTGTTCTGAAAGCCGTGGAATACCTCTCCACTCCTCAAGCACCTCAGGACATGTTGCCCCCTTGTCGCTACGTGCTAGCGACAGTTTCCGGGGGCCCATTATTGAGTGTGTAAGTCACCCCCTGCCATTTTTTTCCGTGTACATATAAACATTGATCAGGCAGGGGCCATAGTCCTTCCATAGTTCCAGGTCACCAGTCAACTTAAGCCACCCAAACCCATAGTCTAATATCTTTGTTTCCATATCCTGAAATAGTCCTACACCAACCGGGGGTTGTCCTTGGGTGCACTTACATAGTGCATACAGGGATAATCGTCGGTTGGTGCCTCATTTCATTAAAACTCCTAACGGGCCTCTGCGAGTTGGCTTCGGCTCCTCGTATGCCTTCCAAAAGTCCGGGACCCCAAGGTCCCGAGAAAAGTTAAAAACTGAAAATAATAATAATATCATTAAAAAAGTGTTTTTAGTTTTAGTACTTAATATTACAATTAATCATAAACAGGGTGACGCTAGCTTAGATGTGCCTAACCTGCGAGGAGTGACTCCGCTCGCCATGCTGCAGGCCAATGCTGACTCACTGTGGGTGGGCTCCAAAGTAGCAGATAAAATAAAAGAACACTCAATAGCTGCAAATAAAAGGAACATATTTAGGAGATTAACATATGATAAGGTAAGATATTGTATCTATTTTAAACTAATATCAAGTAGGTGATTTAAGTGGTATGTTGTTATCAACAGATGACTAGTGTGTTGTGCAAAAATATTACATAGATGCTGATGATGTTGAGTTTATGGAGCTATTTTGAAATTAACCCTCACATCATTTAGTTCAGTCAATATCAACACAAAAAAATACTAATGATCATGTAACTACTATTTTTTTATATGTTTATAGGTCCCCTGTGAGTGATTTATACCGAAGTTTGCAACCTTTGGGTATAAACTACTGGTTGGTGGTGGTTGGGTATAACTAATATTCCTTTTAGAGAAAGTGTTTAACAAGACAGTTGATGTTGATCCCCTTACCATATTCCAGGGGTCTGCATGACAACAAAACAATCAGTTGAACAATTGAAGCAGCATTTTGCGTATGAGCTAGCACCTTATCCCTTGACCTTGTTCACTGAAGAAGGAATGCGCAAAGGCACGAAGTTTCCTTTTATTCAACTACAAGAGCTACAACACTTTCTCTAGGACCGTTAGTTCAGCCAGTACGTGTCTTGGCAAATGACCCTAAATCAATCAGTTTTCAATTATTGGAAAAAAATTGCCCATCTTTGACTAGTTGTATCTTCGCAACCAATAGACCTAGAATCTTTGGGTTGGGCTCAGATTGTATCAAATTGAGCTTGCCTAAAACGCGTCCTTACGGTATATAAAAAAAAAAAATGAGACAAGTGCCAGAATTTTGCAGTTTTTTGAGCACAGTTCTTTCTGTTTTCACAGTATTTTCTCACCTTGTGCTACTTGGGAGTAGCAAACGGTTTTCAGGGTTGCAAACTTGGGTATACAGTACTCTCAGGGGACCTAACAAACTTGGGTATACAGTACTCTCAGGGGACCTAACAAACTTGGGTATACAGTACTCTCAGGGGACCTAACAAACTTGGGTATACAGTACTCTCAGGGGACCTAACAACATAAAACAATCATAGTTAGATGTGCGTTTGCAATGTTTGATGTTGTTATTGACTGGGCTAATTTACACATTGACTTCAATAGAACATTGAACAAAGATAACTTTTGTTATCCCATCATCAAAACCTGTACATTGGAAAATATATACATAAAGGAGTATGGCTAGGATAGCCTGCATCATCCAAATTATCTTAAGACACAAAAGTCATGTTTTCATGAGACAGTTATAATGCTTGACTAATTTGAACATAGAGAGTTGAATTGATGATTACATAGAAATACAGGCTGTAAGGGTAAACACCGTTATTCTTGAAACCAGTGGTTTGGTTTCATTTATAGAACGTAAAATCAATGGAAAATAACAACTTTTTTTTTTAAGAATATCTACATTTTACCACAACAGTATTTCACCCTATGCACTAAGGGCGTCAACCTCGCGTCTCAACACGGGAGGAGAGCGCGGGGAATACGCCGCGCCACGTGACCCGATCGGTCGCGAGCGCGACCCCTCCCTCACCCCAGTCAGTCAGCTGTCTCGCTAGCGAGCGCATGTATCGCCGCGTTGTCGTAGCGCCGCTCATTTCTCGCGCGTAAATAATTGTAGTTATGTCTTACACAAATGAACAGTGGACCGAAATGGTACGGCTTTACTCTATCGCGGGTGATAACCTGAATGAGGCTCGTAGGTTGTACGCAGAATTGTTCCCTTGACAACGTGTGTCAAATCGTGAAACGATGTTGGCGGCTACACAACAAAGGATGCGTACCTACGGCCAGTTCACCGTGCCGGCCCATGCTCGGGGTTGTGGCAACCAGCAGCTGCCAGTTGATCTTCAAGTACGTATTCTGAATGTCTTCGCGGAGCACCCAGAGGAAAGTACCAGGAGGGCGGCGTGTATTTTGTTTATGTTTTTCACTGGACAGTATGGAGAATTCTCCACATCGACCGTCAACATCCGTATCATTTTCAAAGTCATCCGTATCATGTCCAAGAATTGAATGACAACGATCACATACCACGGATGGTATTTTCGCAGTGGCTTATCGACTATTTCTTTGATGTCGAAAAAAAATTTACATTTGGACTCGTCAAGTCATGCAACACCCAAGGTTGCATTTTTGCCTGTCCTAAGCCAGGAAAAGTATGAAGGTAAAGTTGCATCCCAGGTTTTGTGTATTGTGTATTTATTCATGTGTTGTGTAGGTAGGTAGAACGGGCGGGACCGGCGATCGTTACAGTAACTACTTCACTCGGGCGCGATCCATAAAAGCTTTGTGCAGACCAGCGCGACGCGACGCACTGTGGATCGAAAATCGCCTCTAGAAGACTTAGGGATTTCAATTTGCAAGTGCCGGATTTTTTGCCGGTTATCGCTTCTATTAGTTATTACTTTATTCAAAAATGACACCCGAGTTAATTCTGAACAAAAACGAAAGAATTGTAATTTTTTTACGAAAAATTTGTATGAAGCTAGTATGAAAAAGTTAATTATCTCGTAAACAGCCAGAAAACCGTAATATCCTCACAGGTGGTTATAGTACTAATTATTTATGATTTTTTGACATATGTCATATAACGGTTATAGCTGCTGATTGTTTTTAAAAAATCGTCAAAATATTTTTATTTATTTTTACACATGAAACGGTTCCTTTTAGTGACTAAATTAAGATCATTGTTAATTATGAAGAATTTTACTGACCCAAATATTAAGAATATATAAAACGAGATAAATATTTAAAAAAATAGAAAAAAATAAATCAAATATTATTCATTTTCCTTATCTTTGTCGTTGTCGGACTCCAATTCTGAGTCAGAATCCAGATTGGATATATCTAAAAACTCGAACTCACTTTCCTGAAACTGAATTAAGTCTAGAGTTTCAGCAAAAAAGCTCTGCTTTCTCTTGGCATCTAACTTAGGCCTTTGTGCACTTAGGAAAGGATCCGAAGAAACAACAAGCATATTTAAGATATCTTGATTAGACTCTTGCCTGCTTCTTTTGCGCGAATGATGTTCCCGGAACCTCCTAAAATCTTTGTTTCGAGACTCTGAGGCTTCTTCCGAGAGAGTCCCAATCGGCACAATATCATTTTTCTCGATTATGTCAGCCCCGTGTATTAATAATTTATGTACGGTTGACGACATGTAGTACCAGTCGTACAATTCCACGTAGGTACTTTTCTGCTGTTTTGCGGGCAAAATCTTTAAATCTTATTACGTCGATCTTCTCGCCAGATGTTATCGCTTGCAAAATCACAGCAAATCTTTTAATAAGATCTTCGTCCAACCCGGTAATAGCTGCAGTTTTATTGGGAAACTCGAAAAACTTTCTTGCATTCCCGTCATTGGTAGTTCCCGAGCCTTGTTTCACAATATCAATCAACAGATTGAGCTGATCTTTGAATTTATTTTGAATACATTGTTTTCTGTTCTGCAACATTTCTTTGTCCTCATTACTTCTCGCTGCCCACCGTTTGAAGTCGAGCCTGTACGCAATATGTAACAGACATTCCATACAATTTATGCGTGCGTGTAGGGATGAGAAGCCAAATTTGTATATGTCAGCACACACAGTCTTTGATGTTACAACATCTAAGCGGTTCATTTCCGTAGGTTTTGCTAAGCACAGGTAGCACGATGCATTTGATCTGGCCTCAGAAAGGTACGTGCAGACTTTGGCGTCGATCATTGTCATCATTAGTTGATGAGTCACCATGTTATTATTACTGCACTCTGTAGGGATAAGGGCCTCAATTTCATCATCCATTTGTCTTTTGAGACCAATGACAACTGCTTCGCTCTCCTTTACAAAAGTAAACTGAACTGGACGACAATACAAAGTTGAGCATGGTTTTGGGTTCGTCCATACAGTATTATCTCCATCTGTCAGTTTTAGTGGCACCAAGGAGGTCATGAAAATGCTTGCATCATCTTGCTCACCCTCCATTTTCTGCTTGTATCGGCTTTGGTTGGAAGCACCATCAAATCCCCACTTGGATATCAGCTTTAGCGGCTTATTTTGCACATCGGCATAGTCAGAAAGACTTTGAAGGATCCTCGTCACCGTGATGTCAAGTAAAGCTTGAAGTGTAATCCAAGCCGAGGAATCCGTAACTGACACTGAGTGCTTCGGAGGGTAGCAATCAAGCTTAGTTTGTTGCACTTTATAGTAGGATGGATAAATATCCTTAGCACCTTACCGAACGGCAGCCTCTCGCAAAGTAATATACTGCCACTTTGACAGTTTTAGTGAAAGAAACAATCCAAGCGCTTTCTCCGGTGTAAATATGACTGTTTTCACTGGTTTCTTAAGCGTTTCTTTAATTTTTACGGCTGATTCAGGATTATTCATCATGTATTCGATCACAGATGCGATATCCTCATGCCCTTCTTCTTTTAAACGCGCTGCAGCTGCATATGCCAATTCACTGGAGTTTTCGCCTGTATGATCATCAGATCTTCTCTTTTTCTGTTTACTTCCCAAATCTTCGAATGGTTTTCGGCACCTTTTTGTCATTGTTCCAACGGAAGATGATGACGACGGTTCTTGAGAATCTGATCGTACTCTTGGTATCTCATCAACAGTTGGTTCTTGATTAACTAAAGTTTGCACACAACTTGGCCAATCAATATTTGCCTGCAGCCAATTTCCGTACAGTCTTCTGAAGTGATCAAGGAATCGGTTGGATTTCTGCCACCTCTGTAAAGCAGCTCGCGTGAATTTCCGACAAAATTCTTTGAGAGTTACTCGATCTTCGGCAGAAAGGCAATCGCTATGCGGGATACAACTGCACCAAACAATACTTCATGATTAAATGAAGTACTCTCACTTTTTAGAATAACAAACAAGTCTAAATTGGTGATTAAACTTTCCATTTTAAGATGTTATAGTCGCAGAGCAAAAATTTGGTGTTAGCAGTTACACATTTGTGAACAATCTAAATTATAAAGCAAAATGTTAGCGGTTTTATTGCAAAACATCGATAATAAGTTAACTACCCTCATTAGAGTTTTAAAAGATGTGCTAATGAAAATTTATAATTGTCAAAAACATTTCTGAGAACTTAACACTACTAATCAACAAATTAGCTTACTTATCAGAAATCATTAACGATAATTTAATCACCTATTCAGACTTATTAGAAGACTAAATCATCGTAATTACTTAATCACTTATTTTCAGACTCACTAGAAGACTAAACCATTTGTTATTTGGTATTTTGGTTGTATGTAAAGTTTTAAAACTCATTTTGTATTGATAAATATCTAGCTCAAACATAGTTGTCTAAGTGTGGATGTACTATAAACCTCTGACTACTCCTTCGGGAATATAGGGGTGATGCTATTTTATGTTACGTGTTGTTAAAAGTCTGTGTTCCTCAACTTAAACACTAAAAGGAACCGTTTCATATGTAAAAATAAATAAAAATATTTTGACGATTTTTAAAAAAAAATCAGCAGCTATAACCGTTATATGACATATGTCAAAAAATCATAAAATTAGTACTATAACCACCTGTGAGGATATTACGGTTTTCCTGGCTGTTTACGAGATAATTAACTTTTTCATACTAGCTTCATACAAATTTTTCGCAAAAAAATTATAATTCTTTCGTTTTTGTTCAGAATTAACTCGGGTGTCATTTTAGAATAAAGTAATAACTAATAGAAGCGATAACCGGCAAAAAATCCGGCACTTGCAAATTGAAATCCCTAAGTCTTCTAGAGGCGATTTGCGATCCACAGTGCGACGCCGCGACGCGACTCGAACAATGCAATTTCTAAGAAAACTTGACGGTATAACAATAACCGGTGTCGCGTCGCGCTGGTCTGCACGAAGCTAAATTTGTGTACGGTGTCGGATAAAAATCTTTTAAAATATTTTTATGAAAATAACGTACCTATGTCATTTTTTTTTACTCATTCTTTTATTTTTATATTAAGTCAACTAACTATGGTTTGAGTGACAACGGTGTTTACCCTTACATCCTGTATAAATAAATAATGATTATTGGAACGAAGTTCCTTATCGCGCGTTGTGAAAGTGGGCTAGACGGAAAAAAATCTCACGAAAAGTTGTAACGACACTTTTTGCTATAGTAAGCTATTGTAAGCTGTGCGGCGTGCGCATGTTTCTCCGTCTGTCTCTCTCTCTCTTCTAACTTCGTTCCATCGGGGTGTCCCTTGACACCTCTCAAATTTTTTGTTTTATTAATTATATGTCTCAAATTATATTTTGATCAACATACAACCTGATGCTGAGCTGCAATTTGCAGAATATTTTTGACTAGGTTTTGCCCGCGGCTTCACCTGCGTGGATGTACGAAAATATCCGGGAAAATATATGGATTAACCCTTGATTAAAAGTACCCATTCGAGGTAAACAATGTATTAATTCCGTAATTCATTGTTTTCATATTAGTATTGGTTTACATTACTTTAATTTACACAAAACCTTCCGCATGAATCACTTGAGACACACACGAACCATTGATGAAAACCGTTTGAAAATACAAGTGGCAGTTTTTGAGTTTATTGCATTCAGACAGATAGTCAGACAGACGGCGGGGGACTTTGTTTTGTAATATGTAAGGATTCATAGGTTTGACCTACATTACTCTCTAAAGTTGGTTTTTCTGACAGAAATTCAGATGGTGGTGTGTGGTGGTGATACCGTTTGTGGCGTTCTACCTGACGGGGCTGGTGTTAGAGATGGACGCGCTGTACCTGGTCAAGGCTTTCCTGCTGGTTTGCTTCTATGGCGCGCTGCACTTCCTCAGCAACCTCCTGTTTGACGACGACCTCAAGAACATCTTTCCGCTCAGTGTGTACCTCGCCACCAAGGTAACCTTTCCATCATATTTTTTGCTATCTGCTATGCGGGACTCACGACGAATTGACTAATTATCGAATAAATGGCGAGGAAAAGCACAGGAAACTGCCAAATAAAAACTATTTGACAAAAGGACATGGCTCAGCGTGTTTGTGGCTTGAGTCTCATCACCGCCCAGAGGTTAGGTACTTATAGTAATGGTACCTTCAGTTGAAAGGTTACCACGTCTACACTGCTAGATCAACATGAATGAAGCACTCAACAGAGCGGGAATCTGTAATGCTGAAGGTGTTCAAAACATAACAAGTATGAAATGTATCAAATTCAAATGCAACCAATGGTACTTAGAGTATAAGCATATGATTTATGCGACTGAGTGAACTTGTGGTGTGTGGTGTGCAGGTGTGGTTCTACATCACGTGGGCGGTGTTCGTGGCGGGCGTGGTGGGTGCGGGCGCGTCATTGCTGTTCGTGCTCTGCTCGGGCGCGCTGTGGTTCACGTTCTTGCGCTCCTGGCGCTCCGACCCCGGCGTCATCTCCGCTTCGCGCCAGGACAAGCTGCGGGTGAGTACCTTAGGACCTGTCTCGTTGGCACGTGTCTCGCGTGGCTTGCCGACATTGACCCGCTCGTGTTGCAGACCATCATCGAGCTGTCGGAGTCCTCTCGCGGTGGGTTCGAGCCGGCACGCTTCTGCTCGGCGTGCCTGGTGCGCCGCCCGCTACGCTCCAAGCACTGCTCCGTGTGCAACCGCTGCGTCGCCAAGTTCGACCACCACTGCCCCTGGGTGGGCAACTGCATCGGTAAGCCCCACCCGGCCGGCCGACGTCGTCGTGTGCGTATCGCTTACTGAGTTTTGTCCCTTTGTCGCAGGCGCTAAGAACCACCGCTACTTCATCGGGTTCCTCGCGAGCCTGCTGGTGATGTGCGCCTGGATGGTTTGGGGCGGCGCGCAGTACTTCGCGGCCGTTTGCCCGGTGGCGGACGACACGGCGCCGGGCGTGGTGTGGTACTGGTGCCGCTGCAACCCCTGGGTGGCCTGGGTCATGCTCAACGCCTGCTTCCACCTGTTCTGGGTGACCGTGCTCACGGGCTGTCAGCTGTACCTGGTGGTGTGCCTGGGCATGACGACCAACGAGCAGCTGAACCGCAGCCGCTATCGGCACTTCGTGGCACGCAACGGGCGCTCGCCCTTCACGCGCGGCCCGCTGCACAATTGCGCCGATTTCTTCGGCTGCCGAGCCTGCGGCCTGCTGGCGCCGCGCGCGCGCGACTGGGCCGCGGCCGGCCTGGACGACGAGGCCGACGAGCCCATGCTGCCGCGCGAGCCGCAGCACTACGTGTGAGTGCGGGCCCGCGCTAGTGACGAGGACTTCGTGTAGCGGCCCGGCTCACCAGTGTGCACTCGGCGAGCATATGTACTTTGTTTCGGTCGAGTGTGAGCCGAGGCGCCGCCGCGGTCACTAGCGCTCGCCGCACCTCGCGGCTCTGCGGTCGCCGCACGCGCGGTCAATGCACCGGGCCTACGGTCACTAGCGCTCGCTGCACTGGCCCTGCGGTCACTAGCGCTCGCCGCACCTCGCGGCTCTGCGGTCGCCGCACGCGCGGTCAATGCACCGGGCCTACGGTCACTAGCGCTCGCTGCACTGGCCCTGCGGTCACTAGCGCTCGCCGCACCTCGCGGCTCTGCGGTCGCCGCACGCGCGGTCAATGCACCGGGCCTACGGTCACTAGCGCTCGCTGCACTGGCCCTGCGGTCACTAGCGCTCGCCGCACCTCGCGGCTCTGCGGTCGCCGCACGCGCGGTCAATGCACCGGGCCTACGGTCACTAGCGCTCGCTGCACTGGCCCTGCGGTCACTAGCGCTCGCCGCTCCAGCCCTGCGGTCGTTGCACCGGGCCTACCGTCACTAGCGCTCGCCGCGCCGGCCCTGCGGTCGCCCCATACGCTTTCACCGCACTACGCCTGCGGTCACTAGCGCTCGCCGCACCAGCCCTGCGGTCGCCGCACTAGGCCTGCGGTCGCCGCACTAGGCCTGCGGTCGCCGCACTAGGCCTGTGGTCACCGCATTAGACTTGCGGGTCACTAGCGCTCGCCGCACCGGCCCTGCGGTCGCCGCACGCGCGTGCATCGCGCCGAGCCTCAGCCGACCTTTTTCTTATGTAGTTCACATTATTCATAGATAGAATTAATATTTAATTTATACATATAGACACGTGGCTGCAAGAATTCGATTCTTGTATTTCATTTTATGTTTTTATCGTTTGTATTAATTATTATTTATATATACATATTTTGAAGTATTTTATAAGTAGTGCTTGTGGCTCGTCGCGTAGTAATAATGTTTGGCAATCTAGCCGTTGTACATTGTAGTAATGGTACGATCGTAAACGAAACTTAGCTAATACTTATTATTATGTAAGTATCTGCGGTACGCGGCCGATGGACACGTGCCGTCTCATTACAAAAAGACTTCGAACTTTGGTCAAGGTTAAACCTTCGCGCCAGTTTTTGTATTTCGAACCTTAATCAGACCATGGTAAACTTCTTCAAACGCAACTAGCTGCGCCCCGCGGTCTCACCCGCATACGTCTCGATCCCGGGGGAATATCGGGATAAAGAGTATCATTTGTCCTAACCCAGTGCCAAATTTCATCCAAGTCGGTTCTGCCGTTTTTAGCGTGAAAGCGTAACAAACAAACATACAGCTGACACACCAGATGGCGCTACTTTGGCACGAGGTAAACAAAGCAAGCTGTCAAGGCGCGTCAAAAAGTTTCGGGAGTTTTTCAACATTATTTCAGTTTTATATCATCCTTGTTACTATAATGGTAAATAATAACAAAAGATTATACGAGTATGACCAAACATTAAAAACATGCATATAAGAATTTCAAACATATTTGTTTTTGTGATATTGATCTACTGTACAATATACTTTTAATGTTACATTCAAGTAAATAGCACTACAAATAATGGTTAAAGGAATTTATTTCTCAATAAGAAATTACAAGGATTTCACTTACTTGAGAACATTTTTGAACTTAAAAATATAGTATTATATGAACACAAACTAAGCAGGTATACAAATATAACATTTCTTTTAATTTCGTACCCAAATAACATTAATGAGATACAAAAACTTTTGAAGCGGGTGGCTTGAAAAGTTTTAAGTTTTTGTAAAAGTACTGCAATACTACGGTCTCAAAAAATGTATTTAATATTTAAAAAAAATACAATTTAAAATTATTATGAACTTTAACCTTTTTGTGAGTGCAAAGGTGCTCTCTAGCAGGCGCAATAGGGACGATGACAAAACTAATTTTTTTAGTCTTTCTTTGAGATTATAATAAAATATTGGACACATATTTTTCTTTTTTTTACGCAATCTAAAGATTACGGCGATACATTGAGGTAAAATGTGCCATGACGTCACGAGTATGTAGATTTTATACATACTAGTGACGTAGCGACCCCGACTCCCCAACTTAAAATGCGTTTTATCTAAGTAATTTTTTATTAATATAATAAAGCAAAAAATACGTGTCTAATATTTTTTTATTATCTGACTGACGGACTGAATACATTTTTTTTTTTACCCAGGCATCATCCTTATTGGCAGTAAGGTTCCCTATTGACAAATTAGGCTTGCTTGCACCTAAAATCACTTTATTTTGCTATTTGTTGTGTAAGCGGACCGTAGACTCGGGATTTAAAATCAGATTTTGTATTTAGAACTTTAACTTTGTTAGAATAAAGGTTGAAATTCAAAATTGGTTCGATGGTTTAAACTTTGTGCTAAAGATACGCCTTGTTTTGTTATATAGTTAGGGAGGCGAGGTAGCTAAATGGCGTAATTCAACGGCGCCGTCGAGACCTATCAAAATCGAAAGATAAAATAATTTCGAAAAGAAAAGCTCGTATGGTAAAAACCATTTTAGCGGTGGGTTTGGCGTGTAGGTACGGTTTTAAAAAATGTTAAAAAAAACAGTTACTTGGGCATTCTCGAGCGCCGCGTCAGATATTCATATTACGTATGCCCCAAGTGCCTCTGATAACAACGGTATACTAATCTGCCGGTTTGCGTGGTGGGGGTAGGCATATAAAGTAGTCAAAAATGCAAAAAAAAAAAAATTTACTCGAGCGCGTCAGATTTTCGGAAGGGGTGTTAAGTAGGCCCCAAGGTCCCTTTAAAAAACCTGACGATTTCGGCGTGACGATAAGTTACGATGAATTTTTGAAAATGAAAAAAAAAAAGTTTTTTTGAAATTCTCGAGCGCTTCAGATTTTCATAGAGGAGGTTTATCTCGGTATCCTGAAAGCATATTTTCTTAATCTGACCGAAAAAGGTTTTTTGGTTTCTTTTTTTTCCTTTCTTTCTCCTTGATAAAACGGGGAATTTAACATTCGAGAAATATACAGTCGGGTCTTTTCTCTCTCTTCAATCGGTGTGATACTGAGGGCACATAGGTCTACGGTAGGGGACCATAAACATATATATATATATATATATCGCGTAACTTTTTCCGAGTCCACGAAAATTGTCGAGAAGCTTTAGAAAAAAAAAAAATTGAGATATAATAAAAGTCACATAATTTAATCATCGTTATTTCATATCAATTTTTTTTTAACACCCTCAGTTTTCGAGATATACTCAAAAAACCGGGAGTTTTAGTTTTTATGACGCTTCAAGTCAAAAAGTTTTAACTTTGGACAAAAATGTAAAGAGATCTTTTTTGTGTAAAATAAAATTACCTTTTTTGTTTATTTAAACTTTTTTTTTGTAAAATGTATCGTTCGCGACTTATATGCCGCAACGCGTTTTTCGGAAGACGAAATGGCTCCTCCACACTTCCGGTCATGCGGAAACCGGCAGATTTTGTATTTTTAGAAAGTTTTAGATTATATTCTTCAAAATAAAAAAATCAAAAATCGCGCTCGAGAATGCCGGATTAACGTTTTTTTTTTACAAGTTCGCGACCCTCTAACTCGGGGGCGTCAAGGACTTATCGTCAGATTAGTTAAATTTAGTCTTAAAACACTAAAATCAACCCCCAATATCTTAATCTGATGCGCTCGAGTATTTCAGACTATCGATTTTTTTTTTACTATTCTGATCGTCTATCCTAGGCGCGCGTCACTACATATAGAGCTAAATACTTTACAAGGTTGTTCTATTAGGTCTAAGGTATCTCTCATATCTTAAACTGCCACGCTCGAGTATTACCGAAAATTCCCCTATTCGCCTCCCTAACTAATACGGTCGATGGGCTGGTGGAGTTTAAAAACAAGTTCGGCTCTCGTCTCCGTGGCATATACAAGTGTGTGTGACAGTGTTTGTCGGAGCTCCCATGTGCCTACGTACTGTACTGAGCAGAGAAGCGGTGCGTGCTGTGACGTCACGTGCGTGCCATGACATCACGCAGGCTGTGGTATGTGGCTTACTATTATATATTGATTTATTTATAAACTGACGAACAAATACCTACCTGACTATAAGTGTATATTCGTTTAGTACAATGTATCGTGTTGAGTTTGATGACACGAGCCGTAAATTTAAGGTTAGATAATAATATAAATTATAAGAAAAGAAGCTTCCTTCTACTGAGATCGTCCAGTTTTTAACTTTAAATTTTGAAGATACTACAGGGCACAGGGTCAAATTAAATCAGCAGCGAATAAAACAAAAGATTTCAAGATTTTTATTGTGCCACCGCAGGGATGCGGCCTCTTCTCATACAGAGGAGGCGCGAGCATTGATCACCACGCACCACGCTTGCTCAACCCGGGTTGGCGATATCAGACTTATATAAACTGTAAGTCCAGGCTTCCTCACGGTGTTTTCTTTCAACGATGTCAGTAATGTCCAAGATAAACTCAGAAAGTACATATGAATTGAAAAAGTCACATTGGTACTTGCCTGGATTTGAACCCACAACCTCGTGCATGAGAGGCGAAGCTCTAACCACTGGGCCATCACTACATCAGCAAGTTAGGGGTCAACGGCCGCGGCGAGTGTAGATTACTTAACACGTTCAGTGCCGGAAGCCCTCCTGGAGAGTTCAGTCAAGTCGCTTATGGGATGCCGGGAGTCCTCGCGGAGGGCTCATTTTAAATGTAGGTTTTTAAAATAAAATCTGTTGTATGTTATAACAAGACTTATTAGTATACAGGGTGGCAGGGACATCGACGCGAAGCCGGTTACCATGGATTCAGTACATGATTCTGAACCCCCTGCGTTGAAAATTTTCGTCGGTTATTAAACCATGGTAACCGGCTTCGCGTCGGTGTCACTGCCACCCTGTATACGTTGGATTTAAAATAAAAGTTTTTTTTTTTCAAAAATAAAAAACCTCTGTGCCAGTTATATGCCAGTTTTCTAGGGCTGGAAAACCATTTTCACAGTTACAATTAAATATTCGAAAATTGAAAAGATTGGACATTCCTGTCTCGGGATCAGAGCGTGTTATTATACTGTTCTTCATTTTTATATTTTTGATAATTTCACCACCCCACAGTACATGAAAATACCTCCAGAGATACCACGTATAGGACAACGACAAGAACCCCTGGAAACACTGAATTTACTTCGTTTTAACAGTGTTTTATAACACGGTTTCAAACCTAATGCTGTTGACCGTCCGCGAGGGTTAACTTTAGCGCAAACGTAATGCCGGTGACCCTCCCGGTTGGTTCACTTCCGATATGTATAGCGGCATGGTGTATGGGCTCTAATGAAAAGTGGTTGGAGTAGAAAGTGTAAAAAAAATGAGTTTATTCAATCGGGACCTTTTTTTTGTTGAGATATCGATATCCATCACGTATTTAAAGTTCCGCTAATTTACTTTGACCCGTATAACATGTTGTTTGTTTCATCGATGAACAAACAAGTCAATTTGTCTGAAATAATAATTTAGTTGTTAAGTTGAAGTAATAGTAGACGCTTGTACACGTCCGGATTTGCACCTATACACCACGTACAGGTTACAATGGAAGCTTATTCATGCGCCGGACGCCGGGCCGGTGTCCAACCCATACATCTGTGAATTACACGGTTCGTTGTCCGGGACAAAACGGACTTGTACGAGCGGCCGAATTGTCGGTAGCTCCACATTCGTGCGTTTTCATTTGTTCATGTGGCGTCACCCTAGGGAGACCGCAGACACACTTGTACGCTCGAGTCCGTGGCGCACTAAACCTTTGCGTTGCGAGGCATGCAAAAAATCCGCCGGGCATTTCTCTCTCACTCCGACACGAATTTCTCTCCCACTCCGACGCGCATTTCTCTCTTACTCCGACGCGCATTTCTCTCCCACTCCGACGCGCATTTCTCTCCCACTCCGACGCGCACGACGCACAACCACGCACATGATGTTTTCGGCGGAACTGTAGGGACGACCACGCTCCGGAAATGGAGACTGTGGTGTCGATAAATATAAGTTTGTAAATTAAAGAATTTTTGATTATTCCTCATAATTATGTCAAAAAGATAGGGAGAATGAAGATGTTTTATATTTTTTGTATTTGTAATAAGTACCGGACTTATTATTGAACACAATAAGTTATGAATCCGACCAATTGTTTTTACTGTCAGTCATTACAGTACAGTATCGATCTTTTTTGTATTTCCTCTTATCGATCCATCGATTTCTCGCGCATGATACGGTAACGCGTGTCCTAGGTAGCTCCGCGGGCCGCCGACGGTGCGCGTCGTGTGCGTTAGCGGGAACTGCTGAAGGAAACGTTCTAACTTCCATCTGTTCAGCACCGCGATCTGCTCCGTCACAGTACCACGGATTGTTTCGCATGCAGACTTGTTAGGGGCGTCGTATGTTATTCCATAGAATTGAATATTTTACTATTTTTCCAAACCCAGATGTTTTTAATCTAAACTTATTTGATACTAGCTGTTTCCCGCGACTTCTGCACAGGTAGTGTGTATTTCTTCATTTTTAACCGAGTTTAAAACAAGGAGCAGGTTTACTACATGGCCGCAGGCAGGGGGGGTTTAGGGGTCCAGACCCCTCCGAAATGTGCCAAACCAGAATCTTTATTCAGAGATCGACTCCCCTAAGGATACCTCTGTATTCTAATAGTGAGGATTTCAATTTTTTTTTATTACTTTGAAGTAATATGTGAAAATGAACAATAACAAGTTTAACACAAATAGCTAGGATGACAAGAAGCTTATAATATGTCCTGCTCCAGTGGGTTACCTAAGGCGTGAAAAGGTAACAGACAGTTTCTTTCTCATCTATACATAAGCATTATAAATTAAATTCGCTTTTCGCGAGTCTGTTGGTGTAACCGCGTTGTTCTTCTTAACTACGCAACAGATTTTGATGCAGTTTACACCATCATTTAGAGAATTTATAACGGAAGGTTTATGTGTATCCTAACCATTATATCAGATTTAAGTTATATTTCTATGATCCTAACTAATATATTAAAATGCGAAAGTGAGTTTGTTTGTTTGTTACGCTTTTACGCTAAAACGGCTTAACGGATTTGGATGAAATTTGGCACATTGGTAGACCATGACCTGGTTTTAATGGGTGATAGATGTGCGAACTTAAAGTACGCGGTTTTTAAGTTCGCGAACTTACTCGAATCGCCGTCGGTGACACACGTGAAACTTATACTGTATCGCGATGTTGTCGAATTTTCTGAAACAAACTAAGCAAATATTACACAAATGTCGAAACAAAATGGCGGCTCGCGACTCGCGACGATGACACACGTATGAAACTACGAACCAAGGCAGGCCAGCAAAATCTCAAACTTGTTGGATCGCCGACGAACAACCTACTCAGCGGTTTTAAAGTACGCGTACTTAGTATGACACACAGGCGAGAAAGGTCGCCGAGCCATAAGTACGCGTACTTGCTCGTGCGTCTATCACCCCTTTTAGGACATAAAGTAGTACTTTTTATCTTGGTAAGTACAGAAGAAATTGCGGGCAGCAGCTATTATATTAGGTCCCCACAAAACTTTTATGCACTAATGTTTAAAAACTAAGATAACGTAATTTGCCACTTAGATTAAGCGACAAAAATAAGTTTTGGCTAAGTTAAAACAAATTGTGGTCATTTCTGCTAACAAAATGAGGAGTCATTTTTAAGGTATTTTTTATGTTTAGAAAACTATAAGTAATAAGGTTTTTTTTACAATTGGTAGTTGTCTATGATGGTTATTATTCGATATAATACCAAGCAATTGACGAATATTTTAAATCATAGAAGTGACAAGCTTCTCTATTTGTGAGAAAAAAACGCCAATTTCATAGGTTCCCAACCCAATACAAATATAATAAACTTACATAGGTTTATATAATACTCAAATCCCAATAGTTTGTCAAGTCGCAAAAACTAATGTAAATGATGATATACTATCGTTATAAACTAGCGACCCGCCGCGGATACAAAAGCTGTTAAACCGTCATTTAATTCCTCGGATGAAAGCTATCTGACGGCTGAATAATCGGCCCTAAAACAAAAAAAAAAAAACAACCGACCTCCAAAAAAATATAAACATCCGAATTGCTATCCTCCTCCTTTTGGAAGACGGTTAAAAAAAAAAACACTACAAAGTGAAACATAACTTTATTTCAAAAGTCGGTGTCTTTGGCTTACAATTGTCGTTTTTGCCACCGACTTCCGAAATAATGTTACTTTTCATTTTGTAGTGATTTTGTTTTGTATAAAAGTTTTTTTTTTTTTTACTTTCAAATATGTTTATTCTGATTTTGACGTTTTTCACCAAACATTTTAATTGTCGCACTAAATCTGACTATTTTTAATCGCGATTATAAATGTGTGGAATAAAATTAGTTGTCATGAACTAAAATTCACACCAACACCTCGACTTACGACGTATCTTTTTTCTTTTCTTTTGCTTAAGTATATCTCGAAAATGGTGTCCTATCGCAAAAATAATCAAAATTTCGTCCCCCTTTATAAACCCCGAAAAGAAAAAAGAAAAGTCAACATGTAGGTAATCAAATCAAATTATTTATTTACAGATCATACAATCCATTTTTCATATCTACCATACACAAAGTGAAAAATTCCATATAAAACACGTCGAGGCTGCCTCAAATGCATGAGGCTCTAAAAAAAAAATCATTTGCTAGGGCAAACAAGTACCACGTGGAGTCGCGAATGTCAAATTCGATTTTAGTTGATAAAATTATTTTAAAATTTAGTTTTTTTTTACAGAATAGCTTTAAGATTCTCATAGCCAAAAGTTAGGAATTTTAGTGATAGTTTAGTTCGGTGTTCAAGAGAATCGGTACCTTTATAACATCATTCATATAGACTAAGTGGGAAAAATACGTATTATTGAAGCTAACTCAAAAAGTACCCAAACAAAGTTAATCAGCTATGGGTAACGTGACCATACGTCCCGCTTTGAGCGGGACAGTCCCGCTTTTCAGCTATGCGTCCCGCTGTCCCCAAGATAAGTAAAAATGTCCCACTTAGGAAAAAAGAAAATTATAGGAGCATGCAAGCGCTGTCACCCGGTCGAATTGAGAATATTTACTGAAAATCGTTGTAAAAAAGTAATCGCAACAATACCAATTTTTAATAATTGATATGCCTACCGCAGTATCGCTGTAGTCGAGTGTCACTTAGAATAAAATATGGATAGTAACACAAGTAGAAGTTGCAGTGTTAAAAGCCATTTTGAGGACAATGACAAAGGGTAAAACGAAACCTGATATACAAACTTATGATTTATTTTTAAATCAATAATAAGTCATTAAAGGGTGTCCCGCTTTGACGGAAAAAATAAATGGTCACGTTAGCTATGGGACCACCTCGAGAGCATACCCTTTTAAACAAATAAATAATTTTGGAAAGCCGTGTATATATTATGTAATACATGACGGAGTTATGCCCGTTATATAAAAAAAAACTGAATTGAGAACCTCCTTTTTTTAGAAGTAGGTTAAAGAAGAGCGCGCCACGGATTGTAAGGTCGTCTTTCGTCTGTGGCGCCATTTGAAACGTTAGCTTGAACTAGCCGAATGAGCGAACAGTGGTAAAGCAATTCGTTTTGAACGTTTGCCGTATGCGCTAAGCATCAGAGTCGGAAGAATACTCAAGATGAAGAACAAAAAACTGGCCAAATGTAAATCGGTCTTGTGCACTATGGATACTTAACACCCTGGCCAGTGGCCACGGGACATTCGCTGCAGCGAATATTCACGCGGTGCGAACGGCGAAGCGCCTATCGACTAAAACAAAATGTATGACCTATAGAAATGTGCTAATCATGCCACGCGTAGCGGCGAACGGCGAACGGCCTGTGGGGTTGCGGGGCGACCGGCCAAATTTGCCGAGCGAATCGCACGAGCGTCGGGCGGCATGGCGGACAGAAACCAATGTATGAATCTGTACGGCGCATGCCACAGTTTCACGCGGCGAATAGTGCAGAAACCAAACTAGTTTAGTTGTATTCGCCGCTAAATAATGAATACTAAAACTTTTATTGCTGAAATATTAGCTAGGCCTGCTATCCTATCTACATTGACCTTTCTCCACAGTTCTGGTTGAATGTTCATAAGAATATAGGTAATCAAAGGTTTCGACACTCATTCGGGTATAATCGAAAAAACATCTGGATGTTAATAGTCTGTATTGTAAATATTATGTCTTGAATCAAATAACTACTACTCTCCAAAACAATATCGAGATAATAAAGACATTTTGTTGTCGGTCTATATAGCATCCTAATTGTGTACCACACGATCAATCATAATCTGATTCATTTTGAAGAAATTAAACCATTGTTTCGTGTTCGAAAAAATTGTCTGCTCAACAACGTAAATAAAAACGCAATGAATGTTGTCAATAAAATCATATTTTGATCAAAATACAACTGGTGCCAATTCTCTTGTCACAAATGCCTCTAAACTAAACTAAAAATCACTAAAATTTAGTTTATTCCTGTCAAACGACGATTTCCCATTCTGAAATAGACTAAAGTGACACAACTTAACTATGTCTATGTTTTAGTTTGACAGCACTAACATACCTAGTACTGAGTTTTTAATTTAGTGAAAATGGCAATTTTGCTATTCTGAATTTGACGTTTTTCACCTAAAATTTTGATTGTAAAATACCAAACCTGACAATTTTTAATCGCGATTAAAAAGGTGTGGGATAAAATAAGTTGTCATGAACTAAAATTCACACCAACATCTCGACTTCACGTGCAAAAACATTTATTTTTTCTTTTGCTTATATCTCGAAAATGGTGCGTCCTATCGCAAAAATAATGAAAATTTCGTCCCCCTCTATAAAATTCTTAAACACCTAACACTCAACATGTAGGTAATATTTTTTCATATTTTCCATACAAAAAATGAAAAATTCCATATAAAACACGTCGAGGCTACACCCCCTGCGCGTCTCCGGCTCTAAATAAAATCACGGGTTAGGGCAAACCACGTGGATTCGCGATTGTCAAATTCGATTTTAGTCGTGTCGAAATTGTTTTTTAATTTAGAGAATTTTATTTGCAGAATAGCTCCTAAGATTCTCATAGCCAAAAGTAAGTAATTTTAGTCTAAGGCCCGTATTACAGAACGTCACTCAAAACTCAAGCATTACTTAAAACTCGTTTAAAGCGTTTTGATTGGTTGAAACTAGTTTTAAGTAATGCTTGAGTCTTGAGCGACCTTCTGTAATACGGGCCTAAGTTTAGTTAGTTTAGTTCGGTGTACAAGAGAATCGGCACCATTGACCTGTAAATTGCAAAAAACGTAAGAAAATTGTATTTCGCGCGCTACCTTTGCTCATCCACCTTAAGTATCCATTAATTTTATTATTTTGCATAGACAACATGTATTCTGTGAACATTTCAACTGGCTACCCATTAAAGTTACAAAGATATAGCCCTGTGGTAGACAGATGGCGGATACTTAGTATTTTGTCACTATTTTACGTACGAGCCCTAAAAAGCGCACGGGTGTGGAGGTACATTACCGCGTCATGGTCTTACGAGATAAACACTTTCTCAGGTTAAGCGCAAACTTTTTCCGTCAAGCGTCTGTCTTGGGGTCGCCTATCACTTCCACAGTACTCTGCGATGTCTAACCGAACACCGCTATACCGAGACAGACGCTAGCGGACAGTGCCACTCAGCACGCATGCTTAACGTGTCAAAATAGGCTCTTATTATGATAACTATGGCTATGACTATGGTCTAACTTGGTATGTGCGACCACTGCCGTGCTCTTGACCACCTTGTGCACCAGGGGGCCTACCACCACCTCTAAAGCAGAATTATTTTAATATTACTTTAGTGTGGGAAAGAAATGAAGCTCTACAGGACGTATAGCTCCATCTCTTTCCCCCACTGAAGTAAGATTAAAATAATACTGCTTTAGAGGTGGTCGTAGGCCCCCAGGTCCAGTCCGCTGGAGCTGTCGTATCTCGGTGACGAGCACAACCCCATAACTCGTGTACAATAGCCGGCGCATACGTTGTGCTCTTACCGTATGTAACATACTGACACGGAATTGCACAAGTCGTTTTGAAGAACCTATTTGAGGCTTTGTCAGAATTGACGCCGCGCGCCGTCCCTGTACTGGGTTCTTTGGCAGCATAGTGTGAGTTGTGACGTGGTTAACTGCTTATTAGGTACTATTTATATATAACAAGGTAATCCCCAAATGCCATTACATAATTGACGCAGTATTAAATTTCTCTTATGCTAGTAGAAGTATCGTTCGGATTTAGTGAATTAATATTATAAATTAAAGCATGTATAATGAGAGCGATCCGTAGAGAGGCCTTAACAATTGACCGCGTCTCTAATCGTACGCTTTGTTGAACTTTACTGTATAAAGTCAGTTGTAAGTGATTTTGAATTAATTTAAAATAAAAATATCTTTAACTATAGTATTAAAATATCAAATTTAAGAGCTTACAATAATATCATTGTTTGTGTAAGACGCTTAAATAAATATACAACTTTAGTTTTTGTTTACCCTAAACCTCTTAAGGGGTCATTGTACTCATCATTATGAATAACTTTCACTATGGGACCAACGCTGAAATCGCGAAAAAAAAATCAGCTGTTCCCTACATTTCGACGCGATATACGAACATAAATGTGGGGCTGATTTTTTTTTCGCGATTTCATCGTTGGTCCCATAGTGAAAGTTATTCATAATGTTGAGTACAATGACCCCTTAAGAAGTTAAGGGTAAACAAAAACTAAGGTTGTTTATGTACTGCTGGTAACGTCTAACGACGATGGCACTTGATGCGACGCTCTACTGAGCAGAAGCGACCGCGCGACATTCGCCTGCGCGTCTGCTCGCACGCGCGCCTGCTCCCTAGCGCGGCCATCCTGCGGTGCCGAGCTTGCACAGGCGGCACTGGCGGTGTCTTGCCGTGTACGTACGACTACGGGACGTTTAACCATGGGAAGGGATTCTCTTCACTATTTAGATGTTAACTTGTATAGGATAATACTATTGTATTATATAAAAAACGAAACCAAAATGCATTTAATGTCAATAAATACCTTATAAAGTTACAAATATTTTTTTTCTGTAATATTTACTGATAGGTTACCTACCCACGGAGTTTTAAGAGAATCGTAGTTTACTAACCGACCTAACCTGGGTGCTTCAAATAGGAACTGCGCCAGAGTGATGGTGTGGTTCTGATATCATACTTCTGTGTACAACGGGGATCCCAAGTAGTCTTCTACCAAGCATCTATAAACTCTTCACTTCACTTCGCCGAATAACCAAAAATATCGATTCCGACCAACCAGTGGAACAAGCTGGCTTTCGTTTGGTTTTCTCAACATTAGAACAAATCCATACCTACTGTAGAGTAAATAGGTAATGGAAAAATACGAAGAATTTGAAAGACTATAGGTATATCGTCTTTCTCTACTACAGCAAAGCATTTGACTGCATCAGTCTCATCAACACAACTCCATCTGGGTAACTCTAAAAACTCAAATCAATCAAAAGTACCTAGGTACATCAATATCATCAGATACATTCACCAATAAATTAGACCACAAAAGTTAATTGAAACGGGATATTTAGGGTAGACTGGGTACGGTTGTGACAATCACAATAACGGGGAGGGTGTAAGGTAGCGTTGCCAGGTGTCCCGATTTGCGCGGGACGTCCCAATTTACACATGATCAATAAATTTATTAAAACCCATTATGTATTAATAGCAAAAATTAATAAATTACACCATTATGTCGAGTGCGATAAAGCGCTAGCAGTGAAGGCAGTAGTGTAAAACAAAAACTTGACGCCGCTCTAAAAATGGCACAATATTTTTATAGACAATCAAGACTGCAAATCTTCAAAAGTCTCCTTTTATAACTTCAATACCGGTATCAAACATGGCAACGGAAAGGGTCTTTCGCCTCGTCTGAGAGGCCAAACCGTTTGACACTCGAGAATGTCAAAGCAGAAATTCAAATTTAAACCAACTTTAACATGACTTCCAGTAACTACTTACGTTATAAAAAATAAGGCAGTCCTAGTTGAATATTGTTTGTCCGTATTTCTCGGGATTTATTATTTGACCTCTGCTCGAATACTGGAGACCGAAATTGTTTGCCTTCTGACCCCTCGCTTGAATATTGGACACCGTACCCTGCCAATCCTGCTGACCTTTGCTGGTAAGTAACCGGATGTGTTTATTGCTCTTTTGACGACTGGATATAACATCATGTTGAGCCTCATGAGCCTGTGCATTAATTGCGGAATAGCAACGGATACAATAACCAGACCCGCTCCCGCAATGATTCTTTAAATTGTACAGGAATAGGTCGCGCCTCAAACGGTTAGTATCCGCTAATTCTGTATCGTAACATTTTTGTATGTTGTAATGATTTAATTTAATCAAACTAAATGGAATAGGTATATAAAGATACCAAAATGTGCAACAAATTCATATTAAAAGACATATATGTGACATCACCAATCCGGACTGAACCTGCATGGTTAATTACAGCCAATTCCGGTCAGTGGGTCATCTTCCTTCTCTCAGAGAGGAGGCCTGTGACCCTGCAGTGGGAATGTAATATGGCTTATGTTTACCCTAATGTGCCACTCAGATGTTTATTGCTAAATGCTAGCGCTAGACCAATAGTCAAATGATACTATTTTTTTCAGATACTTAAATGAAAAGGACTTTACCTGCCAAGCTTGCTAAAATAATGCTAATGCTGTATCTCTTCATGGAATTACACCAGAAGAGAATGAACAGACACCTATATGACACCGACGAATAGAAGTGTGTAGAGAGGTGGACGGTGACCTACAGCAAGAGCTGTCAACATCGGACTCATCCTGGATGTTGAGAGGAAGATAAAATCCAGGCTAGTTAGTAATATGATGACATGTCTTTCGTTTATATATTAGTCGACAGCTCTCTAAGTGGAATGAAGGCTTGTGCAGACCTGGGCGACTTGTCGCGCGACGTGTCGCGTGGCGAATCTGCGATATTATCGCCACGCAACCCCTTTCACACTAGCGCGACTTGTCGCGCGCGAATAGCGCGCGACACCGACAAAGGAATATTCCTTTGTTCTTGTCGCGCCGCGAATCACGTAGCGGGCGCTACGCGACACCAAGAGAGTATAAATTGCGGTGCATTCCGAACTGAGCTCAGTAGTAGACGATCTTCGTCAGAGGACGAAGGTAGGTCTGTATGTGTTTGCTGAGCGTGGGGTCCTAGGTTCGATTCCCCGGTCGGTCAACATAACCCAACCTAACTAAAGTAGGTATCAAGCTTGACCACGCAAGCATGAATGACGAAACTAGCGAATTCGGTCGTGTGTTTACGAAGAATTTATTTAAAAATCAAGATTTTTTCATTTAGTTTCCAATTTATGTGATTTCGGTAAAATTACAATTTCTACATGTAAAGTGTACTTTCGGCTGCAACACGTTTTTATGGCCTTTTTATGAGAGGTTAGGAATTTACGTATCATTTTGAAATCATCTTAATTTACACACCCGTAAAGTTGACAACATACAAGTAGGTAGGTATATTGGAACTAACCTAGGTACCTACTTACTTTTAATTTACATAGGTATCAAACGAATTCCGTACGTACCTATCTACGTTAATTCTTCTCTAATAAAATGGTGCTCAATATGTTGTAATGATCGATATTTCAGTTAGCAAATCCGATACTAGATGGCGTTGCTAGGCTCGCCACAATAGTTTTATTAAAATAATATTTGAGACGATTGACAAGTGAGAAAATATATGTCGAGATGTATGTCGAAATAAGAACGACATATTCGCCAGAGTCTTTAAGGAGTCATTTGGTCTCGGGACATAGTGTCGGATTGAAGTTTCGAGTTCGCGAGTTCGATCCCGGCTCGGAGATGTACTTTTCTGCTTTAATTTTCATTACTTTTATTTTGTTAATTTATTTATTGTTTTCCTTTTGCTTTGTCACACATCTGCATATTGTTTAGTTTGTTTAAATTTTGTTTTCCGTCATTACGATTCATGTTGTCCAGTACGGCACTTGCCAATTAATTAAGGTAGTTTTAAGGTGTTAGCATAAATTGTTATTGCAAATGGTACTTTATTAATTAAATTGTATAAACTAGCCATGTTCATCTTTCAATAGTCAGTTTACTGGAACCCCGGTCATCACAATGTATATGAATAAATACCTATGCATAACTGGCGAAATGCGGGTGTAGTATAGCTACCTACACCTCTGTCTATTCCTTTGGGGGAAATACTCGGTGATACCGAGTATTTCTCCCAAAGGAATAGACAGAGGTGTCTTAAACATCACGCTTGTTATAATGATCCAATTATAAAATTACTGAATAATAACTTAAAACTAAAATAGCTAAGCTAATAACTAAAACAAGTGCTTTGAACTCGCCGCGCGCCGCCAAAACCATTAGTAAATCATTGCAATGTAACTCTTAATTAATTGCAATAAGGTATCAATTAGAATGATTGACATTCGCGAGTATTTTTTTGAGAAATTGAGAAATTATTGTTTTACTAGGACCCCACGCTCAGGAAACCCGTGTTTATAGACCTACAGAGCTCAGCTCGGAATGCTCGGAGTATACATGGCCGCACAATACGAGAGCTGAGCTCACTTCACAGAAGTGAACGAGCTGGCTGAGGGGCTCACTGCTTGCATGCAGAATGAGACGGCGACATGCACTTCAACCGCGTCCCAGGACCGCTATAATAAGCTCCCCGCACATATCGTAAACATGATAGACGTAAAAGGCGTTTGCGTAAACAGTGGCGACAAGATGCCCCACTATGAAAAACCAGATCAATCGGCTCACGGACAAGGTCAAAAGGCACACACCAACGAGGGCTGGGTGAACTACATCCACTCCGCCGACAGCGACTGGACGTCGGTACACAGGATCTGCCGACGTCTAAAGAACACCCCGGCCCCGGTGCCCCCGCTGCTAAACAACGACGGGGCGCTTCGATACACGGCTGCAGACGTTCGACGTTCCGTACGATAAATATGTTATCTACCATGTTTTTTATCCCAAGAACAAACTTAATATACTTAACTTAATATGCCTAAGGCATTAAGTCCGCCTTTGTACTTTTTTGAGTGTGAAAAGTTTTAATAAATAAATAAATACCTATAGTAGTTGAAAAAAAAACTCATACATTCCAACTGCAAATGTTAGTTTGTACGCACAATATTGAGAGATTTAACATGTTACATATTTTAAGACCACAAAGTTCTTATAGGTTTTCCTGTTATCTATAAGTAAGTAAAGAACCATACTCCTATTTTTTTCAAAATGTACTCTAGTAGTGGTTTCGTAGATGCATGCACGAGCATGCGGGCATGGTCAATTTTTATTTATTTTCGTAAATATCTTTAAATACCTACTTAAGTATATTTAATTTAAAATTATAAAAAAAAAAAAAATTGTGATTCTCGCAATAGGCCCTTTCATTTGCTAAGTCACAGGATACAGGTTGTTTTTTTTTTTTTACGTCCTTGTTTGGGTCACGGAAATTCATAATTATGTGTACCAAATTTCAACTAAATTGGTCCATTAGATTTGGAACAAATTGGCTGACAGACGGAGAGACAGCCAGCCAGCCAACCAACCAGATAGACACACGGGTGATCCTAAGGGTTCCGTTTTTCATGCAAACGTACGGAACCCTAAAAGTGCAAAAAAAGAAGGCGCTTTATTCGCGCGAACGCAGACACACCTGACTTCTATTCCGTAGGAATAAGGATGGCCTCAAAAGCAAAACAGTGGTTACAATACCAACTGCTTACTGCAGCTGCCGTTTGTCATGCCATCAACGCAATAGAAGTCAAAATCGGTTAAACGGACTGTATAAAAGGTTTAGTTAAATGTCTAATCTTATTTCAAATGGAGTATAGTACGCTTGGGTAGGTATATTGGAACTAACCTAGGTACCTACTTACTTTTAATTTACTTGCCAAACTAATTCCGTAAGTACCTACCGATCCGAGAATTCTTCTCTAATAAAATTGTGTTCAATAAGTATAATAGGTAGGTACCACAGATGAATAAATACGCATAACTGGTGAAATATGGGTGTACTATAGGTAGGTACACATCAAGCTATAATGTCCAGTTTATACAGACCTCGCATTGTACGGAAATCCTATACAATGCGAGATCAGCATAAACTGGAAATGTAAAGCTTGATGTCATGTGTAGCTGTATGTACCTACACCTCTGCCTAATCCTTTGGGATGACAGGCGTGATGTTTAAGAAATACTCTGATGTTTAAGAAATGCTCGATGATAACTTAATTCTAATGATAATGAGTGATCCAATTATAAGTAGCTGCGCCCCGCGGTTTCACCCGCATAAGTCTCGATCCCGTATATATATAATATCCTATGTCCTAGTCTAGCTCATGGTCTACCCATGCGCCAAATTTCATCCAAATCCATTCAGCCGTTTTAGCGTGAAACGTCAAACAAACTCACTTTAACATTTATAATATTAGTTAGGATAGTAGGTAACTACAAGCAGACTGGTCACAAGTAGGTACAACTGCGCGTCAGGTCTTGAATGTAACACAGCTAACACAAGCGTTCGCATTCAGACGTAGGTACTCGAACTGACTCTCGCACAGCTGATATCACGCACTCGCTAGTGGAGCCCTACTCTGCCGCGCCGACCGCGCTATACACCGAGTCCGCTAAAAGTACCTACCTACGACGAACGCAGACCATTTCAACTCGCGCTGCCCGCCCATTAGTGCACCTGCCATGTTTTGTCTCTGCATCACCCTAAGGTTGACTGGTAGAAAATGCTTCAGACATTGAAGCCGCCTTTGTACTTACGGTATTTTTTTTTTACTTGTGCATAAAGTTTTAACAAATAAATATTAGTGATAAAAATTGTTAATTTGTTTATTAACGCATTCAAGGACGAGACACAATAGAAGTTATAAATGTTATAAACTCAGACTAAATAAAAAACCGGCTAAGTGCGTGTCGGACCACGCACAATGAAGGGTTCCGTAGCTGGGATGAATTTATCCCAATAAAAAACTTAACATTGTAGTTCCAATACGGAATGTATGGGAGATCATCATCAGCCGGGGGGGGGGGGGGGGGGGCTTGACTAACAAAAAACTACTACCTTTTACAATGACACTACAATCAAACTACACCACACAAAGTGTACACTATGTTGACGAAACCAGCTTCACTTCACTGTTGACAGCACTCTGTCTTGGTTTTTTATTTGGTCTGAGGTTATATTATAACGCCTATGGGCGTTTAGTGTCCCTCAAAGTGTTAATAAACATTTTACCAACAATATTTACATTGAACAGTTTTTGATTTTAGATGTCTTACATAACTAAAATGTTAATTAAGAGCCGCGGGAAGGGTTGCCAGGTGTGTCCGGCTTTTTACAATCGTGTCCGGCCAAATATACACAAGTCACCTATGTCCGGCTTTTGTCAGACTTTACAGATTACATATTGATTGTGTTAATTACTTTCAATGTGATTATTGTTTTAGTTACCTACCGACTTTCAATGTGAAGAAGTTACAAATTACCTACTTCATTAAGAACAAAATGTGATTCATAATTAAGAGTACAGTAAGTATCAAATGAATAACAGTAATAAAATAGGTACACAAATACATTATATAATGGCATTCAAAAGAGTTATGTTATTTTCGTCAATGTTGCCACTAACCCAGAAACTACCACGAATTGTCAAGATTGTAAATGACCTTAAAAAAATCGACAAAAATCAAGTAGGTATACCTACTGTACCAAGTTTAAGGTGTCACGCACGACATGTGCAAAATGGGAATCAAGGACAAGTACACATTAGATAAACATTAATCAAAAATCTAAAGTAATAAAAACAATAAGAAACCTCTATGCAGAAGAAACAAATGAAGAATAGATATTTATAAAATAAATACGGCAATTTAGATTTTTTTTCCCTAAAATACGGCAAACCAGACAGTGACATACGGCAGTTCTGATTTTTACGATAACAACACTGGTAGCCAGTCTACGAAATCTCTCGAGCGGGTGACGCCGTATGCATCCGATGTACCTACTAAGTCACAGGCACGCATCGTGCGTTTTTTTGTAAAAATGAGTTCTAATCTAATTATTTGAATGTGGAAAATTGAGAGTCAATGTTGTCTTGGTGCACAATTTTCCAACGAGAGTATTATTATTTTGATTGTATTTATTTTTTTAAACAAAGCGAACACCCGTGCTTCCTATCCTAGAGCGCGTTTGGGCGTGGAATGGCAAACCGCGATTACCGCGAGTAGAAAATGTATGTAGAAATAGTAGACTTCTTTATTTTTACATCTAGAGGACTACATAATAAGCCACAATTTCTTATTAGGTAGGTACTTATTTTGAAGTTAAAATATGACTATTGGATCTAGCTACACTAGTTCCTATTCAGACCTCATTTTTAGGGTTCCGCACATCCGAATGAAATAACGGAACCTGTGTGTCACAGCCGATTGGCTCTGTATCTACTGGACTGATGTGGGTACACATACCTACATTCAATAAGCTAACAGTCTACATCAGTTCCGTTGCTGCGGCTGAGGTGGGCCAGCTAGATATAAACATAATGTCAAATTCCGCGAATAATATAGGTACAATCGGCCAAAGTTCCGCATGCTCACCTTAAAGGCGATAATCGCATAGCACGACTCACGACTCGATCGCACAATGCACGAGTTTTGACCAATAGGATGCACAAAGCGTATTTTAGTGGTGTTCGTATTAGTATAATCATGTATAGAATGTGTGACACTCACACTAGGAGCGTACTATGCTCACTTGTTTCTGCTAAGAGACGAGTTTTTAATGGGCACGGCCAGCGCGGCGCGGCGGCGGCGTGAGCTCTTTGTTATTGAATTGAATTGTTATTTTATTATTGACAAGAATTAATTTTAGTACTCATATCTTCTGTTTGTTTGGTTTAGAAAATGTATTATTGATATTGCAGTATTTACAAAAATAATTTGTAATAACTAATAAACTACAATTTATATGTATTAATCCACTTTAATATTTTCCTCTCTCTATCGGGTCTATAGATATAGGTTATTTATGAACACTTTCACTGCCTCTCCAATTTTCACCATATCCTATGTGATGCCGCATGCCGCAGCAACCGCACCATATTCCCTTCACAATAAGATGAGACATTGAAACGAACCGTTTTATTACAGTCCGTTCCACCGATTTTGACTTCTATTCCGTAGGCTTATGGATGGCATTAAAGGCAAAAAAGTGGTTACAATACCAACTGTTTACTGCAGCTGCCATTTGTCATGCCACCAACACAATAGCATTCAAAATCGATTGAACGGACATTTATGGTTTGTTTACCTTTTATCTCACGGCTCCCTGAATACGTTAGGTATAGGTGCGTTGACCGGCACAGCATGAAGGTATCAAATGTTTATATTGAAATTTTTTGTGTTTAATCGACTTTATTAAAAGTAAATAACTATCTAAATTTCTATGTGTTTGTTTATACTTGGGAAATTTGGGAATACTTGAAAATTACAGTAATATTTGAACCAATACTCTGCGCAGTTCATACAATGTTATCAGAGCTTTTTGTTTGTAGCTAACGCAACTCTTGCAACTGAAATAAAAATAAGTTCATTATCTAAGACCCATTGTTATTTAGTGGGAATGTCTGGAAATTCGGTTAAACAATAGAGGACGGCTTAATACAAGGGCCATACGTTTTTTTATTACCTTAGGATTATCTCAAATGTTTTGCAGTTGTTTCCTTGTATTTGGTTTAATACTTTTAACAGTAGGTAATTGTAATATTACCTTTTATTCATTAAAATAATACAGGGTGAAATTGAATTCATGGGCATCCTTTTAAGGGGTCATTGTACTCATCATTATGAACAACTTCAACTATGAGACCATACCTGAAATCGCGAAAAAAAAATCAGCTGTTCCCTACATTTATGTTTGCATAACTCGACAAAATGTAGGGAACAGCAATTTTTTTTTCTCGATTTCATATTTGTTCCCATAGTCAAAGTTGTTCATAATGACGAGTACAATGACCCCTTAAGAGGATACCCATGAATTAAATTTCAGCCTGTATAACGAACAAGGTATCGTTGCAATTAAAATGCCCAGGCATGCCGTGCAGGATGAGCACTTTAAGACTGGATTATAATCAAACAAACACTTTACTCTTTTATAATTCATGCTCTAGTCAAAGTTTGACAATTCATGATTTTAAGCGAAATCAACGCTACAGGCGCGTTACCGGCATTGCATGTCAAGTTTTTTTTTGAAAAATCTAACAATGATTCAGTTCCTACGCCACTTTAAAATTCAGAAGCTTATCAAGTAATTAAACTAAACTATAATTTGTGCCTTGGCAGCAGTGAGAGTGAAAGGATTGAAATAAAATGTTGGGTACTAGTGAAATATATATTTTTAGTTTGTGTTCATTTAACATTATGCAGGATTAAAGATTTATTTAGGTTGATATTTAAATCTTATCTGTATAATAAAAGATGTATAGTAAGTGCTTTTTGTATGAAACTATCGGCTGTAATCTCAGTGTGAAAAAATAAACAGTTAGTTAAAATCTACTTGAGAACAATTTTAAGGATTTGCTGTTGTAGAAAAAAAAACAATATAAGTAACTTAATTTATTTTTAATAGACTTTTTCAAAACATTAAAGATTCATCCAGAAATTAACATATTATAACAAAAAATTACACAGAAATTATCATCAAAATGCAAAATATTATAAGTGAAAAGATTCTTACTCATAATATCATTTATAGACTGTATTTATCTACACTTATATCGTAAAGTTCAAAATATGAAATCAACACAACAATGACAAACAGACAACACAACAACAACAGGCAAAAAGCCTGTCAGTAAATAAGATTAGGAGAATATTGCTCGTGCAGTTCTAATGAAATTGAAAAGTTTTAAGATTAGTACAATTTAAGAATCTTAATAATTTTTATAATTTGCAATAATTACATTACACTACAGACTAGGTTTATCAAGCAAATGAGATCAATTATTTATGAGGTGGACGGATATGATGACACTACTGAATATGTAAAATAACAAACTAACGAGATCGGGGCTTACGACAACATTGATTGTAAATAAAACAACAAATCCACCAATAAAGGCAACATGACACTAAATTGACATCAATAATTTTACAAGAAGACTTCAAACTCGTTGGCAATATTTTAAACTATGATTACGGTCTACAGTCTACCCTGTGACATTAATCAACGAAGTAATATAATACAAATTGGAATAATAAAAATAAACCTAATAAAAATAGCTATACAGGGTTATTTGCAAGCCGCCGGAGTCGCGGGTTGTTCGAAAGAGATACCATGGCCCTGTTTGACACGACCTTCCGCTCCGCCCAGAGCGGGAGAAGTCATTTGATGATAAAACACTAATAAGCTCGTAGGACTATAATACTAACATCATAAATAACAACTTGTGTTGTATGACTTTTAATAATTCATAAAAAAATATTTTCATAATACAATTAAAAATATTTATTTTGATCGCTCTAAATTTGAACAACTACGCGGTACCAAAATATGTAAGTAGTTAAATAAACAAACAGTGCGTTGCGAATGCAGGGTCGCAGCGGTACTTACTACAAAATACAGATCTAAAAAGTGTTATTACAAATATTACAACAAAAACTTGAAAGTTTACTTTTGGTATTCTAAAAAGTCATAGATCAAAAGTGGTTGTACTAATATAGTCCTACCAGGTGTTAGAAAAATAACCCTGTATAATGTAATTATACAGTATGTTAATTAACGAAAGGCGTTCCCGTTAACCCGCAATAGTATAGCGTCCACATGCTACCAAAATATGACCATTCGAAAATTCACGAAAAAAAATCTGCTGTTCATTACATTTATGTTCGCATACCTAGCTTAACAAAATGTAGGGAGCAGCTGATTTTTTTTCGCGAATTTTTAAATGGTAATATTAATTGTAGCATGTTTGGACTATTGCGGGTTAACGGGAACGCCTTTCGTTAATTAACATAGTGCATGTTAAAAATTATATTAACTTAATATTTCGTCGCTGCTCCTCCCGCATCTATCACAGCATCGCAACGGCTACGCATGGACCTAGCCAGGACTTCGCACAAATTCGAACCTCTGAATGTGTCCCAAACTTGTTCGCAATGTGTGACAAGTGCTTCCTTCGTTCTTTCTGCTCTACTATCCCATCTCTGGACCATTAAACCCCACAAATTTTCAATGGGGTTTAAGTCTGGCGATCGGGAGGGCCATGGCACTGTTTTAATTTGTGGTTGCCCTCGCAACCACTCTTGAACAACCCGCGCACGGTGTATCGGGCAATTGTCCTGGAAAAAATAAAATTCTGACACGTCCAGTTGTGGATACACCGTGCGCACTGTGGGTACCATGATGGTTTGTACCACCTCTAAATACGTTTGGCCGTTTGCCCTCCCTGGTATAAAAGCGAGCTCGCCTGGTCCAGCAGCACTCATCCAGCCCCACATGTTCACTACAATTCTTCCCGATTCTGCATTTGGGTTCACATTTCGAGGTTCGTATCTTGTGTTATCTACACGCCATAAATTCCGACGACCTTGTTGGCTAGACCTAAAGCACTTTTCATCAGAAAATATGGCGTAAGAGAAATCGAAGTCCCTGTAGTCACGAGCGAATCGCACGCGAGCAGCTTTCTGCTCCTGCGTCAAAATAATTTTTTTTGCGGGACGTCTGTGATGGACTCCAGCTCGATGCAACTCGTTTCTAATAGTTTGCATCGAAACTTCGTATTCTTGTGCGAAACTGCGAGTGGGTGTGAACGGGTTCTCTTCATACGTGGCTATCATATTATTTAACTCGTTTTCGTTTATAGCCCGGGGTCGAGGTGCACGAACGCGTTCTGTAATTTCTCCTTCTTCATATCTTCGCACCCAGCGGCGCACCCTCTAACGAAAAAAAAAAAAAAAAAAACAATCAGCATCGATTTTTTACATAATATAGGAACTAAGTATAATAATACGAGTACACTACAAAAGTCTTATTCAAAGGGCACAACTAGTACACTATAAATAAAAATTATAAGTATTGAAATACTTAAGGTGTGCATTTTGGTTGACTTCATGATAAATAAACTCTTAACTTTTCTATAACTAATTTAAGTAGTTATAACATTCATAACTATATTTTAAAATACAAGTTGTAAATGCAATAACTGAAAATCTCTTAAGGGGTCATTACTCATCATTATAAACAACTTTTACTATGAGAACCAAACCTGAAATCGCGATAAAAAAGCAGCTGGTCCATACATTTTGACGAGTTACGCGAACATAAATGTAGGGAACAGCTGTTTTTTTTTCGCGATTTCAGGTTTGGTCCCGTAGTAAAAGTTGTTCATAATGATTAGTACAATGACCCCTTAAGAGGTTTTCAGATATTGCAATTTACACCTCGTATACCTATGAGTAAGAAAAATGGCATAGCGTAAATTCCAACATTGTATGAAACTGTCCCAAGCAAATTTGTGCTTTATCTCTACTATTTAAAAGTGTTTATCCCGTGCGGGCTGGCAACGTGGCATTTCTAAAGGTTTTTCGTGGTTAAATACCAACGATATAGTGCTTGGCCGAAAAAATAGTAAGTACTTGCTATTTTTCGGCCAGCCAAGCACTAAATCGTTAGTATTTAAAACTATGTGTGCTATTTTTTTTAAGTTTTTTTGGTAAGTATTTACGAGCACTACTAACAAAAATTTACATTATTGTCAATTACTTTCCATCTGCAGTATTATGATAAAATAAATGTTAAAAATAATTATAAAAAACAATTATCTTGTGCTTGGGCGAAAAAAAATTGTAGTTTGAAATATAATGATCAAGCCTCTAGAAATGCGACGAATGCGCTCTGGTTTTTCTAATTAAAATGCGGCAACGACGCTGTGAGATAAGGCACCATTGTTTAGGTTGTTTTGGTTTAGGATTTATTATCGGGTCATAAAAGGCTCCAACAACGTCTTTGAAAGCAAAAATAAATAAAAAGAACAATCTTATTTGAATGCATTACTATAAGTAGGTAATATCTTATGAGACTTTTAAAAAGAATCCATCTGAAAGTTATAATAATTTTATTATTTTTATATATAAATCTGCCTAGCCTTTTCCCAACTATGTTGGGGTCGGCTTCCAGTCTAACCGGATGCAGCTGAATACCAATATTTTTTAAATTGCAATATAAGGAAAAATGCAAACTATGAAATAATAATATTACTATCACTTTATTTATTTCTATATCTCTCCCTCTATCTGAATACAAAAACATAACTTACTTGCATGTTCAACTCCACTGCTATTTGGGATATATTTAACCCTTGTCTATGCAAAACAATAATTTGATTCCTTTCTTCCTGAATCAGGTTTCGGGTCGTCATGGTTGCACCACGTTAGTCACAGCCCACACACAATACACACACAGTCCAGGATACAAGCTAGGGTCAAGAAGAGGCTTTCGATCACAGTCCGGTATACAAGCAGAGGTCACAGTTAGGCAGGCAATCAGTCCGATAGAAATAAACAGGTCGTAAAATGAAATGGCGATAGGAATTTAAGGGAAGCGTCAACAATTAGCGAGAGCAAATTGGCACTGCCGCGCTCTAGCTAATGTTTGTTATTTTATGTTACTCGCTCATTACTCACACAAATGCACATTGTCTCTAATTGGGGGAAACTAGGAAGGGGTGTGGTTTGTCACTAGCTGCGCTCTCGCAGGAATATTTTCTTAAGTGAGTATGCTTAACTTGGGCCGATAGTACCTATGGCACTGTTTGGCGTACGCGGCGCGGCGGGCGGCGGTCCGATCGTCGGGTGTTCCACGAATTCGCCTCGCGGTCGTGTCGTAGGTACAAACGGCGTGCGGCACAGCGCGGGCGTAGGGCTCCGCTGGCCGTAGCGCGCGGTCGAGCGGTAGGTAGGCAGTAGGCGGTGTACAGACAAGTGAATTGATTAGGCAGTGTTCACACGGTTGTGGATATTTAATTATGAAATTATTTTATTACTGTTTATTTATTTATTTATTTATATATACTTTATTGTACACCAGATTATACATTACATAAAGAAAAAGTAATACACTATAAAATATACAATGGGCGGCCTTATCGCTTACTGCGACCTTGAACCTACCTTCTTACTGTTGTGTGTATATGTATGTATTTGTGTTGTATGTAATATGTATGTATGTAATATGTATGTATAGCCTACAAGTCTGTCAGTCTGCCTAGCCTTTTCCCAATTGTGTTCGGATGCAGCTGAATACCAGTATTTTACATGAAGCGACTGCCTATCTGACCTCTACAACCCAGTAACTGGGTAATACGATACCCCTTGGTAAGACTGGTGGTCACTTTCGGGCTTCTGACGACCCGTAACGACTGACAAAGATCCACGAATGACAACCAGGACCACGAGGCACGGAGGAGTCTCGGTACCTAACCTACCTATATAAAGATGTCACTCATCCACGGACCAAGCCCCGCCAAGCGAAGTACGATTGATCGACCCGTGCGGCTGTTATTACCTTTTGGAATAATTAGCACGGATGTAAAGCATCACCGTTCGTGCTCGCGTGGGCAAGTTTAGGTACCTCGGTTAGGTTGGGTTATGTTGACCGACCGGGGAATCGAACCTAGGACCCACGCTCAGCAAACACGCACAGACCTGCCTCCGTCCTATGACAAAGATCGTCTACTACTGAACTCAGCTCGGAATGCACCGCCATTTATACTCTCTTGGTGTGGCGTAGCGCCCGCTACGCGATATTGCGGCGATTTGCAGCGCGACAATAACAAAGAAATATGCTCCTTTGTTGATGCCGCTCTGCTATTCGGGTTTCGCATCACGTGACGCGATATATCTGTGTCGCGGCGCTACAGGTCGCTCCTGTGTGAAGCGTCGCGCGCGTTTTCATAGAAATTGTTCTACGGATAAAATATCGCAATATCGCGTAGCGCGACAAGTCGCCCTGGTCTGCACAAGCCTTGAAGGCTTGTGCAGACCTGGGCGACTTGTCGCGCGACGTGTCGCGTGGCGAATCTGCGATATTATCGCCACGCAACCCCTTTCACACTAGCGCGACTTGTCGCGCGCGAATAGCGCGCGACACCGACAAAGGAATATTCCTTTGTTCTTGTCGCGCCGCGAATCACGTAGCGGGCGCTACGCGACACCAAGAGAGTATAAATTGCGGTGCATTCCGAACTGAGCTCAGTAGTAGACGATCTTCGTCAGAGGACGAAGGTAGGTCTGTATGTGTTTGCTGAGCGTGGGGTCCTAGGTTCGATTCCCCGGTCGGTCAACATAACCCAACCTAACTAAAGTAGGTATCAAGCTTGACCACGCAAGCATGAATGACGAAACTAGCGAATTCGGTCGTGTGTTTACGAAGAATTTATTTAAAAATCAAGATTTTTTCATTTAGTTTCCAATTTATGTGATTTCGGTAAAATTACAATTTCTACATGTAAAGTGTACTTTCGGCTGCAACACGTTTTTATGGCCTTTTTATGAGAGGTTAGGAATTTACGTATCATTTTGAAATCATCTTAATTTACACACCCGTAAAGTTGACAACATACAAGTAGGTAGGTATATTGGAACTAACCTAGGTACCTACTTACTTTTAATTTACATAGGTATCAAACGAATTCCGTACGTACCTATCTACGTTAATTCTTCTCTAATAAAATGGTGCTCAATATGTTGTAATGATCGATATTTCAGTTAGCAAATCCGATACTAGATGGCGTTGCTAGGCTCGCCACAATAGTTTTATTAAAATAATATTTGAGACGATTGACAAGTGAGAAAATATATGTCGAGATGTATGTCGAAATAAGAACGACATATTCGCCAGAGTCTTTAAGGAGTCATTTGGTCTCGGGACATAGTGTCGGATTGAAGTTTCGAGTTCGCGAGTTCGATCCCGGCTCGGAGATGTACTTTTCTGCTTTAATTTTCATTACTTTTATTTTGTTAATTTATTTATTGTTTTCCTTTTGCTTTGTCACACATCTGCATATTGTTTAGTTTGTTTAAATTTTGTTTTCCGTCATTACGATTCATGTTGTCCAGTACGGCACTTGCCAATTAATTAAGGTAGTTTTAAGGTGTTAGCATAAATTGTTATTGCAAATGGTACTTTATTAATTAAATTGTATAAACTAGCCATGTTCATCTTTCAATAGTCAGTTTACTGGAACCCCGGTCATCACAATGTATATGAATAAATACCTATGCATAACTGGCGAAATGCGGGTGTAGTATAGCTACCTACACCTCTGTCTATTCCTTTGGGGGAAATACTCGGTGATACCGAGTATTTCTCCCAAAGGAATAGACAGAGGTGTCTTAAACATCACGCTTGTTATAATGATCCAATTATAAAATTACTGAATAATAACTTAAAACTAAAATAGCTAAGCTAATAACTAAAACAAGTGCTTTGAACTCGCCGCGCGCCGCCAAAACCATTAGTAAATCATTGCAATGTAACTCTTAATTAATTGCAATAAGGTATCAATTAGAATGATTGACATTCGCGAGTATTTTTTTGAGAAATTGAGAAATTATTGTTTTACTAGGACCCCACGCTCAGGAAACCCGTGTTTATAGACCTACAGAGCTCAGCTCGGAATGCTCGGAGTATACATGGCCGCACAATACGAGAGCTGAGCTCACTTCACAGAAGTGAACGAGCTGGCTGAGGGGCTCACTGCTTGCATGCAGAATGAGACGGCGACATGCACTTCAACCGCGTCCCAGGACCGCTATAATAAGCTCCCCGCACATATCGTAAACATGATAGACGTAAAAGGCGTTTGCGTAAACAGTGGCGACAAGATGCCCCACTATGAAAAACCAGATCAATCGGCTCACGGACAAGGTCAAAAGGCACACACCAACGAGGGCTGGGTGAACTACATCCACTCCGCCGACAGCGACTGGACGTCGGTACACAGGATCTGCCGACGTCTAAAGAACACCCCGGCCCCGGTGCCCCCGCTGCTAAACAACGACGGGGCGCTTCGATACACGGCTGCAGACGTTCGACGTTCCGTACGATAAATATGTTATCTACCATGTTTTTTATCCCAAGAACAAACTTAATATACTTAACTTAATATGCCTAAGGCATTAAGTCCGCCTTTGTACTTTTTTGAGTGTGAAAAGTTTTAATAAATAAATAAATACCTATAGTAGTTGAAAAAAAAACTCATACATTCCAACTGCAAATGTTAGTTTGTACGCACAATATTGAGAGATTTAACATGTTACATATTTTAAGACCACAAAGTTCTTATAGGTTTTCCTGTTATCTATAAGTAAGTAAAGAACCATACTCCTATTTTTTTCAAAATGTACTCTAGTAGTGGTTTCGTAGATGCATGCACGAGCATGCGGGCATGGTCAATTTTTATTTATTTTCGTAAATATCTTTAAATACCTACTTAAGTATATTTAATTTAAAATTATAAAAAAAAAAAAAATTGTGATTCTCGCAATAGGCCCTTTCATTTGCTAAGTCACAGGATACAGGTTGTTTTTTTTTTTTTACGTCCTTGTTTGGGTCACGGAAATTCATAATTATGTGTACCAAATTTCAACTAAATTGGTCCATTAGATTTGGAACAAATTGGCTGACAGACGGAGAGACAGCCAGCCAGCCAACCAACCAGATAGACACACGGGTGATCCTAAGGGTTCCGTTTTTCATGCAAACGTACGGAACCCTAAAAGTGCAAAAAAAGAAGGCGCTTTATTCGCGCGAACGCAGACACACCTGACTTCTATTCCGTAGGAATAAGGATGGCCTCAAAAGCAAAACAGTGGTTACAATACCAACTGCTTACTGCAGCTGCCGTTTGTCATGCCATCAACGCAATAGAAGTCAAAATCGGTTAAACGGACTGTATAAAAGGTTTAGTTAAATGTCTAATCTTATTTCAAATGGAGTATAGTACGCTTGGGTAGGTATATTGGAACTAACCTAGGTACCTACTTACTTTTAATTTACTTGCCAAACTAATTCCGTAAGTACCTACCGATCCGAGAATTCTTCTCTAATAAAATTGTGTTCAATAAGTATAATAGGTAGGTACCACAGATGAATAAATACGCATAACTGGTGAAATATGGGTGTACTATAGGTAGGTACACATCAAGCTATAATGTCCAGTTTATACAGACCTCGCATTGTACGGAAATCCTATACAATGCGAGATCAGCATAAACTGGAAATGTAAAGCTTGATGTCATGTGTAGCTGTATGTACCTACACCTCTGCCTAATCCTTTGGGATGACAGGCGTGATGTTTAAGAAATACTCTGATGTTTAAGAAATGCTCGATGATAACTTAATTCTAATGATAATGAGTGATCCAATTATAAGTAGCTGCGCCCCGCGGTTTCACCCGCATAAGTCTCGATCCCGTATATATATAATATCCTATGTCCTAGTCTAGCTCATGGTCTACCCATGCGCCAAATTTCATCCAAATCCATTCAGCCGTTTTAGCGTGAAACGTCAAACAAACTCACTTTAACATTTATAATATTAGTTAGGATAGTAGGTAACTACAAGCAGACTGGTCACAAGTAGGTACAACTGCGCGTCAGGTCTTGAATGTAACACAGCTAACACAAGCGTTCGCATTCAGACGTAGGTACTCGAACTGACTCTCGCACAGCTGATATCACGCACTCGCTAGTGGAGCCCTACTCTGCCGCGCCGACCGCGCTATACACCGAGTCCGCTAAAAGTACCTACCTACGACGAACGCAGACCATTTCAACTCGCGCTGCCCGCCCATTAGTGCACCTGCCATGTTTTGTCTCTGCATCACCCTAAGGTTGACTGGTAGAAAATGCTTCAGACATTGAAGCCGCCTTTGTACTTACGGTATTTTTTTTTTACTTGTGCATAAAGTTTTAACAAATAAATATTAGTGATAAAAATTGTTAATTTGTTTATTAACGCATTCAAGGACGAGACACAATAGAAGTTATAAATGTTATAAACTCAGACTAAATAAAAAACCGGCTAAGTGCGTGTCGGACCACGCACAATGAAGGGTTCCGTAGCTGGGATGAATTTATCCCAATAAAAAACTTAACATTGTAGTTCCAATACGGAATGTATGGGAGATCATCATCAGCCGGGGGGGGGGGGGGGGGGGGCTTGACTAACAAAAAACTACTACCTTTTACAATGACACTACAATCAAACTACACCACACAAAGTGTACACTATGTTGACGAAACCAGCTTCACTTCACTGTTGACAGCACTCTGTCTTGGTTTTTTATTTGGTCTGAGGTTATATTATAACGCCTATGGGCGTTTAGTGTCCCTCAAAGTGTTAATAAACATTTTACCAACAATATTTACATTGAACAGTTTTTGATTTTAGATGTCTTACATAACTAAAATGTTAATTAAGAGCCGCGGGAAGGGTTGCCAGGTGTGTCCGGCTTTTTACAATCGTGTCCGGCCAAATATACACAAGTCACCTATGTCCGGCTTTTGTCAGACTTTACAGATTACATATTGATTGTGTTAATTACTTTCAATGTGATTATTGTTTTAGTTACCTACCGACTTTCAATGTGAAGAAGTTACAAATTACCTACTTCATTAAGAACAAAATGTGATTCATAATTAAGAGTACAGTAAGTATCAAATGAATAACAGTAATAAAATAGGTACACAAATACATTATATAATGGCATTCAAAAGAGTTATGTTATTTTCGTCAATGTTGCCACTAACCCAGAAACTACCACGAATTGTCAAGATTGTAAATGACCTTAAAAAAATCGACAAAAATCAAGTAGGTATACCTACTGTACCAAGTTTAAGGTGTCACGCACGACATGTGCAAAATGGGAATCAAGGACAAGTACACATTAGATAAACATTAATCAAAAATCTAAAGTAATAAAAACAATAAGAAACCTCTATGCAGAAGAAACAAATGAAGAATAGATATTTATAAAATAAATACGGCAATTTAGATTTTTTTTCCCTAAAATACGGCAAACCAGACAGTGACATACGGCAGTTCTGATTTTTACGATAACAACACTGGTAGCCAGTCTACGAAATCTCTCGAGCGGGTGACGCCGTATGCATCCGATGTACCTACTAAGTCACAGGCACGCATCGTGCGTTTTTTTGTAAAAATGAGTTCTAATCTAATTATTTGAATGTGGAAAATTGAGAGTCAATGTTGTCTTGGTGCACAATTTTCCAACGAGAGTATTATTATTTTGATTGTATTTATTTTTTTAAACAAAGCGAACACCCGTGCTTCCTATCCTAGAGCGCGTTTGGGCGTGGAATGGCAAACCGCGATTACCGCGAGTAGAAAATGTATGTAGAAATAGTAGACTTCTTTATTTTTACATCTAGAGGACTACATAATAAGCCACAATTTCTTATTAGGTAGGTACTTATTTTGAAGTTAAAATATGACTATTGGATCTAGCTACACTAGTTCCTATTCAGACCTCATTTTTAGGGTTCCGCACATCCGAATGAAATAACGGAACCTGTGTGTCACAGCCGATTGGCTCTGTATCTACTGGACTGATGTGGGTACACATACCTACATTCAATAAGCTAACAGTCTACATCAGTTCCGTTGCTGCGGCTGAGGTGGGCCAGCTAGATATAAACATAATGTCAAATTCCGCGAATAATATAGGTACCTATGGCACTGTTTGGCGTACGCGGCGCGGCGGGCGGCGGTCCGATCGTCGGGTGTTCCACGAATTCGCCTCGCGGTCGTGTCGTAGGTACAAACGGCGTGCGGCACAGCGCGGGCGTAGGGCTCCGCTGGCCGTAGCGCGCGGTCGAGCGGTAGGTAGGCAGTAGGCGGTGTACAGACAAGTGAATTGATTAGGCAGTGTTCACACGGTTGTGGATATTTAATTATGAAATTATTTTATTACTGTTTATTTATTTATTTATTTATATATACTTTATTGTACACCAGATTATACATTACATAAAGAAAAAGTAATACACTATAAAATATACAATGGGCGGCCTTATCGCTTACTGCGACCTTGAACCTACCTTCTTACTGTTGTGTGTATATGTATGTATTTGTGTTGTATGTAATATGTATGTATGTAATATGTATGTATAGCCTACAAGTCTGTCAGTCTGCCTAGCCTTTTCCCAATTGTGTTCGGATGCAGCTGAATACCAGTATTTTACATGAAGCGACTGCCTATCTGACCTCTACAACCCAGTAACTGGGTAATACGATACCCCTTGGTAAGACTGGTGGTCACTTTCGGGCTTCTGACGACCCGTAACGACTGACAAAGATCCACGAATGACAACCAGGACCACGAGGCACGGAGGAGTCTCGGTACCTAACCTACCTATATAAAGATGTCACTCATCCACGGACCAAGCCCCGCCAAGCGAAGTACGATTGATCGACCCGTGCGGCTGTTATTACCTTTTGGAATAATTAGCACGGATGTAAAGCATCACCGTTCGTGCTCGCGTGGGCAAGTTTAGGTACCTCGGTTAGGTTGGGTTATGTTGACCGACCGGGGAATCGAACCTAGGACCCACGCTCAGCAAACACGCACAGACCTGCCTCCGTCCTATGACAAAGATCGTCTACTACTGAACTCAGCTCGGAATGCACCGCCATTTATACTCTCTTGGTGTGGCGTAGCGCCCGCTACGCGATATTGCGGCGATTTGCAGCGCGACAATAACAAAGAAATATGCTCCTTTGTTGATGCCGCTCTGCTATTCGGGTTTCGCATCACGTGACGCGATATATCTGTGTCGCGGCGCTACAGGTCGCTCCTGTGTGAAGCGTCGCGCGCGTTTTCATAGAAATTGTTCTACGGATAAAATATCGCAATATCGCGTAGCGCGACAAGTCGCCCTGGTCTGCACAAGCCTTGATGCTATACTCCAATATTATTGCACCTGCATCGTTGGCAAAATAATGGTTTTTTGCTGTGCCCACACCATGAGCATAATTATGGTATCTTGGTTGGGCATGGCACCAGGGTAGTCAATTATCTCCTGCACAATTTCTGGGTACTGTAGGTATTGTTATTATTATGATAATCCTAATGAAGAAGGTGATTAATAAAACCAGTTATCACAATAATGTGTTTTTTTATTTTAATATATTGTTGCAATCTCAGATTACAGTAATCTGAGATTGCAACAATATGTCCTCGTATCATAAAGTCCTGTATCTGACAGTGACATTCAGTATGCAACCAGGTTTGCTAAAATGTCAAATAATAACGACAGGCCTCGTCCAGTAATAGTCAAACTGTGAACTGCCCGCCGTTGTGATAATGTGCTCGCCTACCAAATTTAATCAGAAATCCCCTGTTGGTAAACTGTCAACGCAACATCTCGGTATAGGAGGTCCAAGAATGGAGGTCGGAAAAAAGCTAAGGAAATGCGATTTTTTGTTCGAAAAGAGGTCGAATTTCAGTCTATTCTGATCAAAAATCTCGACAGTCTGAACCTTATCTAGGATTGGTAGTACTTTTTCATATTATTGATATTGCCTTAATGATTTGGTATCACTCTCGTCGCAATGCTTGACATTTACTACCAAAATGTCCAAGGATTAAGAACAAAAACAAATTAATTCTTAGAGCGTAAAAACTACTTATTACAGTGTAATTGCACTTAGAAACATGGCTAACCCCAAAATTTTTGACAATGAATTGATAGATGACCGAATATACTATATCGCAGAGAACGTCACTGCACACTTAACACAAAAAAGATCGTGGTGGAGTAATGTTAGCTGTTTCTAGAGACACCATCGGCTAGAGTTAGTAGGTAACTGGGAAAGCGGGGCGGAAGATTTGTGGGTCACCTTAGACCTAAAAATTGGAACTGAATTAAGAAAACTAGCAATCTGCGTTGTCTATTTACCCCCACCTGTAAAGTTAATGTTTCTTGATAAGGTGGAATATTATTTATTTATTTATTATTTATTTATTTATCAACTCATCATCACAATATGTTAATGATCAAGCAGATGATCTGGTAATTCTTGGTGACTTTAACCTAGGCTTTATTACTTGGAACGCCAAGGTAGACTACGATTATTTGAGTCCATCCAATTACGAAACCACTCTTGGACACTCACTTGTTGACTTCCTTAACATGAATTACCTGTATCAGGTAAATTGTAGTAATAATTCGGACAATAAATTACTGGATTTGACTATTACAAGTTTACCTAGTGCCTATGTTACAAAACCTTTAAATGTTACTCAAACCATCCTAACTTAGTGCTTAATATTCCATAATATATCAGTTTAACGGGTCCATATTGGCTCAACTAAAGTTCTTTACCCGAAATTGTTCTTCCTAACGATTTGTAATCCGAATGATCACTCTTCCTAAAATTTTTCATCCTAAAGGTTTCATTCATACTATTTGTAGTGCTACCGGCGATGTTCATAACACTCATGTTTCCGAAAATTGTAATTAATAATATCATTAATGTAAATATATTTAAACTCCTACTGTTTTTTATCATAACGCTTTTATCCCTAAACATAATTACCATAATATTTTCACTCATACTCAGAAAGAAACATTTACCAAGTGTTATAAAAAATATATGTGGGTAGAAGATGATATTTATAGTTTTAATTTGAGGGTTTGATTATTTATTATTTGGGGGTATGCTTTACATAACGTACTGTGTTGTGTCTATTGCTAAGTTCATGTCGGTGTATTATCATTATTACGTGCATGTTTGTGTTAATGCTTTATTAATATAGAGGAAAATTATTTAAAATCATTTAAAACCAGTCGCGGAAGATTAAAATTAGACGTACATGGATTTATATATGAAAAAAACCGAATAACAGTGGATAAACAATATTGGGCGTGTGAATTAAGAAGCAACAAAAAGTATAAGTGTAAGGCGAGATTAATCACTACTTTCGATAAGGAAGTCAATAAGTATAAATTGCTGGAAGGTCCGCACCAAGAACATAATCATGAACCAGATGCTTTAAAGGAAAAGGTTTGTTTTTAAACTATTTCTTGTGATTACAAAACGGTTCCCTATCCATTTGCATAAAAACTTTAGACATAATATAACATGGCATAATTTTGTTTATCCTAATTATATGTACCTACGCATAACTTAATCAAATTCTAAAGCATAAATTTGTTTACGCATAATGATCATGACCATGCATGCAGCAGGCATGCAGCATGCAAGCAAGCATGCAGCATGTAACATGTAGCAGGCATGGTTTCTGTCACGGCTCCGGCGCTGTGGGGCTCCGGCGATCCCACGCGAGCTGCTCGTCGCACATGTGTTTAACGCTCACCACCGTAGCTTCGCCTTCGCGATTTTAAATGACACTCTAGGGGTAGGGCAAACAAGACTACGTGGAGTCGATTTTGCAACGATTCGTTTCTTGGGGGCACTATGAAAAAAATACTTAGAAAAATTTCGCGACCAATTTCGATGTAGCGCTCGCCGGCCGCTGCCGCGGCACCGCTCGCTACGCTCGCTCGGCTCGCGCGTAGTTGGTCACAGTTCTAACCTAACCTATGGATATCTTTGCAGGTACACACCGCTATAAATAAAATTAAAGAAGACGCTTTAATTAATAAAAACAAGAAACCAATTCATATAATTAGTGAGTGCGAAGCAAGCACTTCCTCAAGTGTACGTGCTAATATGCCAACAAACTTGAACTTGAGACAAGTAATATATCGTCAAAGAAACAAAAAAGAAAAAATTACAGAACCTGATACTATTAACTTTGAAATAAATCATAATATTCTACAATTGGACAACGATATGATCTTAATTGATGAAAAATGGCATGAAACAAAGAGAATAGTATTATAGTTAGGTATACAACTAAACAATTTCTTACTTTTTTATGTGCTTCCACTTATTTAATAATGGACGGAACATTTAAAGTCGCCCCAAAATTATTTCAGCAAGTTTACACAATACACGGCTGTATAAACACGAAAACGTTTCCTTTAGTTATAGCATTGTGTACAAATAAAGACAAAAGCACATACGACAAATTGTTCTCATCTTTGATCGAGTATTGTCAATAATTAAATTTGATTTTATCGCCAAAATACATATTAATGGATTTCGAAAAGGCGTCACAGTTAAGTGCCAAGTATAATTTTGAAAACGCAGTGTTAAAGGGTTGTTATTTTCACTTGGGCCAAATTTTATATAGACAAGTGCAAAGTCGAGGTTTCCAAAAACTATATGGATCAAGCGAATCGTTTTCATCAGAAATCAAATGCATTTTAGCACTTGCACCTACCAGCAGAAGAAATTCCCACATATTTTGACGAATGGCAGCAAAATATCTCTCCCGAAGCAAAAGTGATAGCAGAATGGTTTGGTGAAAAGTATATATGGGGTACCAGTTCTTCACCACCTAAATATGAACCATGCTTATGGAGCACGTATGTTTTAAACGAGGAAAACGTACCACGTACTCAAAATAGTGCTGAATCATGGCATAATCGTTTTCAACAGTTCGTAGATCAGCACCACGCAGTATTTTATTTGTTATCTAAGAAAATTATTCTAGAATTACAACATCAGGCTGCAGAAATCCAAAAACATCTTAACGGGGCTCCCCCTGCCGCCAAGAAAAGAAAATACAATGACAAATATAATAGAATTAAATATATATTGAATTTTAAAGCAAAATACACCAATAAAAGTGATTATTTGAAAGCTATAGCCGCTAATATTAAACTAATTTAATTGAAATGAGTTTAAGACAACATGTATTTAACTACTTGTACCATGGTAGGTACTATTATTGTTAAACGTTATAGGTATATGTTATGTGAAAATAAAGTTCGCAAAATTAATGTATATAATACTGATTATTATGAATAAAAAGAAATCTAAACAAAAAAGATATGACTGAATAATAGTATAAAAGATGGTTATGTTGAGAAAATATAGGGAAACAAATAAAAGTATAATAGATGTTTATTGCTACTGACATTATGAAGTTGAATGCTTCGGAATTATGAACATTAGAGACAGAGTAGTTAGGAATTGTGATTGTTAGGATGAAAAATGTTAGGAAGAACATTTTCGGATTTCCAATTATCGGAGTTGAAAATGTAGGTGAACTTTGGCGCACCCCCTAAGAGGATTGAGGGAATCTTGTGACCATAAACCTACCTACCCCATTACTCGTATTTTCTATAAATATACCTACCTAAATTTTTTATGTTAACAAGGTTATCCACGTAAACCTCATCCATCACATTTTAAACTTTATCTACTATTTTAAAATACTTTTACTTATGTTTACCATTTTATAACACTTTTTCTTTTGTTTATTATTTTATAATTACTTTACACTGTTTACAATTTGACTTGTATTATTATTTAACTAAGGTGATTTGATGATTACTTCGGTACAATATTTGCAACCAAACAGCTCAGCATTTTTGCGTGCGGCATGTCCATAAATGCATGTATCACAACTATTACCAGTTAGTATGTATTCAAATGCAAATGGCGATGGCGTAACTCAAATCAAACCATCTTAGTGCTAATAGCTTAGATTTACCATTTAATATATACAATGTCGCCCATGCGCATGTGACCGCCCGTAATATTCATTTAGCTGTTATGTAGTAGATTACAAATAATAATTAAAAAAGTCGTCCTATGGTGATAATTTATGGACTTACACTAGTTTTTTTAAAATAAATACACAATTTTTTACCGAAAAAATGACTTCGATTCCGTCTTTTTTTTCGTAGTCTATAATTTTTTGTAAAAATGTTAATTAACCTGTTAAAATAACTCATAAGCTTTTGGAAATAATAAACAGAATCCAAATCGACCCATAAACTTCGGAGATGTGTCAAAAAATAGAAAGCAAATCTACAAACTCTACTTAAAAAATTAAAAATTGAATAACATGAAAAATGTTATAGATAGACCCCCCCTTTTGAAGTTTATTTTCGACATTTTTTCATGAATATTCAGAATATTACGGGCGGTCACATGCGCATGGGCGACATTGTATAACCAGTATTCAATATAGCCTTTAAACCATATTATTTCGTATCATTAAACCAGTCTAATATAATACCAAATCAACCAAATATCAACCAAACCAGGAGTGAGCGTTAAACCAAGCAGGCATTAAACTTTACAATATAATATTTCTCTACTCCATAATATTTACAGCCAACCACACGTCAGTAGGAGGTACCTACTGGCGTACTAACGCTTTGAACTTGAGCTAGCCTAGCTTAGTATGGAGTTTCAATAGAATGAGAGGCCAGCTTATGTTAATACCGACGTGCGGTCGACTTTACAAAGTATAAAGTTACATCGTAGAACATTCCGCCGCGTCACTGACAGTGCTCGTTGGGGTCGTTGAGCGCGCTGCGCCGCCAGCCGAACAGGAAGTAGCCGACCGTGAGGCCCAGCACCACCGCCAGGCACAGCCACACGTTGTACGTCATGAACACCAGCATGAGCAGGTAGCTCAGCGTCGACTGCAACGCGTGCAGCGCCGTCTGCAGCGCGTGCGCGCCCGAGCACAACAGCACCCTGCGGGAAGAGGAGACGGTTAGCACGGGCGCAGCCACGCACGGCACATTAGGACCGGGTGGGTCAACTAACCTGAACGAGCTGCCAGCGCCGGCGCCAAGCTCACTCTTGGCGATGTTCTGCTGCGAGTCGGACAGCGTGGGGGGCGGCGCCGTCAGCGTCTCGCGCCAGTACTTGAATCCCTCGTACAGCACGGCCGCTACGAAGATCGCCAGCGCCGAGCCGAACAGCTGCAGCTCGTTAGTCGTGTTCCAGCCTTTGAACAGGATCTCCGTGCACACGCAAGAGTGAAACTGCGCACATACAATTTATTATGACCCTCTTCGATAGACACGTTAATGCGTTATTGTTAGTTTAGATATTAATAATTTTGTCATTGAGACAAGTACAAAGTTTCGTGAAAAATAATGATTAAAAGATTGACACTGCATTTCCCTTACTTTAACGAAATAAAAAACAACAAAAATATTGCTTTCTCCCAAAATAAAATAAATTTTCGATCGGAATCTACCTATGTGTGTACAGTGTCTGGGGTATACTGACCACCATGGCGTGGTCGTGCGAGGCGCACGGGTCGTCGGAGTCATGGTCGCCCGGCGTGTGACGCGCCGCCAGCTCCGCCACTACCGACAAGCCCGACATGCCCGACATGCTCGCTCTGCAACAACAACACTCTATTCATTCAAAATTGTCATCACAATAACAAATAGAAAATTAATAAGTAAGTACATTACCTAAAAAATATTTACGGGTCACCGAGAACTCCATATCCATAGGTACGTACTTTTTCTGAGATTAGCGTAAATGACGGTATGTACTCGTATGACCGTAGGACCGAACCTACCTCGAATAGCACGTAGGTACCTAACCTTCGATCCTGGTTGTCATACGAATTACGAGTTATCTAAGATAGTTACTTTGTTACCCGAAAGTCAACTAATTCCTTACCGCTTACGATTAGATAAAGGTACCTTCTTATTTTTATTAAGTAAGTACCTATTTATAATAATTATTCATACTTGCTTTTGCCAGCGGATTCGGCTGCGTGCAGATCAGAAATTATTCCACGGGAACTTACCTTTTTCGGAGTGACGTTTGACGTCTGTATCGGTGTAGATTTGTCTATTAATAGGTACCTATGAAATTGCCGTTTTGTATGAAAAAATTTAAACGAATTTTTTTCATGTATTTTTTATTTGTATTAATCGAAGTAATCACCCATGCAATCAATGCATCTTTGCCAACGCAGTGGCAGTTTATTGATGCCCTTCTTAAAGAAATCAGCTGGACGGGAGGCAACAAATTCTTCAAAGGCATTTTGTACTGCCTCTCGGGTATTGAATTTTTTTCCCGCCAAGAAGTTATCCAAATTCTGGAAAAAGTAGTAGTCTGTAGGCGCAAGGTCTGGTGAGTAGGGCGGATGACGGAGAGCTTCCAACCCCAGTTCTTGCAACTTGGAGACCGTCTGCTGTGCAGTATGAGGTCGCGCGTTGTCGTGCAGTAGCAGCGGAGACGAGCGATTGACCAATGCTGGTTGGAGATGTGCCAGCTTCTCCATCATTGTGTTCAGTTCTTCACAGTACACATCTGCAGTAATGCTCACCCCATTTGTTAAGAAGCTGTGATGAATCACACCGGCGCTAGACCACCAAACAGTGACCATCACTTTTCTAGGGGTAAGTTTTCGTTTAGGGCATTGTTTAGGTGCTGAACCAGGATCCAACCAACTTGCTGAGCGCTTGCGGTTATCAAACAGAATCCATTTTTCATCGCAGGTAACAATGCGGTTCAAAATTCCTTCATTTGTGTGTCTGTTGAGCAGTGCAAGGCACGTCTCGACGCGTGCTTTGCGCTGGCGATCATTGAGTTCGTGGGGCACCCATTTGTTAAGCTTTTTTACCTTGCCATTTTGACGCAAATGGACCAATATTGTTTTGACGCTAACGTCGAAAGCTGCTGCAAATTCAGCCGTAGATTGTGTATCACCAGCTTCCACAATCGCCTTTAATTCGTCATTGTCGACCAAAGTCTTCGGACGACCGTGAGGTTCATTTTTCAGGTCGAAATTTCCAGAACGGAAGCGAGCAAACCAATAACAGGTGGTGCGTTGGTTTGTAGTGTTAGCTCCGTAAACGTCGTTGATGTTGCGTGCCGCTTGTGCCGCGTTGCTGCCACGACGGTACTCATATTCCATAATTACTTGAATTTTTAACGTATCCATGATGACAAAAAAGATTGAAATGCGATGAAAATGTAACACTAATCAATAAACAAATGACTACTTTTGGAAAAAAAAAAACATGTTTTTAAAATAAAATTAATTTGAAATTAGAATTCTTAGCCAAACAAAAATTATTTTGATTTGAAATGGCCAGTACTGCAGAACGGCAATTTCATAGGTAATGACCTAATATTTACACTTCAGATCTCCATTTATGCTTAAATTATAATTGTAAAATCCTTCAATATGCTGACGATATTGCATTATTGGTCTCTGGCAGTTCCATAGAGGTTGCCTGTAAAGTCGGTTTTACGGGCGAAGATTTGACGTGACAACGTCTTTTTATCGGCGGTGACTCATCGTAACAGACGTGAGCGGGCGTTACACTTTTTCATGAGTGACTCCGAGCCGCAACCTAATTTAAGACGTTGTCACGTCAAAATATCAAAAATAATTCAAAACACAAGTTCTAGTGTAAAAATTGTATTTAATAGTAAACTTAGTACAGTATAGCGTGCCATACATTGGAGTGAATAACAAATAGTGCGCATAAGGGACGTAAATCAACTAAACACAGTATCGCTGATTGCCGGCTCCGACATCAAATTAATCATGGAGGAACTGAGGGCGGTGCGTGCGGAGATCCAAGTCTTTCGTAAGGAAATGGAGATGGAGATGATGGAGCTCAAACCTCCATGAATACCTGCAACACGCGCATCGATGGCCTAGAGGTCAGGGTGGACGCTTTGGAGCGGCGGGCTTCTTCGGGTCCGGCGAATACCGGGGCAGTGGACAAGATCGTGGAGGATTTAAGGCGCGAGCTCAACGACAGGGATCAGGATCTCTTGGCGAATGATATTGAGATATCTAATATACCCGAGCCCAAGGTTGATAACCCAAATTGACAATGAAACAATCAACAAACCTCAATTAATTGCTGACTAGTTCAACGACTATTTAGTAGAAAAAGTTATGCCAGTACCAGGACCAGGTAAAAGATCGAGTGCTTATATATTAAACTAGCTGCCCGTCCCGGCTTCGCACGGGTAGCACTAAGTACTTATCTACGGCGCACCTACCTACCTATCTACCCTACTTACACCTACCTACCCTACCTACACCGTTTATTGATATTTTTTTATTTATATAGATTATTATATGATTAACCCTCTCGATCCGTGTACCTACATATTATTATACTGTTACTGTTGTTTAGCAGTGATAGCCTAGTGGTGACCGTCAGACTGCCAAGTCATAGGTCTCAAGTTCGAACCCAAGGCACGCACCTCTGACTTTTCAGAATCATGTGCGTATTGTATAATTATCACTTGCTTCAAAAACGGTGAAGGAAAACATCGTGAGGAAACCGACATGCCTGAGAGATATTTCTTGACGGCATGTGAAGCCAAGTCAGAGGCCCATGGGCGGCATTAAAACTCTGACACCAGGTAAGACACTTACCACATGAAAAGAAGAAGATTATACTGTTCCTCATCAAAGAGACATATTGTAGAGCATCTGTCTTAGGCCGCGTACTATTTAAAATCGATTGCCGCTCAAATACGCGATCGGTCACATGTGACACTTTTTGTTCGGAAAACCCAAAAGCGCCCTCTGTCGGCGCGACCACGCGTTCAGGTTCACCGAACACAAAAGTTCGACCGATCGTGTATTCGTGCGTCGGTCGCTTTTAAATAAGACGCGGGGTTAAGCAAGCTTCGTCGTGTACAAAAGCTATACGATCACATAAAGAGTTTATACTGGATTACGTCCGCTGCGCAGGGAGTCAACCGCGCGAATCAGCCGCGCGGCTACCTATGACTTGTAATCCAGGTTCATTTCAAGGTTAAAAGTCTCTTCCGCTTCATTCCTGGCCCTGATCATGGCAGTGCATTCCCTATCCCACCAACGCGGAGAAGGGATTTTTCCTGTAGGTGATTTTTTAGGAGGGAAGCAATCATCAGCTGTAGCGGATATGGTGTTGGAAAAAAACGCAAAACATTCTTGAGCATTCTCAGCATTGATGGATGGGAGGGAGGAGATACGTAGGTCTAAAATTTTCGAATAAAGATCCCAATCCATAGAGTTAAGCTGGTACTTTAGTAAGGGAGGGGAAGTTTTATCAGGGAGGGATTTAGAGGGAATTTCGACTGTGATGGGATAGTATTCACTTCCATAGGTCATATTCAAACGATTCCAAATAAAAAGGCTAGCTTTGCTGGATGAACAAAATGTCAGATCGACACAACTATTACTTTGCCCTAATCCGGACCTAAATTTGGCACTGCCATTATTAATAAAGCACAGGTCGAGATCATCCAACATATCCACCAGGCCTACACCAATATCTATCGCAAGAATCCGATCCCCACCGGTAGTGATGACAATTAAAATCTCCCATAGCAAGTAATGGGCCATTTACATTACTTAGTAAATTTTTAATTAAAACAAGATCTTCAAAACGTGGGTGTGCAATATAAAAAGAAAAAAATAAAATAAAAATAAAAGATTTATTCCCTCAATCTTAACGGCAACAACATTAATGTTGTCGCCAACGGAGGGTAGAGGGATCTGGGAGAATGATACTTTGCAATTGATGAACAAAGCACAGCCTCCATATCCATCTGATCTGTCATGGCGAACACCACTGATACACGGGATCCTGAAATTGCTTTCAGAACGAAGCCACGTCTCAGCGATGCCGCAGACTGATGGTTTAAATTTATTAATTAAAAAGAGTAGCTCAGGTTTCCTGGGAGAAATACTCCTCACGTTCCATTGTAGGAATGTCACGGGATGGAAAATTATTTATATATTGGACTATTCAAGACAGTTTATTGGCAACGTGGTCAGGTAAAGATTGTGCAGGGTTAGCTAATACAGCTATCAGCATATTGGCTATAATATTTAGTATGTGTTCGGGCTTATCAGGAGTACTAGCACCTTCTCTAGGGAAGGCACAACCGTTTTGTGAAGGAGAGAAGGAATAATCCTAAGTAAGGGCTTGATGAGCCTGCCTATCGTAGCTAGGTGAAAGAGGGGCATGAGATTTAGGTTTGAGAAAGACCGTTTTACGGTATGATTTTGGTGTTTGGGGAGCTGGACTGGGGTTTTGAGGCGAATTGGTTTGGATTTTGGAGAAACCCTTGACACTTCGGCATATGATCGTGAGACTGGAGGAAAAACTTGACTTGCTTCCGCATATGAGACAGATTTTTCGGCCATGAGAGCTTAATTTTATGTCCTTCTGCCGACCCAATTCATATCATTGGCATAATGATTGCCAGAACAGGAAACGCAAATGGCACAGTCAGCGGAAACTTGGCATCAATCACCTGGGTGGTCTTGACTACATTTGAAACAGCGGGGTTGCGAGCGATATACTGTGCGTGTGTGACCGAAACGACAACAGTTAAAACATTGAAAAGTCGGGTACATATATGTCTCGACCGAAAGGGCAGAATAAAAACAATAAACCCACTTAGGTAAGATTTGCCCGTCGAAAGTGAGAACTACAGTTTGAGTGGGTTTCCACTCTGTAACACCCAGAGAAGTCACATTTCGGTTCATTCTCCTTGCCTTTATAACGGGGCCGCATCCAACAGGAACTTTGATATTCTCAATGACCTCATCTTCTGTCCATTCATTTGGTATGTCTCTAACGAGACCCAAACGTGTTATATTAAACTGAGGAATCGAAGCCACAAAATTATTTTGTACTAATGTTTTACTTACATATCAAGAAGCTATTTGCATCCTGGGTGCGACTTAAACTCGACTGACACCCGGTTCCTTCCAAGGTGTTTTACACTACCTAGGAGAATGTTGCTGTAGTTATTATTGGTGAAAACATTCCAAATTTAACCGGGTGCAGTACAGTACCTGGGGTCTGGCCATCCTTCATAGAAACGTGAAGAATATATGGTGGGTTATCCCATAACGTGTAAGATTGTCTTCCAAATTCTTTTTTGAGTAACTTAGGAGGGTTTATTATAGTAGTCGGGGGAGAAGTAGCTAATCTTTTTCTACTTGCCGATTCGGAGTCCATTGCATTTTCTAGCACATTGTCATTGGGGAGAGAAACCGTTAACACGGGAGTGTATTCAAAGGGATCAGGAGGATCAGGGGCTTTTTTGTTATCCATTATAGATATTGGTTAAAGTATTGTATTTATTCATTTTATTTTGTTATTTCACTATATGCTGCACCGGTTGACGTCATCACGTCAACGCCTGCTGTCGCTGAAAACCAGCGCTGGGGCTCTGTCTCGCATAGGGTCGTAGCATTATGCTGAGCGATGGCCGTTTTGCGTGGATGTGACGCATATTTTCCCCCAAATTGTTTATTTTCGTGTTTTGTTCTTTCCTTGCGTCATGTGTACCGCAAATAAACGTATTTTCTTTCTTTCTTTCTTTACCTAAGTAGGTACTACCGGATACAAGTATCCTATGTCATGTCCTGTCCTTCATGCAGGCGCGGTCCCAGGGGTCACGGGGGTCATAACTAGTGATGTTCAAATCCGCTATTAACCATATAGACGTGTTTTATAATATATTTCTCTAGCACGTTGTTTTATACGCTATCATTATACTTCAGGCTTCGTTCTCGATATAACATTTACAATGCAGCCTCGTCACGCCAGTCGACAACCAAAAGGATATTTAGAGACCAAAGCAAAAACTAAACACACAGTAGCTATTCCGCTCTATGCGTCATCTGTCATTCTTTACGTTTGCGCGGCAACCAGTACGCTGTAATTCCCAAAAAATATTATTAAAAGTGTTTAAAACTAGTATAAAGTGTGTTTAAAAGTTGGCATAATTTATCATGCCGAAACGAAAACATGGAAAAGAATATTATCTTCAGAAAATCCGAAGATTACATGAAACGACACCGATTCATAAGAGTCGTCCTCTTTTTTCTACACCAGATAAAACAATTGTTTTAAACAGTGAAAACGTGTTTCACAGGGTTTAAATACGATATTTATTGTACCACGCAGGTAATGTACGAGATGCATTGACGCGAATAAATAATTCGGGGCGTTTACGATATAAACGCACGAGTTTTATCATTTACCTATTTTAATGGTGTATTCCGAGAGGCTACGCTTAGGTATGTATATTATGGTACATCATCAGGGTCAATTCTATGTTTTTGCAGACCGCAAAAATGATGAACCAAAAGAAATAGTTATTGAACTAGGTACCTAGGTACTTGATGACGTGTCGAACCACCGGTTTCATTTGACACAAACCAGGATAACACTAATACAGCCATGACTGTAACTGACGCTCTACCTGATCCTGACCCAGCACCTGTGCTAGACACAGAGCCTACTAATATACTATCTCTGGAAGTGTTGCAAGCATTATGGGATTTGATGCATTTATAAGAGCAATAAACAACAACTAAGCCTGTATTTGGAATACCATCTTGAAGAAGGGACTCACCATTTTAGATGATGCATTATCAATGTTAATCAACAACAATAATGATAGAGATCTCTCAATTCAGTGACGCTGGAAGGATGTTACCCGACTTACAGAGATGATCACCTTTATGGTAACAACACTCTATCTTACCTTTATGGTAACAACCTATCTAAAAAGATAAAGAGTCTTACAAGTTTGCCAAAGAACAGGCCAATTTATAAAAAACCCAACTACTTTTACCACAACCGTCAGGGAAACTTGAGTGGTTCACTTCGTTACAACCAACAGAGGACAAATTTGAAGCCGGGATACAAGAAACCACAGTCCTCATATCAAGCAAGGTAATATCAAACAACAATATAACCAGTACGAGCCACATTACACTGTGAGAAAGCCAAAAGCCCCAACACCACAGGACAAGACTCGTGCTCGATACTAGAGGTTAGTCATGCTAGAAGATTAAATCATTTTTTACCTTGTTGGCTAAGCATCTATGACAATGTTTCAATATTGAAACATGTCAACGGTAACTCAATACCTTTTACTGATACTTACACCTGATCAGTCACAATCTAAAAGTCATTATAAAATGATACTTTAAGTGATCCTGATTATATGCATACAGCCATTATTAATTTTCTGGCATTAGGTGCGATTTCTCCTTGCACACCATGTTAAAACCAATTCATATCTTAATTGTTTTGTTTCCAAAACTGAATGGTAGCAAAATATTTATTCTAAGACACAATTTTAAGCTATTGCATAGCTTTTATCGGAGACTCTGAGCGCGGCGACCGAATGTAGAAATTCCGTAACGAAAAAAAAACCTGACGCGAAAGTTTGTGAGGATGGATGGATGGATGTTTGTTACTCTTTCACGCAAAAACTACCGAACGGATTTTAATGAAACTTTACAGTAATGTGGCTTATATATCAGAATAACACATAGGCTACAATTTATAAAGATTTTATGTGATTTAGCCATAATATAACGATAAGTATCCAGTAAGTCGGAAAAAATCCTGCCCTCTGAGATCTATCTTTGCGTGCGCTGCCTAAACCGCTGGAGTTACATGAAAAGAATGTATTGTGGGGTTGTTTGTCTTAAAGAGTTCTAAATAAAAGTCCGCGACAGCATATATCTACCTTTTATGTGGAAGCCATTATAGCCAAAATAGTGAGCTATAAATACATTTAAATTGAATACTTTTTTTAAGTTGCATATTTTAGAGTATTTAGTTAATTCGTATCAAAATAAATACCTTCATCGCTTTCGGTATTTAATGTAGATAAAATTTGTCTTTTACACTAAGTAATTTGGACTAATATTTTAAAAGTTAGAACGATAAGAATGACCTGCGATGAGTCGACAGCGGGCGCGCAGAACGAGGGTGGAGGGGCGGGATAGGCAATGACGCGCGATCGCCGAGTGCGCGACCCGAACGCGGGCAGACGCGTGAGGGCAGACGTCATTGACGGTTGTGTAAATTCTGCGATTTAGGGGGGGGGTATAGGGGTATTTTTTTTAAAAAATATTTTAAATCAACAATATTATCTTCTTATTTTTGAATATATGCTATGCAATAGCTTTACCGCGGCAGTCCTCGAGTGCCACACGTATTTATTTTTTATTTTTTGAGGTTTGGAAATTATCAAATAACTTCTCCCGCTCTGGGCGGAGCGGGTGTCAGTCTTTTACTGACTAAAACCCATCCGTGTTCCTTCCGTTGCCTGTGTGCCGGGGTCGCGATATCCCTTTCGGACAAACCCGCAATCCCGGCAGGCATTGGCCCTTCCGGACCCCGTCAGTTGTTGCTGACATCTCTTTGAGGCGCGCGTGGAACACAACGCGCCGTCGACCCGGGCCTGGTCCCTATCAGACGGCGAGCTACCCATTGCTCACCGTCCGCAAGCCCGCGCCTACGGTGGCCGGAAGTCAGCTCGCGACTCCCGACGCCCGGGGCGTCTCCTGCGGCGACTAGGGGCGCGAGGGCGCGAATCCTGCCTCTTCCTCGCGCGCTCCGCCTCCTCCTTCGCGAGCATTACTGCTTCGCAGAAGGAGGTGACGGCCTCCCATGCACTCTCGCTCCGGACCATGGCCTGAACCAGGGCCGGACGCGAGAGATCGCCGCCGCCGATCGCCTCCGTGAGGACACGGTGGTGCTCCGCCCAAGCTGGGCAGACCTCCACCGTATGCTGCACCGTGTCCTCCGGGCGATCCACACAGTGGTGACACCCGGGCGTTTCCTCCCGCTTTATCCTGAACAGGAACCTCCCGAAACAACCATGTCCGGTGAGGACCTGCGTCAGGCGGAAGGTGAGAACGCCGTGGCGCCTCTCTAGCCACTCCTCAAAGAGGGGACTTATCTCCACAATTGTGGCGTGCCCAATTCTAAGATACATGCCATTTTTAAATGGAATATCACAGAACTGCAGTACTTAATTCCTTCAGGAGAATTGATTGATTTGAAAGAGTTCATTTATTGGTAAATATTAATCCAGCTCACAAGAAGGTATTGGCTTCAGTATGATAAATTATACGAATTAATTACATTCCCATATGTCTTGTGTCCCGCACCTTATGTGTTCTCTAAGATTATGAGAGTAGTGGTTACATAATTTAATAATCTATAGGTCACAAATCAGTACAATACTTCTTTGATGATCTCTTGTGCATTGGTTCTGATTATAAACATGTTTGAAAGATGTTATTGAAACAATTGCTATTTCCAAAAAAATCCAGATTTGTTATAAAATTATGAAAATAGTATATTTAGGCCATCACAGGCCTGTCAGTTTTTAGGTTTTGTAAAACAAAAAACCATTGAAAAATATTTGAAAATACAGTGTTGTCGTATTAGAGACCTTTCTCAGTTAATAGGAACATTGACTGCCACATACCTGGCAAGTACATATGTTTGGCTTTACACAAAACTATTAGAACATTAAATATACCTTATAACCATAAATATTATGGTTTACTTTAAAGTAAAGAGAAATTAGGATAAAACGATTATCAATCACCCAGATATTAAACTAGACCTACAGCAGTGGTCTGATAATATCAATATCAATATCAACACAAAAGCATACTCAAAATATGATTAGGAAATATTTACAGATGTGTCAAGAAGTGGGGCGGGACCGTTTGTAATGATAATAATATTTCACGGGTTCTGGAAAGAGACTGAAAAACTTTAAGTTTAAGATACCTATCTAGAACTACTCAACATATTTTTAGCCTTAAAAATGTTTGTTTAAAAATAAACAATATTAATAAAAAATATACATATTGTTACATGTTGATAATTCATTAAAATAACTCTGCCAGAAGCATATTGGCAATGGTGTGAAGATAGACAAATTTGACTATTTGCTTCTTACATATAATCGAGGGATAATAATGAAGCAGGTGAAGAATCACATAGGTACAGCCAATCCTGACATAAAGTGGGAAATTATTAATACCTCTACATTCCAGTACATTGTGACTCAGTTTGTTGAACCTGATAGGAATTCACTTTTGCTTCAAGAATTAATGAGAAATGTGAATCTTACATTTCCTGGAAACCGGCCCGGATGCATCGAATATAGATGCTTTTACCGTATCTTGGACGAACGACATTTTCTTCCTTTTGTTTTTTGCCTTTTTATGCCTATTTAGTCTGTTATAAAGATGTTTACCAAAAAATTGAAAAGATAAAGCGACAGGCATTATGGTTATGCCATACTGGCCGTCATAAATAAATAATAATAAATAAATAAACCTGACAGAACCACTACATGGCCACCGGGATATTATCAGGAAGGCGTGGCTAAGATACAAAAAAGTCACATATAAATTATGGTGGGCCCTTTGGCAAAAACTACTTAGACTTAAAAGTACTTATAGATCCGTTTACACCATCTATACCAATAATTATTATGTTTTTTATTTTGTAACCTAGCTATTCTATTTAAGGCCTTATGGGGTTTTTATTATTCAGCTGTTGCTGTAATAATAGACACAAAAATGGGGGTGATGACTGCATCAAGAGGCTACTTCAAGGTTTCTATAAAATCAAACCGCCTGAGGGAAGTATCAAACTAGTTGGTACACCAAGTAAAGTCTTAAATGATTTAAAAAAACTTTGACAAACTTTGACGAAAGAGCACAGACTTTGTCTCTTATTAAAATACCTAACAACACAGTAAATCATGCATATTTCTATTACAGATGCTATTAAAACATCTGGTCTCGGTTAAAGCCAACCGAACCTATTTTTACCTTTTTTGAAAAGACCGAAATTTGTCCAGCTAGTACATTACGATAAAATTAACTGTACTCAGAGCATTAGGGGAAGTAATACTCACTTAATACTTTCCCCACAAACAGTTTCTGCTTCTACCATCACCATCTCTATTATCTAATTTCAATAATTTTGGTAAATATACCTTCTCTCTGTTTGCATCATACATATTAGTATTTTTCAGGACATAGTACTAGACATGCCTCGACATCCACTACTAATACTAAGGGTGTCATTAGATGTAACAAGGCAAACAGCAGGCTGGACAAAATTGCTCTTCCACCTTTCGCTAGATTTTATAATTGGCAAATTCAAACGGATTTGCTCATGCTGTGCTTAATGCTGAACAAAATACTTGATTAAGTAGTATCAATATTACGTATAATTATTACGTACTCGTATTGTTCATCTAATAGGGTAAATTGATTAAAACTTGTTTGTAAGTTGGGCAATAAGTCCTATACTATGATGAATGAGACTGTTTATCTATTATTGCCATTTTATTATGTCATTTGTGTCTAAAAACTAAAAGATTTTAATTTGTTATTGAAATACTATTTATAATTTCTTTGGAATCTCAATTTTCCTCATAAACTCTTAACATCTGCATTGTAAATGTTATATAGAGAACGAAGCCTAATGATCAAACGAACTAACCTGTTGTGAAGTTCGATCATTATTATACGAAGGTCTTCGTTCGAAGATATAAGGAACCCTCCCTACCCTACCCCAGAAAAATTGAGACTCTCTTCTTACTCTAAAAATAATGACAGATGACGTATAAAGCGGAATAGCTACACTTGTGCGTTTAGTTTTTATTTCAGCTTTAAATATGCGTTTGGTTGTCGACTGGCGTGACGAGGCTGCATTGTAAATGTTATATCTTCGAACGAAGCCCTTCGTATAATAATGATCGAACTTCACAACCGGTAAGTTCGTTTGATCACTTTATTATATCACGTTGTTACAAAACTCGGCCGCAGTCTAAACGCGGAAACGTTATCATTTTATTTGGGGACACGCTAAACGGACATAGTGATGCGCGGTGAATGTTATCTCGCAACGCGCTGTACACTAAAGAATATAATAATATCTTATGAAGAGTTAGAAATCAATGAACTTTCCTTCTTACTTTTGTAGGAATAATATGGGTAAATCTTATCTTCTCGCTGTTGTTACTTCCTTTCTTAAGTAGGTGTGATTCGGGGCGGCGGAATTTATTTATTTTATTTTATTTATTAAAAAAACCAATGAAATGAAAGAATGAATGAATGAGTGAATGGTGATGGAGTGAAAGTCTTCAGGTAGGTATTGTAGCTAACTTAAGAAAGAAAAGTGAATAAAACCAGAGTGGTGAGAAGGACATCGTAGAAGACGATTGTTGGTGAAACGAAGATTTTTTCTATTGGGGCAGGTATTGAACATGCTTAAAATGCTTTTATTACTATTATATGGTTATCAAGCTTAAAGTTAAATTCAAATTCAATTGGGGAGGCTAAAACGTTAGCCCTTACTAAATCACTCTTAGCCAGGGCGAGGAATTTAAGGTTTCAGTAGTTTTATGTGGGATGGATACTGGTAAAGAAATTTACAAATTCTTGCACAACTTCTTTGCTATCGCAAATGAGACCACCACATGACGTATTCTCCAGTGTGTATTCGGAATTACCTATCCTTTTTGTTCCTGTTCGTTTCATTATTGATAATTTTCCAAACTGTCTGTATTTATTGTCTGCTGATTAACCTTGTTGCTAATGTATAAGGCTTTCTTGCAAGGTGTTCTTAAAAGTTCTTGAGTACCTTTACTAAGTAGCACTTATCAAAAGTTTTACAGCTTGAAAAGTCTTTCTCTACTTTTTAACCGACTTCCAAAAATATCGAAGTTCTATTTTCTTCTGTTTTTTATTTATGTCTGTTACCAATAATAAATTATATGGCATTTTATTCAATAAGCTTTGTTAAATTAATTCATATTTTAATATTAAAAGTATTATTTTAACTATTGTAGTACCGACTGAGTTCGTAGATGGCACGACTAACCAATCACGGCGCATTATTTAGAACGGAGATATAATGGGGAGAAAACGCCATCTTGGTTGTCGAGCCAGTCCGGGCGGCGAGCTCAGTCGTGTATAAGACGTCGAGAATACTTAGTGTTGATTGTGAGGTATATTTGATTTTGTGTGTTGGTGAAATATATTCAGTTAGTACATGAACAAGTGTCTATTATTTCTAAAACCTTATTTTCAAAAGCCATGAACCTGAATGACAGTTAATTTCCATATTTAGACTATTACTAGATTCTCTGTTAGAGTACAGAGTCTACATGTCCATCGATATTTTCATCAATTGTGGAATGATTAGAAAAAAAAAATGTTGGTAGAGGAAGCATGCGCGGTGTTGCCAAATATTAACTTCGCTTGGGTAGCTTTTGAGTTAGCTTCAATAATACGTATTTATTACCCTAGTCTATGTGGATGATGTTATAATAACTTCCTATCACTGTTATTTACATAGCAGGTAGTGGTATTCGAATTTGTGTAGGGGTAGGTACCTAAGTACCACAACTAAAAAGTGAAAAATAAAAAAGTCGGTGGCAAAAAACTAAAATTCTAAACCAAAGACACCGACTTCCGAAATTAAAGTTATTTTACACTTTCTTGTGTATTTTTTGGAAGTAGGTTGTTTTTTTTTAAAGACTTCCTAGGTATTTTCTTTAGTTGTATCCCATCACCAAAATTTTCGAGCTCGCTCCGGTCGCTCTTACATCCTATAATATTCTCTTATGAGCGTTCATCCTAAAAGTTGATAACATCGCAAATAGCTGTCAAATATTTACCTGTTTTGATTAATTTGGCAATATTCACATAATTATGGAAAATGATATGTGGCTAACTAGTGAACTAAAAATATTGTAAGTATATGAAATGCAATTATTAATATCGATATCAAATTAATCAAAACAGCGAAATATTTGACATCTATTTGCGACGTTGCCAACTTTCAGAATAAACGCTCTTAATCCTCAAACTTTTCTGCATAAGTCGATAAACTTAGTTACTTCTGTTTCTATATGAACGGTCAAAGAGAAGGAAAACGCTAACGTATTCGAAGCAGGATGCCAAACATTTGTTTTAACAGCTTCGTTCTCTTTTGCATCCTATATTCTCCATATTGGCCCCATTATGCTAAAGTGGCCTTAGAGGTTAAAGATGACCCTGTCTTTAAAAAAATAATAATTATTATTATTTATTGGCATAAAAACACGGTATAAAAATATGGTAAAAGTATAATTTAGAACAAAAATGTTTTTCCTATATAAGTACCTACCTAACATCAGCATGCAAATTCAGTAATACGAGTACTTAGAAACTATTACCACAACCATTCGTAAACTTTATTTTTAAATCTAGTGTTTACATTTTTGAGATCATTTGGTCATGAATGCAAAGTGGCGGGAAGAGAGAAACATTGATAGTAAACTAACTAATAAGCTGTTAATCAATTTGAATTCTGACTTTAGAATGTCTAAGACCGTAAAATCGTTGTTTTAATATGATATTCCGCAAAAAGAACAAAAATTGCTGTTTTAAAAATAACTTTATTTTTTATTTTTATAAATCTGTAGCTAGTTAATCTTTATTACCCTCTCTAGGTAATCAGAAATACTTTATTTCTCCTAAAAAAGTTGACAAGCCTAACCCCCCCGAAAGTAATTCCTAGCCAAAGTAATAGCTAGCTTTCCTGCAATAAAGAATTGAGTATGGAGCCCCTACGGCCCTGTCAACCCTCAATTAGGAAACTCAATTAATAAAACAATAAATGATTAATGTAAACAATTGAGAGCCGTCACAAGCGATTTGTTAACACTTCGTTATCATTATATTGACATACTTAAGTATGTCAATACCAAGGTCAAAGATGATAACTATCATTAATGATAGTTATCATCTTTGAGTTTGGTCTTAGATTCAAAATTTAACATCAAATTAGGTACCGTATAATAATTATGATGCACGTACCGATTCAGTATCAGTGAGTTCGAGTTGACGAGGTGCACCGCCTGTCCGGAGCGCCGTCGTTTCGTGCTCGTGTCAAGTCGGATCCGACTGTGCCGAGCGCCGCTGAGCTGCCGCCTATATCGTGCGCTGCTATATCTTTGTCAGTCAGGCGTGGAGGTTATCTCTCATTTGAATGTTCATGCATCACCACGCGCCGCCGATGATTGTCGATTAGGCGTATAAGCCGTGTGTGAGTACCTACTCCATCGACATCATGAACACTGTGTGAGTTGAGGGAATAGGGACCATTTAAAAAAACTCCAGTTAGTTTTGTCCATTGTCTGCGTAAAAAACGACGTTCCATAGAGAGAACCTACATAGAATCGTACCCCGGGGAACCCCACACGTTATCTACTCCGGGGAACGCCACCGCCACTGCCCCTGCCCACATAGTGCAGTACCTATCCGTGGCGTAGGTATGCTCAGACCACAGACGACAGACATAACCTACACAACAACCTAATCTACATCTTTTTAGTAAGATAAGTGCACGCATCATTTTAACTAGAAATAGGAACAAATAAGATCAACCACGTTTCAGATTGTCTAAACTACATACTTCTTTTATCCCCATAAAAGAAGTGTTTACTTAATGTCTGTGTAAAATCTATATGTAGGGTGGTTGCGCCGGTTGGCGACCAGTTAGCTGAGTTGCTAACTTTAGACGAATCAAAATATGCGACATTTACACGCAAAATAGTTGACGACCATGTAAATTGGTCCTAAATTTAAGTCTAGTTGTGAAACAAAATATAAAATATCACGCTTCCATTAATAAATTATGAAAAATTATACGAAAAGTGCAAAAATTGCCGAAATGCTAGTTAACGACCATTTTTTTCAGTTGACGACCACTAGTATGCTAGATTACGGCCACTATTAAAAAACATAAAAATTAAGTATAAAACAACTTTTATGGATAAAAAATATTTTTTATTTATCACTTTTAATAAAAAATAATTAAATATCAAATAATCATAAGCATAAATAGTATTTAATCATCTGATTTAAAGTTTTTTTAACAAATTAATAATATAAAATAAATATTTTTCTTTGCCCGATTTAACCTGGTACGAATTTCGATATCCCTTTGGAGCTAAAACTATTCCAGTTTTAGGGCATAGAGAAGCCACTTTGTCCTATTCCACACAAGTTTGTCCTGTCCAGAACCAGGATTAGAAAACCAGCCCCATCCAATTGCTCAGAGGGGCGAGACAAGGGGATGTGATATCCCCGAAACTGTTTACCAATGCTTCAAGTCTTTTTCTTCCTCTTAGTTACTTGATTCCGAGGGCATCCCTGAAAAAAACAAAACTTATTTACTTATTCTAAATCAAATAATCACAGGTGGTCGAATACTGAACATACTTAAGCAACTTATTTTAGTTTGCGGCCATCATTTTTTCGTACTAAATCTTATATTTGTGGATGAATTAAACAAGTTTTATCAAGAAAACATGTGGTCGTTTACTAAAGAATTGCATGTTTAGGCTTTTACAACACCAATCCCTAAATTGTGTAACCAGAAATAAAACATTGAGAACATAATAAGCAAATCAAAATAAAACTGTGCGAGTCAGAATACGACCACCTGGTCGCTTTCTAACGTATTATTAAAATATGTATTTCAGTAAACGACCACTGGGTTTTAGTTAAATATAAGGTAAAAATTGACTAAAATTCAATTAAACAATTGAAATCAGTTCATAATTAAAGTACCCACGTTTCTAATTCGAGGAAAAAACATAAAATAAGTAACAAAACTTACCTTCGAACGCCGCGCGCCTTGCTAATTTTTTGCTCTTGCGCAGCACTTCCACACAGCGCTAAGTCAAGCCGTGAATTGAGAGTCCTTTTTCTTTGCTTTGGGTCAAGCGGTTGGTGTAAAATGTATTAAATTCTTAGTACGTAACTATTCAAATAATATTTAAGGCATACTATTTATTTCTATTTTCTAAAGAAAGGTTATTATCTTTAATTAAATAAACCTAGTCAGACAAGTGGTCGGTTACCGGAGGTGGTCGCGAAACCGGCGCAATGACCCTATAATATATAAAAATTTATCCCTATTTCCCTTGGTTACGCCATAACTTGAGAATGGCTGCACCAAATTGGATAATTCTTTTTTTGTTTTGTTCTTTATTCTCAGAACAAGGTCGGGGTAGGTAGGTAGGTATGTAGGTAGGTATGTAGGTAGGTATGTAGGTAGGTATGTAGGTAGGTATGTAGGTAGGTATGTAGGTAGGTATGTAGGTAGGTATGTAGGTAGGTATGTAGGTAGGTATGTAGGTAGGTATGTAGGTAGGTATGTAGGTAGGTATGTAGGTAGGTATGTAGGTAGGTATGTAGGTAGGTATGTAGGTAGGTATGTAGGTAGGTATGTAGGTAGGTATGTAGGTAGGTATGTAGGTAGGTATGTAGGTAGGTATGTAGGTAGGTATGTAGGTAGGTATGTAGGTAGGTATGTAGGTAGGTATGTAGGTAGGTATGTAGGTAGGTATGTAGGTAGGTATGTAGGTAGGTATGTAGGTAGGTATGTAGGTAGGTGTAGGTAGGTGTAGGTAGGTGTAGGTAGGTGTAGGTAGGTGTAGGTAGGTGTAGTTAGGTGTAGGTAGGTGTAGGTAGGTGTAGGTAGGTGTAGGTAGGTGTAGGTAGGTGTAGGTAGGTGTAGGTAGGTGTAGGTAGGTGTAGGTAGGTGTAGGTAGGTGTAGGTAGGTGTAGGTAGGTGTAGGTAGGTGTAGGTAGGTGTAGGTAGGTGTAGGTAGGTGTAGGTAGGTGTAGGTAGGTGTAGGTAGGTGTAGGTAGGTGTAGGTAGGTGTAGGTAGGTGTAGGTAGGTGTAGGTAGGTGTAGGTAGGTGTAGGTAGGTGTAGGTAGGTGTAGGTAGGTGTAGGTAGGTGTAGGTAGGTGTAGGTAGGTGTAGGTAGGTGTAGGTAGGTGTAGGTAGGTGTAGGTAGGTGTAGGTAGGTGTAGGTAGGTGTAGGTAGGTGTAGGTAGGTGTAGGTAGGTGTAGGTAGGTGTAGGTAGGTGTAGGTAGGTGTAGGTAGGTGTAGGTAGGTGTAGGTAGGTGTAGGTAGGTGTAGGTAGGTGCAGGTAGGTGTAGGTAGGTACTTATCTACCCGTGCGAAGCCAATACTACTCGATATTCTTCAACAAAATGAGAAGAAATTTTAAACATGCCTTAAACACACTATTGTAGACAAGCATACGTGTTATAAGTTGGATGAATAAGTATATCGTAGATATAAATGCTTGGCTTAATGCTGATGCTGCTCCACAGGCACTTGGGCTTACTAGTTATAAATTTTATATCTGTTTTTTTTTTTTTTTTTTTTCTGTCATTATCTACTTGTCGCGGCATCTACATCGCCACATGCGAACTACGCATCAAAGACCTAACGTCACACAAATCCTGCATCGCGCAATTAGAGTTTACCGCGCGATGGACATAATTAAACAAGGTCCCGACTTCAACCACTGGGCAGTTGCCCGCCAGACACGACACCCGTCTGGTCGGAGGATCCTCCCTTTTCTATGGTGGATGAGCGAACTTTACACCCTGTTCCGTTCCATCACACTTAGTATATGTGGATGATGATTTTTTTATTTGCCAGAAACATGGTATGTTTACAAAAGGTGTTCGTATTATTGCATAGTGCTACATGTCTCACCGTTTTAACGGTATGCAAATCAAGTTACAATTATTATTACATACAATCATTGAAGTACATTCATTTTTAGTTACCATTATTTGCATTATTGTTGGCGACGACAAGAACTGATTAGTAATTAAGAATTTGATTAAACCAATAAAAACCATTTTACGTAGTCTACCTAGATATAAGTTGCATCCTAATAAGCATAGGTATAGTTTTGATTTTCCCATACTTATAATTCTGATTGATATACCTAAATAAAGACGTAGTTAGTACCCCAACACTTCCCTAAGGTAAAGGTAAACATAAGCAATAATGGTATTGCCCACCAAGCAGGTCCTAACTTGACAAGAACACATAGGTAACTCACTAACAGGCACCTAAACACACATAAACAAAATAATAGCATCACTCACGAACAAGTCACAACTTGTCGACTAAAAATAAGACAGATAGCATTGCCCAAGAACAAGTTGCAACTTGTCGAGAGAGAACTAGGCAAAAAGGTATCATTCGGGGAGCAGGTTACAACCTGTCGACAATCAAGATCATGCTTGACCGAAATACCCACGCCTCACTAACCTACCATTGGTTAAACACTGTAAAACATATATTTTAATTTGTAGAACCACCCGCAACTTGTACTATAGTAGAAAACTACTTAAGCCAAACCGAAATTGTAAAACCCTCTGCGAATTAGTGATGTGAACCGATTACAATTTTTAACACCGGTTTATACCGATTAGTTATTTAATAAAAACCGTTTTTTTAAGGTTTATTTTAGGTTTTTCCAAAAAAAAATACCAGTATTTAATGTGGCTTAGTATTTATTTTTACCGACTTTTCTTGAAATTATTAGGTAAAATTACAATCACAAAAAGAAAGTGGTCATCAAACAGATAACAAATAACCAGGAAATTTAAAATTTATACTTTTCCTATTTCTAACAAATCGTAGTTCTGATTTATGAAACAAATTTGGTCCACAGCATCCACCTGTAACCTGCTCCTTCTAAAGGAAGAACATAACTTCTAGAGAAAATAACCGGTGATTCTCCGGTGCAACCCTCTAATACATGTCAAAGACTCGGATACTTACATGTTTTGCGATTGTTATCGGTTTTTTAATGAGAACCGGTGATTATCGGTTTTGACAAAAACCGTTTTTTTTTGGTTTTTATGAAACCGGTTCACATCACTACTGCGAATCTACACAACGTGCATTCGCCCTATCATGACATATGCGGGCGTCGTGTTCGCACATTCAAAACCCCGACAAATCCATAGAATGCAAGTGATGCAGAACAGATTCCTTCGTAAAGCCACCGGAGCCCCTTGGTTCTGTAGGAACGAAACCCTCCACGTAGATTTTAAACTCCCCACAATCCACCAGTTTCTCAAACGCAATTCCAAGCGTTTCTTTGACTCAGCCCTCACTCACCGCAACCCTCTGGTTGTCAAGGCCGCCAGTTATGTCCCAAGTCAGATGAGTAGAACCCGCCGTCCGAGGCAAATCCTTCTCGACCCCGATGACCCTATAACACTCCTCCAGGAGAGCAATAGGGAAACCAGTACAGCTCGCATACACACACTCCGACACACTTTCCGACCTCGCCGCAGAGGTCCGCGATCGCGACCCGCCCGAGTAAACGATACTCCCCCCCGACCCTTGCTCGACGATGCGCCAGCCCGCGTCGCAGCTGAGCGCGTAGCTTTAAATTCCCCGTCTAATAATCATGAAATATCTTTGATCCAGCCTGTCCCTCTTGCTGTCCTCCCCCCAGCGAACGCCCTAAGCCGAGGTTCGTACCCCACAGGGGGTGCCCTTAGCGTGCGTTCGCCTAGTTTTAATTAGCATAGTTTTGCCCCTGGCCGGAGGCTTTTAAGTGTAGAAGCTTAAGGCAGCCACAGGATTGACCGGTTAAATAGTCATGACCTCAGAGGTCAGCTATGAGATGCCCTACCTAAAAAAAAAAAATGTAAAACCCTAGATTTTAGTGCGCGACTCAATATACCTCAATAAGTAATTATCAAAGTGGTGTTTCATTGCAAATTCCCTACAATTATATTAATATTAAAATTTTAATCATTATTTTAATTATTATAATACATAAACTACACACTTCTATTTTTGACATGACATTAAAAAAAACAATAAGTTTAACATAATAACACTTAACTTAAATAATTACATTACTTATGCCTGTATTTTGATACCAGATCAAGAGAAAAAAAATTACAGGGTCATTTTACAAAAAACTCGTGAATTGAGTAAAAACATTCCTGCAACAGCCACTTTCGTTCACACCGCGAGCTACCGACTAACCATGTAAAGAGGTGAAACGATGTTCGCCCGCCTAGCCCGCCCGCCCGCTAGCTGGCGGTGTGGCCTGCGCTTTACACGAATCAGACCAATCACTTTTTTTGAGCAATGAAAATTCGATCTGTTTCTGAGGAGTTTCCCCACACAACTATGCCGTAGCGAATTACTGAACAGACATAAGCATGATACACCATTATGGAGGTTTCTCTCGACGTTAAATTTTTTACCTTTTTTAGCGCAAATACAAATTGGTTAATTTTCTTGCAGAGTATCTCGATATGATTCTTCCATGTTAAGTCTCTTTATATTAAGTATGTGAGCTCTCAAAAACAAATAAAGGAACACATCCTTGCTGCAAACAAGTTAGTAGAAATGTGTAACGATGAGACAGTCAGACTGGTCCCGATGACTCTTAGCACCACTCAAAGGGAATCCAACCTTGAGGCTCTTCAACCTGAGGCAACGGAGGACCCGTCCCAGTCTGGAGAGGCTCAGGACTGTACCCTTGATCAAGGTGCACCACATGTTGTACAAGGTTCATCTCAAGTAGCACTGACAGATACTTGTTCTCTCCCTTGTTCTAGTAAAGATTGTTATTGTTCTATTATGTTTTCAGACAGTTTAGGGAGAGGGTTAGGTAAATTATTAAGTAACAACTTGAGTCAATCGGCTGTTAATTATTGTATGCCAGGGAAATCCTACGTGGAGATAATGTCATCAATAACAGGGAATAAATATGATCCGAAAGCCATTATTTCTGTATTTGTAGGCAATAGTAGTAATATAATAAATGATGACATCACTGACTGTGTCACTGAAATCTGGAAAGTTAATTGTCAGAAAATAATATTGTGTGCTTTTCCATACTTTCAGCACTTGTCAAGTAGGCAAAATCATAATATACATATGCTAAATATTGCATTTATACATAAGTATGCATTTATTAGTTAATCACTATAGTGACAAACTTGTATTTTTTGACACCAACACTTCTGTTGAGAAATTAAAATCGACTAGGGATACTGCGTATCTGCCTATTAGTTTTAGACGTCAAATAGCATGGCTATTAGCTTTTAATATAAACTCAGACATAAGTAGTATGTCGAAGTCTTATGTATTTAGCACCACAAAGGTTAGTAATAATACTAATATTTATTTATTTATTATTTATTTATCAACTCATCATCACTATCATTACAGGATTGTCCTAATTCAATAGTGTGGCTACAATTACAGTTTTATTATTTATCATATTCATAACATATTTTGTACAAAGTGATTTTTGTGAACTCACCCAGAGAACAAGTAAAGAGATCTATGCTGTCTGCTACGTCATTAAGTATACGCAAGTTACGCGTTATAGGGGCTTTACTCAGTAGATTGGTCCTACTACTGGGAACCGCCAATAGACGTGGCCGTCGCCTTCGCAATACATAATTGTCGGGCACACACAGGTTTATTTCTTTTAATATACCCGGGTTTGAAGTCTTGCCACGCAATAATTTAAAAATATAGGTAGCAAGAGCTATGTCCCTCCTTGTTTCCAATTTATTGTATCCCACCATGCATATAACAAACAAGGTTGGATACATCAATGGATAAAATGGATATACACCATATAACCTTAAATACAGAAACCTAGTAAATTTATTTTGTATACGCTCCAGCATGAGACTGTATTTAGCTTCATGCGGAGCCCATATGATTGCGTTACATTCGAGCTGACTTCTTACCAATGCATATTTAAACTAGTCAGTAAGACAACAGAAGGTACTAGTAACAATGTTTGTCTCACCATCAACAAGCTATCTTCTGGCACTCAATTAGTTAATTGTCAAAAAGGGGCTAAGCAGAATTCCTTGAAATTATTTCATCAAAATATTCAAGGTTTTTCTTCCAAATAATTAGAAATTGAATTGTTTTTAGAAAAAACAATGTTTGATATTATTTGTATAACTGAACACTGGTTGAAGATAAGTGACAGGCATAATTTTAACACTAGAAAAAAAAACAAATTAGATCAACCACGTTTCAGATTGTCTAAAGTGCACACTTCTTTTATGGGGTACTGTGTAAAATGTTATAATAAAATACCACTCGATATTCTTCAACTGAATGAGAAGAAATTTAAAACATGCATTAAACGCACACTATGTAGACAAGCATATTATAAGTTGGATGATTATATCGATGATAAAAATGCTTGGCTTAATGCTGGTCCTGCTCCACAGCCACTTGGGCTCACTAGTTAAAAAATTTAATGTTTGGAAGAGTTGCTTCCCCTTTTTTGTTTATTTTTTATTTAAACAAGTTTAATTGTTGAATGTTCCAATGGATAATGATTTTCTTTCTTTTTGGTAGTATCATTCTATTAATCTCTCAAATACATTGCATACTATAGTTTTGTATAATTTAGAAGCATTTTTTCTATTTTTGTGAATGTGAGTACCATGGAACCGTATTTTATGTTATTAAGATGTTTGTTGACTTGAAAGAGCACGGCAGTTGAAAGTTTGTCATGCCCACTTAAATGTCTCGCTGATGGTGGCGAGTGTGTTGGACCATTCGGTTCCCTACAAAATGGTTGAGCTGGATGGTGCTGATCCACGCGTCATGTTCGTGAACGGGCGCCGTCAGTTGTGACTGGTCATCTCTTATCTGCCAGGGCTTATTTTTAATGTTATATTTTGATTTGTTTTAATTTTTTTATTGTACATTGTTCTCACATATAGAAGCAACAAGAATAATGTACCCAGGATTGTGTAATTTTCTATATTTAAAAGAGTGTCCTTGGAGTTTCTTGCCCGTTCTTCTCCATGAAGATCTACGTTTTGGAACTGGGCAACTAGCTTCAACTTTCTGACTAACTGACCGACTATTTGACAATTCAAAAGTGCCTGTAAATGGTTTAATTGAAATAAATGCTTTGAGTTTGAGTGCTCAAGTGTTACCCCTAGAAACCTTGTGTTATGTACCTGCTTTACGTTAATATTATCATACGCGACATGAAGATGGACAGGTTTACTTTTCCATGTTTTAAAATGGAGTACGTTCGCTTTCGCAATATTAAATTTTAGTTTATTAATATCTAACCATTTTATAATATCGTTCAATGCTTGATTAATTTCATTGTCATAGTTTTGCTCACCTTTACATTTAATAATAATTGTGGTGTCATCAGCAAACAGCAACTTTTTCTTAAAAATAATAACCGACTTCCAAAAAACACTACAAAGTTAAAAATAACTTTAATTTCGGAAGTCGGTGTCTTTGGTTTTGAATTTTCGGTTTTTGCCAGGAAGTCGGTTGTTATTTTTTTTGAAAAAGTTTTTTTAATCTTATATTTTGAATTGTTTTTGTAAGTATTTTTTTTTTACAAGAATAATGTACCTAGGATTTGGTAATATCTATATTTAAAAGAGTGTCCTTGGAGGTTCTTGCCCGTTCTTCTCCATAGACGTTTGACGTGACGTTTTAAAATGGGCAATAGCTTCAACTTTCTGACTAACTGACTGACTCTTTGACAATTCAAAAGTGCTTGTGTTAAATTAAATGGTTTAATTGAAATAAATGCTTTGAGTTTGAGTTTAACTATAGACTACTAGGTCTATAGTTATTCTCAAACTTAAAGCATTTATTTCAATTCCAGGACAGGGCAGGAAGTAAAAGGCGTTGCGTTGACGAAATCCAACTTTTCCATTGTATTTAGGAATCCGAATTAGGATTCAAGAAAGTGTAGTGTGTGCAGGATCCTAGCTGAAGTTCCTTCCCAATTAGATTTCATAAATTCAGTGTAGTGTATTAATAAAAACCGGCCAAGTGCGTGTCGGACCACGCACAATGAAGGGTTCCGTAGTTGGGATGAATTTATTCCAAGAACAAACTTAACGTTGTAGTTGAAAAACATGTTTGCAACTACAAATGTAAGTTGGTCGATTATTACTCGTTAACTTGTAGAGCCTAGATAGCTGTGATAATTTTCCTTTTAATGTTGTTATATATATATATAGACTACTGCCGTGAATTTTTCACAAACCCAAATCCGGCAGGTAATCACCAAGTAGTGTCCCCACTACACTCTAACAAAAATTTGCACTTTAAAGCTTAATATTTCGCAAACGGATCCCTGAATCCAAAAATGGTTTTCACACACTCACAATATTTTTGAACGACGTTTCGAACGACATCCCATAACATTGGATAGACGAGAAAAAATAACATCCCATTTACGTGTAGGTACTTAGTAGTACTTACTTACTTACTTAGCTGGTAAGTATACAAATAAAAAAGGTTCATGATTTTATTTTACCACTTTGTCGGTGTCACTAATATACCCATGCCAAATTACAGCTTTCTAGTACTAAGAGTCAATGAGCTAAGCCGCGGACATACAGACAGACGAACATGGCGAAACTATAAGAGTTCCTTGTTGACTACGGAACCCTAAAAATCGGTCAAGTGTCAGTCGGACTCGCACACGAAGGGTTCAGTTCTACCATAGAATATTTTTTAGGGTTCCGTACCCAAAGGGTGCCAAACGAAACCCTATATAAAGAAAGAAAATACGTTTATTTGCGGTACACACGACGCAAGGAAAGAACAAAACACGAAAATAAACAATTTGGGGGAAAATATGCGTCACATCCACGCAAAACGGCCATCGCTCAGCATAATGCTGCGACCCTCCAGCGCAGGTTTTCAGCAATAGCCGGCGTTGATGTGATGACTCCAACCGGTGCAGCAATAGTGAAATAACAAAATAAGACAAAAATGAAATAAATTAATACAGTACTTAGTCCTAAATGTTTATATAAACTATAATATTTAAAATGGTAACATTTCGTACCATCGGCGACAGTAGACAGTTGAAATTTTCACAGTTCAACTTTATTTTATTTTTATAATTTGTTTTTATAGCGGCTATTTCTATTACCATTGAAAACATCTTTCTACCTATTACGGTTCATGAGATACAGCCCGCTGACAGAGAGACGGACGGACGGACGGACAGCAGAGGCTTAATGGGGTACGGAACCCCGTTTTTTTTTGTATCCTGCTTCGAATAGGTTAGCATATTCTATCTCTATGACCGTTCATACAGAAACAGAATAAATAAGTTTAAAAGCAGAAAAGTTTGAGAATTAAGAGAATTAAGAGAATATTATACGAGTAGCATGCAAGAGCCACCGAAGCGAGCTCGAAAATTTTTGTACCCGGCCTTTTTTTTTTTGAGGGTAGGAAATTATCAAATAACTTCTCCCGCTCTGGGCGGAGCGGGAGGGCGTGTCCGACTCTTACTGACTAAAACCCATCCGTGTTCCTTCAGTTGCCTGTACATTGCCAGGGGCCACGGTATCCCTTTCGGACTTTTCCGCGACCCCGGCAGGCATCGGTCCTAGCGGACCCCTTCCGTTGTGCTGACATCTCTTTAAGGCGCGCGTGGATCACAACGCGCCGTCGACCCGGGCCTGGTCCTTATCGGACGGCGAGCTACCCATTGCTCACCGTCCGCAAGACTCACCGTCCGCAAGCCTTAGTACCCCGCCTGGGATAAGTATTTATGCGTACTCTTACTGTTTTTGTAAATTATAAAGTACGCCTTTGCGAAATAGATTACAATTATTTGTGTTATAGTACGGAGGTACTAGGGGGGGCGATCTCTGGATTGAGATTAACATACATAGGTACGGAACCATAAAAATTAAGCCTTTATGCCCACCCCCACGCTACCCCAACACTTGGACGCTGACACTGCTTGTTCCGACAGCTCGCTCGATCTATGGTAGCACGTCGCTGCGCGACGCCATACTGATTTCTAGAGTATCGCAAAGGTTTTTGGGACTGACTAGTCGTTTTTTTGGTACCAACAGCTTAGCGACAAGTGCCCGATGAGCTTGAAAGCGTCCGCGAGCAAGCATATAGGTACCAAAGTGACTGTTCCTAAATTACTCTAGGCTGTCAAAATTTTCGTTTTTTCTAATTATAAAATATAGAAATTAGTGTTAAGGTCTACTTCCCCGATGGTATACAAAGGGAGACTGCAGCCCTGCCCTCCTTCTTCAACAGAATCTTTTTTGTATTTCATACAAGTAGGTAAGTATAGGTTCTTTTTCATTTTGCCGTCATGACGTTCCTAATCAGAATCACATTAAATTGAGCGACGAATTGGCAGTCCGAGATCCCGATTGTTATAAGTTATTTAGGTTTATCACTTTGATTATATACATGTAATTTAGTCATAATTAATTCTTTATCATTCGCACGAGGTTTTATAAGATTACCGGTACGGTCCCGATAATAACGCACGTCCACTGACTCGCAAGGTCAGACTGTCTGACTAAATAGACAAAGCAAAAGGTTCCATAATTAAGTACTTAAATAACACTGGTGAGTGTTACCAACCGACTGAAAATGCGGTACTGCGACTCAAGCATACTCTCCAATACTGTTACAAGGAAAACACCTACCTATCTATATACGGTTGTTTTTTGACCTGTCTAAGGCATTTGACTTGGTGTCTTATAACGTGTTGTGGGATAAGCTCTGGAGGAAAACAGCAAACCCATCATAGATATCTAAACTGGACGTAGTTAAGCGGAAAGGATCCAACCCACAGAGAGTTAGTTTTGAGATATTCAAGTTTTAGATCAGATCGTGTTATGTGATCGTATTACCGACCATACATACGGGTTGGTAACGTATGGTCATAATGACATGATGCGTTGGGATTGTTTTTGTGATATTAAAGTTTTAACTACAAAGAGCGTTTTGGTAGCATTTTCGCCCACAGTGTGGGTTGGATCCTTTCCGCTTAACTACGTCCAATTAAAATTATGTAGAGAAAAGATTTGATTTTTTGTATGTTTGTATGTTTCAGCAAACCTGAGGTGGTTTAAATGAATGTTGCCTATTCTAATACCTTTTCATTACCAATCATTTTTTGAAACGAAGTTCTTTAACGTGGCATGTAAACTTTTAGAAATCGTCACGCTAAAAAGTGTTAATGCTTGCGACTGTCTTCTTCTAACTCAAAGAGAAAGAAAGAGAGAGAGAGAACGCTGGCAGAAAAAAAAAGGAAATAACAAAAGAAAAGACTCACGTGATTGTCGTAGGATAAAATTGTACACATCGGCCCGAGTACAATGCATGCTGGCGAGAGAGAGAGAGAGAGAAAGAATGAATTTGGTCAAATTGGCGATTTTTTTTTAAATTTTTCGTCATTGGTCTCTTTTCATAGTATTCAAGGGTGCTAAAGCTGATAGTGTAAATCCAAGATGGCGGCCGCGAAAATTTAAAAAATTTTCGTCATGGTTGTCGTTTTCTTAGTTTTCGAGGATGCCGAGAAACCCGATAGTGACATTAAATGGTAAATCTAGGATAGTGGCTGAGAACGTTTTCAAATTTTTCATCATGGGTATCATTTTCATAGATTTCGAAGGTGCTGAGGTCAAAATGTAAATCCAAGATGGCGACTGCAAAAAAATTGTTTTCTGTTTTAAATCATACGTGAGAAAGAACTTCGTTCCTGATGGGGGTCCCCTGACCACACGTTCTTTGTAGAACTAGAACCCCAATAAATAATTTTGGGGACAGTAGGGATCTGTCTAACCTGTCTATTGTCTAACCTTGTCTAACAACTCTCTTTTATAAAAAAAAATCTTTTCCATTTTGTCTAGTTTTAAGCGAGCGAGCAAAGCGTCTCAGCTTCAAGTCTGGCAAAATTTACATTCGTGTGTCAGTTTGTTGATAGGGGAACTTGTTTTACGTATCCCACTTAAAACTACTGAAACCTTAAATTCCTCGCCCTCGCTCTCTTTTGATTTAGTAAGGGCGAACGTTTCAGCTTGCCCGATTAAATTTAACTTTAAGCATATTAATCCTATAACAGTGATAAAAGCTTTTCAGCAAATTAAGATCAAATTAACCGAAGATCTTTGGGGAATGTCCATTAAAGTCTGTACTTCCATAATTGAGACCATAGCGCCTTACTTAGCCTTAATATTTAATTTGTGTGTGGACCAAGGAGTCTTCCCGGATTTAATGAAATACAGTAAGGTAATACCACTTTTCAAATCCGGGGACAGTAAAGACACCAATAATTATAGACCCGTATCCGTGTTGCCGGTTTTCAGCAAGGTGTTTGAAAAGGTAATGCTTAATCAAATGCTCAATCATTTTAACACAAATAAAATCCTTCATGATCAACAGTATGGTTTCACCAAAGGACGTTGTACGACCGACGCCGGTGTAACCTTATTAAGACACATTTTTAACGCGTGGGAAGAGGCCCAAGACGCCATAGGAATCTTTTGTGACCTCTCCAAGGCATTTGATTGCGTCGATCACGAAACCTTACTCTTGAAACTTGAGCATTACGGACTTGGAAAACTTGCACTCAATTTAGTAAAATCTTATTTAAATAATAGACAACAGCAAGTCCAAATAAACGGTATCAATTCACTAGGTTTAAAAGTAAAAATAGGTGTGCCACAAGGCTCGATATTGGGTCCATTCCTCTTTTTAGTGTATATCAATGATCTACTCCATTTATTAAAAAATCAACCACAAATGGTGTTATTTGCTGACGATACTTCCTTAATTTTTAAGGTAGATAGACGTGCAACAAATTTTGACGACGTAAATAACGCCCTATTGCAGGTCCAAAATTGGTTCACTGCTAATAATTTAGTATTAAATGGAAAAAAAACTAAGTGTATAAAATTTTCTTTACCAAATGTCAAAAGTAGTGATTGTGAGATAGTATTGAATCAAGAGAAACTAGAATTCGTCGATAAAACTGTTTTCCTAGGGATCACGCTAGACTCAAGGCTACAATGGGGTCCTCATTTAACATCTCTCGCAGGACGGCTAAGTTCAGCAGCATATGCTGTCAGAAAAATCCGTCAATTTACTGATGTAGATACCGCGAGGCTGGTCTATTTTAGTTACTTTCATAGTATCATGTCTTACGGTATTTTACTGTGGGGACGGGCTGCAGACATCGAGTCTATTTTTATTCTGCAGAAAAGAGCGATTAGAGCCATGTACTATCTCCGCAGGCGTGACTCTCTAAGGGAACTGTTTAAGGATATTAACATCATGACGGTACCTTGTCAATATATCTATGAAAACATCATGTACGTAAGAAAAAACTTACATCTTTTTAGTAAAAGAGGGGATAGACATAATTATAGTACAAGAAATAGGGATCTATTAGTTCAACCAGGTTTCAGACTGGCTAAAGTGGACACATCTTTCATGGGGTACTGTTTAAAATGTTACAATAAAATTCCTCCCCACATACTTCAACTGAATGAGACGAAATTCAAGTCTTGTATAAAACGCACACTATGCAGGCTGGCATATTATAAGTTGGGGGATTACATCTCTGATAAAAATGCTTGGCTCAATGCTGGTCCTGCTCCACAACCACAACTAATTGATTAACATCTGAAAATACTGTTGGAGCTGCTGAAGATTTTAAGACCATCTTTGCATTGTATAAAGTCAATCTCCTTTGTATTATATAATTCCAGAGCACAGGTGTGAGTACTATGTACTAAAGAGCTACCATTTACCGGGTAATAATTTTTTTTATTGACTTGAATGTGCCCTGGCGGCTGTGAGTATGTCATGCTCACTCAAATGTCTCGCTGATGGTGGCGCGTGTGTTGGATCATTTAGCTCCCTTCAAAATGGTTGAGCTGAATGGTGCTGATCCATACGTCATGTTCGTGAACGGGCGCCGTCAGTTGGGACTGGTCAACTCTTAGCGGCCATGGCTGATTTTTAATTTTTGAATTGTTCTTTGTTTTTATCTTTGTATTACGGACGCTTCTAACGTGCACGTCTTTCTACATTGTTCTCACATGTATAATTTCAACATGAATGATGTAACCAATACTTTGTAACAATTTATTTTATTTAAAAGAGTGTCCGTGGAGTTTCTTGCCCGTTCTTCTCCATAGGTACCTACTACGCTTTGGAATGGGCAACTAGCTTCATATTTTTGACTGACCGATTCCTTGACAATTCAAAAGTGCCTGTAATGGTTTAATTGAAATAAATGCTTTGAGTTTGAGTTTGAGAATGAACTAAATGAAAAAACACAAAAAAAAATAATGAGGATACTGGCTGGACCTACTTGGGGAGTACACACAAAACATTTACGTAGATTACGCATCTTGTTTATATGACAATAGTGCAGAAAGTTATATTTCTAAGTTTTGCTCCAAAATCATGCCCTTAGAATTATTGGCAGATTTATAAAAACAACTCCTATACACGTTATGGAGTGTGAGATCTGCATACCACCATTGTTTTTGAGAAGGCAATATAATTGCCTATAAATATTGTTTTAAAGCTCGCTCTTTTTCGAATAATCCCACCATAATTTTGTTAGAAGAACTCCAAACTGGCAAAAGAAAAAGAAACCACTAACTATTACCTTTTTTATACACAGAGATTATCCCCTTCAATGATTTTTAATTTGGATATATGGACTTCTAAAATAAAAATTAGTGAAGTAATTTTAACCAATTTGGATTGCGTTAAAGCGTCCAAGAATTCGTATAATTGTAGTTTACTGTTAAATAATGTATTAGATGAATTAAATATTAAATAAGCAGGATGGCAAAAAGTGTTTACAGATGGTTCGAATACTAAGGATGGTGTTGGTGCAGCTTATGTTAGTAATAGTTTAGGAGTGAGTGAGGGTTTTAAGATTTCTTCTGAGGTAAACATTATGTGCGCTGAGCTATTTGCGATCTCAGAGGCCATATCTTCTTTAAAAAATAGGTGTTTAAAATCTAAAGAGGTTGTAATTTTTTCGGATAGCAAAAGCGCTTTAGAACACATAGCTCCCTCCGCCTCTGGTTGCAGAGGGACAGCGTTAGCTTATGTTATTCTTGATAAAGTTCATACCATGCCTAATGATGTAACTCTTAGATTGCAGTGGATCACTTCACATGTTGGTTTGAGAGGTAATGAGGAGGCTGACATTTTGGCTAAAAGATCTTGTATTCATAATTCTAAGCGAGGTATTCATAATTCCTGATTACTCAGAATATTTTTCACGGCACAAGACAATATGGCAACATAAGTGGAAAGAACATTTTGACATCAGATCTCGAGAAAAAGGAATAACTATGATACAAAACTATGCAATGTGAGCCTCCTCAGATACCGTGGCTTACCGATGTAAAATTAGGTAGGCAATTACTTAAAATAGCTTTTAGAATACGATCTGGACATGTACAAAAATGTGTAAAATTACCTTTTTGATGAGGAAATCCCTTTCAACTAACTGTATTATTTGTGATAAACCAGAAGATGGCCAACACCTCCTTATAGATTGTATTCGCAATAATTTTGAAAGGCAACATTTATGTAAATTTTTTAAATTAAATACATTCGATTTAGGTACATTTCAAAGTATTCTGGCTTACCCTGCAAGCAATAAAGCTAAGCTTATTTATAAATTTATATTTAATAGTCTTAAGAATTTTTTGTAAGTAACTTACTTAAGGAAATCATGAGGCTGACAGACCTGTTAATGGTATAAGTCCCTAATAAATAAAGAGAAAAAAAAAATCTGTTGGCTATCATATTCGCTCTTATAGACAGCGCCCTACGCTCCGTGTCCATGTCATCATCATCACGTAGGAGATCAGTGACTATATGCCCAAGATATTTAAAACAGGTGACCACTTTTATGAGTGTTCCGTTCAAAGTCACGGGAGGAACCTGATCTGGTGACTTGGTACCTGCTTTAAGTACCATGAGCTCACTTTTTGTGACATTGTATTCGAGGCCATGACTAGCCGCGTACCTACGTCCTTTCGCAAATCCATGTTTTTTGCCTTCCATACGAAATCGAATTGCAACCCTACCTACTTCATACTTGTTAAATTTCATAAAATACGTTATGGCACGTTAACATTGTGCATTTTTGTGTATTACAAGACCTTGATTAAAATAAATGTAGTTTCTGTATCTCATAATAAAAAATGCGAAACACAAAATGAGACGTATCCATTAACTTTTTAGTAACTACTCTTTAGTTACGTTTTATTACTATTTCCACGTAATTTCTGAATGCCTCCGTAAATTTTTAAGACGGACAACACTAGCTTCTTTCTGATTGGTTGTTGATCTGGCATCTCTGCTATAAATTTTTGTGACAATCTCAATAAACGTTTTGTGTAAGTGGGCTCCTACATTATCGTTACTGGAAATAAAAATCATTTTTTCACAATACAATAAGTCTTGATTTATATATTTTACTGTAATACGTGTAGTACGAACATTAAAGGTTATATACTATTTGCAGTCCAGAATATAACAAACCATTGACTTCTTAGAACCAAATGTTGTCTAATTCTTATATTAATTTCGTAACGTTTTTTTATGAATTTCGTTACGTTACGAAAATAAAAATATAGATCTAGATTTACCTATACGGTTACAGCCAGCTTAAACATACATATTTAACATTCACTGCCAAATTCATAAAAATTGTTACGAATTTGGCGGTGAATCTTGAATAATATGTAGTTATACATTTCCTATTTAGTTACTCTAGGACAATTTCGTAACAATATTTCGTAGCAACGTTTTCGTTACGTACATTTATTTTGAGAAATACTCATATTATATGTGTATGAGTTTGTCTATTTCCCCTAAATAATATAGTTTCCTCTTAACTATTTCGTGAGACTGTAAACATCTACAAGTAATAAGTGTAATTTCGAAGGGCGAATCACTGAAGTTTAATAAGTGATCAAACGAACTTACCTGTTGTGAAGTTCGATCATTATTATACGAAGGGCTTCGTTCGAAGATATAACATTTACCATGCAGCGTCGATACGCTCGTCGACAACCAAACGCATATTTAGAGCTGAAAGCAAAAACTAAACGCACAAGTGTAGCTATTCCGCTCTATACATCATCTGTCATTATTTTTAGAGTAAGAAGAGTCTCAATTTTTCTGGGGTAGGGTAGGGAGGGTTCCTTATATCTTCGAACGAAGCCCTTCGTATAATAATGATCGAACTTCACAACAGGTAAGTTCGTTTGATCACTTATTATACTTCAGGCTTCGTTCTCGATATAACATTTACCATGCAGATGTTAAGAGTTTATGAGGAAAATTGAGATTCCAAAGAAATTATAAATAAATAGTATTTCAATAACAAATTAAAATCTTTTAGTTTTTAGACACAAATGACATAATAAAATAATAGATAAACAGTCTCATTCATCTTAGTATTAAACTTATTTCCCAACTTAGAAACAAGTTTTAATCAATTTACCCTATTAGACGAACAATCAAATTATTCATCTTAATATTGAACTTCTTGTCTAATTTAGTTTTATATTTTGTAAGGCACGTAATAATTATACGTAATATTCATAATACTTAATCAAGTATTTTGTTCAGCATTAAGCACAGCCTGAGCAAATCCGTTTGAATTTGCCAATTATAAAATCTAGCGAAAGGTGGAAGACCAATTTTTTCCAGCCTGCTGTTTGCCTTATTACATCTAATGACACCCTTAGCGTTAGTAGTGGATGTCGAGGCATGTCTAGTACATGTCCTGAAAAATACTAATATCTATGATGCAAACAGAGAGAAGGTATATTTACCAAAATTATTGAAATTAGATAATAGAGATGGTGATGGTAGAGGTAGAAACTGTTTGTGGGGCTTATACAATGAAAGTATTAAGTGAGTAATACTTCCCCTAATGCTCTGAGTACAGTTAATTTTTATCACGTAATGTACTAGCTGGACAAATTTCGGTCTGTTCAAAGAAAGGTAAAAATAGGTTCAGTTGGCTTCAACCGAGAACAGATGTTCTAATAGCATCTGTAATAGAAATGTGCATGATTTACTGTGTTGTTAGGTATTTTAATAAGAGACAAAGTCTGTGCTCTTTCGACTGTAGCTTTTTTTTTTTTTTTTTTTTCAGTAAAAAAATGTTTGTTTGTCAAAGTTTTTTTTTTTTTTTTTTTTTTATCATTTAATATTTTACTTGGGGTACCAACTAGTTTGATACTTGCCCCCAGGTGGTTTGATTTTATAGAAACCTTGAAGTAGCCTCTTGATGCGGTCATCACCCCCATTTTTGAGTCTATTATTAAAGCAACAGCTGACTTATGTAAATTTAAAAACCCCTTATGGCCTTAAATAGAATAGCTAGGTTACAAAAAAAAATACATAATAATTATTGGTATAGATGGTGTAATTGTATCTATAGGTAAGTACTTTGTTTTTGCCAAAGGGCCCACCATAATTTGTATGTCATTTTGTTGTATCTTAGCCACGCCTTCCTGATAATATCCCGATGGACATGTAGAGGGTGGTTCTGTCAGGTTTATGACGGCCAGTATGGCATAACTATAATGCCTGTCGCTTTATCTTTTCTATTTTTTGGTAAACATCTTAATAATATACCAAATGGGCATAAAAAGGCGAAAAAAGAAAAGGAAGAAAATGTCGTTCGTCCAAGATACGGTAAAAGCATCTATATTCGATGCATCCGGGCCGGTTTTTCAGGAAATGTTTTCATTTTTCATTAATTCTTGAAGCAAAAGTCAATTCCTATCAGGTTCAAAAAACTAGGGTTACAATGTACTGGAATGTGGAGATATTCATTTCTCACTTTATGTCAGGATTGGCTGTACCTATGTGATTTTTCACCTGCTTCATTATTATCCCTCGATTATATGTAAGAAGCAAATAGTCAAATTTGTCTATCTTCACACCAAATAGCCAATATGCTTCTGGCAGAGTTATTTAAATGTACTGAATACCTCCCATTTGCTTGTTATATGATATGGCAGTCTTATTATCAACATGTAACAATATGTATTTTTTTTTTTTTTTTTTTTTTTTTTTTTTTTTTAATTAATATTGTTTATTTTTAAACAATCATTTTTAAGGCTTAAAATATGTTGAGTAGTTCTAGATACCTACTTAAAATTTTTCACTCTCTTTCCAGAACCCATGAACCATATTATCATTACAAACGGTCCCCCCCCCCACTTCTTGACACATCTGTAATTATTTCCTAATCATATTTTGAGTATGCTATACTTTTGTGTAAACTATTGATATTATCAGCCCACTGCTGTAGGTCTAGTTTAATATCTGGGTGATTGATAATCGTTTTATCTTAACTTCTTGTTAAACCCTCGGGCTTCGTGAGGGTTTTTGGGGGTGCTCGCTCACCTTGCGAGCTGGTAAATACTGAAGTGATAGGTCACGTGAACCCTCGGGCTTCGTGAGGGTCACGACGACACTATCTGATGATTTTCCCTACGTTTCAAAGGCTGACTTCAAAAAATGAAACATCGGGTATCAAAAACCACTGTTTAATTTAACTTCGTTGGTTACACTTAATTACACTATATAAATGCACAAACATGAACTTTATTGCATGTTTCATATGTAATCGGCGGAGAATCTCGACACCGCGATCTAATTTTTGGACTCAAATAAAAAGTGCCATCTATTGGTCCCGATAATAACTAACTGTACAAACCACCAAGTTAACTACAGTTGAAGTGCGACATTGATTTGCGGGCGATGTTGCTACCGACCGATAGATGGCTGCACATTCCGCCCACCAAGGACATTTTGTGAACATTATGTCCTTCAAGATATTAAGTTACAGTAATTACAAACTAGAAGTTAATCTCACTAAACACATCACAAGTGAGGTTACAAAATATATTTTATTGAAGACAACTCTTAAAAATAGCTTATTTTCTACTTACACAAAATTTCACACTGGACACATGCGAACATTATTAATATTAAGTTTTTACTGATCAACTTGTTTAAGTGATAGGCAAGACACACAGTTTCGAGGTTGGTCGTTTAAATTTTGAACCGTTGCTACACAGTGTGACTACTCGTGTTAGATTATCTAAACCCGGATGTTTCTCAACCACTCTGCCAAGTAGCCACCGACAAGGGGGCATGTTATCCTCCTTAATTAATACTATGTCTCCTAAGTTCGGTTCAGGAGTTTGCGTAGACCACTTATACCGATGGAGCAGTGTGGTTAGGTATTCGGTTGACCAGCGTCTCCAAAACTGTTGCAGCATTTGTTGAACTAAATGCCACCTCTTTAGACTAGATATGTTAGTGTCTTCGTAATTCCTATCTGGTGCGTTTATAACGGGTTCACCAATAAGGAAATGCCCAGGTGTTAATGCATCACAACTGTTGGAATCCGTTACCCTACAGAACGGCCGCGAATTTAAGCATGCCTCTACCTGACTTAAAAGAGTGGACATTTCTTCGTAAGTTAAAGTAGAGTTGCCTATTACCCTGCGCAAATGCCTTTTACATGATTTTATTCCAGCTTCCCACAGACCGCCAAAGTTTGGAGAGTGTGGTGGAATATAATGCCATGTTGTTCCCTCAGCAGCTAAAGCCGCTGCAATTTCCCGAGTTATGATTGAATTTTCAGAGCGAAACATTGCATCTAACTCTTTAGAAGCACCCTGAAAATTAGTGCCGTTGTCGCTCCATACATTCTTGCAGTGACCTCGTCTGGCCACAAACCTCTTAAATGCGGCAATAAACCCTGTTGTAGTGAGATCGCTTACGACCTCGATATGGACAGCCTTTGTGGCCATACACACGAATAAACAAATATACCCCTTGTATGCGTGATGACCCCGACCCTTAGATGTCCTTAAATTTATAGGACCCGCGTAGTCTACCCCACTGTTTTTAAAGGGCCTGCTTGGTGTAACCCGCGCAGGGGGCAATTGACCCATTAACTGAGGTTTGGTTGTAGCTGAATACCTGATACAAGTTACACATTTCCTAACATATGCTGTAACTAACCGCTTGGCTCCTAGGATGTAGTATTTCGTACTCAAATAGTTGAGCATAAGTTGGGGACCTCCATGAAGACTTCTGTTATGCGCATCTGATATTAAGAGATTGGTGAGGTGGTCGTTACCGGGAATCAATATTGGATGTTTACGGTTGTGATCGAGATCTGAACGTTCTAATCTACCGCCCACCCTCAAGATTTGTTTTGAATCCAGGTAAGGATTTAAGGACTTTAAGACCTTCTCTTTGCAAATTTCCCCTTTTTCCAGGTTGGTGATCACCGCTTCGAATCTTTTGCCTTGACTAACCCTGATGCATGTCTCTAGCGCTAATTCGAGCTCTTCTGCGGTAATATAGCTAAGCCTTTTCCTCATATTCTTTGGTTTTCTTAGTTCGAGAAACCGCCTCAAATAAACTACTATTCGCAATAATTTGTCAAGGGATGAATATTTCTCCCAAAAAAAGTTTTCGGTGTTCACTGATATGTGTACCCTCTTCACCTCCAGTTCAGTTGAAGCTGATTTGCGTTTACCCGTTGCAATTACCGTGTCTTTGAGGAACTCGGGACCTTCTAACCACATTTTGAAATGTACTAACTCTGAGGCGTACATACCCCGTGATGCGCAGTCAGCAGGATTGTTCTTTGATGTGACATGGTTCCATTGGTGTGGTTCACTTATGCATAAAATTTCTGATACGCGATTAGCGACGAAGGTTTTCCACTTGTTGGGGTGACTGTTTAACCAAGCCAATACAATTTCCGAATCTGTCCAAAAGTGCAAGTCAGATTTATTGATTCCCATGACTAACGATATTTCGGATACGAGTTTTGCTAACAATACTGCCCCACACAGCTCTAACCGCGGAATTGAGACAGTTTTTATAGGTGCAACGTTCGTTTTAGCAGTGACAAGAGTGACTGATATTCCACCATTAGCATCGACTACCCGAGCATACACAACCGCGGCGTATGCTGATTTGGACGCATCACAAAATCCGTGCAAGTCGATTTGTTTGTCACCGTGCTTCATCTTCAGCCATCGAGGTACTGAAAACTCTGCTAAACCTTGCAACTGATGACGGTAAGTAAACCATTCATCTTTTATATCATTAGGAATTTCTTCATCCCATCCAATTCCCGTCGTCCACAATGCTTGTATTTGCATTTTTGCTTTCACAATGACCGGAGCGACCCACCCTAAGGGGTCGAATAATCTTGCAATGTCAGACAACATTTTTCTTTTGGTTACAGGTTCTTCTACTGGATGCAGCTGAACTGAATACTGGAAGGTGTCGGAGCTTCGATTCCAGGTAAGTCCTAGTGTTTTTAATATTTCATCTTGCTTGATCCAAATTCCCTGTTCCGCACGATCCATGTCCTTATTTTTTCCATCTATAATTTTCGCCAGAAGCTCATTGCTGTTGCTCGACCATTTTTGTAACTCAAACCCTGCTTTGGCGAGCATCTCTTCCATTTGTGTACAAATTTCTATTCCTTCTTCTACTGTTTCACAACCTGTCATAAGATCGTCAACGTAAAAATCCTTTAGTGTTTTCTCAGCTGCAAGAGGATAGTCCTTTCCTTCATCGTATGCTACTTGTTGCATAGCTCGTACAGCCAAGAATGGTGCAGCCGCAGTGCCAAAGGTGACCGTCTGAAGCTGGTAATCCTGTAATTCAGAGTCCCTGTTATCTCTCCACAAGATACGTTGAAAATCCTGATGTTTATCCGCTATGCGTACTTGTCGATACATCTTTACTACATCTGATACCATGCAAATAGGATGTCTTCTCCAACGCATCAATAGATGCCGCAAGTCAGGTTGCAAACTTGGCCCAACCATCAGGTCATCATTGAGCGAAATGCCGGTTTTTCCCTTACAAGATGCGTCGAATACTACACGCACCTTGGTTGTATCTTTATCATTTCTAATTACTGCGTGATGAGGTAAATAGACAGCTTCGTTTGCATGATCGTCCGGTTTGCTTACCGGCCGCATATGCCCCAGTTCCAAGTACTCGTTAATTACCTCTGCATATTTAACCCCCAGTTCCTCATTCCGGCGTAGCTTAGATTCTAGAGCATGAAACCTCCTAACTGCTACGTCTCTTGTATTTCCATATTTACAGCCTGGATCTTCGGTTCGGAATGGCAGGTTCACAACGTAACGTCCGCTGTCATCTCTTGTAGTTGTGGCAGTGAATATCTCCTCACATTTGGTCTCTGCTTCGGTGAGTACATGTTTCTTGTTTTCCTCTGGTTCTTTCTCTAATTCCCAGAATCTTTTCAGGATCTCATCATCACCTACGAGGGCGTGCATCACAGAGAAGTCAGAAGACTTATGGCCAGCAGAAGCTATCGTTCCTGACAGGATCCACCCCAGAGAAGTACACTGAGCCACTGCGCTGCAACCCGAAGCTTTCTTCAGCCCGTTTTGTAAAACCTTGCCGTAAATTTCTGCACCTAACAATAAATCAACTTTATCCGGTTTGTGATATTTGGGATCCGCCAACGGTATGTCTTGGAATTGTACCCAATCTAAATGTGCTGTTTCCCTACTAGGCAATAAAGATGTAAGTGATTTTAGAACATATGCATTTACTACCAATTCCACAGATGGATCAACCCTGGACTGTATTTTAACTTTAACAACTGAATTCAACTCTAATTTGTGGTTGACATCTATACCAACTATCGAACCCTTAGCTGATGTTTTCTTTAATCCTAAGGTTTGTACAATGTTTTCCGTAACAAACGATGCTTGAGAGCCTTGATCCAACAAAGCCCTAACCGTGAACATAGACCCGTTTTTCGATACAGCCTTCACTAAAGCTGTGGCTAATAAAACTTGGTTATTAGCTGTACCCTTCGAAAAACAAGCAACTATCTCTTGATTTTCTGCTCCAACCGTATGAGTGCTCTTCTCCCCTAAAGATTCCTGCTCACCTTTAGAATGTAATAAAGTGTGGTGTTTACGTTGACAGATTCGACAAGTTACTGTACACTTACAAAACCTGGCAGAGTGGTTACCCCCCAGACAATTGAAGCATAAGTGGTTTTCCTGAACGAACGTACGCCGAGCGTCCACATCTTTACCCATGAACTGTTTACAAGTTCCTATCTTGTGATCCTCATTACACACAGGACAATTCGACGATACTGTGTGAAATACCCTTGCTTTAGTTGTAGTTACATTTTTATTTTGAGTAGACTTAGGTTCTAAGAATTCAAATGCTCTATATCTACTGGTTAAAAAATCTTTAAATTGCTCAAATGTTGGTAGCTTATCGGAATCAATGTTTGAGGCCACCTTTAACTCCCATTCTTTGCGACTGTCCGCGTCTAACTTTAGTGTGAGGATATGAATGATTAATATGTCTCTAATTGCTGTGTCATTTAACTCTAAATTAATAAGTGCATTTAAGCAATCAGATGTGGTATCCATTAGATCTTTTAAACCACTAGCTGATTCATTAGTTATGTTTCTTTGACTGAATAAACGTTTTAAAATCCAATGTGAAAGATATTTTTTATTGTTGTAACGCGATTCTAATTGAGCCCAGCACTTATCATAATTTAAATCGGATATTGGAATGTGTCGCAAAAGTTGCTCGGCCTCACCTGTAAGGTAGCCTTTTAAATAATGAAGTTTTTGCACTTTATCTATTTTGTCGTTTTTATGAATTAAAGAAAGAAATAAATCTCTGAAGGTGATCCATTCAGTATATTTCCCAGAAAATGTTGGGATCGATATATTAGGCAATTTAATGGGCATGTTTCTACTTTCTGAATTTGATGACGACCCTGCAATTGGAAAAACATCACCACTACTCTTGAATTTGCTTAAAACAGTTTTTAGTTCACATTTAAGATCTAAATATAATTCCTCGGTGTTAAAGTAAACTTCGTTTATGGTATAAGGAGACTTTGTTAACTCAATAGATTCACAATCTTTAACCATCTGTGTATGTGTTAGATTAAATTGAGCCCACAGCTCTTCAACGTTTTCTAACCTAGCTTCTACATGTTGTTTGGTAATCCTATCTTTGGGTGACTTCTTAAAGTTACTTTTAGCTCTCGACAATCTAGCATACAGATCATCCTGTACCTTGACGAACATTTGTAATTGAGACATTTTGACAAACTAATTTTATGAGATAAATCTAATTTAACAACAAGTTAGTAAAATTTCTTAATGAAATTTTCTAAGTAGAACCAAATTTTTATCAAACTTTTCAAAAAAAATTACAACTGGAAAATATTTTGAAGAAAATATTCTAAGTCGATATAAACAAACAAATTTTTTAAGTCTTAAACTTTTACAAGTCGATAATATTTTTTAAGAAAATATTCTAAGTCGATGTAAACAAACAAAATTTTCTAAGTGTTTGGACTTGAAATTAAATAAAAATCGGGCATAGGTTCCCCGTCTGAACACAATTCGCCTTAAATCTAACTAAGTCTAATATTACGTTGCACAAACACTAAGTTTATTTGCACCTTGAAATAAAGATCACTTTTGCTTGGCAGGAATGAATTTTAAAAGTACTCACGGTTTTCACTCGTAACACTTAGCTCTGTACGACTATAGTCGTCTGCAGCGCTTCCCTGATCGTTGTATGTAGTACTCCTCCCCCGTGCGACCCGTCGCTGCTGGCTCCGAGTCCGTCCACTGCTCGACCGCCTTGACACCGGAACAACTTCACTTGTACTGGGCACGGGGCTGATGCTATCCTGAGTCACAGTAGGCTTAGCATCTGATGCTTGATGAACTGGATCCACTCTTGATACTAGCTCATCACACTCCGGTTCGAAGGACCATGTTAAACCCTCGGGCTTCGTGAGGGTTTTTGGGGGTGCTCGCTCACCTTGCGAGCTGGTAAATACTGAAGTGATAGGTCACGTGAACCCTCGGGCTTCGTGAGGGTCACGACGACACTATCTGATGATTTTCCCTACGTTTCAAAGGCTGACTTCAAAAAATGAAACATCGGGTATCAAAAACCACTGTTTAATTTAACTTCGTTGGTTACACTTAATTACACTATATAAATGCACAAACATGAACTTTATTGCATGTTTCATATGTAATCGGCGGAGAATCTCGACACCGCGATCTAATTTTTGGACTCAAATAAAAAGTGCCATCTATTGGTCCCGATAATAACTAACTGTACAAACCACCAAGTTAACTACAGTTGAAGTGCGACATTGATTTGCGGGCGATGTTGCTACCGACCGATAGATGGCTGCACACTTCTCTTTACTTTAAAGTAAACCATAATATTTATGGTTATAAGGTATATTGAATGCACTAGGAAGTGGTGAAGGGTGGGCGTTTTGGGGGACTGTCTTATGTAATTTTGACGTTCGAAAAGTGCTGATTCTCAGACTAGTTTTAATAAATGACTTTTGAATTTTGAATGTTCCAATAGTTTTGTGTAAAGCCAAACATAATATGTATTTGCCAGGCATGTGGCAGTCAATGTTCCTATTAACTGAGCAAGGTCTCTAATACTACAACACTGTTTTTTCAAATATTTTTCAATGGATTTTTGTTTTACAAAACCTAAAAACTGACAGGCCTGTGATGGCCTAATTATACTATTTTCATAATTTATACCAAATCTGGAATTTTTGGGAAATAGCAATTGTTTCAATAACATCTTTCAAACATGTTTACAATCAGAACCAATGCACAAGAGGTCATCAAAGAAATATTCTGCCCACCAGAGACTAAAGAGCAGTAACAGCCCTTTTGTAATTTTTCGTTTTATTAGTGATTCTGAAAGCGGGTTTCTTAAGCTTTCTATTGAATTAACTTACTTATTTCTAAGACTATTAGAATGGTTTTTATTTAACAGTTTTCACTTACTGCAAACGAAAAAAATTAACAATTTGGCGTGATTTCCCAACTAAAATACAGTATAAATTATACTGCAGATTAAATTTTAAGGTTTCATAACTAAAATGCAGTAAGCAATATAATTTTACAGTTCTTTAGATAGTTTTATATTTCTGGAAAAAAATTAAAAAAAAAATTAATACGCAGTAAAATTTACCGCCATACAAGCTATTTTTACTGCAAATTAAGAAAATACAATTTATTGTCACGAACTCCCAACTAAAATGCAGTAAAATCAAAGCTTGTCGCATTTTAGTTGTGAATACTTAACATTCTTTTATCATTATAAACTGACTAACACGCAGTAAAATACAGCATTACTGCAGATTAGTTTGGATAGCATAATGACACAGATATGATTATTCCTAGCTAAAGTGCAGTTAATATAAACGGTCTTTAAAATGTGAACTAGCTATTTTTCTTACTGCACTAGTAAATTGAACACTTTTTTCTTAAAAAACTAACTAAAATGCAGTATTTTTTTGACCTTACTGCATGTTAGTTGGGTTTCTTGACAAAATAACTGATCCAAACGCAGTAATAGGGCTTTTTGCTGCATTTTACTAAGTTTAAAATGGTATTTTTTACAAAAAAGGCTATGCAGTAATAGGCACCAAAAAGAATAAATGGCCATAATAAATTCAGTTATTAAGATATATTTTTTTTTATTGCTTTAACGTGTGAACCTATGCCTTTACAACCTTTCTGCATTCAAATTTTTTTGCTTATACATTCTGTTGATTTTTTAAAATCAATTCTTAACTTTAAATGCGTTTTACTCGAAATCGTGATTTTGCTGTTACTGCACTTTAGTGTATGGTGGGCAGTATTGTACTGATTTGTGACCTATAGATTATTAAATTATGTAACCACTACTCTCATAATCTTAGAGAACACAAAGGTGCGGGACACAAGACATATGGGAATTTAATAATTCATATAATTTATCATACTGAAGCCATCAATACTTCTTGTGACCTGGATTAATATTTACCAATAAATATAACTCTTTCAAATCAATAAATTGTCCTGAAGGAATTAGAATTACTGCAGTTCTGTGATATTCCATTTTAAAATGGCATGTACCTATATTAGAATAAATATTTTGCTACCATTCAGTGTTGGAAACAAAACAATTAATATATGAATTGGTTTTCACATGGTGTGCAAGGAGAAATCGCACCTAATGCCAGAAAATTAATAATGGCTGTATGCATAATAATATCAGGATCATTTAAAGTATCATTTTATAATGACTTTTAGATTGTGACTGATCAGGTGTATCAGTAAAAGGTATTGAGTTACCGTTGACATGTTTCAATATTGAAACATTGTCATAGATGCTTAGCCAACAAGGTAAAAAATTATTTAATCTTCTAGCATGACTAACCTCTAGTATCGAGCACGAGTCTTGTCCTGTGGTGTTGGGGCTTTTGGCTTTCTCACAGTGTAATGTGGCTCGTACTGGTTATATTGTTGTTTGATATTACCTTGCTTGATATGAGGACTGTGGTTTCTTGTATCCCGGCTTCAAATTTGTCCTCTGTTGGTTGTAACGAAGTGAACCACTCAAGTTTCCCTGATGGTTGTGGTAAAAGTAGTTGGGTTTTTTAAAAATTGGCCTGTTCTTTGGCAAACTTGTAAGACTCTTTATCTTTTTAGATAGGTTGTTACCATAAAGGTAAGATAGAGTGTTGTTACCATAAAGGTAAGATAGAGTATTGTTACCATAAAGGTGATCATCTCTGTAAGTCGGTTAACATCCTTCCAGCGTCACTGAGCTGAGAGATCTCTATCATTATTGTTGTTGATTAACATTGATAATGCATCACCTAAAATGGTGAATCCCTTCTTCAAGATGGAATTCCAAATACAGGCTAAGTTGTTGTTTATTGCTCTTATAAATGCATCAAATCCCATAATGCTTGTAACACTTCCAGGGATAGAATATTAGTAGGCTCTGTGTCTAGCACAGGTGCTGGGTCAGGATCAGGTAAAGCTTCAGTTACAGTCATGGCTGTATTAGTGTTATCCTGGTTTGTGTCAAATGAAACCGGTGATTCGACAGTCATCAAGTACCTAGGTACCTAGTTCAATAACTATTTCTTTTGGTTCATCATTTTAGCGGTATGCAAAAACATAGAATTGACCCTGATGATGTACCATAATATACATACCTAAGCGTAGCCTCTCAGAATACACCATTAAAATAGGTGAATGATAAAACTCGTGCGTTTATCTTGTAAACGCCCCGAATTATTTGTTCGCGTCAATGCATCTCGTACATTACCCGCGTGGTAAAATAATTATCGTATATAAGCCATGTGAAACACGTTTTACTGTATAAAACGTTTAAAACAATGATACAACTCGTGCGTTTATCTCGTAAACGCCCCGAATTATTATTTCGCGTCAATGCATCTCGTGCATTACCCGCGTGGTACAATAAATATTGTATAGATATAAGCCATGTGAAAGACGTTTTACTGTATAAAACAATGATGAAACTCGTGCGTTTATCTCGTAAACGCCCCGAATTATTATTTCGCGTCAATGCATCTCGTACATTACCCGCGTGTTACAATAAATATTGTATTTAAACCCTGTGATACACGTTTTCACTGTATAAAACGTTTAAAACAATTGTTTTATCTGGTGTAGAAAAAAGAGGACGACTGATGAATCGGTGTTGTACCGGTGTCGTTTCATGTCTTCGGATTTTCTGAACATAATACTCTTTTCCATGTTTTCGTTTCGGCATGATAACTTATGCCAACTTTTAAACACACTTTATACTAGTTTTAAACACTTTTAATAATATTTTTTGGGAATTACAGCGTACTGGTTGCCGCGCAAACGTAAAGAATGACAGATGACGTATAGAGCGGAATAGCTACACTTGTGCGTTTAGTTTTTGCTTTCAGCTCTAAATATGCGTTTGGTTGTCGACGAGCGTATCGACGCTGCATGGTAAATGTTATATCGAGAACGAAGCCTGAAGTATAATAGAAAGTCAAACGAACTCACCTTTACGTGACGTTCGATGACTATTAAACGATGTGACACTCAGGGCTTCCAATACCGGGATCCCGTCTTCACATATAATTATGTAACTAATGTACCTATATATATACCAACAACCCTAACTATCTATATACAAATATTGTAACACTTTTTAAAAGAGTAATGGTGGAGTTTCTTGCCCATTCTTCTCCATACGAAGTTTTCGTATGGAGAAGAATAAAAAGAGAAAAGAAAGAAAGAATAATGTTTATTTGGACACAGTTCGTGAAACACAAAATAACAAATAAAAAAAAGTGAAAAAAAAAAAAAAAAAAAAATTAACAACAATAGTGTGTGCCTCACGGCTGCGCCAAAAAGGTTCATTTCAGCATTAATGCCAGACAGGTTTACGCTGACGCTGGCTGACGCTGGTTTTCTAATGAACCTACAAGTAGGGACAAGTGACGGTGAGTACAAAACAGTTTCAACATACCTAATAAATAATTTGTATACTTCTAAGTAAATAAATAAACTAGTAATAAAATATAAATTAGAAAAACAAAAATTTAAATTATATGAAAACAACAGGAACTGTCCACGCAAAACCTGTTCTTAGCGATTAGCTAGACTAGATTGAATCGTGCACTCACAAAGCGCAACAGGCCGCCGACCGCGTCGGACAAATACACCGACTGCTATTTAGTTTTAAGACAGGCAAAAAATGACTGTGGGGTCTTTGAATAAAACATAATTATGAATAGTTAAATATAATAATGAAATAAAATAGTGAGTAAGAAAGTGAAATACATATAACAATAGATGAAGTAGGTACACTGTTGATAAAAGAAGGTAAGCGTCATTTAACATCATAATATTCTTTTGCTGATCAGTATTTGTTAGTTTCGTGTAAGTGTAATAACTTATTTATGCACCTTTCCGTTTTTTCTAGTTATGCATACTCGTATTCGAAAGATGTACACAAAACAAAAGCATCGTCTACTGTAATCTTTGGCCAAGATTTTAGTGGAACAAGAAAAAAGAAGGGTGTATGATGCGATCTCGATGCCGGCTGTGCTTCACAGTCGCAAGTAGGCCAGGCACAATGGGTAAGCACGAAAACAACGCGTTAAGTGGTGATTGACCAGATGGTGGTGAAAAAAATAAGTAATGTAATGTGTCTGTTTATGTTTCCCACAGGTCTCACGACTGCAACGGCACGTAGGAGCCGCGGAAGGCACAGCAGCGCCATCGAGTCGAGAACATTTGAGGCAGCAAAGGACGGAAAATCACCGAGCGTACGAACCACCATACCCAATATATTGTTTTGACGCAACAGGAATTATGTTTTAAGCTAAGTATTGTATTTCATATAAGTGAAACATTTAGGGCGACCATATCTAGTTTATTTATTTATTAAAACTTTTCACACTCAAAAAAGTACAAAGGCGGACTTAATGCCTTAGGCATTCTCTACCAGTCAACCAAGGGTGGTGAAGAGATTAGATGGCAGGTGCTCTATTTGAGAGGAACAAAGAAAAAAAAATTAAAAAATATATTCTAATGACTTATAACTAAAATAGATACAACAATACATAAATAGATTACAAACTACATACCCATACATACATACATATTAACTATAATATATACCTATATTAAATATATATACAAATATACGAAATCAAGGGAGAGAGGTGTTGAGATGACTCTACTCTATTTATTTTGAAAATAACTCCACAGTTTCCGCTTAAATGCATACCGACTGGTGGCCGTCCTGATATCAAGAGGAAGCGCATTCCAAAGAAGAATGGACTGAATATGAAAGGAAGAATGAACAAAGTCAGAAGTATGAGAAGGGCAGAGAAGGAGAAGATTGTTAGAAGAACGCAGATTCTTAGTGTGAGAAGAGCATAGATATTGGAAGTGAGACACAAGATAAGAAGGAGGAGTGGGAGAGTTGAGAAGGGAGAAAAGCGTGGTCAAAGCGCGTAAACTTCTCCTTTGGCGAATGGACATCCATTTGAGCTCAGATCTATAGCTAGACACATGGTCATATTTTCTGAGGTTGAAAATGAACCGGATACAATTGTTGAGCAGTCTGTCGAGCTTATCCAGCAAAATTGCATTCCAGTCAAAGTAGCACACGTCACCATAGTCGACGATAGGGAAAATCAAAGTCTGCACGAGCATAGTTTTCGTCTTAGCAGGCTAAAAGTTTCTCAGACGATACAGGGATCGCAGAGTACCGTTGACCCTTTGACTAACACTAGAGACCTGGCGTTGCCAGCTAAGTGTCGAGTCAAGATGCAAACCGAGATCTTTCACCGTAGGGGTAATAGGTATGACGGTATCATTAAAAATAAGAGGAGGAAGAGAGCTAAGTGCCACCCTACCCATCATGCGCGAGCTTCCAATTACAATGGCCTGACACTTAGAGGGGTTTACTAACACCCCAAAACTGTTAGACCACTTTTTGATGGCATCTAAATCTCGGTTTACATCTGCTATAGCGTCCGATAAACCCTCAACCCGCTCAGCTGTATATAATTGAAGAGCTAGTTTCTGTTGCGAATCTATCAGATACTGCCGTAAACGTGTTCTGAACGTGTGGATAGTGCCCAGTACCCTTAATGGTGGTGGGATGTTATTCCACACCTTAGATGCAGCGTATCGGAAAGTGCCTCTAAAAGCTGCTGTCCTATGCGACTGTGTTGAAAGTTATTGTGCACATTGCCTGGGCGCGCAATCCCGTCTACTAGCCATCCAACTAAGCTTGTCGTACAAATACTTCGGTTTTTGCGACTTTAACGACACCAAAAAGCAGGCAAGCTAGATGTAACTTTCGTCTCGACTTCATCTTGAGAATAAAATGTTTGTTAAGAAAGGGGGTGACATGACTTCTAGGGGGAACAGAGTAGCAGAAGCGTGCACATGCATTTTGGACTCTTTGTATAAGTCGATCGGTACGAGACAGCAAGCGTGGGCCGTAAACCGTATCAGCGTAATTTAATTTAGAAAGAACAAGGGTTTCGACTAGTTGTTCGCGAAGCTTTTCAGACAAGAATGGCCTCATTTTGTAAAGCAGTTTCAGACGATAGAAGCAGTTTCTTACGGAGTTAGCAACGTGTTTCTCAAATCTAATGTTGTCCATACATAGTCCAAGGTTCCGCGCCTCATTCACACGGTCAATAGGCTTACCCGTTAGGGTTAAATTAAGGCTTGTGGGTATTTTCTTCAACTGCTGTCTCGTACCAAACAACATATACTTGGTTTTCAATGGGTTTAATGCCAGACAATTTTCATCAGACCATGCGGCGATTCTTTCTAGGTCGTCGTTTAGGTCTCTTATGGCCGACTGATAATCATCTGGACTGAAAGATAAATACAGTTGGACGGCATCGGCATAAATATGATACTTGCATTTCTGAAGGCACTTTATTATGTCTGCACAGTAGAGAATAAAAATAATCGGACCCAAAATTGATCCCTGAGGAACGCCTCTTTCTATAGTAGTAAGGGCTGAAGTCAAGGTAGTACCATCCGACAAGCGCAATTCTACAAGTTGTTTTCTGTTACTGAGGTAGCCGTGGAACCATTGAATGGCATTGTCGTCAAAACCGTAGTATTTTAACTTTGACAGTAATAGCGAGACGTTAATGCAGTCAAATGCACGGGAAAAATCGAGTAGCACCATCAGTGAACACATGCCTTTATCTTGGGCTGATAGAATATTGTCCGTAACATCTAGTAACGCCGTAGAAGTGCTACGCTGTTTTCTAAAACCAGATTGTAGATCAGGTAGCACCTCGTTCTCTTCTAAAAACCGAGTCAATTAACGGCACACTACCCTCTCCATTACTTTTGAGAGACAGGGTAGAATACTGATCGGCCGCAAGTCTTTAACTTCTATAATAGGGTTTGGACTCTTAGGTAGAATGGGCAAGAACCTTTTGGAAGGGGCGACTAGAATCAATATTTTTTTTTGTAAACTTTGACGTTCAAAAGTGCCTTACGTTACTTGCCTTATTTGAAATAAATGATTTGACTTTGACTTAGAGTCACTGTCAATTATTCTGATATGTAATAATCCGAAATTTTACAGAAAAAGGAAAAATAAACAGAAAAATCACAACACTCGCGCGAAGGCAGACATGTTTGTGAGCACTTCGTAATTTAATGTTGGTAATCCTGTCAATCTGACGTGTGTTTCCGAATGTTGGCTAAAGAAGGTTCCAAATTCCATACAAAAATAATTTGTTCGGAGTTTCACAGCACTGTCAGTAGCGACCGGGCCTTCCCAGCATAAGGATGTATCACTTTGCGTCGCAGGCGCGCACGTGCCCCCCCCCCCCCCCCTAGTCCCCTCTTTGAGGAGTGGCTAGAGAGGCGCCACGGCGTCCTCACCTTCCGCCTGACACAGGTCCTCACCGGACATGGTTGTTTCGGGAGGTTCCTGTTCAGAATAAAGCGGGAGGAAACGCCCGGGTGTCACCACTGTGTGGATCGCCCGGAGGACACGGTGGAGCATACGGTGGAGGTCTGCCCAGCTTGGGCGGAGCACCGCCGTGTCCTCACGGAGGCGATCGGCGGCGGCGATCTCTCGCGTCCGGCCCTGGTTCAGGCCATGGTCCGGAGCGAGAGTGCATGGGAGGCCGTCACCTCCTTCTGCGAAGCAGTAATGCTCGCGAAGGAGGAGGCGGAGCGCGCGAGGGAGAGGCAAAATGCGCCCCCTCGCGCCCCTAGTCGCCGCAGGAGACGCCCCGGGCGTCGGGAGTCGAGAGCCGACTTCCGGCCACCGTAGGCGCGGGCTTGCGGACGGTGAGCAATGGGTAGCTCGCCGTCCGATAGGGACCAGGCCCGGGTCGACGGCGCGTTGTGTTCCACGCGCGCCTCAAAGAGATGTCAGCACCAACTGACGGGGTCCGGAAGGGCCAATGCCTGCCGGGGTTGCGGGTTTGTCTGAAAGGGATATCGCGACCTCGGCACACAGGCAACGGAAGGAACACGGGTGGGTTTTAGTCAGTAAAAGTCTGACACGCCCTCCCGCTCCACCCAGAGCGGGAGAAGTTATTTGATAATTTCCCATCCAAAAAAAAAAAAAAAAAAAAAGGCGCGCACGTGTTGAGGCTGCGACCGGCCCAGCGGTTGAACGCGTCCCAAAGGGTCATGGCCATCAGGCTGGTACGCCTGGATACCGCACGGTCTCCCGTGAGGCGGCGAGCCTCCTTGCCGGACTACCGCCATGGGATCTGGAAGCGAAAGTCCTCGCGCACATGTGGGAGTTGCGCGAGGAGGCGAAACGCCGGGGCGTAGCTCCGCTGCCGCGAGAAATCGCGGCACAGCGGACAGAGCTCCGGCGGGATCTCATGGCGGCATGGAGAGTGCGATTGTCGCAACCCAGCGCTGGGCACGCCACAATTGTGGCGATAAGTCCCCTCTTTGAGGAGTGGCTAGAGAGGCGCCACGGCGTCCTCACCTTCCGCATCTCTTTCCGCCGCCTCAAGAGTTGTAGCCAAAGTCACCGCTTTTGAATAGCTAAGATGCTCTTCCGCAAATAACTATTGCCTAGTGAATTCGATTTTTAAGCCACAGACAAATTGATCTCTTAAATTGTCTTTTAAAACTGTATTGAAATTGCAAAATCTGGAAAGCTTTTTAAGCTCGGCTATGTAATCGGCAATAGACTCACTGGTCAACTGTCTCCGTTGACGAAATCTGAATCGCTCCGCCATTTCTGCAGGTCTAGGTTGTAAATGCACTTGCAGTAATTTAATAACTTCTTCGTATTTCAAAGAAGACGGCTTTGAAGGACTTGCTAAACTAGATAATAGCTCATATGATTCTTCCCCCATTACCGAAATAAGCGTGGATAGCTTCAAATCGTCACCGATCTTGTTAGCTAAGAAATACATTTCTACGCGTTCAATATACGCCAACCAGTTGCCGGCTTGCATATTATATACGCCTATTTTACCGATAGACATATTTTAAATTAAAAAATAACTACAATATACAAGACTAGCTGCCCGCCCCGGCTTCGCACGGGTAGCACTAAGTACTTATCTACGGCGCACCTACCTACCTACCTACCCTACTTACACCTACCTACCCTACCTACACCTACCTACCCTACATACACCTACCTACCCTACTTACACCTACCTACCCTAGCCTACCTACACCTACCTACCCTACCTACACATACTTACCTACCCTACCTACACATACTTACCTACCCTACCTACACATACTTACCTACCCTACCTACATACCTACAGACCTTACCCTACATACCTACCTATCTACCTACCTACCCTACCTACATCTACCTACCTACCCTACCTACATCTACCTACCCTACCTACCCAAATACCTACCTATCTACCTACATACCTACCTACTTACATAACTACCTACCTACCTATATACACCTACCTAGCTGACCCGACAGACGTCTTTTCTTTGATTTGGTTTTAGAACAGTTTGTATTGGAAAACTAACAGTGGGATTTTTACGTTTTTCCGGGCAATTATTCCAAATTTTCACTTACATATAAGAACCTTCCTCGAACATAAAGGAATATTAAAAAAAAAAGCTAAATTGGTCCAGCCATTCTCGAGTTTTGCGCTTAGCAACACGTTTATTGATAATTTTTTATCTAGATAGATTATTATATGATTAACCCTCTCGATCCGTGTACCTACATATTATTATACTGTTACTGTTGTTTAGCAGTGACGCGGCGCGGCGGCGCGCGGCGGCGCCTTTTTAACCGATTTCAAAAAAAGGAGGAGGTTCTCAATTCGACTGTATTTTTTTTTTTTTTTTTTTTTTTTATGTTTGTTACCTCGTAACTTGCGACTGAGTGAACCGATTTTCATGATTCTTTTTTTATTTGAAAGCTTGTGCTTCCCGTGTGGTCCCATTATCACCATTTCAATATCTGATGATGGGATCTTGTAGAAATCGGGGGAACTCTTCAATAAATAACAGCAGATTAACCGCAATTGTTGCTATAGCATATCTAAGCATTGTTTACGCCATCACACAACATATTATCACGCCTGTACTCACTACAAAGGTTATAAAAACTATTTCGAAAAAAAAAATGTTCAAGGGCACTTACAACGTTTTGTTCTGATGAGATATTCGGTTACATGAACAAAACTGGCTGGTTAGCTGGTTTTTTTTGTATGAAAGGGTATGACATGATGATAACTTCCTTTCACTGTTTTTTACATAGCAGTGTAGTGGTATTCCAATTTGTGTGGGGTAGGTACCACAACTAAAAAGTGAAAAATAAAAACTTTTTACAAAAAAAAAGTACAACCGACTTCCACAAAAAAACACTACAAAGTGAAAAATAACTTTAATTTCGGAAGTCGGTGGTAAAAAGTGAAAATTCAAAACTAAAGACACCGACTTCCGAAATTAAAGTTATTTTTCACTTTGTAGTGTTTTTTTGTGGAAGTCGGTTGTACTTTTTTTTTGTAAAAAGTTTTTCTATATCTATGACTTTTTAAATTCGTAATATCTATTGAATGGAATAGCCGATTTGAACAATTCAAAAAGTAATATAACTACATGAATTGAAACAGTCTTGAAATCAATATGATTTATGTGAGTAAGGATTTAAACAGAAGTATGAATATCATGGTCTAATTTTGTTCGGTATTTCTATCAAGTTTTAAAATGTAAAAAGTGGTTATTGTGACATAACGATAATAGTTGGACATATAGTATCGCGAGGTTTTTTGTAGTTATTGATATGTTCTTTAATATTGTAGAACATAGTTACTTTTGTTCTAATATCAATAGTTTCCGCAGCGCATGCGACGAAAGGTGTTTTATGGCATTTTTTTTACACCTTGGGTTACGTTACTAAAGTTTTAGTTAGGATCCCTAATCTTTTCTAGCAATAAATATAGCCTATGTTACTCAGGGTGAATGTAGCTTTCTAATGTTGAAAGAATTTTTGAAATCGGCGCAGTAGTTTTTGAGTTTATTCATTACAAACATACACACAAATCTTTCCTCTTTATAATATTATTATTATTTTGGTAAACAAATTTTGTTTCTTAGCTCTTTGGCTAGTTTAAGCTACATTAACGGGCCAAGCCAAGTCAATGTAGCGTGTGTGGGTGTGGTGGTGATGAAGTTTTATGTGGAATTAATGTTATGAGGAGTGATTTCATTTTCCTCAATTTGCATGAACTTTCTGACTATTCTACAGGTGTTTACATAACACTCCAAAAAGCCGCAATTTTAAATTGAGTCTTTTAGGTCTATTAATCTAAGGCTGTGGTGCAGGTGATTGGGTATAACACCCGTTGTGGAGACAACAATGGGTACTACGAAGACTTTTTCTTGCCTCCAAATTCTGGTCACTTCCTCTTTCAGTTCAGCATATTTACTAATTTTCTCACCTATTGTTTTTTGTAAATTATGTGTATTAGGGACTGCAATATCGATGAGGTATGTGACTTTATTGACTTTATCTTGAAGGGTTATATCTGGTCTATTATAGTGAACGGTCTGGTCGGTTAGTATGGCGCGGTCGTAATAGAGTTTGTGTGTGGTATTTTCTAGGATTATTTGTGGTATGTACTTGTAATAAGGAGTGTTTGTATATTGTATGAGTTTATATTTAAGTGCTAGTTTTTATGGATGACGTTTGCTACCTGATTATGTCTGTGTGTATAGTCTGTTTGTGTAAGTGTTGTGCATGCCCCTGTTATGTGTTGTATGGTCTCTGGTTGGCTGTGACATTTGCGGCATTTATCGTTTGTTATTGTGGGGTCTTTTATAATGAATTTCCTGTAGTTTTTAGTATTTATGATCTGATCCTGTATTGCAATAATAAATCCCTCGGTTTCCGGAAATAAGTTACCGATTTTAAGCCATTTATTTGACGCTATTGTATCTATATGAGATTGTTCTAGATCATGGGGGTGCCGTCCGTGCAACACTTTCTTTTTCCAGTCTTCTATCTTTTGTTTATGTGGGTCGTTATTGCTAGTGTCTTGTGTATCTATCTGTTCGTGTAGGTTAAGTGGGGTGTAGCGGATATCGTTCATAATTACGGCTTTATGAATGTTGCTTGTATGTGATTTAGAATGAAAGAATGTTCTTAGTTTGGCTATCTGTTTCTGCCAAAGATTATGGACGTCTATAAGGCCTCTTCCTCCGTATTGTCGTTTGATGGTCAGTCTTTCTATTGCTGATTTAGGGTGTAGGTTATTGTGTTTAGTGAGTGTGGTGCGTGTTGATCTCTCTATTTGCTGGATGTCAGTCTTTGACCATTTAATCACTCCAAACGAGTATGTTAAAATAGGGATCGCATAGGTGTTCAATGCCTTTATTAAATGTTTTCTGGACAGTTGAGTTTTACATACTGCGATCACTCTTCTTTTGTATTCGCTGTTTAAGGTGTGTTTTATTGCTGTGTGGTCTATTCCTTTGAGTTGATTGTACCCTAGATATTTATATAAATCCGTTTGTTCCATAGCTGTGATTGTGTCTGTATTATTAACAGGATAGTCACCCGGTTTTATTTTGCCTCTTATTATATGAATTGTTTTGCATTTATCTAATCCAAATTGCATGTTTATGTCTTTACTGAATTCTGTCGTGATGTCTATTAATTTTTTCATCTCTTTTTTAGACTTTGCGTATAGTTTTATGTCGTCCATTTATTATTATTATTATATATTATTATTATATATATATATATATTATATTTATATATATTATACAGGGTATCCCGTAAATAATGGATCAAACGTAACGGGTAGGTAGCTTACCTCATTTCCAACAACTAATTTAAACAGTAAAAAAAAAACCGATAAGGTAACCAAGATATATATTTTTTTCGATTTTTACTATTTTCTGTACCAGCATTCAGTGTTTTTAATGCTGTTGCTGCAAATGGTATCATATTTAAGTGTGATTTTTGTCAAACATTTCTGAATAGTTTACTAATGTTATAAGATACCATTTTTTTACATAACATTTTATTTGCCTTAGAAAAAAAATCTTGAATTGAAAAGTTTTGTTTTTACGATGAAAAGACCAGTCCCTACTGACGGCGCCCGTTCACGAACATGACGCATGGATTAGCACCATTCAGCTCAACCATTTTGAAGGGAGCTAAATGATCCAACACACGCGCCACCGTCAGCGAGACATTAGAGTGAGCATGACATACTCTCAGCCGCCAGGACACATTCAAGTCAATGAAAGACATACCCTGCACCTAAATGGTAGCTATAAAGCTACCATTTAGGTGCAGGGTATGTCTTTCATTGACTTGAATTGTGTGAGAAGAGCATAAATTCAGAAAGAGCATAAATTATAAAAAAAATAAAAAAATAAAAATAAATTAAAAAAAACTTTTTACAAAAAAAAAGTACAACCGACTTCCACAAAAAAACACTACAAAGTGAAAAATAACTTTAATTTCGGAAGTCGGTGTCTTTAGTTTTGAATTTTCACTTTTTACCACCGACTTCCGAAATTAAAGTTATTTTTCACTTTGTAGTGTTTTTTTGTGGAAGTCGGTTGTACTTTTTTTTTGTAAAAAGTTTTTATTTTTCACTTTTTAGTTGTGGTACCTACCCCACACAAATTGGAATACCACTACACTGCTATGTAAAAAACAGTGAAAGGAAGTTATCATCATGTCATACCCTTTCATACAAAAAAAACCAGCTAACCAGCCAGTTTTGTTCATGTAACCGAATATCTCATCAGAACAAAACGTTGTAAGTGCCCTTGAACATTTTTATTTTCGAAATAGTTTTTATAACCTTTGTAGTGAGTACAGGCGTGATAATATGTTGTGTGATGGCGTAAACAATGCTTAGATATGCTATAGCAACAATTGCGGTTAATCTGCTGTTATTTATTGAAGAGTTCCCCCGATTTCTACAAGATCCCATCATCAGATATTGAAATGGTGATAATGGGACCACACGGGAAGCACAAGCTTTCAAATAAAAAAAGAATCATGAAAATCGGTTCACTCAGTCGCAAGTTACGAGGTAACAAACATAAAAAAAAAAAAAAAAAAAAAAAATACAGTCGAATTGAGAACCTCCTCCTTTTTTTGAAGTCGGTTAAAAAGAGCATAAATTCAGGGAAATTCCCGAAATCCGCAATTTTTGTATTGAATGTATATTAGAAGGTTGTGCAGTGGAACTTCTTGACTATAAAATAATAATCGTTTGTATATATAGGGTACCCAAACCAAATAATTTGTATACATTCTTGCATAAACTGGACAAACTTTTGACTTATATTACCAAATTGAACTGTAAAAATATTATAATTACTGGTGATTTTAATATCTAATATTTTAAAACGCAATAATGTAACATTAGATTTTGAATGTTTACTGTTAAATTATAATTTAAAACTGGCTTTACATGAACCGACCAGATTCGCCAGTCGAACTTGTTTAGATAATTTTGCACATAATTTTAAAAAAGGTTGTAAATGTCAAATTTTGGAATTAGGTCTGTCGGACCATACCGCCCAACTAATTAAGGTTCCTGTTAAAAAAAATCTGACATTGCATTACTGGCGTACAATGAAACGTGACTATAGCTTAGAAAATATTGATAAATTTGGATTGTATATTAAGAGCTTGTCTTTTTCGGAAATTTACCTCACTGATGACCCTAACACGGCTTATCAGCACTTTATAGATGATTTTAAACTTTTCTACAACCTTTGTTTTCCTCAAACTCAATATTTAATCAAAGTTAATCATAAACCAAAGTGGGTATCACGTGGTGTAAAAATTCGCAGTCGAAAGAAAAAGGATTTGCTATGGAAGTTCAGGTTAAACTCAACAAAAGATAACAAATTAAAGTACTTAAATTACTGTCAGTTATTTAAGAAAATTATAAAACTAACAAAACGTGCACAAAATAACTACAAAATAATAACGTCTCATAATAAAACAAAAACAGCGTGGCGGATTATAAACAAAACGAGACTTAACACCCCAAAAGAATCTATTGACAATATAAAAATTGATGAAAACAACATCCTTAATAACCCAACAGACATAGCGAACGCATTTAATACTTATTTTGTAGAAAAAATCAAACCCCTTCCGGATGCCGGAAAAAATGTAACATCTTTAATTAATCCCCCATTAAACTCAATGTTTCTTGCACCAAGTTCACCTTACCAGATTACTAAAATTATAAACAGTCTTAAAAATACCAACAGTGTAGGATATGATGGTATTTCCACTAAAATAGTTAAAGCAGTAAATGAGGATATATGCCATCACCTGAGTCACATTCTGAACTTATCGATATCAACTGGAATATTTCCACAGGTTCTTAAACTATCAGTTATAAAACCTTTATTTAAAAAAGAATGCAAAGAGTTAATGGTGAATTATAGGCCTATTGCATTATTGTCAGTATTTTCTAAAATCTTTGAAAAATATATTTATGGCGAACTAAATTCATACCTAGAAAAAAATAAATTATTGTGCAATGAACAAAAAGGCTTTCGACAAAATAAAACCACAAATATGGCTATTTATGAATTTATCCAAAATGTTATCAGCCACGTTGACAAAACAGTGCCAGTTTGTGCTATTTATTGCGATATGTCTCAGGCTTTTGATTATGTGGATAATATACTTATCAGTAAGCTTGACGCATATGGCATAAGAGGCAATATTTTGGAATTAATTGGTTCCTATTTAACGAATCGACAACAGATAACTGAAATAACTAAAGTGAATCCTAAAACAAAAAAAGAAGAAACTTTCAGCTCCGTCAGGAAAACCGTTACATACGGTGTCCCTCAAGGTAGTGTGCTCGGGCCGCCTTTGTTTATTATCTACATCAACGACTTGCCAAAGGCAACGACTCAACCTATGACATTATTTGCTGATGACAGTACCGTTTTAATTGCATGTAAGGACATAAATAATTATAAATCTGACATAAATAATTCTCTGACATCTATAATTTCTTGGCTTGATAATAATAATTTAAAAATAAATTTATCTAAAACGAATATAATGCACTTTGGACAAAGACTGCATAATCCACAAAATGTAAATTTAATTCATGATAATAAAAATATAAATAAAGTATCAAATGCCCGTTTTCTCGGCTTAATTATTGACAGTAAGCTAAATTGGAATGAACACATTGACGTACTATGTAAGAAAATCAGCAGTCAAGCATATGCTTTGTACCAACTTGCTCCAACTATCAACACGGATGTATTACTCTCGGCTTATTATGGACTTGTTGAATCTGTCCTCAGATATGGCATTATCTTTTGGGGCAACTCATCAAATAAAGAAATGGCATTCAAAATGCAAAAGCGATGCATACGTGCTATGTTCGGTCTCCAAAGTACGGAGAGCTGTAAACCATTTTTTACTAAGCATAAGATACTCACACTGCCGTCACTTTATATTTTAGAGATCGCCTTATTTGTAAGAAAAAACCCCCATTTGTTTCCTCGAATATCGGACATTGTAATACGAAATCACCGGGATAACAGTAAACTTCGTGTTCAGCCATCTAAGACAGCGCTACTTTATAAAAGTGTTGTGTGCAGAGCGCCGATAATTTATAATAATATCCCTAAATGCCTAAAACATCTAAACACAGACCAGTTTAAGAAAACATTTAAAAAAATACTGACGGAAAAAGCATATTATAATATTGATGAATTTTTAAATGACAAATCGCTCTGAAAATACAATTTAAATTTATTCTATTAATTTTGAATCCCTTGACTATTTACCAATTTTATTTATTTTTTTATTTTGATTTTAATTGTTGATTTATTTGTATTATTATTCTTTGTATTTTAATTGTGATGAAATCTTATGGTCTTTCGACCTAATTTGTACACCAGCCATGGTCAAACATGTTGAGGCAAAGATATATCTTAACACCTATAATGAGCATACAATGTAAATTATCTACACGTGTTTTTGCAAATAAATAATTTTGAATTTGAATTTTTGAATTTTGAATTTGTGAGTACTATGTACCGACTATAAAGTCGGTACATAGTACTCACACATGTTCTATGCAATTATACAATGCTAAGAGATTGAATTTATACAATGCAAAGAACATATATTACTATTATAAAACTTACGTACATACTTAAAACAAAATTAACTATAGAAATGTAATAAAATAAAATAAAACTAAACTAAACTAAACTATTCTAAAGCATCATAAAACTCATCCTCAACGCTGTCAGCTGGTAATGTACCCAAGAGACTGGCGACGTTGCCTCTTTGTATGGCAATACATAGCCTCTGGCCAAGGTAAAAGCCAGCTCTTGGGTCACGGGAAGCGTCAACAAGTCTCTTAGAGATTTCTCTGTAGAGGCTATGAGCACTCGGACCCCACGGCCCTAACGTTTCAACCCCAAACGGCTCAAAAATATAGTTACCACTAAGGTTACTATATTTCCGGCGCTTGAGGTTCTCAGCAACCGTAGCAGCAGCGCCAGCAGAGCACGACGAACTTGGAAGATGGGATGGCGCAAGAGTATCGACGCAGGTTGCGTCCCACACTAGAGGCCTACCCATCTTCCAAGGAAACAAAGACATACCGTCTGGTCTTTTGCCATCGTCGCGTACCAAGCCGTTAGGTTCTAAAACAGCTGGTACGCCGACGGTAACAAGAGCTCGACGAATAATGTCGTTAATGCTCGCGTGCCGTGCAAAACGGCCCGCACTGCGGCTGCAAGACAGGCCATGGTGTCCGAGGCTGTTGACAACTTCACCACAGCGACAGCGATGAGGAGAGCAGAGTGGGGCACCTAACCGGAGAGAAACAGCGAGACGGAAGGTGGTGTCGTCAGTAAGGTACCGATGCTCGACGACGGCAGTGCGTGGAGCCAAAGACCCGACTCCCACTTACCCACAGCCAGCAGGCGCGCACGCTCAGCAGTAGTAGCAGATGTATTTAGCAGGTTATTCTGAACTACACTGCAGAGCGGCTCATCCCACTGCCTCTGGGAAGATGGATTGCCGGGTGGATCGGTATTCGGGCAAGCGATTTTCCAAGCGTCTAAAGCCTCAGAGAAACACCGCACATCAAAATCAGTCAGTGTGGAAGCCAGGATATTCCTGACTAATTTTTCAGTGCCGTGGACCGAAGAAATGAACGCCGGTAAGCTTATACTGGTAATTTTGCGGACGCCGAGACCTCCCATGCGAATGGGAAGAGTAGCTTGAATCCAAGCTCGGTCGTCCAAAGCCACATTTAAAATGGATGACAGTGTAAGTCTGATGATGAGGTCAATTTTGACCAAAAGATGATTGAGCTTCCATAAATGGGAGGCACGAAGGAAATATATCAATTTAGGGCCAAAACAACAATAGCGGATTAAGGTAATGGCTGAATGCATGTTAATTTCGAGCAATCTACCTGAAACATCTTGAAAATTTTGAATTTTTTCGTCAATAAAGCCAGGAAAAGAATTTTCAAAAATTGGCGACCCAAGGAGGCGAAGAGACGTTTTATCAATAATTTTGATGTCTGGGGCTATTAAGTTAAATTTAGGAATTGTTAATTGTCTGTCTGTGCTGTCCGCTAAAAAAAGTTCACATTTTGAAAGGTTGAGGTCTAAGCCAATGGAATGAAGTTCATTCTTCAGGAAAATGAGGTCATTCAGAACGGTGTCAACATCGCCACCCAAGGTCCCATCATCAAGGTACCAAACGATAAATTTAGAATTTAGCTGTCGAATAATTGGGTGAATAGCCAAGCTAAAAATCACTGGCCCGAGGGGGTCACCTTGTTGACAGCCAACAGCAGATTCTAAAAGGTTGTCCCGATACAGTAATTTAGATGGGTGTCTATAACATTGCCAAAGAAAACTATAAATTTGGGGTAATTCTTTTTTAGTTTCAGCCAACAAGGTGTCCCTGTTAACCGAATTGAAGGCATTCTTAATGTCAACCTTCAGGATGACCTCGCCTTTGCCATAATTTAGGTAGGTCGATGAAGCGTGTACGGCAGCCTCACAGCCCCCTTTAGAGCCGTAACCTAGCTGCAGGGGCTGAAACTTTTCCGAAACAGCCTAACCAAAAAATTTACAGCAAATCTTGGCTGCCATACGACGGTACGTTGTTCCCACGGCAATGGGACGAATACCGCCATCCCTCTTGCGCAGGGCACATAAATTGGCCCCGTATAAGACATCGATGACAGATTCGTTCACATTGCCGGAGAGCATGAGGTTAATCAGAGCCGTAAGCTCCCTCAACAACGACTCACCAGCTTCCCCGGCGCCCACACAGATAAAGGTCCTTAAGGTCCTTAAGGTCCTTAAGATGTTGTGGACTTAGGCCGTCGAGGCCGCCGGCGGAGCCGCTCCGGAAGGAGCAAACGGCTGTGATCAACTCTCGACCTGTAACGGTGAGGCAGTGAATTTCCGGGTCAGGAGGGTCGGGAAAGGAAAGGTCATCTGCTGGGGCAGGGTGCTTAGATTCCAGAGCTGTGAGTGTTTCTGGAGAACACGGTGCCACCACATCGCTACTGAAGAGAATCCTGGCTGCACCACTTATGTCACCTTCCCCTAACTTACATTCCACCAAGTGGGATATGTTACTATTATTAAAAGCATATTTCTGTGTCGGTAATTTTGAATCTAAACTTAATGCCGAAACGTTACAATTTTCTTTAATTTGTGTAGTTAAAGATTTTTTGGTTGCCAAATTCTTTTGCACATGAAAAATTCTATTAGGGAAGGTGAGCAGTTTTACCCAAGCACTAAGCGAGTTCTCCCGGGCGGCAAGGCCAACACAACTAGCCAAATTTTTTGCAACCAAAGGTCTGGCACCTCGGGGAATTCGTTTTAAAACAGGGACAGAATTTTTAACTTTTGAGAGGATTTTCCAAAGTGGGTCAGAAGAGGGTGTTGTAGGAATAGAGGGTAAGACAGAGTCTGAGTTTCGTACATTTTGATGTTTGTGCGCTTTACCGATATGCACGTTCAGACCCCGCTTACCTTTAAAAAATCGTGCCTGGGAACAAAGTGGGCATCTCTCCAGGGAGGTCAGCGATGTTGAAGTTTGACATGCACTATCACCTACCGCATCGTTGCTGGTACCACTCATAAGTTATTTAAACAAAACGCTTAAAAATAAATATAATTACTTATAATAAACTAATTATAAAAACACTTAACACTAAAAATGGAAGTCTGGAGCACTTGCACAGTTTAAATCACAGAAAAAGCAGCACAGGCAACGGCTGCAGGTGTCCTAGACCGGAGCCCAGCACCGCGAGCTCGGCATCACCCAGCACCGGCTGCACACACTAGTAGTCGAGAGCTGGGCGACTACCAGCCTCAGCTGCATGCATCCGGCCACCGGGATGCCTCCGTCGAGAAGCACGCCCACAACAACATGACTGGAAACCAACTGCCGCCGCGCCGCGTCTTCTTTCACGTTTTCGGGTTTTTTTTCAATTGGCGTAACGATTTTTACTAAAACGTTTATTTGTGGTACCAGGTCCAATTACGTTACGGAACAAATGCCCTTTTATATGGGCATATTAGCGTATCGATAAAAATAATTTTAGAAATCAAAAATTTACGGATGATAGATATAATTATATAATTTATTTATGCAAAGATAGTTTTTAAAATCTTCAGCAGCTCCAACTGTATTTTCAAATGCTAATCAATTAGTTTATGCGCCCTTGTGGAGCAGGACCAGCATTGGGCCAAGCATTTTTATCAGCAATATAATCTGCCAATTTATAATATGCTTGGCTGCATAGTGTGCGTTTAATATAAGATTTAAATTTCGTTTCATTCAGTTGAAGTATGTGGGGAGGTATTTTATTGTAACACTTTAAACAGTACCCCATGAAAGATGAGTCCACTTTAGCCAGCCTGAAACCCGGTTGAACTAATTGGTCCCTATTCCTAGTAATATAATTGTGTCTTGCACCTACTTTTACTAAAAAGATGTAGATTTTTCCTTACGTACATAATGTTTTCATAGATATATTGACAAGGTACCGTCATGATGTTAATATCTTTAAACAGTTCCCTTAAAGAGTCGCGCCTGCGGAGGACATATATGGCTCTGATGGCTCTTTTCTGCAGAATAAAAATAGACTCGCTCTGCAGCCCGTCCCCATAGTAGAATACCGTACGACATAATACTATGAAAGTAGCTAAAATAGACTAGCCTCGCGGTACCTACATCTGTAAATTGACGGATTTTTCTCACAGCATATGCTGCTGAACTTAATCGTCCTGAAAGGGATGTTAAATGAGGACCCCATTGAAGCCTTGAGTCAAGCGTGATCCCTAGGAAAACAGTTTTATCGACGAATTCTAGTTTCTCTTGATTCAATACTATCTCACAATTACTACTTTTAACATTAGGCAACGAAAATCTTATGCACTTAGTTTTTTTCCCATTTAATACTAAATTATTAGCAGTGAACCAATTTTGGACCTGCTGTAGGGCGTTATTTACGTCGTCAAGATTTGATGCACGTCTATTAATTTTGAAAATTAAGGAAATATCGTCAGCAAATAACACTATTTGTGGTTGAGTTTTTAACAAATGGGGTAGATCATTAATATAAACTAAAAAGAGGAAAGGACCCAATATTGATCCTTGTGATACACCCATTTTTACTTTTAAACCGATTGAATTGACACCATTTATTTGAACTTGCTGTTGTCTATCATTTAAATAAGATTTTACTAAACTGAGCGCAAGTTTTCCAAGTCCGTAATACTCAAGTTTCAAGATTAAGGTTTCGTGGTCGACGCAATCAAATGCTTTGGAGAGGTCACAAAAAAATCCTATGGCGTCTTGGGCCTCTTCCCACGCCGTAAATATGTGTTTTAATAAGGTGACACCGGCGTCAGTCGTACAACGTCCCTTGGTAAAACCATACTGTTGATCATGTAAGATTTTATTGGTGTTAAAATGATTGAGCATTTGATTAAGCATTAACTTTTCAAACACCTTGCTTAAAACTGGCAACACGGATACGGGTCTATAATAAATTATTGTTGTCTTTACTGTCCCCGGATTTGAAAAGTGGTATTACTTTACTATATTTCATTAGATCAGGGAAGACTCCTTGATCCACACACAAATTAAATATTAAAGCTAAGTACAGCGCTATAGTATCAATAATGGAGGTACAAACTTTGATTGACATTCCCCATATATCTTCGGTTAATTTGATCTTGATTTGCTTGAAAGCTTTTATTAATGTTATGGGGTATATAAACCCCATAACATTTAAATTCAATCGGGCAGGATGAAACGTTTGCTCTTAATAAACCAATAGAACGCGAGGGTGAGGAATGTAAGGTTTCAGTAGTTTTAATTGACATACTGGTAAAGAAATATACAAATTCTTGAGCAACTTCTTTGTTAGTGCTTATAAGACCCCGTGAAGTTTCTAGTGTGAAATCATTATTATGTGTTTTATTCCTGTTTGTTTCGTCATTGATAATTTTCCAAATCGTCTTTATTTTATTATCGGCTGATTTGATCTTGTTGCTAATGTACAAGGCTTTAGCTACCTTGCAGGTATTGTCCGTACGGTGGGTTGGCGGTGATGTGGCGAAAGGGTGTGTTCTCTTCCGTTACGGTTGTGCCATGTAGCAGCATGAGACTGACAGCTGTTAAGGTATGTGCGGGCGATCGAGGTTCATTAGTGTTTTCAGTGTATATGCCAACAGACAGTACGGATAACTTATTAGAATTCACGGAAGTGTTAAGTGAAATGCATGCAGTAATTGAGAGTTGTTATATTGAATCTGCTATAATTCTCGGGGACTTTAACGCTCTTCCTGGTGAGTTATTCTTTACGGAATTAACCAGATTTTGTGTCGAGCGAAGCTGGCTCTGTGCGGACGTGATGAAATTGAACGTTGTGTCAGACATACACACCTTCATAAGTGAAAGTCATGTCAACTGTAAACGTCGGCTTGATCACTGTCTGACAACTGAGGCAGCTTGGCAATGTGTGACTGATGTTAAAGTACGTTATGATGCGTACTGGTCGGACCATTTTCCACTGGAAGTGTATTGCAATTTAGGAACATTACCATGTAAAGTGAAATATACTGGGAATATATACAGCGTAGTGAGATGGGGTGACAGGGATGCTCAACAGATAAAAATGTATGGGCAGCTTTGTACAAGTAAATTAAGGGATATTGATTTTCCGGTGGAACTTAGTCTGTGTGCTGAAAATGTTTGTTGTGATAATTGTCATCATATCATTATTGATAAGTTGTCTTATAATATTGTTAGCTGTTTAACGGAAGCTGCGCGAATGAGTCATAGCGTAGGGAAAATAAGAAAATGAAAATATGTTGTTGGATGGAACAAGCATATGCGAAAGTTTCATGTAGAAGCACGAAACAGCTTCCAAACTTGGATGTCTCATGGGAAACCTGAGTCCGGTGATATCTTTGATACAACGCGTGAAACCCGAAAGCGCTTTAAGTCTAACTTGAAATGGTGTCAAGACAACGAGGATAAAATCAAAATGGATATCTTAGCAACACACCACAAAGAGAAGGATTTTAAGCGTTTTTGGAAGCATACCAAAAAACTGGAAGCTGGTTCGTGTGCTCCTGTGACTGTTCAAGGTAGGAATGAGCCACGTCAAATAGCCGAATTAAGGTAAACGCAGCTATCAACGACCCATCGAAAATCTGTAGTTATTACCGACCTATAAAAGTAATTCGAAATCTTTACGTTTCCAGAACTATTCTAGCTATAGGTAGGCAAAGTTACACACGCGTTTATTCCTTGAGCATCGTATACTTTTACGTTAGTGTGAGTAGCTGTGCAAAAAAGAGATAAAATACGTCAGTTACTGCGGGGCAGCGTGGATGCAGGAACTGTCGTACTGTTCCCTTGTTCCTTTAAGTAAGTACGTGACTTTTATATTTAAGACATTTATACAAACAAATGACATCTATAATTTATCTTATATTACTAAATGTATTCATTTAAGTATCAACTCTTGATTTCTTACGACATTTTATTAATAAAAAGTAATTTGAAACGATAAAACTTTAAATTAAAATGGGATGGTGTTAGCTTCATCAGTTTTACTCGTGGCAGCTATCAACGACCCATAAGTCGGCAATGGCAGCAACGTAACTTTTCGTTTTATTGTTCTTTTATGTTACTAAATCACACTAACACAAGTATTTTTTATGGACAGTTTAAATCTAAGCTATCAGTCTATATAAAAATCTATTAGCGACTAAACTTTTTTGTCTAGTTTTTACCTTTTAGTGTTGTCAATTTAACCAAAGTTATGATATTTTTCGAGGATCGATATTGAATAGTTACAGTAATAAATCATTGTTTTTGTGTTTAAAACAGTGTGCATTTGTTCATATTTTTTGTGACATTAATCAATTATAATCTATTTTATAGTCCGAAGGTCAATTGAATTAAAATAACCATATTTTTATGAGTCGGTCATACAATTTATGTTTATACTTACATACTTTATTACCGACCCATGAGGGTCGGCAATAGCAACTATAAGAAGCTATTACCGATCGTATATAGATTATTTAGTTTGTCACCTACTTTTATGACATAATAGGTACCTATTAATAAATGCTACTTCTTGGCTAAAGCAACATAAAAAGTATTATGTTGATTCATTTAAAAGTTTGTAATGTTTTAGGTCATAGGTATTACTAAGAAGTACTAATTTGTTTTATTAAAAATAACGATAGTAAAAAAATACGAATAAGTATTTGCATTTTTATGTTGTTTTATTTTATTAAGATCGGTAATCATCATCATAATCACTAGCTTATATACATTCCATTGCTGGAAAAAGGCCTCCTCTCATACACGATCGGGAATAGCTGCATAAAAATCGTTAATAGCTTCACAGCCGTTTTTATGGGTCGGTAATTGCAACAATCGACTTAGTCACATTGTAAATTATTTTTTACAAGATAATCCTTTATTTAAATGTATTTGATTCAGTAAATACATTTTTTATACATAACACTAGCATATAAAATTAAACTATTAATCTTTAGAGGAACCAGTATACTAAAAAAATATGGTTGATTTTAAAATTGCCTTAGGGGGGTCGTTAATACCTGCGTTTACCTTATTTAAGAATCGTTTTCAGGTACTGTCTCCTTTAGGATGTGTGCAGCAGGTGCTCGATGCTGAGGTTGCAGATTGTGAGCGGTTCAGATTTAAAACGACAGAAGTCGCCCATATTATTAGAAATATGACTAGAGGGAAGTCTCCGGGACATGACGACCTTAGCATCGAGCACTTGCAATTGGACGTAGTTAAACAAAAAGGATCCAACCCACACAGAGTTAGTTTTGAGATATTCAAGTCTAAGATCAGATCGTGTTATCCTTGTATGACCTGCCATACATGCGGGTTGGTAACGTATAGTCATAATGACATGATGCGTTGGCCCAAAAACCAAAACACTCTTTGTAGTCAAAACTAAAGTTTTGACTACAAAGAGTGCTTTGGTATACATAACTCATTTTCGCCTATAGTGTGGGTTGGATCCTTTCTGCTTAACTACGTCCAATTCGCAGGTGTTCATTTACCTAGGGTGTTGGTCATGTTTTTCAATTTGTGTATAGGACATTCATATTTACCCAAGGAGCTTATGAAAACCACTGTGATACCGATTCCTAAAAATAAGACGGGTGATGCCTCCGATGGGAACAACTACAGACCTATCTCATTGGCTACGGTGATCGCCAAAGTACTGGATGGTTTGCTTGATAGTCACCTAAGTGAACATATAGATCTGCATGAGGCCCAGTTTGGTTTCAGGGCTGGGCAATCGACTGAAACTGCGGTACTGCGACTCAAGCATACTGTCTAGTACTATGTTACAAGGAAAACGCCTATATACGGTTGTTTTTTGGACCTGTCGAAGGCATTTGACCTGGTGTCTTATAACGTGTTATGGGATAAGCTCCAGAGGGATACCAGCACACCCAGGGATATGATCAACATACTAAGATATTGTACGGCAACCAAACCAATAATGTTAAGTGGGCGGGCTCATGTTCGTCAGAGGTTGGAGTGTGGAGTGAGACAGGGAGGCCTAACTTCGCCACGACTCTTCAACCTGTACGTTAATGGACTGATAGGTGAGCTCAGCGGGGCCGGTGTCGGTTGTTCAGTGGATGGTGTTTGTATGAACAACATTAGTTATGCCGACGACATGGTGCTGCTGAGCCCATCTGTCAGAGCCCTTAACATCCTCATAGGGATCTGTGAGAGGTATGCGGGGTCACATGGCCTCAGGTACAATTGTAAGAAGAGTGAACTACTTATATTCAAAGCGGGTAGGTAATAAAAGTCCGAAAACCGTTCCACCGGTCAGACTTGGAGGATTGCTTTTAAGTAGGGTCACCAAATTAAAGTACCTGGCACTGGGTCACCGAGGATCTATCAGATGATTTAGATATTGAACGGGAACGTAGGGCATTGGCAGTGAGATGCAATATGCTGGCTCGCAGGTTTGCACGGTGTACAAAAGAAGTCAAAGTTGCTCTTTTTAAGGCATACTGCCAGACATTTTATTCCTGCAGCCTGTGGGTCCGTTATACGCGGAGATCTTTCAATGCCCTACGGGTACTCTACAACAATGGTTTTAGGATGCTGTTGGAGTTGCCTCGCTTTTGCAGTGCATCAGGTATGTTTGCTAAGGCCAGTACGGACTGCTTCAGGGCAATAGTAAGGAAAAGAGTGGCCTCCCTGATGCGCCGTGTGTGGGGCAGCTCCAGCAGCCTTCTGGATACCATATTGGGAAGGGTTGATTGCCCGGTTGTGAGGCACTGGAACACCGTTCACGGATCTAGAGGTGCCTTTATAACACTAAATAGCGGAATTGTAAATAATAAACATATAAATAATTAATAATTACTAACTTAGTTTTAAGTACTTTTTACTAACAATGTATGGAATGTTTTTATTCTGAAATAAATTATTAATAATAATAATAATAAAGAGAAGGCTGAGTAAGTATATCAATTTCTTTGAATTTATCTCTAAGGGACTCACGAGGAGCCATTTTATATGTAGATCGCGCGAATTGCCCTCTTTTGTAAAATGAAAACTGAATCTACATCAGCTGCCGATCCCCACAGCAGAACGCCATAAGACATAATACTGTGGAAATAAGCAAAGTATACTAACCTAGCTGTGGCTACATCAGTCAACTGCCTTATTTTTCTTACTGCATATGCAGCTGAACTCGCGCCGAACGGGCGCCCGATTGCAATCTCGAATCTAAAGTAATTCTTAGAAATATAGTTTCCGTAATAGCATCTAGTTTCTTGCCGTCAAGTTTAAAATTTAGACCTGCTTGAGGTACATTTGGTAATGAGAACTTAAGACATTTAGTTTTGTTCGCATTAAGTAAAAGATTATTAGCTGTGAACCATTTCGAAAGAACTGCTAGACTATTGTTGACATGTAAGACATCCGTATCTTTTCTATCTATTTTAAAAATAAGAGAAGTGCCAATAGGAAAGGGCCAAGAATTGATCCTTGAGGCACGCCCATCTTAACTAGAGACCCCGAGGATGTCGTCGCCCCGTTAACGTTTACTTTTTGCTGCCTGTTCGACAGATAGGAAAGAACAAGATCAGCAGCTTGTCCACGAATTCCGTAGTGGTGTAATTTACAGATCAGTGTTTTGTGGTGAACGCAGTCAAATGCTTTTGAGGGGTCACAGAAAATGCCAATTGCGTCCTGGGAATTCTCCCAGGATTCCAAAATGTGACTAATGAGTTTTACTCCTGCGTCAGTCGTCGACCTACCTTTCGTGAAACCAAACTGGTGACTATGTAAAATCCCATTTGAATTAAAATGTGACATCTGGTCTAGCATGACTTTTTCATAAATTTTACTCAATGCTGGTAGCACAAATATAGGTCTATAATTAGAGGGATCACTCTTACTACCTGATTTGAAGATTGGTACTACTTTACTATGTTTCATTAAATCAGGAAACGTACCGCTATCTAAACATTGATTAAATATGCCTGTTAGGGCAGGGGCAATTGTGTCAATGATATCTCCAAGAACCTTAACGGAAATCCCCCATAAGTCTTCAGTGTTTTTTATGTTAAGACTTTTGAATGCTTTTTTAATTGTGACAATAGAAATGGGCTTAAAAACAAAACTTGGAATATCCTTACTGAAGTTTTCTTTGAGAAGAGATTCAGCTAATATCATCTATATTAGCTGAATCTCTTCTCAAATAAAACTGAGGGGATTCGAGACATTTCGTAACGTCTATTGGGATGTTGGTAAAGCAATTTTCTAGTGTCTCACAGCAACTTTGAACTTATCTGAAATGGTTTCATTACCAATTTTTAAAGACAATTTTATTCATTCTGATCTCGTTGTTTTATGTTTCCAGTTTCTTTGTTAATTACCTGCCACACAGCTTTTATTTTATTTTTAGAAATACTAATTTTGTTACTTATTAATTTCGATTTAGTTTGGGCGCAGACTCGTTTGAATATCTTAGAATAGTTTTAAACTTCTTCAATTAACAGAGGTAAGTATTAACAAGCGAATTTCCAAGAAACTATAATCAGCACGTCACTAATGATTCCTAAAATTCGTCCCTGTGACAGCGTTCTACAGGTTGAGACTTGTCAGTTCAGCTCAGTGCGCCGCACTGTGGATCGAAAATCGCCTCTAGAAGACTTAGGGTTTTCAATTTGCAAGTGCCGGATTTTTTGCCGGTTATCGCTTCTATTAGTTATTACTTTATTCAAAAATGACACCCGAGTATTCCCTAAGTCTTCTAGAGGCGATTTTCGATCCACAGTGCGCCGCACGGTGGGCTGAAAATCGGCTTTCATAGACTTAGGGATTTCAATTTGCAAGTGCCGGATTTTTTGCCGGATATCGCTTCTATTAGTTATATATTCAAAAATGACACCCGAGTTAATTCTGCACAAAAACGAAGGAATTATAATTTTTTAACGAAAAATTTGTATTAAGCTAGTATGAAAAAGTTAATTATCTCGTAAACAGCACGGAAAACCGTAATATCCTTACAGGTGGTTATAGTACTAAATATTTATGATTTTTTGACATATGTCATATAACGGTTATCGCTGCAATTTTTTTTTTTTAGATCTTCAAAATCTTTTTATTTATTTTTACATATGAAACGGTTTCTTTTAGTGACTAAATTAAGAACATTGTTAATTATGAAGAATTTTTTCACAAATCTAAGACAGATTTGTAAAAAAATTCTTCATAATTGTGTGAAAACTTTAGTGGGGTCTGATCCTCGTTGTTCAAAATCGCTACCCTGAATTACGTCATATACCTTTTGGACGTAACTGTTTCTGTCTAAGATAACCACTGTATTTCCTTTATCGACCTTAGTAACAACTATACTGTTTTGATCAATTTTGCGTATCAATGATCTATAAATACATATGTCTGTTGAATAAGACAACGTATTCGATGAATTTAAAAAATGTTTGCTCAACACTTGAATAGATTCAGGTCATTCGTTAAATAATAATAACACCTTCAAAATTTTACACACATGTGATAAACGTTTCAGAATGTCAGTACTAGAGAGTTTAGAAATTGCAAAAAATAATACAGGGAACGTTACACTGTTGAACGAATTAAATACAAGTATTCCAAGGTCACCGTTATTGCGTTTATTCACAGCCCCTTATCGCGCTGATAACGATCCTAGCCGAGGTGGGCGGGGCAGTAATCCTATATAAGTGGGGTTGGCGGGTGCGAAGTGGCGGTTTTTCGACCCTGATGACTCCATAACACTCCTCCAGGAGAGCAATAGGGAAACCAGTACAGTGCGCGAACACACACAGTAGGTACACACACCGACACACTTTCCGACCTCGCCGCACAGAGGACCGCGATCGCGACCCGCCCGAGTAAACGATACTCCCCCCCGACCCTTGCTCGATGATGCGCCAGCCCGCGTCGTAGCTGAGCCTGTAGCTTTAAATTCCCCGATTAATAATAATGAAATATCTTTGATCCAGCCTGTCCCTATTGCTGTCCTCCCCCCAGCGAACGCCCTAAGCCGAGGTTCGTACCCCACAGGGGGTGCCCTTAGCGAGCGATCACCTAGTTTTAATTAGCATAGTTTTCGCCCCTGGCCGGAGGCTTTTAAGTGTAGAAGCTTAAGGCAGCCACAGGATTGACCGGTTAAGTAGTCATGTCATGACCTCAAAGGTCAGCTACGAGATGCCCTAGCAAAAAAAAAAGAAAAAAAGCGAAGTGGCTCACACCACGCTCGACGCTTGACGTGTCCAAACGTCGTCGGGTCCGAGTTCGCAACAAGTCAATCGCCTTCCTGAGGATGCCTCGTTGAGGTATCGATGTCTTACAGAGTTCTTTATGACTCATTAAGAACAGTTACGCGGATTAAGTTACTAAATATACGTCGTCTATTGTTTTATTTATTTTTATTTTTATTGTTACATATATTTACCAACGCTAATGTACTCTATTTCGTAAGGATATATATTATTATTGAAAAGGTACCCATGAGGCTAAAATTTACAAAACATATGGGGCTAGTATAAACATGTTATTTCAAGTGGAAAAGGCAAAGAAAACGATATTGGAAGAAAGCAGCAACAGTGCAGAAGATGAATATTTCTGTATAATTTGTGGTGTCTCATACAATGAAGACACATCTGGTGTAGACTGGGTGCAATATATCTTGTGCAAGCAGTGGGCTCAGTCCGGATGTATCAGATGCAACACTGTTTCATACATTTTCCAATATTGTGATTCAGACGATGAATATGATTAAAAATGAAACATATTGTGATTATATGAAAATGATTCCTAGTAGATTATATTGTTAAGCTGTTGATTTTATAATGAAACTAAGCTTTATTGAGTCTGCTTTAGACTATATAGGTAGGTTATATAAAGACTGCTACGTTTAAGAATTTCAGTGATTATATTGTTATTCGATAACACACATAAGTCTGATTAAACTGCTTAAAAGACTGTTAACTTAATAATAACAGTAAAAATCGTTTTTAATTAGAAATTATTTATAGATTTGTTGATTTTTGTTCTTCTACGAAGAAGTTTTCTTTGAGTTTTTGTTTCTATTCATTGATAAAGCTGAAATATTGTTGTTTAACGGAGTGTTACAACTTGTAAGCATAATTTTAATTATTGTTCCACTAAGTGAACATTGTGATTATTGAAAACTAATGTTTCCTTCAGTAATATCACAGTAAAAGTAACTGTTAATAAGAAATCATTCAGGTATGTATTTGTAGATTTTTGTTATTATATACTTAGAGAGGTTTTGTTTGGGTTTCTTTTTCTATATACTTACGAGTATATTGCTGTTGCAGGGACAAAGTGCTATATTGTTTAAGCCTAATGTTAATTGTATTGCTGTAGGGTTGCTGGTTGTGAAATTAAAGCCCCGGTGATCTTGATGATTATTTATTTATTGGCAACTTCACTGTTACAACAATTTAGTATAAACAAATCAAGTAAGTCGCAACCCTAAGTGGAGGGATGAAAGGGACTGCGTGGCTATCGCCCTTCAGACCTCCCCTAGCTGGCTAATTCCAGAAGACCGCTAGGCTATCGAACTGGAGTTAGTCGTACTTAGGCTCAGAATTGGCTGCGTGGCTACCAAACTCTGATCCTCTAGCTAGTAGAATGATGATTTGTTCGAAGACAGTTCTGCTTATAAAGGTGGACAGTTTATATGTGTGCTCAATCTCCACACATAGTCGTTTGTAGTTGTGGTGCAGATAACAAGCCGAGTGGCGCTGGCGCAGATTGTTGAACTCGGAAGATTGTAGATGGCATCACATGTCCACAGAGGTCGTCTTTACTTGCTGTCTTCTTGTTTATGTAGCCGCTCATCGTAGTGCTTAGAATAAATTATACTAGATGGCGCTGTATGTTCGTTACATTCTCCCCCTCTGGTACTCCATAGTCGTCCCGACTGAGTACCAGGATCAGTAACCATCTTCCTCGGTCTCCCTCTTTTTCTGTTACACTGTAATTGCATTCTACAGATGTGAGAAGTCTACTTGCGTATTTAACAGGGTGTTCGTTATCGCCCTCCCCCTGCACTAAAGCTGAACCTATTGCATATTGACTTGCATCAGTTTTGATTGTAAAAGGAGTATCACAATCTGCTTGTCTCAACACAGGAGCTGTTGTTAACGCTACATTCAGCTTTTCGAATGCATCTTGTTGTTCACTAAGCCATTGCCAGCTTGATTTCTTTTTAGTTAAGTTTGTTAAAGGTCGAGCTATGTCTGCGAAATTGTGTATAAATCTTCGATACCAAGAAGCAGTTTGTAGAAATGTTATCAATTGTTATAAGTTTTTTGGTTTTGATAAAGTTGCAATAGCCGAAACCTTTTCCGGATCAGTTTTAATCCCTTCTGAGACTATGAGGTGTCCCAAATACTTTATTTCGGTGCACATAAATTTACATTTATTCCTGTTAGCTTTTAGGTTATATTCTCTTAGTTTTTTGAATATTTCTTCCAGATCTGTCATGTGTTGTGTCAAAGTGACAGATCGCACAATCAAGTCGTCTAAATACGACAGTACATTTTTCGTTCGTAAACTTTGAATGAATTTATCCATTAACCTCTGGAATGTCGCGGGCGCGTTCCGTAGACCAAATGGCATTCGTTTGAATCTAAACGATCCAAATGGTGAGACAAAGCTAGTCTTGTCTTGGTCTTCGGGATGTACCATTATTTGCTAATAGCTTGATTGAAGGTCGATTGTAGACATGTATGGCATTGCCTTTGCTTGATGTAAAAGATCGTCAATCCGTGGCAGTGGATATCTATCTGGTTTTGTTATTTCGTTGAGTCGCCGATAGTCGATACAAACTCTAACATCGTCTATACCTTTAGGTACCATAATAATAGGAGCTGACCAGGCTGAATCGCATTCTTCTGTAATATCGTTGCATAACATTTCATCGAGTTTTTGTCTCAATTGTTGTTGTCTACAAGGCGATAGTCTGTATGGTTTTAGGGCTATAGGTGAATGAGTACCTGTGTCTATTCTGTGTGATGTTGGTTTTGTATTTTTATTAAATACATCACTATAGGTAGTCAGCAAATTATTAAATAGTGACTTTTCATCTTCTGTTAGTAATTTTCCTTCAGTTGGGTGTAATAAAATATCAAGAGAATAGAATGACATTTTGTTTATTGGAACATATTCAATACGGGGATCTTTGCAAGACTCTTCATCCGCTGGCTCACGAGGATGAACAGGGCGTGGCGGTGTCGCTATCCTCTGAAGTTTCCACTTTGGTATCTTCGCAGGCGGTGGACTATCTTCAAAATCATTCATCGGTGACGGTGTTTGAGGAAGTGGAGAGATCATAGTTTGCAGATCTTTGGCCCACTGTATGAAGTTTGACATGGATTCTGGAGATGTCTTCCCTGGTTCAAAGGATAAACATTCAGCTGCCTTGATGGATTTTTTCTCATTCCTTAATTGTAGGAAACTGTGTTCTTCATTAGGTTTGTCTAAGAAGAACCAAACTCGCTGAGGTAGATTGAGCATTATTCCTGCTGCTTCCAAAAAGTCAATGCCGAGTAGTGTGCGATTATCAGTTATTGCATCAGGGAGGATTGTAAACGTTATTGGTAGGCTACGTTTACCCATAGTAATGTCTGTTGTGGTAGTGAGAACTTTCCGGGTTTGAATGGATCCATCGGCCAAGATTGTGTCTGCAGTTTTTGAATTAAATGTTTCACCATTTCTTATCAGTAACTTATACAATTGTGTACTTGCCATACTGGTTCTTGCAGCCGTGTCGATGTAGGCATAACCTGTTTCCGTTTTGTAGGCTATTTCAATTGTTGGTATTTTTGCACTGTCCTCCACTAATTCGGTAATGTCTACTGTATAGAATGCAACTGGTTTAGGTGGGGTCTCCTTATTTTTACACTTCTTACAATTGCTTCGGAAAACTCCTTCTTCACCACATCCATAGCATGACACTGTTGGGGTTTCGGTAGCTTTAGTGTCTACTGTAGCTTGAGTCTTCGTTTCCGCCAAGCGTTTCCGACATTCTTCAATGCCATGGCCCTTTTTCCCGCAGAATGCGCAGCGTTTAGGGCACTTTTTAGAGCCTTGTTCTAAAAATGAAGAACTTGTACTCGCCTGCGATTCTTCTTCCAGACTTTCTAAATGGCGTACTTTTTCAAGTAACTCGGCGAATGTCTTGAATTCGGATCTGGCTACCTGCTTCTTAATGCTTAGTTTCAATAGGGCATACACGAAATCTAAGTGTTCCTCTTCTCTATTTCGTTTATTTGGTAGTTGAGAGAGAAGAGCACGTTTTTCACAAACAAACAGGTCTATTGTTTCATTCCTTTGTTTTTTCCCAAAAAACTCCAAATAAATGTCATGAGGCTGCTTCTTCGGTGCGAACGCCGAACGTATTGCCTCTAAAGCATTGCTCCATTTCTTTACGTCGCTTTTCATTCCATGCCACCATGTTGCTGCTGTGCCATTCAGTAATAATGGCAATCCTTCCAACGCGTCGTCATCGGAGATATGCTCAATATTTTTGTAAACAATAATGCTATTTATAAATTCTTCCACCTTATTGTAGTTTCTCACTCCATCGAATTTTTTGGAACAACGACGTGCAAAACTTCCTCCGTTCATATTATTAGTTTGTGTCGACGTGATAATACTCAGTAAACTGTTTAACTGTTCTTGTGTCATTGTAACTGACATCTTCACAATTAAGTGGGTGCTCCTTACAATTTACGGTAGGCCGTGCAAAATTTGAAGGTAGGCCAATGTAAATTCCAATGCCAATGTAGGGTTGACCGTCAAAATATGTGGGTATCTGTAGATTTTCCTTGGGCGTCAATGTAGGGTTGACCGTCCAATTATGTGGGTATCCGTAGATTTCTTTGGACGTCACTGTAGGTTTGACTATCCAATTATGTGGGTATGCGTAGATTTCTTTGGACGTCAAAATAGTTTTGACTGTCCGAACATGTGGGTATCCGTGGATTTTTCGTTGGGCGCCAATGTAGGGTTGCTGGTTGTGAAATTAAAGCCCCGGTGATCTTGATGATTATTTATTTATTGGCAACTTCACTGTTACAACAATTTAGTATAAACAAATCAAGTAAGTCGCAACCCCAAGTGGAGGGATGAAAGGGACTGCGTGGCTATCGCCCTTCAGACCTCCCCTAGCTGGCTAATTCCAGAAGACCGCTAGGCTATCGAACTGGAGTTAGTCGTACTTAGGCTCAGAATTGGCTGCGTGGCTACCGAACTCTGATCCTCTAGCTAGTAGAATGATGATTTGTTCGAAGACAGTTCTGCTTATAAAGGTGGACAGTTTATATGTGTGCTCAATCTCCACACATAGTCGTTTGTAGTTGTGGTGCAGATAACAAGCCGAGTGGCGCTGGCGCAGATTGTTGAACTCGGAAGATTGTAGATGGCATCACATGTCCACAGAGGTCGTCTTTACTTGCTGTCTTCTTGTTTATGTAGCCGCTCATCGTAGTGCTTAGAATAAATTATACTAGATGGCGCTGTATGTTCGTTACATTGCTTAATAAAAAAATGTCATTGTAATTTTGCATTTTCTTTATTTATAGAGGAAAATACTTACAATGTTAATTGTTGCCCCTTTTGCTAATACTTACCTCAGAACCGGTAATTGTAGCCCCGATCGCGGGGTAAGTATTTATTATATTTCTGACTTTTCTGAGTAAAATCAAAGGAACATTTAAAAAAAATATATTTTTTAAGGTAATTTCTTGTCAAACTAAAACCAACAATATGGTTGTTGAATCGTTTGGACATCATTTGACACAAAAATCATTTCAAAATGTTTAGGCGTTTTGAAGCTACTCGTACAACTGAAAATATAAATTTTTGTTAAGTAGCGCCCCGGTCTCCCCTACTTATCGATTTTCATTAGTGAAAAATAAAATCGATTAATATTTTTTAATTGTTTTGTTTTATTTATAAATGTTTTGTGAACTCTCATGTGCGTGTGATATCACCGTGTGATTGCGCGTGGCGGGTCCGTGGAGGTCGTGAGGCGGGTGCGTGGCGGGTACGCGATGGGCGCGGTGCGGGCGCGCGGCGGCCGCTTGGAGAACGCGCGCGCTCGTGTTGGTCTGGCTCCGCCATGGCGCCGAGCTGGACCAGATTTTCTTCCTGATGCAGTAATTAAATTAAATTAAATTTTATTTCAGACTAAGGTCCATATTTTTGTTAGTATTTTGGTTTTAGTAACAATGGTGCTTAAAGTAGGTTAGTATTGTTAGTTTTCACGAAATAAATTTATTTATGTAGACCTAGGACTGTCCCCACCCAGTGTCTCTGAAAGGGACAGTCCGGTCTGGCAGCGATCATTTTTAGAATGCTGTTGTCACAACCATGCAGGCTCTGTAGTAAGGAGGCCGCTTTTTTTCGCATGATGGCATGGAAACCATCTGTGCGAGCCTCCGCGAACATTCCCGAGGCGCTACAACGCCTTGGCATTCCCAACCGAATACTAAAAGCATTATTAAATTGAACACGAGGACGTTGTATGCTCGGCGCTTGTATGATACCCACAGGTCACTCGTGTAAAAGGACTGACAGAACTAGGGTTGCCAACCATACTGTTAAAAACAGTATTATACTGTTTTTCACTCTAAAATACTGTTTACTGTTCAACAAATATAAAGTTTATGAATATACTGTTTTCACGTTTTTTATTTAGGTAAATATAGAACACATACACACTATAAAACTGATTTACATCCGTAAGTAACATAATGTCCAGTTGAAAACCAGCGTCAGACACTAGTTGTCTGGCATTTATAAAATAAATAAATAAATAAACCTGAGTCAAATAAATTTATTTATTTCTTTCTTTCTCTGATATCCAGAGCTAAACCTAAATAAAAAGTTTCATCTAATACGTAGAACATCATGCATGCACCTGGGCGTGGGCGCGTTGGTTCAGGTGGCCTTAATTTCAGATTAAAACTATTAATTTCTCGAATATTCGGGACATAGTAAATAGATCCTTGTTACCAGAATACCTTATAAATACATAATACTATTAAAGTTAGTTCTGCCACCTTAGTATTCACAGAATGAGTGTTTTCAGTGATGAATGCTAAGAGGTGGGACCAGAAAAATAGAACTTTATTACATTTAATTTAAAAAATTGCTCAATTTGCTTCAAAATTGGTGCTTTATTGATGACTTACGCGAGTAGCACTAATGAATTACGTATTTATTTAAAACATTAAAAACATCCTTAAAATATTTTTTCCGAGATACTGCTTATTTTTCCGAAATACTGTTTATTTTCCTACTTTAACTTTAATATACTTTATTTCTTGTACAAAAAGTTGGTAACCCTAGACAGAACGCAGGGTTACTTTGACGTCTGTAGAACAACGAGCGAACTCTAAGAACGATGAATGAACTGTGTGAAAGGTAGGGCTATAAAACGACTGATAGAGAACTATAGAAGAAAAAGACATGCTGCGCTGACTCCAAACAAATTGGGATTGATGTCTTTGGACGAAGTTGCTGAACAAAATCCGACCATGAGCGGTGGGCTTACAATGCCCTGCGTGTTCAGTACAACGACGCTTTGAGGGCAATGGTAAGACAACCCCGATACTGCTGTTCGTTTGCAATGTTTGCGGATGCATCTGTCGATGATTTCTTTGCAGTAGGTAATTAGGAAAAGAACTGCATCGCTGATGAGCAGGGTTCGTGGTAGCACCAAGACTGTCCTCAAAACGTTAACGTGCAAAATTGACAGTCCATTTACTGTGTACTGGACAGACGTACACCTGCACGCGTAGCATGACGCTTTCTATGTCTACGAAGAATAGACACAGCTCTTTCTATACAAAGTGACATTTTGTTTCTCCATTTTTGACATCGCACCGTAGAAATCCTTCCTCAATCTGTCATTTTGTCTTTCGTTTCTAACAAGTCGTTACTAGGTCCTTTTACACGTAGACTATTTCAGAAGAAAGTTTTCTATACCGAACTGCCAAAATCACACTGACAACTGACAATTGTCTCCATGGCCAAAAAGTATCAGGGTGCCCGGTATTAATGGATAATCTTAAAATGGGTCATGGTACAACTAATGGCCATTCAGAAAAAAAAAGAAAAAACAAGTAGTATCTAAGATATGATTTTTTTAATAATAATCGGTGTTTTTTGTTACCCTATATTACATTTTGGTACACCACGACCACAAATTAAAGAATTCTATCGGTTTTTTATTGTTATAGTAAATTACGTTAACCGAGCTGATAGATAAGCAATAAATAGTATGACTACTATTACACTGTTTTTTTTTTAAACAACTTGAATGTTTGTTCTGGGGAAAAATTTGTGAAAAATATTCATTTTGACAAAGTTTAAGAATCCGAAGCTTAAAAAAAAAGTATGCAAAGACAAGTGACCAATTATTTTAAAATATTATGCGCTTAAAACAGATTTCAAAATGGTATTATTCATTATTGTATCTAATGTAAATTGTGAATTATTGCTATTTGTGTAGAAAAGGTGTGAATTTTGGTTTAACAACAAAATTTGCAATATTGGAATATTTATTTACATTAAATGTACCTGACCATTGCGGTTTAATAAAAACATTAATAGACGTTAGTAAAGAATAGTAATACTTAAATAAAGTCAGGCAGACAGGTCACAGTACCAATTTAAAACAAATTATTGGACTGGAATTCTAAACGGAAAAATAATAGGCCCATTTGAATTACCGGGTAACCTAACTGGCCAAAGTTACTTAGAATTCCTTCAAAATGATCTTCCAAACTTATTGCAAGAGGTGCCCGAGGAGGAGAGAGAATCTTATTGGTTGCAAAATGACGGCTGTCCTGCACATTATGCTGTATCTGTTCGTGCATATTTAAATAGCACATACCCAAACAGATGGATTGGCCGACTGGGGCCAATCTTGTGGCCCCCACGTTCACCAGATCTAAATCCACTTAATTTTTTTTACTGGGGCTGTCTTAAGGAAGAAGTATACGCAAAGCCGATCCGTTCCTTGGAAGATTTACGTAGCCGTGTCCGGGCAGCCGCATCGAAAATAAGTGAACGACGCTACACGCGACTGCTCAGGAAATCAGTTATTTGTTAGCCTGTATCAGACGGGGTGGCCGACAATTTGAACATTTATTGTAATTTATAACGAATACAGTGTCATTAATGTCAAATATTGTTTTTTATTAAACCCCAATGGTCAGGTACATTTAATGTACCTAAATACATTTTCCAATATTACAAATTTTGTTGTTAAACCAAAATTCACACCTTTTCTACACAAATAGCAATAATTCACAATTTACATTAGATACAATAATGAATAATATACCATTTTGAAATCTGCTTTAAGCGCATAATATTTTAAAATAATTGGTCACTTGTGTTTGCATACTTTTTTTTTAAGCTACGGATTCTTAAACTTTGTCAAAATGAATATTTTTCACAAATTTTTCCCCAGAACAAACATTCAAGTTGTTTAAAAAAAAAACAGTGTAATTGTAGTCATACTACTTATTTATTACTTATCTATCAGCTCAGTTAACGTAATTTACTATAACAATAAAAACCGATAGAATTCTTTAATTTGTGGTCGTGGTGTACAAAAATGTAAAATAGGGTAGCAAAAAACACCGATTATTATTAAAAAAATCATATCTTTGGTACTACTTACTTGTTATTTCATTTTTTTGGTTTTTTTTTCTGAATGGCGATTAGTTGTACCATGACCCATTTTAAGGTTATCCATTTATTACCGGGCACCCTGACGGTTATCTGCAAAATCATGATTTTACAGGAGAGCATTTAAACACAAAACTGTGATAATTAATAGAAGAACAAAGCTATCTTCTCATATTTTATACATCATTTCGTTAATAGGAAATATTACCAAGGAAACGGTTAAGGCCAATTGTCAAATATAGATAACAGAAATCCTGTATGTGCTATCTATATGGATCTAACTAAGGCTTTTGATTATGTGGATTATCCTATACTAATACATAAACTTGACAAATATGGTATCAGAGGAAATATACTTGACCTCATTCGATCTTACTTAACGGACAGAAAGCAATTTGTAGAAATCACACAAATATCCGCAAATACTAGTTACGAGAAAAAATATCGTTCCAAAAGCGAGATAATTAAATACGGCATTCCTCAGGGTAGCGTGCTAGGACCCCCCCTTTTTTTGCTCTACATAAATGACCTTCCGAGACAAATAAAGCACCCTATGGTACTATTCGCCGATGATAGCACCGTAATTATTAAGTGTGATGATCCCAATACTTATGAAAATGAAATAAAAATGACATTAAATAGAATTATAACATGGTTTGACAACAATAATCTAATTATAAACTTAGAAAAGACCAAAATTATGCATTTTTATCAAAGAATACCAAATACAATCTTTGACATTAGCTATTTAGGGACAAAAATAGAATCAACTACTGCTACTAAATTTCTTGGTATTAATATCGACAACAATTTGACTTGGAGACCCCATACAGAGGAAGTATGTAAAAAACTGAATAAATTTACCTATGCTCTTTATAAACTATCAAAAATAGTGAGCCTAGAATCCGTACTTACAGCCTATCACGACTATGTTGCATCAACACTCAGATATGGCGTAATACACTGGGGCAATTCAGTTGATAGAGAACTCGTATTTAGAGCCCAAAAAAGATGTGTCAGAGCTATGTGTGGCCTTAAAAGCACAGACAGTTGTCAACCGTTCTTTAGACGTCTAAAAATTCTTACCTTGCCATCGCTGTACATATATGAAACAAATGTTCGTCAAATCTAACATTTCATCATACAAAATAGCTACTAAAAGTTACTACAGAAAATTACGCGATAAAAATAAGTCAGAACTCGAAGTGACTCATGGCAAAACTGCACTAATGAATAAAAGTACTTTCTGTATGGCCCAAAAAATATATAACAAACTACCTGAAAATCTAAAAACGCTAAATCTGGACCATTTCAAAACAGAACTATAAAAATATTGATAAATAAATGCTATTATTCACTACAGGAATATTTGGACGATAATTCTATGATCACTGCTTCAGAAAATTGTACATAACCTCACCTATTTTGACGATTTGAAATTTTATTTGACATTAGGATTATTATGGCATGAACTTTTAACTATTTGACATTTATTTAAGTTGATTTTATTTTTTTTAAATTTTTTATTGATATGCATGTACCTGCCTATATTGATTTTATATAAATTCGACAATGTTAATTAAATATTATTTGTACGCCTCTGGGCAAAACATAGAGGATCTACCTATCTGTAACTTTTATTTTCTTAATTTTTTATTGATATGCATGTACCTACCTATATTGATTTTATATAAATTCGACAATTTTAATTAAATATATTTGTACGCCTCTAGGCAAAACATAGAGGATCTACCTATCTGTAACATCGCAAACTATTGTATTATGACCTATGTTTACAAATGAAGCATTCTGATTCTGATTCTGATTCTGAATATAACTGAAATATTTTTTTGTTCTAAAATACGGTTCTTCGACACTGGGAAAAATTGTTGTAGCTGTCTATATATAATATATAACTACGTGACTTAATATCAGTAAAAATTGAGAATCAAACAGAAAAATAAATCTTATGACAAAACAAAGAAACCTGAGTCGAACAATGTAAAAGAGTGAATTTCGTAAAATGTGCAGTTGACTCTTTCTACTTTGCTACCGTCGCACTGTCTACACGGACTTAAGTAATTATTGTGTAACTTGTTTTGTTTACTAACAAATTACTAACACCATTTTATTTTATTTTATTTTTGTGTGTATTACTAACAGCCCTACTAACGGCTTCTATCTTTGTTTTGTTTGATTTTTTATGGACTGTGTCTGAAGTAAAGATAATTAAATAAATAAAAATAAATCAATTTCTAAGGAGAAAGATTTAAACAAGCTAAATTAAGGCTCGTACAGATCAGCGCGACGCGACGACGCGACGCGACTCGAACAATAGAATTTCTAAGAAAACTCCACTGTACAACAATAACCGGTGTCGCGTCGCGTTAGTCTGCACGAAGCTTTAGGGTGGCACATCTTTCGGTTATCATTATTTTATCAACATAGTTCATTAATTTTTATTCATTATGTACTAATAGCCTTAACTGTTTATCACTTGAATTTTTGTAAAAGGTTTAGTACCATTGATGTGCTCGAGAATCAAGACTTCGCGACGCCCCCGTCAGGGGGCGTGGCGAGCGGGGTCGGGGCTACGCTCCTCGCCCGCGGTGGCCTTACGGCGGCCCGCCAATGCGGACCCCTCTGTTTGTTTGCCTATAGCGGCTGGTGGTACCTAGTGAACGCGGATGTGTGTGGTTGCAAATAATATTTCCGTTGGGGCGCCACGACGCTTATAGTGGCGTCGCTTTCTTCACGACATCCCGGCGGTCTGTCTCTGCCGGGTGAGACCCCCAGTTTCCTGGGGGAGGCCCAGCAGTGGATGACCAGCGTCGGAGATGTCGACTCGACGCACCTACGGGTAGGTATGTAGTTCCCCCTCGCCCTGTTCACAGATTTAGCAGTTTACAGATTGAGGGAGAGACTGTCGTGTTTGTGTGAGCGACTTGTGTTGTAATGTAACACCACTCAGTGTCTGTGCGTGACGCAAGGCACGCCCGCGCCGCGCCAACGCACGTAAATGTGGATGCATGTATAGTTAAGGTTGTCTGTGATTAGTTACGCGGTATGCCTATATTAACCGACTGAGTGCAGCTTACTCGAGGCGTCAATTTGGTGCGATGGGGTCGTCGTCCGCAATCAGGTCGCGCGGCTGACGTGCTCGAAGCTTTGTCACCTCGCTTTTGTACTCGTAATTGGGCCTTATGCTTATCTTATCGCGCTGTGCTATTCATTGGAACATCCCATTCTATGCTTATCTCGCTCGCACTCATTATTGAATCTAATTACTGCCTGCTTATTCGCACAGTTACCAATTGGGTATACCTACCTGATTACCCTACTTTGTCAAATATGAACGGCAGTGATTTAGTTTAAAATAAACTTTAATTACAATACCTATCTACAGGAATTAGGAGGTGTGCTCGGTTAGAGCGATACAAATGGAATGGCTTACGGACTATTTGTACATATTTTATAAAAAAAAAAAGGTTAAGTAATCTAAAAAAACAATATTTCTGGAATTCACCACCAGGCCACTTCACATGAACGTTAAGAGGCTTACAACAGCTAAAGCGCGGTCACTGTCGGACTGCATAGAAATGAAAGAGAAGCGCGATGACACGACGCAGGTAATTTATTGCAAAATATGAAGCAATTAGCGATTTACAAAAAATCTATTGATTGGACTGGAAAACACTATTATGCTAATATGTAGCTTCTAGAATAATCTGACAAAAAATCAGAGTGATTGCATGTAAATTAATATGATTTTTAATCGTTAAAAGAAATTTTTAGAGGTATCTTCATGATTTTTTTCTATCGTATCAAATTAGTTGTATTATGTTTTCAACACACTATCATACTAGCATATATCCTGAAGAATATCTTATATTTTTCTGATTTTGTTTACTGCAGTGGATCATATTCTTTTAGGCATTATAAAACTTGCGTTTAGGCACGTTTAGGTCCTGTAGTCCCCTTAACCTAAATGTTAGAAAAAGGTGTCGTGTCGAAAGACAAGTACCTATAGGTAATAAATAACTGCAATCGGTGACATGGCTATTAACTAAATAATTGTAGTGGTCAGAAACAGCTTAGGGTGTCGAGTGATTTACTGCTATGGCAACTAATGCACGCATAACTCTTCCCTCCCTAAGTTCAAAATCATCATTTGCATTCTGAGAATGATGGTTTTGATTTATATTAGAAATAGAAAATATTTAAGAATTAAACCTACCTAACAAGATATAAAATTAATAAGATACTTAATTAAAATGAATATGTAAATAATTAGAGTTCCGATATTATTAATATTCACAAGTGCGTTTTGCTTTTATCACTGTACACTACACTTTCACTTTTCAGGGCATGCGCCAATAACTGTAAGTTTTCAAAGTCTATTACTACGGCCGGCAGCGACAAGTCACTGCCTACTTCTGAGATGAGGGCACGGCGCGGCTCCTCTCAAGCGGCACACACTGCCAGCGTGTGCCACGCCGTGTCCTCCCGGCAGTCGACGCAGTGGTGACACCGGGCGTCCGGCTCCCTGTTTATGCGACACAGGTGCTTCCCGAAGCAACGATGCCCCGAGAGCACCTGCGTCACCCGAAACGACAGGAAGCCGTGCCTCCTCCCAACTAATCGAACCCTAACCTAATCGTGTGACTCCGGATTTTTTATTTGTTTGTCTGTGATGTCTTGTAACGGTTTCTCCCCACTGTATCCAAATGGATACTGCAAACGAAACTTCCTTCAAATCCCACTGTATCCATTTGGTAACGGCATGTACACGGGGCTTAAATCACTATTTTTACTGCTAAATAATGACTAATATCGTCTGTGGGCTGTTTCACTCTATGGCCTGAAGGATATTCTCGTCAACTAGACCTAAAATAATCAAAAAATTACAGGTAACACCAAAAAATTCTTAAAATGTCGAAAGTGTAAAGCGCACGTCAATGTCAAACCGCGGGGCTTGAAGTACCTATAAAACGTTTCTTTTTCTAGAGGGAAGACAGGTTAAACCTTTTTAGATGACTCTTTGTCGTATTTGGGTTTTAGTTTTATAACTTTTATTTTTCATAATATAAACTTACCGCGATTCCATTTTCTTCTGTAGCGAGACTTCCTAGGTACGCGTACGCCTGAAACAACCGTGTTGAACCTAGTTAACTTGGCACTGAGTGTGATCTACCTCTTCACTGTTTTGATTCTACAATTAATTTATAAGTTTTTTTAACGGTACACGGACACCTACATAAATGTAGGTGTCCGTGTACCGTTAAAAAAACTTACTTAGGACCAAAACAAAAATAGCAACACAAAAAATGCCTGCTACCGATGATATGCTTTCTTGTTTTCGCTTTTGAGATCGGTCATAGGTCGGTGTTGGTAGGTGGGTTATGAGAGCCTCAGTCGGCTATTCGACACGTTTTTGCGTTCTATGAGGTGGTTGAAACTGCTCCATATTAAAAGAGAGACAGCGGAGGTTCAGATGATACGTAACGGGACACTTTGAAAAAAATACAGTATTTTTTTACCAAAACCATCGCCTAATCAAGCCGATGGAATGTGAGAGTAGTAGGGGTGGGTAAACACCACGGGACACTCATGGCTAATTACCTCAAGGTCACTGAGTTCAAGGTTAGTTACCACAAGAGGTCAATATCAGTAACCCAAAGGTCAAAGTCGGTGTCCTCAAGGTTATAGTCACCTTGCGGTCAGGTCAAGTTCAACTCGAACTTCTAAGTCAAGACAATCCAAGAAATACGGTCTTTTCTGGATAATTTCATTTCTGATTTTATCCTTCAAAGAAATTCCGAGCATAGCCCGCTCCATACCGCGCTGAGCGACCTTGAATTTGTGGATCAGCCCGACTGTCAGTGTCCACATTTCGGCACCGTATGTCATAACGGGTAGGATGCACTGGTTGAAGCCGCCATCGCTCTGGAGAATTGAAGGTTGGCTTGTTATTTGGGTATACCGTCATCGGTCGGTCGTTAGCGCCTCGTCCGTCAGTGGTTAGGTGTACCGCACGCAGGTGAGGTTGACATTTGGGGAGTCTGGTTGTTGTGTATTCCCCCTTACACACGGCCATAGTAAATGTATATTATGTATCGCTACTTCGGGGCCGTCATGTCATTTTCATTGAAGTCCTGTTGACGGTGGGGGTGAACAAACGGCCTGATGGCGCGAGTGCTACAAGCACTCGTCCGTTTTTTTTGACATAGTGCACAGATGGGACTTTTGATTGAAAATTACTGGCACAATCTAGCTCAGTCCCATCGTGCTAGGCACCCGCCATAGTCAGCAGAATTCATTCCAACGAAAAATCCAAAATGATCTCCGACACCCTTTGCACGACAAAATCCTTGTGCCACAAAGGCTGAAAAGCCGAAACAGTTTTATTAAAGTGTGTCGTCCCACTCACTGACGAACGACTAAAAGAGAGACTGAAGTTGCGGCGGGACAGTGCTTCTTTATCCAAACCATTCATTCCACCTGCTGAAGATCTCCCGCCTGGGCATGAGTTGCGGTAACCTGGAAGTCTCTAAACAGACTCCAGACCCAGGTTGGCCGAAGCAAGGAAAATCTGTTCAGGTGGAGATTCATAAACGACTCCGCCTTGGAGTGTAAATGTGGTGCAGTTCCACTAACGATAGGACACTTAATGTCATGTCCTGCATGTCCTGTCAGCTGCCCGTTACAGGAACTGATGGACGCTAGTGATGGCGCCAAACACGTACCTAGCCGAATTTTGGGCCGAGTCTATTTAGATTGCCATCGACACGCTAAGAAGAAGATGGAATTATGGACGCAAACGCTGCTTCATAATTTATTATGTTTGATATTTCGCGCCTGCCTTAGCAACCACGTAAGCTGATCACTCTGGAGTTTGGACGACGCCTAGGCCACGGTAGTTTGGGTCAGGTCATGGCCGTGTCCTACTGAGAATGAACTTATTTCAAAAAAATATTGAACTCTAACTTTGGTGTTGATTAAGTCAATACTAACAAGGGACGAGTGTGGCGGCGCCTGGCGTGGCTCGTGTGGCTCGTATGGCTCGGGTAGCTCGCACGGCTTGTAAAGATGGCGCGGTCACGCCACGTCTTACTGCGGAACCTGAAACACACCATCACATGGGTAAGTACGACATTAAAAGACATTGTCAAACAAATTTTGAGAAACGGTTGATAATTCACCCGGTGCAAATTCCCTTTTTACGAAACCCTAGTACCTAGATGGTGTGAGTTAAAACTGAAGTGTCTAGGAAGGGTAGGTATAGGCCGTTGGTCGTATTAGTTGTAGCGCATATAACTTTATCTATACGCGTACGAAGCGCTCTCATCAGTTACGTCTCTTAATAATAATAATTATGACAGTGACAAACTACTTATAAAGATCGTAAACATACATTTTTGAAAACTACTTTTTTAAGGGTTTTAGAATTGTTTTCATTTGTTTAATTTATAAATCGCAGACGCGCGAACTAAGTCTCGTATGAAGTGCTAGTTAAATAATGTGGAAATAAAATAGAGAAATTAAATAACCTTTTAAAGTCTTTTTCAGAACAATTGTAGACATTGATGCAGCGGCTGTGCTTGGCTCTGTGAAGGTTTCAGTTGAGTTCGTTATGAAAGAAGGCGTTGAAAAAGTTGTCATTGTAGCAAAAGTTGTTGGGATATGTTGAACTGGTATACTCAACAATAAGGTAGGGTCACTAGTACCCGGATTTCGCTTTGGTGTGGACGGTGTTCGTGGTTCTAACGCTATTAATGCTGATGTTACCTTACTTGGGGGTAGCAATGTAGCTTGTAATGTTGTTGTATCACTTGTGGTCGTTTCAGTACCAGAAGTTGCTTCGGTTGCAATAATTGTTAGATCATTTGTTTTTGCAGATATTGAAATGTAATTAAATTGATCAGTTTGTGACGTCATTTGTTTGGCTGCGAGTACAACAACCTCTGGCACTGAAAATACTTCTTTCTCACTCCCTTCCGTCAATGCATTTGTGATTGCAGCTGGCACTGGCCTTGTTACCGGGTCGCGTCTTACTGCAGTTGGTTCAGATAACGTCATTTGTTCGATCTTCATTATTGCGACAGGCTCGGAAGTGATAGTTTTAGGTAGCGACATTAGTGTTGCTGCAGTTTCTGTTACATTTGCAGAAACTTTCGTAACTGGCTCGGTCTCTGCTGCCACTTGTTTGGTGGCACTAGTCACTACAACAAGACTCCACACTGGATTATGAACTTGAATGAATTCTTTAAATGATGATGTGACGTGCTCAGCAGAAGTCATCGTTATATCAGACATTGCCGTTATCACTGGCTCAGTAGCCGATTTGAATTCTTCAGTCAATGGCACTGGCGCTGTTGTCACTGGCTCGGTAGCCGATTTGAATTCTTCAGTCAATGGCACTGGCGCTGTTGTCACTGGTTGATTAGTTGATGCGACGTGGTCAGCTGTAGTCATCATTACATCAGACACAGCCGTTGTTATCACTGGATTAGTAGTTGATTTGAATTCTTCAGTCAATAGCACTGCCGCTGGTGTCACTTGTTCAGTAGTTGATGTGACGTGATTAGCGACAGTCATTGTTACATCAGACACTGCCGTTGTTATCAGTAGCTCAGTAGTTGATTTGAATTCTTCAGTTGATGGCACTGGCGCTGTTGTCACTGTCGTTGTAATCACTGGCTGAGTGGCTGATTTAAATTCTTGAGTCGATGGCACTACTGCCACTGGTGTCACTTGTTCACTAGTTGATGCGATATGGTCAGCTTTAGTCATCGTTACATTAGACACAGTCGTTGATATCACTGGATCAGTAGTTAATTTGAATTCTTCAGTCGATAGCACTGCCGCTGTTGTTACTGGTTTAGTAGTTGATGCGACGTGGTCAGCTGTAGACATCATTACATCAGACACAGTCATTGATATCACTGGATCAGTAGTTAATTTGAATTTTTCAGTCGATAGCACTGCCGCTGGTGTCACTTGTTCAGTAGTTGATGTGACGTCTTCAGCGGCAGTCATCGTTACATCAGACACTGCCGTTATTATCAGTAGCTCAGTAGTTGATTTGAATTCTTCAGTTGATGGCACTGGCGCTGTTGTCACTCTCGTTGTAATCACTGGCTGACTGGCTGATTTAAATTCTTCAATCGATGGCACTACTGCCACTGGTGTCACTTGTTCACTATTTGATGTGACGTGGTCAGCGGTCGTCAGCGTTAAATCAGACACTACCGTTGTTATTACTACTGGCTCAGGAAATTTTCTGAATTCTTTAGTCGATGGCACTGCCGCTGCTGTGACTTGTTCAGTAGTTGATGTAACGTGCTCAACGGTAGTCATCGGGACATCGGGCACTGTGATTGTTATCACGGGTTCGGTAGTTGATACAGGTTCAGTTGATGTGACGCGCTCAGTGAGCCCTGGGTCTGCTGATAACCGTTGCCACGCTGGGAACGCTTGTTTGGTGGCACGTGGTGGTGTCGACCAAGTACGTGACGACTGTGGCTGCAGTATGGGACCAATTCTCTGTGATGAATATTCTACATAAGGACTGCTCCGCAAGTGTGGTTCGGGTCTGTTATGAGATTGTGGTTGAGGGTGGTGAGTATAATTTGGAGAGTAAGGCGGCGCATACTGTTGGTTAGCTGTCTCTGGATTACGATGTGGAGGATATGGCTCTGGGTAATTGCGTTTTGCGGAGTGCAGTATTGGAAATTTATTGTTTTTGGAATGATCTGTAGCTGGATATCGATTATTTGGTAACAGATGATCAAAATATTTGACTTTCGGCAAAGTTGAGTCACGATTGTTTATGCTCAAATATTGTGGTGGGATATCATGAAGTTGGTCCGGTTGCGGTAGTCGAAAGCTATTTTTCGGGGTATGTGAGCCATAATGCTCTTTCTCATAATAGCTGACAGAATGTTGCTCAGGATCATAAATAAGCGGTTGCTGTTTTTGAAAATTATGTTTTGTCGCGTTTGGACTAGGAAATAAACTATTTGGAGGATGGGGTTCAAGGTAAGTAGTTTGCTGCAATGCGCCTGGGTATCGGTTGATTGGTGGCGGTCGCGGGGGCCGGCGCTCGGGGGGAGCGGGGAGCGGGGCCGCTGCCACTACTGAATGAGCTGCTGACGTCAGCAACTCGGCCAGTCGAGGCACGGGCAAGTGTAAGTCAGCCAAGTCTGCGGTCTTAACCCGGGTTACGTGTAAAGGACGATTAAGAGGTACTTGTATCTTATATCCACCGAGCTTGAATTCTGTAAAGAAAATTGTTTTGTAAAAATATAACTTCGAACGAACAAAACTTTTTACAAAAAAAAAGTACAACCGACTTCCACAAAAAAACACTACAAAGTGAAAAATAACTTTAATTTCGGAAGTCGGTGTCTTTAGTTTTGAATTTTCACTTTTTACCACCGACTTCCGAAATTAAAGTTATTTTTCACTTTGTAGTGTTTTTTTGTGGAAGTCGGTTGTACTTTTTTTTTGTAAAAAGTTTTTATTTTTCACTTTTTAGTTGTGGTACCTACCCCACACAAATTGGAATACCACTACACTGCTATGTAAAAAACAGTGAAAGGAAGTTATCATCATGTCATACCCTTTCATACAAAAAAAACCAGCTAACCAGCCAGTTTTGTTCATGTAACCGAATATCTCATCAGAACAAAACGTTGTAAGTGCCCTTGAACATTTTTTTTTTCGAAATAGTTTTTATAACCTTTGTAGTGAGTACAGGCGTGATAATATGTTGTGTGATGGCGTAAACAATGCTTAGATATGCTATAGCAACAATTGCGGTTAATCTGCTGTTATTTATTGAAGAGTTCCCCCGATTTCTACAAGATCCCATCATCAGATATTGAAATGGTGATAATGGGACCACACGGGAAGCACAAGCTTTCAAATAAAAAAAGAATCATGAAAATCGGTTCACTCAGTCGCAAGTTACGAGGTAACAAACATAAAAAAAAAAAAAAAAAAAAAAAAAACAGTCGAATTGAGAACCTCCTCCTTTTTTTGAAGTCGGTTAAAAAACAAACGAAAACTTAAATGAAAAAAAAAGAAGGTTCCGTCGAATTGAGAACGTCGTCCTTTTTTTGAAGCCCTCTGTTAAATTGTTCAAAATAAGACGATTCCATCAAAAACATAATATGTAAAAAAACGCAAGTCTCGCAACGCAGTTCTTCTACCGCAAAACTTTGTGAGGTCTAATGTAAAACCAAGTCAGTTAATTTATTCAGTACCTATATGTGAGCATCTATCCGACAGCTTTGTCATAAATCATTTTATAGTGACCGTATCAATATTAGACATCTTTATTTCTAAATAATGTTATTAAGTTTTAAGATAGTTCCACTACATAAGTTTTATTTTTGACGTTGTAAAGTTATTGACCATAGTCCGTACCTACTCTTTTGACATAGTATATCATTAAATTCAATTCCATTTGACATTTTGACATTTTTTGCACGTGACATTTTGTATTTTAATTGTTTTTATTATTGTTTTAATTATTCTTATTATTTTTTTCTCTGTTTAAACATTATTTAATTTTGAATTTTGACGCAGTAACGTTAAACTTAACTTTTTGACATTTTATATATTTTTCTTTGTTTTTATGTTGTCAAGTTCAGTTATTAATATTATGCATTCCATCATTTTAATTATATTATCAATTTTAATGTCAATGACATCTTCTGTGAATATTTTTGTACGCCTTCGGGTATAACACAGCGCGCCTGTAATCTTTTATAACAACTTTCTATTGTACCTACCTGTGTTAACAAATTAATAAATGATTTGATTTGATTTGGCATTGAAGTATTGGCGTAAAGGTGTAAAATACATATAACGATTAATAACGCGAAAAAAAAAAAAAAAAAACTGTCTGAGTGATTAAAGCCTCGTGCAGACCAGCGCGACGCGACGGCGCGACGCGACTCGAACAATACAATTTAAAAAAAAACTTGACGATATAACAATAACCTGTGTCGCGTCGCGCTGTCGCGTCGCGCTAGTCTGCACAAAGCTTAATGCTCGGTTACTATACACAAAAAGGAATCCTCTCGCTCACCAATGGTAGCATTTTTTATGCCACAATGACGGTCCTCAAATTGTAGGAATCGGCCATAAATACACAACATAACTCTAAAGAGCTTATTAAATGAGCTTATCGTAAACTCACGCACTAAGTTCCACACTGCATCTCAATTAAGTGAATGTTTACGGAAACGTCTACAACTGGTACCTATCTTCTGTCATGGAAGCTTTCAAAATGATTCATTTCAACAAATATCTGAATACAAATAGGTACAGAACAAACTTAGAGAAACCCTACAAAGCTGGCTGCCGATTTGGCCCCAATGTCGACTCTATAGACTAATCAAACAAATACCGAGACTGTTTTAAAGCTACCCTAAAGCTTATAACTAAGTATAATTACTAAATTAAACGAACTTACCTAAGTGAAGTTCTATTGTAATTATACGAAGTGCTTAGTCCTCGATAATTATCCTGATTTACTATGTAGTCCCACTATGTTCCATCGTGTACACGCGAATATTCAGAGAATAAAATAAATCCTGCAAAAAAACTTTTACGCTGGCAACAATATCCAGCTTATGTCATTCTATTTAGAGTAATCTGCAATGAGAGAATTAACAGACAGTAATTCTCCAACTTCAATCCCAGGGTCAAACAACAAGATATGGTCTTGTTTAGGGCTTGGGAGGGAACATAGTATCGAGGACTAAGCACTTCGTATAATTACAATAGAACTTCACTTAGGTAAGTTCGTTTAATTTAGTAATTATACTCGTGCTTAGTCCTCGATAATTATCCTGATTTACTATGTAGATGTTTAGAGAGATGAAGTTGGAAATTACAAACATGTTTTACACTATTATATAATAAAACATTCAAATATCATAAAATCAACCTTCTAATGTAACTGAAAAACTTTTCAACATTTAAACTTAATTCTCTTTTAATTCTAATTATCAACTAAGTATACAGTATACTCCTTTGACTTTTTATTAATTCATAACAAAAAACACATCAGTCTCAACATTACCAACATTCTTGCTTATTTTCTCTAATCAAAGGTCTATTATAATGCTTTATTATTATAATGTAAGCAAAAAAAAAAAAACTTTTGATCCTATCAACCAACCAACCGTTTTAAAGATACTTAATATCTACTGACACACCTCTACTCTCCATTGAAACTTGACATGTTGAATGAGGAGTGAATTTCTTGATGTCTATGCCACTGTCCATCATTGTATGTTTCATGTTACAACTAATTGTTTGGCTACTAACGTAATTATGTGGCTTTTTAAAATGAATTACAAATTTTCTGTATTAACTAAGGCTTTCACAATTTGTGTGAATGTAATATTGTAATGTAATCACAGGACAAATGCCAGGTTTCATATGAAAATAGGATAACATAATACTCTCTTGCTGTTTTCCTTTCTTAAATGTTTTTAACAAATCAGTGCAATAATCTGGATGTTATTAAGTCTAATTACAGATAAGGTTTCTTTGAGCACTAGTAAGAGCTGAAAGAATTACCTACTTTTTGGTTACTTTGTCAAGTGGTCATTGCTGTAATGAGTACCATGTTTCTATACAATTCAGTACCATTGATGGATTCCACGTATCATCAGTATTCAGAATGTATTTAGAAGATACCTTCTAAATCTCTTAATTTGAGGATCCATCCCTACATCAGAATCTTTGATCAATGACAATGCAGATCTATTAGTGTTGATTGGAGTATATGAACTGCCAATGTTGAATTGTTGTGTAAGAAACTCTAATATTTTAGTGATTGAAAAATCGTGAATATTTTTACCATTACAACAAATCCACCACTTATGTAATGCTACTGAATACTGTTTGACAATGTTATCTGATAAAGAAGATGTCATGACATTAATGGTGTCATCTGGTATCATTTGCTTCTTAAACACTTCCTTGACAATATGCAGAACCCCAGGGAAAAAAAGACTGCTGTGCAGAGGATGCAGTATTCTGGAAGGTGACAACAACAATTGGTTTGATGGTTCAGGCCATATACCTGAATCTGTGATATGACCCTTGAATTAATAAATGGGTATCTTTAAGTTTCAGAATAGTTTTTTTTTTTTTTTTTTTTTAATGAATGCAAATGGTGGAAAAGCATAATATAATGGGTAATTTGCCCAAATTACTGTAAATGCATACATATTTTCTGCAAGTGGATCTCTATGCCAGGACTGATATCTATCACACTTAGCTCTAATAGCAACAAATAGATCATTGGAATGATTTCCAAAAGGATTTCACTGTGTCCTGAAATGCTGCAGTAGCCAGTTCCCACTCACAATCAATGTTTTTATTTCTAGACTCAAGATCAGCTTTATGCTGTCCTTAGATCATACATAAATGTAGATATCCCTATTTTTCGGGCTTCATACCAATAAAATTTATACCTATGCCTAGCAATTAAGATTATTAAATTGATTTCTACCAATTTAATTATATAATCTATTGTTGTAGTATTGTTTCTATGTAATAAAATTTGGCATCATTTTAGGTCCTTTGTAAAACATTGTAGACCAAGAAAAAGCAGCTAACAGTTCCAAATAGCTTATATGATTTACCGTGTCTTCTTCTGTCTAAACCCCATTTGCTATCTGACCATCAAAACAAATATTCCCGAACAAGTGTGAGATGCATCTGACTAAATTTCAATCTCAAATTGATAATTTTTACAGGGTTTTTATACATTCATGCCACCAGTGTAGATCTTCTTTACAGTTCATATTTATGTTTATAATTAAATCAAAGTCATTACTGTGGCAAACTAACTCTGCACATTTTTGTTTTTCCAAAAATTATAGTGAAACATAACTCATACATGGACAAAAAGCTGTTAGGATAAAGTGTAAAGAATAGATGAAATGAACATCACTTTTTATCTGTCACTGTCAAGGTCATATTCTTCATAACAATCACAAATCTAAGTACTCAGCAACTTGCATTAGATTTGAGATTATTTTTATCCTTATTTATGTAACAACCAAGAATCCAAAAGATTGATACTTTTACAAATAAAATGAAAATTCTAAGCATTCCAATATCATCCTCAAGATAAATCACAGATTTTAATCACCTACTACATAGATAAGGTATTACTGGTGTAGGGCAGTACACAAACCAAAGCACAAACAATTGAATTCATAAACATTGTTTTTACAATAAACCCTCAAATAGCTTTTGTCATCACATCAATGTTCAGTGTTAATATATATAATTTAAAAAAAAAAATATTTGCACATGTAATCATTTTTAGAAAATGAGTTTACATAAAGTGCATATGACTTTCATTTGAAACTGTTATGTATGGACATAATTTAATCAGACAAAGACATTTCGATTTAATGTAATACTGGTATCTCCATTTCGTTTGTGCATAGTAAATATTTTTGATCAAAAAAGACTGTCCACTGACAGGTGCACACTGCACATTTATTAATAACACTCAAATCCAACCTATAAGGATCTATTCATATAACAGTATTTTCAGACTCTGAAAAGCACAATTTTAGGTGATATAGGTAAGTATTATGTTGTATAGGAATTTTCATAAGTAGAATTTTATATCCCTTCCTTCAACCGTGATAACTTTATCTTATGTGATCTTTTGCCAACGAGGGTAAAAATATTTAAAATGACATACAAATGTCTTTACCTCTATGTTTGGCATACATGTTTGTATTGGTACGTCTTGCTTGAAAAGTCCTCTGCTGTTGGATCTTCCCCGTGGTCCTAGGTTGATACCTGCCCCCCCCCTTCCCTGTTTGGATCGACTCGAATGTGAAGGGTGGCATTTGAGTTTTCATTACATTTTCTGAAAAGTGTAGTTGGGGCTGCCTTTTTAATTACCTTTGCAGACTTGACGTGTTCATTAAATTTTTTCACTAAACAGGAAACTTTTCCATATCAGTGCAACTGTTGTTTGTATCAAATTACCAATACTATTAACATTGCGGTACAGCAATTCCTAATTTCTATGGTAGTCCTCCACTGGTCCCTTTAAATACTTTTTAAGTAAAACATTTAGGTTTTCTTGGTGGTGGACGGGATTCCCAAGGCCATTATCATTGCTTCATGCAACTCCATAAAACCATCATCCTTTAGTTCTTCGGTATCTTCAAACCACACTATCATCATTAGACTAACCGAGTCTATGATACATGAATAAGTGTAAAGAACTGATAATTCTTTATCAATATTGTAATACTCTTGGTGGTGGACGGGATTCCCAAGGCCATTATCATTGCTTAATGCAGCTCCATGTAACCGTCATCCTTTAGTTCTTTGGTTTCTTCAAAGCACACTATCATCATTAGACTAACCTAGTCTGATGATACATTAATAAGAGTAAAGAACTGATAATTCTTTATCAATATTGTAATACTTACTTAATCATTTCTTACAAGAGAAAACAATAATACATGCATATCATAGAACTTCTAGATATACATTATATTTTGTGCTTTTTACCTCAACTTGAGGTTTCGACATCTAGCCTCGAGGTCCTGCGTTATTTGTAGTAATAATTTCTTACGAGAGAAAACAATATGTCGTGCATAGGCGGTGCATACCATAGAACTTCTAGGTATAAATTATATGTTGTGCTTTTTTCCTCAACTTGAGGTTCGAGATCAAGTCTCGAGGTCCTGCCTTATTTGTAGTAATAATTTCTCACGAGAGAAAACAATATGTCGTGCATAGGCGGTGCATACCATAGAACTTCTAGGTATAAATTATATTTTGTGCTTTTTTCCTCAACTTGAGGTCCGAGATCAAGTCTCGTCCGTCTTGTCGTAACACGAACTTCATGTTACAAGAACGGATGTACCGAGCACCGGTAATATGGCGGATAAATTATAAGCTTCTGCTACTTTGCAATCCAAATCAATCAATCGTAATCCACTGAAATTTTTCAATGATATCACACATACATACCTGTGTTTGCTTCTTTGTTTATAACATTTTAAGTCTTTCGCTGATCGGCCTTTATTACTGATTCCAAATAGGACGCCGGCGATAACTTATGCCGAAGTCGTCCTCGAGCTCCCCTACGCTGTTTCTTTCCAATTTTCTTCCACATTTTATTGACTGGCATTGTTTAACTTTTTGTTGTTGATAATATAAAAAAAATAAGAAGTTTTATAAGAAAATTCAATAATTTTCTTAAAAATGACGTGCGCTCCACGACGCGAAAATAGTGAATGACATAAGCTGGATATTGTTGCCAGCGTAAAAGTTTTTTTGCAGGATTTATTTTATTCTCTGAATATTCGCGTGTACACGATGGAACATAGTGGGACTACATAGTAAATCAGGATAATTATCGAGGACTAAGCACGAGTATAATAAAAGTGAGAGTGACTTAATTCTTCCTTTCACAGGACAACACATACAGCAGCTCAACTTAGAACTGGCATCAATTGAGACAGACACCATGTGTTACTTGCTGTTTATACTTTTATGCTAATTAACGATAGATTCCTAAATAACCAACGCTAATGAAGGAAGATAAAAGGACCTATTCAATAATCCAGAATATTTATAATCAGATAACTTATTAACTAATTGAATTATTGCAGACAACTCTAAGCATCTACTTTGTTAATAATTATATTTCAGATCGCCGTGAAGTAAAAATGGGAATCAAACGAGCTTACCTGTTATTATATAATATATAATTATTAACAAAGTAGTATTCTAATACACGTCATCTAACATCGCGTTTTTTTTTAGATAAAATATTTTAAATATTTTTTAAATAAGATTATCTTCCTCGTTCGTTGGTAACACCGAACTGTCACTTATTTTTAGAGATCCTTAAGATGAGGAACAAGCTCTGTTTTCTGTACAGTGTAGTTCCGCATACTTACATTCACTAGGTTTTCCTGAAAGGATAAGTGAATTAGTTACACTAATTATTGCAGCTTTTGGGCTGTTAGCTAGTGGCGGGTGGGTAATTATATTTCAGATCGCCGTTCATAAAATTAGAATCAAGACTTCGCTTAACAGGTAAGCTCGTTTGATTCCCAATTATACGTGTTAACGTGTCATTAGCCTGCTGATTGCAAACAGGCAGTACGACAACTATATAAGTAGGTAAATCTATTACGATAATAGGTACTTACCGACGGTTTTGACATCCGCGACGCTCGCCTCTACCTGCAACAGAAACAACGTGTAGGTACCGAAACACAAAGGCTAGGTATAGGCACTTCTCTCACATCTACATCCAAATTAAACTTTACGAAACGTTTATTGTTGAATGGAATGACCAAGGGCCAGGTTACACGAATTCAATTACTAAGACATAGATGAAGAACAGGTACCGCACACGAGTAAGTTATTCATAAATTAAGTAAGGCGACAGTTGCCTAGCAGAGAATCGTAACCAGAGCCGAGTGAATAGTCCAATAGGTACTGACCAAAACCAACAAAACTGCAGTTATAAACTTCTTCATGAGCAAGCCGTTATACTTTGACCGCACGCATGACTACTGTCACACAGTAAATCATTGTTAGGTACTTAAATTAATATATTTTGAGTTTGATTTTCGGTAAATTGTTAATTAAATTCTCGCCAAATCAAACATGGTTTATTTTGTCAGGTGCTGATTCAATTATTTACGGTGGCTGTGACGGCGATGTGTACAAACCGTGTCGACGCCCGCTTGGCCCGCTCGCATTGATAATGAGAACACGTCAACAATCCAACACCTGGTAATTGACGTACTTACTTAATTTATTCCAATTCGCGGTTGTATTTTGTGTTCAGCGATATCTTAAAGATATCGCTGAACATAGAAAAAAAATCAGTTGAATTGATAACTTCTTTTAGAAGTCAGATAATAAAATAGCACCTGATATGATATTATATTTTTATTATTATTTCCTTTATTACATTTTCATACATCATATAAAATAAATTTTTAAATATTTATATGAAAAATAAATAAAATATTAAAAAATATTAAACATAGTGGCCATCGGCATAAGTAACAGGGTCCAAACTGCCGGTGGTCAGGGCTCTATAGAGAGGAACCTCCTCACGATGCGTGCCGTGACTAGGCGTATTGCTTTCTGAATCAAGCCCTTGATCCAGCTGCGCAATGAGAGCCTCCTTAGATGTTGGTCGAGACTCTCTGCTATTGGGGTGCATGTTGAGAAGCCTCCTCGTGGCGCACCCTGGGCAACGTCAGCTCCAACTGCCCACCAGGTTGTGGTGGACATTTGGCGCTGGCGGCGAATTCTCAACAAACGGGGAAGGGTCACGGTTCCAAACACCGATCATCCACGATAGTCGGTGAAGGGAACCGGGCTAGAGTTGGTCGTACGCCTACCCCCCCCTCTGCTTACAGAGGGAGTTGAGTTGGCGTACACTGGGGAGTCCCAATCCCAAGGTCTAGCGTGCCGAGGGGATGAATGGCCGGAGGGTTATCCGGTCGCTAGCGCGAACAGGGACCTCACCCTTAAAAAGGAAAAACCAATGAAAATGCAGGCTAATGATAAAATTCCCCAGGCGGGCAACCTCCTCAAGGAGGCACAATCCCGCCCTTCTACGGAAGGCAGCCCCACCATATCTGGGGGGGCACCATTAGTCCCGTAAGTCGAGCGGGAGGCGCTGTGGTTCCGAGGGGCGATGACGCAAATCAGCGACGCGTCCATGCCCCGGGTCTACGCACAGTCCGCAAGGCGCCAGGTGTACGGGTGGACCGCCGAGATCGCGCAGCTGCGCGTCGCGTGTGTGGCGGTCAGACGCCAGTACACCCGATACCGGAGAAGACGTCGACGGGTCCCTGACGAAGAGGCCGCGCTGTATGAGGTGTACCGCGCGGCCAAGCAGACTCTGTGGCTGGCCATCGGCGAGTCGAGGACGCGAGCCAGGGAAGAGATGTTGGAGACTCTAGACGGAGATCCGTGGGGGCGCCCTTATCGCGCGGTTCGCGGGAAACTTCGAGCCGCGGCGCCTCCACTTACGGAGAGTCTCCAACCCGAGCTCCTGGAGGAGGTGGTTGCAGCCCTCTTCCCGGCCAGAGCGGAGCACACTCCGCCGCCGATGGCTTTGCCCACGGCCGCAGAGTCTGCAGAAGAGGAGGAGAACGCCATCAGCGTCCCAGAGGTGACACAGGCAGAGATGAGGGCAGCCGTGATGCGGCTCCGGGCCAAGAACGTGGCTCCGGGACCCGACGGGATCCACGGCTGCGTGTTAGCCCTCGCTCTGAAGGAGCTCGAGCCCCAACTGAGAGGACTCCACACAGCGTGCCTTGAGCAGGGCCAGTTTCCCACTTTGTGGAAGTCTGGTCTTCTGGTCCTGCTCAGGAAAGCGGGGCGCCCTGCAGACTCGTCGTTCGCGTACCGGCCCATAGTGCTGCTAGACGAGGTGGGCAAGCTGTTCGAGCGATTAATCGCAGCTCGCCTCGTCGGCCACTTGTGCAGAGAGGGGCCGGACCTGGACGACAGCCAGTTCGGGTTTCGGCATGGGCGCTCTACAATACACGCTGTGTCGCGAGTCGGAGTCCTGGCAGAGGAAGCGGTGTCTCGGGGCGGGGTGATGTTGGCGGTGTCCTTGGACATATCCAACGCCTTCAATCGTCGGAACGTATCCGCCAAACGTCAAACATCGAACTGTGCGAATTAATTCTTAAATTACATATTTTTTCGATATAAGTACCCAAAAACACAGCTATACACTCTGAATAACTTGTAATATCAGTGACAGTGTTATCAAGCCTTGAAGATGCAAAAACGCGCTGGATAAGGTGATAACAGTACAGGTACATTGTTTCAATTTTACAATACATTATAAAAACTGGTTTGAATATAAGATATTTTAATAACAATACGGACACCGAGAATTGGTGCATGATAACAACTTAATTATAACAAAAAACAGTTGTAGATATTTCTCTAACGTAAACAAAGAACAGATGACTCATTAACGGTGAATTTAGCTGACATACGTCAACCCATTGACCAATCACAACATAGTTGACTGTGATCTGACATATTAATCTTCGTTCGGAAATCTGACTGTATTATATTGAGTATCAGCATTTTGAGACGACGTTCCATTTCACACAGTTTTAAATTGCAATATTTGATATTACTACTTTGGCATATTATTATAATGGAAGAAAGCAATAATATAACATACCGTAAAATACAAAGAACCAGTTCATTAAATGATATCAGCAAAGACAGTTCGACATTATTTGATACGACTATGATGAGTCTGCCGAACACATCTATTTATTTTTTTATTTTTTTATTTATTAAAAAACCAACCTACATTTACAGTTTGCACCACACATACAAGTTATAGGTCAATATCTATTAGTAATTCGTTAATTACACACATAGTCATAAAATTAAAATTAGATTAAATTACATAAAAGTAGAAAAAATTTGTTGAAATGAAATTAGTCAAGATTAGGCAAAAATTAGATAACAGTAGACAAAATTAGATAAGATTAGATATAATTGGGATAAAATAGGAATAAAATTGATTAACAAGAAACAAATTAATTTAATTATTCACTCCAAGGAGATTGTACTGGGAGTGGCAATGGATTCCAGGTATCGAGTAGCAGTGTTCAGGAATCTCAGTTCAGTACTCGCGAAGACATCTGAGGATTCGTCATACAGCAAAATGTTGTTAATAAACTCAAACTCAAACTCAAAGCATTTATTTCAATTAAACCATTTACAGGCACTTTTGAATTGTCAAATAGTCGGTCAGTTAGTCAGAAAGTTGAAGCTAGTTGCCCAGTTCCAAAACGTAGATCTTCATGGAGAAGAACGGGCAAGAAACTCCAAGGACACTCTTTTAAATATAGAAAATTACACAATCCTGGGTACATTATTCTTGTTGCTTCTATATGTGAGAACAATGTACAATAAAAAAATTAAAACAATTCAAAATATAACATTAAAAATAAGCCCTGGCAGATAAGAGATGACCAGTCACAACTGACGGCGCCCGTTCACGAACATGACGCGTGGATCAGCACCATCCAGCTCAACCATTTTGTAGGGAACCGAATGATCCAACACACTCGCCACCATCAGCGAGACATTTAAGTGGGCATGACAAACTCTCAACTGCCGTGCTCTTTCAAGTCAACAAACATCTTAATAACATAAAATACGGCTCCATGGTACTCACATTCACAAAAATTGAAAAAATGCTTCTAAATTATACAAAACTATAGTATGCAATGTATTTGAGAGATTAATAGAATGATACTACCAAAAAGAAAGAAAATCATTATCCATTGGAACATTCAACAATTAAACTTGTTTAAATAAAAAATAAACATTAAGTTCATAATGTCAGAAAAATAAAAAGGGGAAGCAACTCTTCCAAACATTAAATTTTTTTAACTAGTGAGCCCAAGTGGCTGTGGAGCAGGACCAGCATTAAGCCAAGCATTTTTATCATCGATATAATCATCCAACTTATAATATGCTTGTCTACATAATGTGCGTTTAATGCATGTTTTAAATTTCTTCTCATTCAGTTGAAGAATATCGAGTGGTATTTTATTATAACATTTTACACAGTACCCCATAAAAGAAGTGTGCACTTTAGACAATCTAAAACGTGGTTGATCTAATTTGTTCCTATTTCTAGTGTTAAAATTATGCCTGTCACTTATCTTACTAAAAAGATGTCGATTTTTTCGAACATACATAATGTTTTCATATATATACTGACAAGGTACCGTCATGATGTTAATTTTCTTAAACAGTTCCCTTAGAGATTCGCGTCTGCGGAGGTTATATATGGCTCTGACAGCCCTCTTTTGCAGAATAAAGATAGAATTAATATCTGCAGCCCGTCCCCACAGCAAAATACCGTAAGACATGATGCTATGAAAGTAACTAAAATAGACCAGTCTCGCGGTATCCACGTCTGTTAGTTGGCGGATTTTCCAAACAGCGTAAGCGGCTGAACTTAGCCGCCCTGCAAGTGATGTTAAGTGAGGACCCCACTGTAGTTTTGAGTCAAGCGTGATCCCCAGGAAAACCGTTTTTTCGACGAATTCTAGTGTCTCCCTATTCAGTACAACATGACATTCACTACTTCTAACATTTGGTAACGCGAATCTTATGCATTTAGTTTTCTTCTCATTTAATACCAAATTATTTACAGTAAACCAACTAATATGGGTGAGGGCTAGGTACAATGGACTGGCCTTGAGGGTTATGGTACTGGTTTGAGGTATTGAAATAGAGGACGTTGGCGAGGGCGAAGTGCGTGTCTAATGGGTAGTGGGATGTTAAAGGGGATGTGCTGTAGTAAAAATGAATTGAAAGATGTACCACAAATTAGGCGGATGAAATATTTCACGAGACTAAGATTTCTCCTTACTTCTAAACTTTGGTAGCCCACCATACCTAGCACAAATGATGTTGGGTACATGTACGGGTAATATCCATACAGTTTTAAGTAGAGGTAACGGACAAAAGACTTCTGAGCCTTTTCGATGGCCAGTGTATACACTTTTTCATGAGGGCTCCAGATTGCACAGTTAGTCTCTAGCAAACTGCGGATGAAGGAGTTGTACAGCATGGCCAGTGCTTGACGATTAGTAAAAATTTTGGCCTGACGCAAGACAAAACCTAAGTTTCTGCGGGACTTGTTGCAGGTCTGTAGTATGTGCTGGTTAAATGTAAGATGTGGATCAAACTGAGCACCCAGATCGCGTACGGTTAAAGCTTCGTACAGACCAGCGCGACGCGACAGCGCGGCGCGACACCGGTTATTGTTATACCGTCAAGTTTTCTTAGAAATTGTATTGTTCGAGTCGCGTCGCGGCGTCGCGTCGCGCTGGTCTGCACGAAGCTTAAAACACGTTTCAGGGGCTCATTGTTCATAGTGTAGATGTTGTGTAAGGGTTGCGTGGCGTTTGAGTAGGTCATGACCGCGCATTTACTAATGTTTAAGTTGAGGTTGTTTATAGTGCTCCAAGTGTGAATGTTGTCGATGTCGAGTTGAAGTGTGGCCGTATCACTAGAGTTAGATATTGGAAGAGCAACTTTGACATCATCAGCGTACATTATGACTGTGGAGTGTTTTACATATGTGGGAAGATCGTTAACTACTATTAGGAAAAGAAGGGGTCCGAGGTTAGTGCCCTGCCCTATGCCAGAAGTGACCGAGTAGCGCTCTGAATTGGCATATTTGTATGTTACAAATTGCTTGCGGTCGCGCAGATAGTTTGCGAAGAAATTAAGCGATGTCACAGAGAAACCTGCCAATGCCAGTTTACATAGAAGTATGTCGTTGTCAACCCGGTCAAAGGCCTTCTGAAAATCGAAATAGGCTACATCGATCTGCTTTTTGTCGTTAAGATTTTTGGCTAAGATTGTAGTAATGTTAAATAGATTAGACGTGGTTGAGCGATTGGGAAGGAATCCGTGCTGCTCTTCTGCGAACCACCGTTGCAGTATATTAAATATCTTTTTATATAGTTAATACCGATTCGAATACTTTGCCGAATATGGATAAAACAGCTATTGGCCTATAGTTTTTTACGTCACTTTTTGGGCCGCTTTTATGTACCGGGAGTACTTTGGATGTTTTCCACTCCGTTGGATATATGCTCGTCGTAATAGACAGGTTGAAGATAAATTGCAAGGGCAATTTGAAAATTTCACAGCCGTCCTTAACCAAATACTGTGGTATTCCATCCGGACCTTGAGTAGATTTAGGAGGAAGCTGAGCCATAGCGCTACGAACTTCGGATTCGTGAACGTAATCAATATTAAAAGGATAGGACATATTATTAGGAGACGCATTCGCAGTAGCCATAGCATGCTCGGGATCTAATGATGGTAACTTTGATAGAAAAACGCTACTAAAATAATTTGAAAACGCGTCTGCCACTTGCGACATATCACCAAAGGTGCTCATTATTTTCTCTGTTACTTTTCACATATGCCCAGAAGGTTTTGGGGTCACATTTGATATTTGACTGAATACGATTAGTGTAAATAGCAAAATCTGCGCCCGTACTTCTCATTAATAAGCGCCTATAATAGGTAAAAAATGCATAATGCAATTGGTCATTATTATTCTGCTTGTAGAGCTTGTGGTAATGGTTTTTAAGGTTGTTTAGTTCAATAGAAACAGACGTAAACCATTTGGGGTAATTCAGTCGCAATGGTTTTATCTTTTTGAAAGGAACGGTTTGACCAACAATATTGTTAATTAGCTAATAAAAGGTCTCAACAGCAACGTTAACATCATCACATGAATACACGGGCTCCCAGTCTAAAGCAGCTAGTTCAGAGTATAACACTAAAAAGTCTGCCTTACGGAAGTTACGCTCAAAAGTTATACTTGTGGTCGAGTCATTAGGGTAGTAGGTATTATTGTTGTTCAAGGTTGCGTACGGTGTGTTGATATTGATAGAGATATCTAACGGCTTATGATGTATTTCAGGCGAGACAATGCCGGAACATGCTGAAACTGAGATTCCCGCCACACATGAGTTAACCAAAATCAAATCCAACATTCTGCCAAGATCGTTTAAAATTCTATTTTGTTGTATTAAATTACATTCAGGAAGAAATAATTCAAAGTCATCACATATGGTTACACTAGCGGAATGAAGGTTAAAATCACCCAATACAATAAGAGGTAGTTTGTTAAATTCATACATAATCTTTCTTATACAGTTAAAAAAACAATAATATCTAGCATCAGGTACATTAGGTGCCAAGTAAACAATACAGCAAGCAAAGCGTAATCGACCTTTGGTAACTATTGCACATATAATTTCGTCGCACTGTTCAGACTTACAGTCCAAACGTGTGAGTGAGTAGGGCGCGCGCGCGGCCAGCAGCACGCCCCCGCCGCCGCGCCCCACTCGGTCACACCGCAGCACGGCGTATTCTCAAACTCAACTCAAACTCAAATCATTTATTTCAATTAAACCATTACAGGCACTTTTGAATTGTCAAGGAATCGGTCAGTCAAAAATATGAAGCTAGTTGCCCATTCCAAAGCGTAGTAGGTACCTATGGAGAAGAACGGGCAAGAAACTCCACGGACACTCTTTTAAATAAAATAAATTGTTACAAAGTATTGGTTACATCATTCATGTTGAAATTATACATGTGAGAACAATGTAGAAAGACGTGCACGTTAGAAGCGTCCGTAATACAAAGATAAAAACAAAGAACAATTCAAAAATTAAAAATCAGCCATGGCCGCTAAGAGTTGACCAGTCCCAACTGACGGCGCCCGTTCACGAACATGACGTATGGATCAGCACCATTCAGCTCAACCATTTTGAAGGGAGCTAAATGATCCAACACACGCGCCACCATCAGCGAGACATTTGAGTGAGCATGACATACTCACAGCCGCCAGGGCACATTCAAGTCAATAAAAAAAATTATTACCCGGTAAATGGTAGCTCTTTAGTACATAGTACTCACACCTGTGCTCTGGAATTATATAATACAAAGGAGATTGACTTTATACAATGCAAAGATGGTCTTAAAATCTTCAGCAGCTCCAACAGTATTTTCAGATGTTAATCAATTAGTTGTGGTTGTGGAGCAGGACCAGCATTGAGCCAAGCATTTTTATCAGAGATGTAATCCCCCAACTTATAATATGCCTGCCTGCATAGTGTGCGTTTTATACAAGACTTGAATTTCGTCTCATTCAGTTGAAGTATGTGGGGAGGAATTTTATTGTAACATTTTAAACAGTACCCCATGAAAGATGTGTCCACTTTAGCCAGTCTGAAACCTGGTTGAACTAATAGATCCCTATTTCTTGTACTATAATTATGTCTATCCCCTCTTTTACTAAAAAGATGTAAGTTTTTTCTTACGTACATGATGTTTTCATAGATATATTGACAAGGTACCGTCATGATGTTAATATCCTTAAACAGTTCCCTTAGAGAGTCACGCCTGCGGAGATAGTACATGGCTCTAATCGCTCTTTTCTGCAGAATAAAAATAGACTCGATGTCTGCAGCCCGTCCCCACAGTAAAATACCGTAAGACATGATACTATGAAAGTAACTAAAATAGACCAGCCTCGCGGTATCTACATCAGTAAATTGACGGATTTTTCTGACAGCATATGCTGCTGAACTTAGCCGTCCTGCGAGAGATGTTAAATGAGGACCCCATTGTAGCCTTGAGTCTAGCGTGATCCCTAGGAAAACAGTTTTATCGACGAATTCTAGTTTCTCTTGATTCAATACTATCTCACAATCACTACTTTTGACATTTGGTAAAGAAAATTTTATACACTTAGTTTTTTTTCCATTTAATACTAAATTATTAGCAGTGAACCAATTTTGGACCTGCAATAGGGCGTTATTTACGTCGTCAAAATTTGTTGCACGTCTATCTACTTACCTTAAAAATTAAGGAAGTATCGTCAGCAAATAACACCATTTGTGGTTGATTTTTTAATAAATGGAGTAGATCATTGATATACACTAAAAAGAGGAATGGACCCAATATCGAGCCTTGTGGCACACCTATTTTTACTTTTAAACCTAGTGAATTGATACCGTTTATTTGGACTTGCTGTTGTCTATTATTTAAATAAGATTTTACTAAATTGAGTGCAAGTTTTCCAAGTCCGTAATGCTCAAGTTTCAAGAGTAAGGTTTCGTGATCGACGCAATCAAATGCCTTGGAGAGGTCACAAAAGATTCCTATGGCGTCTTGGGCCTCTTCCCACGCGTTAAAAATGTGTCTTAATAAGGTTACACCGGCGTCGGTCGTACAACGTCCTTTGGTGAAACCATACTGTTGATCATGAAGGATTTTATTCGTGTTAAAATGATTGAGCATTTGATTAAGCATTACCTTTTCAAACACCTTGCTGAAAACCGGCAACACGGATACGGGTCTATAATTATTGGTGTCTTTACTGTCCCCGGATTTGAAAAGTGGTATTACCTTACTGTATTTCATTAAATCCGGGAAGACTCCTTGGTCCACACACAAATTAAATATTAAGGCTAAGTAAGGCGCTATGGTCTCAATTATGGAAGTACAGACTTTAATGGACATTCCCCAAAGATCTTCGGTTAATTTGATCTTAATTTGCTGAAAAGCTTTTATCACTGTTATAGGATTAATATGCTTAAAGTTAAATTTAATCGGGCAAGCTGAAACGTTCGCCCTTACTAAATCAAAAGAGAGCGAGGGCGAGGAATTTAAGGTTTCAGTAGTTTTAAGTGGGATACTGGTAAAGAAATTTACAAATTCTTGAGCAACTTCTTTGCTATCGCAAATGAGACCACCACATGACGTCTTCAGTGTGTAATCAGAATTATGGTTTTTGTTCCTGTTCGTTTCGTTATTGATAATTTTCCAAACCGTCTGTATTTTATTGTCTGCTGATTTAACCTTGTTGCTAATGTATAAGGCTTTAGCTGTCTTACAAGAGCTCTTAAAAATTTTAGAGTACGTAGCAACATACTTATTAAAAGTTTCCGTGTTAATATAAGGCTTAAGGCCATACAGCTCGAAAAGTCTATCCCTACTTTTCCTGAGTCCTTTAGTTGCCCAGTCACTAAATAAAAACTTAGGGCTGATAGTTTTTGTGTTCTTCTTAAAAGAATTATTGAACTCGGTCTGGACTAACGAAAAGAATTCCTCGTATAAAATATTAGCATTGTTCATTGTAAGGTCTTGATTATTTAACTTACAAACTAAAGTGCTATTAAATTTATTTAAATTAACTGCTGTTATTGGTCTGAATTGTATCCGCACTTTTTTTACTGGTATGTTGGATTCAAAAGTTACGGATTGACCACTGTTATGTTACTGTGTTATTCTCGCGGGAACACCTCAGAGTCAAACACGCTGTCATCGAGCCCAGTTTCTGTTAAGGCTAATAGATTACTTGGGAAGGTGTATAATAAATTCTTGGTTTCCGAACGCCTTGACTTTAATCCCCGGACATTCTGGTAGAAAATCATATCCAGCTTTTTAGTTTTCCTCACGAAAAAACGATTCTCTGGATTCACTGGGTTCGGTCTTCTTCTTCGCATTGCGGTAGGTGAACCATTCTTGGAGTGATGTGTTTGTTGGCCAATTGTTGGGTGACATATAGAAGTCAAACAGCTGCAATGGGACTCCCAATATGAAACAGTTATGTCTGGAGTGCTCAGGATCAGGCTTTTTTATGGAGAAAGTCATGATGTTTGGGTGTTTTTTATTTAGGTAAGAACGAATGCTCTCCACAGATACGTCTGGATGGAAATTCCAAGCATGAATGTACGTGACAGGCTCCAGGGTTTTTAAATCAGTATCGGCAACACCAGTCGCACGTATGACAGATCGGCGAGGGCGCGATTGAGTTTTCCCCGTCGTAAATATTCGTGTGCTGTACGTGTTTGTGGGGGGAGGCTCGCTACTTATCTGTGGTCGTGCCACTGTACTGTAGGCAGATGATGGTGGTGAGATATGGTTCGGTATCTGCAGAGACGAAGCTATGGGATCTGATACATCGAGGCATAAGTTATGATTATTATTATGCACCCAATTTACTTGTGCGTGTGAAGATTTTTTATTGCCAATTACTTGCTTTTCTATGACATCAATACGTTGTCTTTGGATCATAATTTCACAGCCAAAATTTTTCATCTCCAGGTCAGCTACACGCTTTGAATTTTCATCACACTGCAGCTGCAGTGTGGCTTGTGCGCTAGAAGCGACATCTGATGTCACCAACAGTTTGTCAACGTCCGTCCGAAGGATGCCATATTTACTATGAAGATTATCTATAGAACATCTTATTTCTTTGATATCTTCAGCCACTTTATTTATAGAGGTTTCTTGATTAAGGTATCTAGTCACACTTTCTTCGCGGAACGCACGCAGCTCCATCAGAACAGTTTCGAGAGTGCATTCATTTAGCGTTGACCCGCGTATATTTGGGCAATGAGTGCTTGACTGAGTAGCAGTTATCGTTTTATTACGCCTTACTGTTACATTAGCTGAGTCATCGACATCTGCGTCTGAGCGCTGGGATAACATTGGGCTCGCTGGTGTGGCAGAATTTATTGCTTTTGGTCTTTTACAGCGACATTCGTGACAAACCCAGCTTGATTTTTGCTTGACAGTCATATGTATGAATTGGTTGTGAAGTACATTAGCACACTCCAAATCATACGAACACTTACAATTAGCACAAGCTAGGAATCGGCTATCTTTTATACGCTGTTTACAACCAGCACACTCTGATGGCATCTTGCGGAGAAAGGTGGCAATACCAACAAATATTAATTGACAGAGGTGCCAGATCGTAGGTCGATAAGTTGAGGTACACTAATTATATTGTAGGTGGCAGGCCGCAGGTCACTTAATTAGTTCGCCATAATTGTCGCAGATGGCGCTAATAATGAGAAATGAGAATTAAATCAACAAAGGAGCCAAAAAAAAACACAAAAAGTACTTGCGCGTGGTGCGACGCGAACCCTCGACACATAGCGTGGCAGTCAACGCACGGTTTAGACATAACAGCTATTCAGCGTTATAATTAGATGTCAAAATTGGTATTCGTTATCTGGTTGGTTCTTTCAAAGTTCGTTAGAGATTTGGATTTGAATTAGTTTGACCTTTGGACACAATGTTTGTACTTTTTTTATTCAACCCTTGTTTTGAGTTTTTTTTAGTTAATCACTTAAACGAATAGTTAGTCCACAGTAGTTAGTTTATAGTTCGTAATGTTTCTGATGCACTAAAACACAACACAGTCTCAGTTTAGCTATATTTAACACACCATTGAATAACACTTTTTTCTTTGTTATTTGCAGTAGTTAAGTTGAGATAACATTATCACTAGTTATTCGCACTGTTAGAATTACATTAATAAGAAAATCGGGAATATACAACTGAGTTTTATATTTTTAAGAGAAATCAGTAACGGAGTGCAATGTTTACATGACGGCCAGCGCCATCTGTCCACATCATTGAATACCAGCCAAACTGTACTAGATCTTAACGAAAAACTTAACCGATTATCGAACGATTTATTGATAGCTCACCAGGAAGTTGAGAATCTCAATTCTGAAAACTTTCGATTAAAATCCGATCTGCAGAAATATCTCAAAGTTATAGAAGCTTATAAAACTATAAATACATTAGACAACAATAAAGCTACACCTAATAAGACACCGGGAAACAAAATACTAATAAGACACCGGGACTACGGAAAGTACTATATGGAGATGAAGCACTATATGGAGAGAATGACGATGATGAACCACATAGAGACGAAGCAGGGACAAAATCAACAACGCACGGACAAAACCAAACACCGAACAAAAATATAGATAATAATAGCGCGAAAAAAAAACAGACTCAAACATTGGAAAATATGACGACAAACTATAAGCCTACACCCGCGCCTTCTACACACGGCGTCCAATTGAAGAACAAAAGGGAAGAGGATGATAAATTATGTCTCTCAAGCACTACTCAAGAAAGAATATCGGTTACAAATCAAACTGTCTCATCTCTGAAACACAAAATATGTCTACTAAATTGTGAAACTTCCAACAGAATGTACAAAATCATTGAGAGAACTCAGTTATGTAATTTTGAAATATGTCACCATCGTAAACCTAATTGTAGTTTGAATTGTTTATTAGATAATATTGACAAAAAAGTAAGAAACTTGACATGTTTTGATTACTGTGTTATCTATATTGGCGATGTCAATTTAAAAAAAACGCATAATTATATTGAACTTGTGTCGTCTATTCGCGAAAAACGAATAACTTTGAATCATACAAACTTTATAATATGTTTGCCAACATTTAAATACATGGTTAATAGTAATGTGATGTATAACAGCCGAATTGAAACTTTCAATAATCTACTCTGCATGGATGTAGAAACATATAATTATGCATATATTTTAGACTCAAATTTTAATCTGCCTTATACTTCCGACACGTATAGCCGTTATGGGACTTTGAACAATAAAGGATTAAATATTGTTATATCAGATCTTCAAGATCTTGTCTTATACATAGGTGCCCAGAATGCTACACAGTTAGAAATTCAAAATCAAAAGGAATGTTCTACAGATTCGCAAATATTGAGTTCTCAGTTTTTTCGTTAGCTACCTCAATATCTTACACCAGAACATAGCTGGTCTTATTAATAAATCCGATGCACTAACTGTTAAATTATTATTAATTCGATAAAGGAACTATTATAGACGTTTTATGTGTTACTGAACATTTCGTGCAAACAGGTTATGAAAATTTATTGCACGTATATCAAATTTTTGTCCAGCTGCGTTCTTCTCTAGAGATTCAAAAAGAGGGGGAACAGGTATTTTCGTAAGAGTGGGATTACAGTTTCGAGAAATACTAGACATAGCAAAATAGTCAATTTCAGGCATTTTTGAATGCTGCGCTGTAGAAATAATAGCACATAAAATTATAATAATATGTATTTATAGAATCCCAAAATCACACAGTTCAGTGCAGTGCGATCCGCTGTTGCAATCGGACGCGCTTACACAGTAAGCGGAAATTATTATTTTGCGCCGAGCGCGGCAAATGCCGCTGCCACCATGCGTTCGGAAGAACTTGTGGCGAACGAGGTCCTGGCATTCCTACAGTACCAGCTGGATGTCATGGACGAGGTCAGTGTGATTCAGATCTGCACATCCAACTTCAATGAAGAGGAGATACGCAGAGCGAAAACACTTCTGTATGAGTCGCTACATATGGCTGACCGAATGCCGTCCCGCAGGAGGGATGAAAAGGGAGGGAGGAGTCTCCAAGACATCATAAAAGTGTTGAAGGAAACAGACCCGGACGACGTGCTGATTTTCGTGGCAAAGGATTTGCGCAAGCTGCCCCCAGTCACATTCGACCACGTTGACGTCACCAGGCTGCTACGGGATATCACAACCCTAAGATCGAGCCTGGTCGAGATGCAGTTGAAGTTGGAAGCATCTCAATCCACCATCAGTGATCTACGTACTGAGGTAACAGATTTACGCAAGACGGTATGTAGGTCACACGAGACAGCTACCAGCGTCAACACACGTCACGGCGCATTCAATACATCGCAGCTGAGTTTCGAGTCAGCAAAATTTGACTCGTCACCAGCCGCCGTCACTGCAAGCGATGCACAACCGCGCCCCGCCCTACCCGCGTCCCCCATAGTGGGGACGCCGACCAATATTAGCACGTCAACACCGGGACGTGCTTACTCGGCTGCCGTTATTAAAGCTCCCGCAAATCATCAGCGGCAACCTAATAATACGAGGGGTGCTCAGCGGCCCTCCGAAGCAGTTCGAAGCTCGTTGCCGCCGGTAACGAGCCAAAGACAGGCCGATGAAGAAGGCTTCATTCGCGTGCAGAAGAAGAACAAGAAGAAGAAGCCTGCTTGTCGCAATCAGTGCGGTACCGCAATGACTGGTCCAGACATGTTGCTGCGTCCCGCTATTCCAACGACGCAGCTGTACGTGTCACGTCTACATCACACCACGAAGGTAGAGGAGGTCGTGGAGTATATCAAGATGAAGATCAAGTTCACCTTGAGAGTCGAGAAGTTGGAGTCGCGCCATAAGATTAACTTCAAATCTTTTGTGGTGCGGGTTCCGACTCATCACCTGGAGACTTTCATGAAGGAGGAATTTTGGCCGACGGGTGTCGTGTATCGGCGTTTTCGCGGAAGGCTACTTGACACCTCGACTCAGCGCAATAATACGTCGCCGACCTAACGTACTAACTAGATTTTCTATTTTTATTTTTTATTATGTGTTAGTTTATTATTATATATGATTAATTTGTGTATTTTGTCTATGGGCCTTAGTTGCCTGAAAATAAAGCAATTATTATTATTATTATTAAAATACAAATACGAAGTATTTTACGACAAATTGGATTATATTTTAAATAAGGTTTGTTTATCTTCGAATAAGAAAATCATTCTGTGTGGAGATTTTAATATTAACGTTTTGCAAAGAAACAAAACGACTTTAGAACTTGAATACTTTCTTATGAAATATAATTTAAAACTAGCGCTGTATACTCCCACTAGGTTGAAAAACAACACCTGTATAGACAATTTTGCTCATAACTATCAGAAAGAATGCCGAGCTGAAGTTATAGATCTAGTCCTCTCCGAGCATACAGCTCAGATACTTAAAGTACCCATAAATAAAACTTGCAAACTTGAATATTGGAAAACAAAAAAACAGGACATATGCAAGGAAAACTTAATTATATTTAAAAGACATCTTAAATCTTTATCTTTTAGGCTAATACATGATGCTGAAGACGGGAACGAAGCTTTTGACGCTTTCATGGACGATTTCTCTCTTCTATATAGATTGTGCTTTCCGGAGAAAATTATCGTCATTAAAACTAGCAAGAAAACGAAATGGATATCACACGGAATTAAAATATGTAGCAGCAAGCAAAGACGATTACTTTGAGAATATCGGTTAAATTCAGATTCAAAACATAAGTTAGTATTTAAAAAATACACCAATATTTATAGGAAAATTATAAATCTTACACAAAAAGCACAAAAGAACCATTTCATAAATACGGCCCAAAATAAGTCGAAAGCAACCTGGCAAATAATAAATAAATCAAAATTGTGTCTGCCTCAGGAGCCGATAATGTGTGTGAATAAAGATAATTTGACATTTACAGACCCCGTGGACATTGCAAATGAATTTAACGATTATTTTATTGATACAGTTGAGAATAATATAAAAGCTGACATAATAATTGAAAATACGAGTTCAAACAAACACACATTTAATTCATTATTTATGCAACCTGTAACACCGGACGATATAGAAAAAATTATTAGTAATCTTAAAAACACTAGTACTGTCGGATACGATGGAGTTTCTACAAAAGTTTTAAAATATACCAAAGAACTTATTGCACCTCCATTGGCTCATATAATCAACTTGTGCATAGCCAACGGAATATTCCCAAACAAGCTCAAAAAAGTTATAGTTAAACCTCTGTATAAAAAAGATGACAAAGCAAATTTAAAAAATTACAGACCTATCGCAAAAATTCCTATTATATCAAAGATTTTTGAGAAAATAATATATAACTCTCTATATGCATTTTTCGAAAAGTATAAACTATTTTGCAAAGAACAAAAGGGTTTCCGAAGGAACACTACGATTAATATGGCAATATTTGAGTTATTAGCCAGCGTTATGTCATCTGTAGATAAAAGAAACCCAGTCTGCGCAATTTACACGGACATGACCAAGGCTTTTGATCATGTGGACCATCAGATTCTGTTACATAAATTGCATAGTTATGGTATAAGGGGGAACATTTTAAAGTTAATCGAATCATACCTTAGTAATAGACTCCAGTGCACAGAAATTTGTAGGATATGTCCATAAAGTAAATTAGAAACAGTATATGTATCAAAACCTAGGCAGGTAAAATATGGAGTCCCACAAGGTAGCGTACTGGGTCCGCTACTTTTTTTATATATATTAATGATCTCCCGGAAACAACAACCAACAAAATGGTTCTTTTTGCAGATGACAGCACAGCCATTGTAAAATGTACTGATTTGAATAATTATAAGAATGACATCAATATTTGTTAAAATGACATAGTAAATTGGCTTAATAATAATAATTTAGTTATAAATCTCAATAAAACAAAAATCATGCATTTTTATCAACGGTGCAAAAACCCAAAGATAAATATTTTCTACAAGGGCTGTGATATTGAAGAAGTGGATAGGGCTAAGTTTCTAGGTATTACTATAGATAATCAACTGACATGGAAGCCTCACATAAAAGAATTATGTAAAAAACTTAGCAAATCCGCTTACGCTCTCTATCAGCTCTCAAAAAAGGTTAACAGTCAGGCTCTTTTAACAGCCTATCATGGACTAGTTGCCTCTGTTTTACGATATGGCATTATTTTCTGGGGGCAGTCTACTGATAGAGACCGCACATTGACCTGATGCATCGCTTTTGTAACTTAAACACCAGTTGTTTAAGTTACAAAAGCGATGCATCAGGTCAATGTGCGGTCTGAAGATGACTGATACCTGTGTTCCCCACTTTAAGTCCCTAATGATTTTAACCTTGCCTTCTTTATATATATTGGAAACGGCCTTGTTTGTGAAATGTAACCCACAATTATTTCATAAATTATCGGAAGTCAGAAAAAATCCAATACGGACACAGTACGTGAATAAATTATGTCAAGTGAAATGTAAAACTGCACTAATGCAAAAAAGTGTTTTTGGTATTGCCCCTCGCATATATAATAAAGTTCCAAATGTTATTAAAAATATGACTGTATTAAAATTTAAAAGGGCGCTTAATGAAATTCTACTTACAAAATGCGATACGAAACGCGAATGCGATTCGTATATAAAATATGTGATACGATTGACAATTTTCTTAATGATGATTCACTTACTGATTGACATGCTTATTATTATTTAATTGATTTGACATTTTTTCTTTTTTTAACTTTGATTCCGATTAGTTGACATTTAATATTTTTTTGTATTCTTATTATGTAATTAAGATACATTTTTCTAAAACTGTACACGATTTGCATGCCCATGTCGGTAAAATGTGGAGAACCTAAGGAAACAACAACTATGTATTATTATTATTGTAAATTTTAATTTAATACTAACATTAGGCTAAGTTATACTACTACTAACAATATATGGATGTATGTAATTCCGAAATAAAATATTTGAATTTGAATTTGAATTTGAATTACGTACCCATGTCCGCAAAGAAATAAATGATTATGATTATGATTCAACACCCTGCCCTTTTTTTTTTTTAATTTTTTTTTTTTGAGGTTGGGAAATTATCAAATAACTTCTCCCGCTCTGGGTGGAGCGGGAGGGCGTGTCAGACTTTTACTGACTAAAACCCACCCGTGTTCCTTCCGTTGCCTGTGTGCCGAGGTCGCGATATCCCTTTCAGACAAACCCGCAACCCCGGCAGGCATTGGCCCTTCCGGACCCCGTCAGTTGGTGCTGACATCTCTTTGAGGCGCGCGTGGAACACAACGCGCCGTCGACCCGGGCCTGGTCCCTATCGGACGGCGAGCTACCCATTGCTCACCGTCCGCAAGCCCGCGCCTACGGTGGCCGGAAGTCGGCTCGCGACTCCCGACGCCCGGGGCGTCTCCTGCGGCGACTAGGGGCGCGAGGGGGCGCATTTTGCCTCTCCCTCGCGCGCTCCGCCTCCTCCTTCGCGAGCATTACTGCTTCGCAGAAGGAGGTGACGGCCTCCCATGCATCTCGCTCCGGACCATGGCCTGAACCAGGGCCGGACGCGAGAGATCGCCGCCGCCGATCGCCTCCGTGAGGACACGGCGGTGCTCCGCCCAAGCTGGGCAGACCTCCACCGTATGCTCCACCGTGTCCTCCGGGCGATCCACACAGTGGTGACACCCGGGCGTTTCCTCCCGCTTTATCCTGAACAGGAACCTCCCGAAACAACCATGTCCGGTGAGGACCTGTGTCAGGCGGAAGGTGAGGACGCCGTGGCGCCTCTCTAGCCACTCCTCAAAGAGGGGACTTATCGCCACAATTGTGGCGTGCCCAGCGCTGGGTTGCGACAATCGCACTCTCCATGCCGCCATGAGATCCCGCCGGAGCTCTGTCCGCTGTGCCGCGATTTCTCGCGGCAGCGGAGTTACGCCCCGGCGTTTCGCCTCCTCGCGCAACTCCCACATGTGCGCGAGGACTTTTGCCTCCAGATCCCATGGCGGTAGTCCGGCAAGGAGGCTCGCCGCCTCACGGGAGACCGTGCGGTAACCTCGGACCAGCCTGATGGCCATGACCCTTTGGGACGCGTTCAACCGCTGGGCCGGTCGCAGCCTCAACGAACGCGCCCACACCGGTGCCCCGTAAAGGGCCATGGACCGCACGATCCCCGCGTAGAGCCTCCGGCAGGAGGCGTTTGGACCCCCTAGATTGGGCAGGAGCCGCTTCAAAGCAGCCCCAGCCCTCTGCAGTTTGGGAGCCAAACGTCGGAAGTGCTCCACGAAGTTCCACCGGCTGTCGAGGACGAGTCCCAGGTACTTCATCGTCGACTCGACACCGATGTGAACCCCTCCTGCCGTTATCCGGGAACCCGATAGTGGCGCGTTCCGAGGACCATAAAAACACATGGCCTCGGACTTGTGCAAGGCCACCTCGAGTCCCAATTGCCGGATCCTATCGACGATTGTCGCAACCCCGCGTGTCGCCAGTTCGGCCGCCGCCTCATGCGACCTCCCCTGCGCCAGGACCAGCGTGTCGTCAGCGTAGCAGACTACACTGACGCCGCTAGGGAGGTCGGCGCGCAGCACCCAGTCGTAGCCGATGTCCCACAGATGCGGCCCCAGGACCGATCCCTGTGGGACACCGCACGACATCTCTCGCCGGTTCCACTCTCCGTGGTGACCGGGGTAGATGACGGCCCTGTCCGTCAAATAGGCCTCGACCACTCGACAGAGGTAATAATTAATTAATTAATAAATTTATTTGAATAAAATATTTACAAAAAAGTGTACATTTAGTCAACAGTAAGATGTCTCAAACAATTATAATGCCTAAAAATAGACTAAAACTAAAATATGTTTATTACAGGTGCAAGTCGGTAATGATGGTTCGAGATTACAATGTTAGATAGCGACCCGCCCGATCTAGGTTAATTCAAACCTGTGTTTCAGGCCATCACTTTACATTTAATTTAAAGAAAGCACTAAAATTTAAAGTTAAACTGATATAAAATAATCGGCATCTGGTAGGTCGGCATCCGGTGATACCGGAGTGCCTCCCTAATGCAACTCCAGGGCAGGGTATTGAAGGCATTGGCGATGTCAAGAGACACCGCCAAGACGACCCCACCCCGGGCAACAGCATCCCCCGTCGTGAGGGCTCGAACGCGCATGATGGCATCCACCGTAGAGCGCCCCTTGCGGAAACCAAACTGGCTCTCCGCCAAGTCCGGTCCCACTCGCACCAGCCGCCCGACAAGGCGGTCTGCAATCACTCTTTCAAAGAGCTTGCCCACCTCGTCGAGCAGCACAATGGGCCTCCACGAGCTGGGGCCGGAGACTCTGCGTCAGCGGGGGAGCCCATGGGCGGAGTTTGTCTCTCGCCCATTTGTATGGGCGTCCCCACGGATCTCTGTTCAGAGTCTCCAGCGACTCCTCGCGGGCCAGTCCTCTGGCCCGCTCGATCTCCGCTCGGAGGGCGGTCTTCGCCGCTCTGTACCCGTCGTACAGCTCCGCCTCAATGGCTTCCGTATCCGGAGGGCGGATACGGAGCCTGCGGTGCCTGGAGTACCGGTGGCGCGCAGCAACGCATGCCGCGCGTAAAGCGGTCAGCTCACGCGACCACCAGCACACCTGGCGCCGAGCACGTCCGGGCTGGACCCGGGGCATTGCCACGTCACATATCTCGGACATGGCCTCCCGGAACCACTCCGCCTCGCCATTGTTGTCGGCAGGCCTGTCCGGTGATGACACCCAGGCCTGCACGATCGAGGCTTCCAGGAGGAGCTCCCGGTCCAGCTGCTTCAGCGCCCACCGCGGACCACTCGGGGTCTGTCGGACCGGCGCGCCCGAGGTCTGGGCGGAGACGTCAAACCGGATGTACCGATGATCGGAATAGGTCTCCACCCCCTCCATGACGCGCCAGTCAATGACACGTGGCGACAGAGCGGGGCTGGCGAACGAGATGTCCACCACTGATTCACCCCGCATCCGCACACACGTGGGGACAGAACCCCGGTTTAGGACGACCAGGCCTGTCTCCAGAGCCCAGTCCTCCACCATCCTGCCCCGTGTATCCGTACACCGGGAACCCCAAGCCACGTTCTTGGCATTGAAGTCCTCGAGGACGACCACGGGGAGGGGATGATACCCGACGACGACGACTCTCAACTCCCCAAGGGAGTTGTGGAACTCGGCGAGAGTTCGGTTCGGGGAGAAGTACGCTCCCACCACGACGATCTCCCCGAACCGTGCTGCCACGCAACCCCGTCCCCTTTTGACGGCCTCGAGGGACGGGGTACCGGCGGCGGCCGACGATATAATGGTCACTGAGCCGCTCAAGTCCTCCACCCAGTCATCCCTGGGCGGGACAAAGTACGGCTCAGCGACCACGGCGATGTTAATCGACCACTGCGCCATGCTCTGGAGCAACAAATCCTGAGCTGCGGCGCAGTGGTTGATGTTCGCCTGGAGGAGGCGTAATGGGGCCACTATTGGCAGTCCATTCTAGCCTCCCCCCGAGCCCCGCGTGAGGGCCCCGCCACAGCGGTAACGGTGGCGGCGACAACGACGGTGGAGGCGGCAGCGGCGGCGGCAGTAGAAGCGGCGGCGGCTGCGGCGGTGACGGCGGTGGCGGAGGGCTTGCCCCTGGCTTTAGCTTTGGCGGGTTGGGCGCAGGCCTTGCTCCCAATCCGGTGCTCGGCCGGCTCACATACGGCGCAGTGCGGCGTGGCTTCACACGAGCCGGCCTTGTGACCGGGCTGACCACAGCGATAGCAGTGATCGCTGCGGTCCACCTCCGAGGTGCATTTCGCTCCAACGTGGTTACCCACAAGGCAGCGGAAGCACCTCAGAGGTTTGGGTTCCAGCAGTTTGACCTGCGCGGATACCCAGCCCACCAATAACCTATGGCCCTCCCCGGTGATTTTCCTGGCCGCCGACACGGGGCAGCTCATCGTTACGGCTCGCATCCCCTTGAAGTCAGGACGGATGGTGCCTTTTTTTTTTTTTTTTTTTTTGTTCCGGGGTGGAAAATCCTCATGGATGTCCTCCGCCCTGGGGCGGGCGGAGGGGTCTGTCAGACTCTTACTGACTAAAAACCACCCCGGTGCTCCGACTCACACCTACGCCGGGGGTCGCGGGAACGAAAGAATCTTCCGCAACCCCCGGCCGGTGCCGGCCCGCCACCGCGGGCCTCCTCTCGGGTCAGGGGGGGGAGTGAGGTGTTTGACTCCCCCCGCGACGTCTCAGAGGGGCGCGCGTGGAACACTACGCGCCGCCACCTCGGGTCCTGATGTGTGGGGGGCGACGGACGTCCCCGAGTCCGTCGCCCCTGGACCCATTTTGGGGGGCCGGAAGAGGGCGTTGTCCGCCCTCCGCCGACGCCCGGTGCGCCTGCTGCGGGCCGGGTGAGTGGACGAGATCTCCCTCTCCCGTTCCGCAGCCTCCTTCTGCGAGACGACCGTCTCGCAGAAGGCGACCACCGCGTCCCAGGACTCGGCGCCGCCGACCATAGCGTTCACTACGGCCGGCAGCGACAAGTCACTGCCTACTTCTGAGATGAGGGCACGGCGCGGCTCCTCCCAAGCGGCACACTCTGCCAGCGTGTGCCGCGCCGTGTCCTCCCGGCAGTCGACGCAGTGGTGACACCGGGCGTCCGGCTCCCTGTTTATGCGACACAGGTACTTCCCGAAGCAACCATGCCCCGAGAGCACCTGCGTCACCCGAAACGACAGGGAGCCGTGCCTCCTCCCGAGCCAGCGGTCGAGCACCGGCCGGACCGCCTCGACGACGTCGAGGCCGGCGGTAGGGCGCGAAAGCCTGTCCCGCCATTCCGCCACCAGGACCTCGCGAAGCTGAGACCGATGCAGCTCCACGTGTCGCTGCATCGGTCGCTCGCCCCGCGCCCGCGCTTCCTCGCGCCACCGATACGATAACGCGAGTACTTTCGCCTCCAGGTCCCAGGGCGGGGATTCGGCCAGTGCACAAGCCGCTTCGTAGGAGATCGTGCGATATCCCCGGATGACTCTGACGGCCATCGCCCTCTGCGGGATGTACGGGCGACGGCCGCCACGACCTCAGCCGCGGTCGTCGAGTCGTCCAGGCCATCGACGCGCAGTTCCGCGGTCTTCATGGGCCTGGACACCCGAACGTCCTCCGGATTGAGGACCTCCCGCAGCTTGGCGGCCAGGATGTCCGCCTTTTCGCCGCTAGAGGCACCCGACACCTCAAGCAGTCGCGCCCCCGTGATCGCCTGCCTCACTTTGAGGCCGGACGGTACACCTAAGTCGGGGAACGCGACTTTCGCCTTTGCCTCCATGAGGACCGCCTTGTAGGAGACGCCCCTTTCGATGGCTCCGGGCTGCAGCGTAATGACTACAGCCGCGGAGCGTGGGGCTCTCACCTTTGGCGGCCCTTGAGCCTTCTTGGGTGCCGGCGCTCTAGCGGGTACCGGTGGTGGCGGCGGCGTCTTCTTCTTCTTCTTTTTCCGCTTGACAACCGTCGACCACGAGTCCGCGGTGGACCCGGGTGCGGTCGCCAAGGGAGCGGGCGCCGGTCGCGCGGCCGTTCGGGAAGTGCCCTCCGCGGGCTTTCTTGCCGGACCTGGTGGGCTGGACCTGGGCTTTGTGGGCTCCTCCTTCCTCCGCCTATCCGCAGCAAGCGGCGGCCGGAGAGTCTCTGCCGGGAGGAGCCTCGACTCCAGGCCCTGCAGGCGGGCATTCAGCATACCCCCGCACTGCAGCATGCAGATGCGAACGATCTTTTCGATCTCCTGCCCTAACCTGCTCAGCAGAGCACCCCCCAGTCCTGACGACAGCGGCCACCACCTGTGCCTCCACCACGGAGTCGTCCAGGCCCGAGATGCGCATGTCCACGCACTTGGTGGGCCTGGACACTCGGGCCTCGTCCGCATTTAGGGACGCCCTAAGCTTTTCAGCCAGGGCGTCAGCGGCCGGGCCACTGGCCGCTCCGGGGACCTCCAGCATCCGGGCCCCTGTCGCTGTGACCCTGACCCGGATGCCCTGAGCGGCGCCGATCTCATTGAGGTCCACCGCCGCCCCAACCTTGGAGAGCAAGTCGCGGTAGGACACGCCGTCGTTCAGCGGGCTGTCGTCGCGCCTGCTGAAGACCGCGGGCGCTCTCTCGTGGCTCCTTCCCAACTTGGGGGGGCCCAGCGCGCGATGCCGGCAACTGTACGCCGGCATCCTGAGGAGCATGGCCCTCTACGGGGCCCCCATCTGGGAGGAGTCCCTCCACAGACGAGAGAACGCCGCGGCCTTGCGGGCACCTCAAAGGGCGATAGCCCAGCGGGTGGCGCGGGCTCACCGCACGGTGAGCTTCGCCGGGGCGTGCGCTCTGGCCGGCACCCCTCCTTGGGAACTCGAGGCGTGGGTGCTCGCCAGAGTGTACGAGTGGAAGGCGGGGCGGAGGGCGGCGGGTCAGCCCTTCGCCCCGGAACAGCGGGAGGCCGTCCGGCGAGAGGCGAGGGACGCCATCGTCGTCCACTGGACGACGGACCTCGCCTCCGCGGTCTTCGGCCGCCGAACCCTCGACGCGATCGGGCCGGTCCTGCGGGACTGGCTCGAGCGGCCGCACGGGTTCCTCTCGTTCCGCCTGGTGCAGGTGCTGTCCGGACACGGTTGTTTCGGATCGTACCTGCATCGGATCGGGCGGGAGGAGACGCCGTCGTGCCACGACTGTGGCGCGGCGGAGGACACGGCGCAGCACACTCTCGAGGTGTGCCCGTCGTGGTCCGAGCCGCGCCGCAGTCTCGTCGCGGCGATCGGGTTGGACCTCTCGCTCCCCGGCGTGGTGGGCGCCATGCTGAGGGACGAGGGGTCCTGGGCGGCGGTCGCCTCCTTCTGCGAGCACGTCATGTCCCAGAAGGAGGCGGCGGAGCGCGTGCGGGAGGACGATCCCGACGCGGCACCGCTCCGAAGGCGGAGGAGGGGTCGAAGGAGACGTCAGTTCGACGGTCATCTCCGACTCCTCCTCCCAGGTGGAGGCCAGCAGGCAACGGGTGCGGGGGCACCCTCGCCTGCATCGCACAGGCCTCCACCAGTGCCGGACGGGAATGGCCAGGTGCTCCCGGCCATTCCCGTAGCCCCCCGCCACGCAGGTGGGGGGCCTGTGGGGCCCGCCAGCTAGGCGGGCATGCGCCGGGAGGGCTGTGGACGTAAAGGCTGAGCCGGATTCCCATGGCCCTCCCATCACGGCGATGCGGGAGCACCGCTGAGTTTTAGTGGGTATACTGCGTATTTAGTCAGGAGTCCCACATACCCCGACTCGTCCCCCACGAGCCGGGGATGCATAAAGCATTTCTCAGCGAAAAAAAAGGTTAGGTTAGGTTAGGTTAGGTTAGGTTAGGTGCAGCTGCAGGCGAAAGTGGATCGCCTGCAGGCGGAGGTAAGCCAGCTTCACCAGAAGCTGGCTGAAGCCACGGCCCTGCCTGCCCCAGCTCTGGTGACAGGAGGCTCCTCGTCCACCCCTGCCGGCCTCGAGGCAGCCTTGAGGCAGGTTTTGCAGGAGGAGAGGGCCTTCATAAGGGCCTGCTTCGCAGGCATCGAGGACCGGCTCCTGCCGGAAAAGCGGCTCCGCCCACCGCTAGCGGCGGACAAGAGTCGCCAACCGAGGGAGCCGGAACCTGCGCCTCAAGCAGGCCCGGTGTTGGAAGTGCAGCCCTCCAGCTCCAAGGGCAAGGGCAAGGGCAAGAGGACGGGCAAGGCGGCTCCTCAAACCCCCACCACAAGCGCGGTGGGAGTGCCTGCCGCTCCAGCAGCCCCAGCCAGACAGTCGCAGGAGGAAGACGCCCTTCTTCCCTCCACCACCCCGTCCAACCAGTCGTGGACGGAAGTGGTCAAGAGAGGGAAGAAGGGCAAAAAGGCGGACCCCAAGCCCGCTGCGGCTGCTCCTGCAGCTGGCGGCAAAAGGGCTCCAGCCGGTGGAAGCCGCAAAAAGCTGGCTCCTCCAAAAACCGCGGCCGTCGTGGTGACCATCACCCCGGAGGCCGCGGAGCGGGGCGAGACGTACGAGTCCGTACTGAGACGGGCTCGTACGAATGCTGATCCCTCCCAGCTGGGGATCAGCAAAATAACGTGCCGCCGAACTCTCACGGGAGCTCGAATTTTCGAGTTTTCGGGGGAGCAGCGCGGCACGAACGCGGACCTCTTCGCAGCGAAGCTGCGGGAGGTCGTCGCTGACGTGGCCAAGGTCGCCAGGCCTGAAAAGACCACAGCCCTCGAGGTGGCCGATCTGGACGACTCGGTCGCCAAAGAGGATGTGGTCGCGGCCGTCGCAGCGGCTGGAGGCTGCGACGCCGGCGCGGTGAAGGCTGGAGTCATCAGGCTCGGCCGCCGCGGCATGGGCATCATCCGCGTGGAGTGCCCGGTCGCCGCGGCCGGGGCCGTCCTTGCGGCGACCAGAGGACGGCTGCTGATCGGCTTCAGCTCGGCGGTGGTCCGGCCACTTGAGGCACAGCCTGCGCGGTGCTTCAAGTGCTGCGCGTTCGGCCACACCAGAGCCACGTGTCCCTCCAAGTCCGATTGGAGGGAAACCTGCTTCCAATGCGGGAAGGAGGGACACGGGTGGGCCGCGTGCACCGCCACCGCGCCACACTGCGCGGCGTGTGCCGCCAGTGGCCGCCCCGCGGGCCACCGGATGACGGGCAGGAGCTGTAAGCCCCCCGTCAAGAAGGGCGTGGTGCCGGCACAGGTTCGCCCTGTTGCCACCACCGCCGCCGCCGTCGTCGCCGCTGTAGCTCCAGCGGCGGCGGCGGCGGCTGAGGAGGGTGCGATGTCGGAATAATAATTTCCGACCTCCGCATCGTCCAGACGAACGCCAACCACTGCAGAGCGGCCCAGGACCTGGTGGTGCAGGTCATGGCCGAGTGGTTGGTGAACGTAGCGGTGGTCGCCGAGCCCTACTTCGTCCCCGGCAGCTGGCTGGGTGACGAGGACGGCTTGGTGGCACTAGCGGCGCGGTCTTCCACAGACTCCCCTCCCCTCTCGCTATTAGAGAGGGGACCGGGATACGTGGCCGCCGCGTGGGGAGAACTCGCCCTCGTGGGCGTGTATTTCTCCCCAAACCGCCCTCTCCAGGACTTCGAGAACTTTCTCGGAGTCCTGGCCGCCGTGGTCGGCAGGGCGGCGCCGCGTCAGGTCTCCGTGCTGGGAGACCTGAACGCCAAGTCGGTGACCTGGGGCAACCGGGCCACCGACGCCCGCGGGCGGGCAGTCGAGCTGTGGGCTGCCTCCTCTGGACTCTGCCTCTTGAACAGAGGCAGCGTCCAGACATGCGTGCGGCGGCAGGGTGGCTCAGTGGTGGACGTCACTTTCGCCACCCCTGCGTTAGCCGCGCGCGTGCTGAACTGGCGGGTGGACCTGGTGGAGACCATGTCGGACCACCGCTACGTGCGGTTCGACATCTCCACCAGTCGCCCCGGAGAGACGCGGACTCTCCCGGGGCGATCACCGTTCCCACGGTGGGCCCTCGCCCGCCTGGACAGGGAGGCAGCGCGGGAGGCGGCGTTCGTCCAGGACTGGCTTTCGCCGCCTTCCGCCAGCCGGCTGCCGGATGTGGACGCCGTGGCGGGGCAACTGAGGGAGTCTCTGACCGAGGTATGCAACTCGAGCATGCCTCGGTCTGGCCGACCACCACCCAAACGGGCCGTGTACTGGTGGTCGGCGGAGCTGGCGGGGCTTCGAGCAGCCTGTGTGGAGGCAAGGAGGGCATACACGCGGAGTCGGCGGCGGCGTCCTCGGGACCAGGCCGTCGAGGACCACCTCTACGAGGTGTACCTGGCGGCAAAACTGGTCCTCGATCGGGCCATCACCGCCGCCAGAGACTCCGCGAGAGCCGAAATGCTGGAGGGTCTCGACGCGGACCCCTACGGGAGACCGTATAAGGCGGCGCGGAACAAGCTGCGCCCCTTTGGTCCCCCGGTGGCCGAGACCCTGGAGCCCTCCTTTCTGGATGGGGTAGTTCAGTCCCTGTTCCCGTGCAGGGACGACTTCACCCCACCAGCGATGGCCCCTCCGCAGAGGACAGCTCCGCCAGCTGATGAGGAAGAGGAGACCCCTCCCGTCACGGAGTCGGAACTTGGCGCGGCTATTCTCCATATCCGCGCCAAGAAGACGGCTCCGGGCCCCGACGGTGTCCCGGCGAGGGTGGTAGCGATCGCCGCCACCCAAATGGAGGAGCGGTTTCGGGACCTCTTCAGCGCATGCCTTGCGTCTGGAAGGTTCCCGAAACCGTGGAAGGAGGGACAGCTGTGCCTCCTTCGCAAGGAGGGCCGCCCGGCAGACTCCCCCTCGGCATACCGGCCCATCGTTCTGCTCGATGAGGTCGGTAAGATGTTCGAGGGGATAATCGCTGCCCGCCTGAAGAGCCATCTGCGGTGCATCGGGCCGGACTTGTCGGACGCTCAGTACGGTTTTCGGGCTGAGCGTTCGACGGTGGACGCGCTGGCCTGCCTCAAGGGGCAGGTGAAGGATGCGATGGAGGCGGGGGACGGGTTGTTGGCAGTGTCGTTCGACATTGCCAACGCCTTCAACTCCGTTCCCCACTCCACCATCCTAGAGGCGCTCCGATTCCACGGAGTGCCTCGCTACATGCGCGTGCTGCTGGCCAGCTACCTGGAGGATCGGGCGATCCTCCTGGTGAACAGGGCTGGCCGAGTCCGGCGGTACACCGTAGAAGCCGGCGTTCCACAGGGGTCAGTCTTAGGACCTCTCCTCTGGAACGTCGGCTACGATTGGCTCTTGCGGGGAACTCTCCTCCGAGGCACGAGTGTCGTCTGCTACGCGGACGACACTCTCCTCACCGCCCGGGGGGAGAGTTTCAGGGAGGCGGCCTCCTTGGCCTCGGCGGGCGGATCCTTGGTCGCAGGGAGGATCCGCCGCCTAGGGTTGACGGTGGCGCTGCAGAAGACCGAGGCCGTCTTCTTCCACGGTCCCCGGCAGCGCCCCCCGCCACCTGGCGCCCACATCTTCGTGGAGGGCGTCAGGATTGAGGTGAAGGCCCAGATGAAATATCTGGGCCTTGTACTCGACAGCAGGTGGCGCTTCGGCCCGCATTTCAGCGGGCTGTCGACGCGCCTGCTGAAGACCGCGGGCGCTCTCTCGTGGCTCCTTCCCAACTTGGGGGGGCCCAGCGCGCGATGCCGGCAACTCTACGCCGGCATCCTGAGGAGCATGGCCCTCTACGGGGCCCCCATCTGGGAGGAGTCCCTCCACAGACGAGAGAACGCCGCGGCCTTGCGGGCACCTCAAAGGGCGATAGCCCAGCGGGTGGCGCGGGCTCACCGCACGGTGAGCTTCGCCGGGGCGTGCGCTCTGGCCGGCACCCCTCCTTGGGAACTCGAGGCGTGGGTGCTCGCCAGAGTGTACGAGTGGAAGGCGGGGCGGAGGGCGGCGGGTCAGCCCTTCGCCCCGGAACAGCGGGAGGCCGTCCGGCGAGAGGCGAGGGACGCCATCGTCGTCCACTGGACGACGGACCTCGCCTCCGCGGTCTTCGGCCGCCGAACCCTCGACGCGATCGGGCCGGTCCTGCGGGACTGGCTCGAGCGGCCGCACGGGTTCCTCTCGTTCCGCCTGGTGCAGGTGCTGTCCGGACACGGTTGTTTCGGATCGTACCTGCATCGGATCGGGCGGGAGGAGATGCCGTCGTGCCACGACTGTGGCGCGGCGGAGGACACGGCGCAGCACACTCTCGAGGTGTGCCCGTCGTGGTCCGAGCCGCGCCGCAGTCTCGTCGCGGCGATCGGGTTGGACCTCTCGCTCCCCGGCGTGGTGGGCGCCATGCTGAGGGACGAGGGGTCCTGGGCGGCGGTCGCCTCCTTCTGCGAGCACGTCATGTCCCAGAAGGAGGCGGCGGAGCGCGTGCGGGAGGACGATCCCGACGCGGCACCGCTCCGAAGGCGGAGGAGGGGTCGAAGGAGACGTCAGTTCGACGGTCATCTCCGACTCCTCCTCCCAGGTGGAGGCCAGCAGGCAACGGGTGCGGGGGCACCCTCGCCTGCATCGCACAGGCCTCCACCAGTGCCGGACGGGAATGGCCAGGTGCTCCCGGCCATTCCCGTAGCCCCCCACCACGCAGGTGGGGGGCCTGTGGGGCCCGCCAGCTAGGCGGGCATGCGCCGGGAGGGCTGTGGACGTAAAGGCTGAGCCGGATTCCCATGGCCCTCCCATCACGGCGATGCGGGAGCACCGCTGAGTTTTAGTGGGTATACTGCGTATTTAGTCAGGAGTCCCACATACCCCGACTCGTCCCCCACGAGCCGGGGATGCGTAACGCATTTCTCAGCGAAAAAAAAAAAAAAAAAAAAGGTTAGGTTAGGTGGGGGATCCCCCACAGCGCATACTTCCACGTAGTATCCCCTGGGCAACGCCGTGTCTGACCACCGTAACGGAGTGGCAGACCGGTGGCTAAAGTGCGCTGTGACTTTTTATCTTACGAACACTGTTGCGGACGTTTCGTAAAAATGACAGGAAAGCCGGCACGCGATGCGTCCGGCCGTTTTATCCCGAGTCGCTCTCCCCAGGGCGACTCAAACGGCCCTTCTCAGGGCCACCCCAACGGCCCTTCTCAGGGCCACCCCAACGGCCCTTCTCAGGGCCACCCCAACGGCCCTTCTCAGGGCCACCCCAACGGCCCTTCTCAGGGCCACCCCAACGGCCCTTCTCAGGGCCCCGCCAGCGGCGTTTCGACGCCGAGAGCAGACCGCTCGAGATCTGGGAGCCTGTTTAGAAGGCCTGATGATTCGTCGGACGACGATTCGACGATGGACACGTCGGCGGCCGAAAGCGGCGACCGCTTCAAGCGGAAGCGGTCCGAGGGCTCCTCGGAGTCCACCGCAAGCCGCAGCAAGGCGAGGAAGAAGTCGAAGCCCAAAAAGGCTCCGACTTCTTCTCCGACGGCCTCTACCCATGACGTGGGCTTAGTGGACGCAGAGCGCCAACTTAATTTGGCGAAACGGACGCAGCTCCAGCAGGACCTGGAGGAGAGGGTCGCTGCCAAGGAGCAGCAAGCTGCCAGGTCGAGGGCCGGGTATGGAGCATCTCACGTGCTCTATGCCGACCACTCCCTGGCAGAGCTGGCGCGCATGGCAGAGGAGGATAAGGAGGAGGTCCTGGAGGTCGCCTCCAAATCCTCCAACCTTAAGGGGACCTTTCAGAAGGCCCTCAAATGCCGTGCCGCCAGCATGCACGGCATCGTCACGGAGCTGGTGAAGCGCACGGCCACCGAGGAGACGCGGCAGCTGCAGGCGAAAGTGGATCGCCTGCAGGCGGAGGTAAGCCAGCTTCACCAGAAGCTGGCTGAAGCCACGGCCCTGCCTGCCCCAGCTCTGGTGACAGGAGGCTCCTCCTCCACCCCTGCCGGCCTCGAGGCAGCCTTGAGGCAGGTTGTGCAGGAGGAGAGGGCCTTCATAAGGGCCTGCTTCGCAGGCATCGAGGACCGGCTCCTGCCGGAAAAGCGGCTCCGCCCACCGCTAGCGGCGGACAAGAGTCGCCAACCGAGGGAGCCGGAACCTGCGCCTCAAGCAGGCCCGGTGTTGGAAGTGCAGCCCTCCAGCTCCAAGGGCAAGGGCAAGGGCAAGAAGACGGGCAAGGCGGCTCCTCAAACCCCCACCACAAGCGCGGTGGGAGTGCCTGCCGCTCCAGCAGCCCCAGCCAGACAGTCACAGGTCTCGCAGGAGGAAGACGCCCTTCTTCCCTCCACCACTCCGTCCAACCAGTCGTGGACGGAAGTGGTCAAGAGAGGGAAGAAGGGCAAAAAGGCGGACCCCAAGCCCGCTGCGGCTGCTCCTGCAGCTGGCGGCAAAAGGGCTCCAGCCGGTGGTGGAAGCCGCAAAAAGCTGGCTCCTCCAAAAACCGCGGCCGTCGTGGTGACCATCACCCCGGAGGCCGCGGAGCGGGGCGAAACGTACGAGTCCGTACTGAGACGGGCTCGTACGAATGCTGATCCCTCCCAGCTGGGGATCAGCAAAATTACGTGCCGCCGAACTCTCACGGGAGCTCGAATTTTCGAGTTCTCGGGGGAGCAGCGCGGCACGAACGCGGACCTCTTCGCAGCGAAGCTGCAAGAGGTCATCGCGTCGGATGTGGCCAAGGTCGCAAGGCCCGTTAAGACCACAGCCTTGGAGGTGGCCGATTTGGACGACTCGGTCGCCAAAGAGGATGTGGTCGCGGCCGTCGCAGCGGCTGGAGGCTGCGACGCTGGCGCGGTGAAGGCTGGAGTCATCAGGCTCGGCCGCCGCGGCATGGGCATCATCCGCGTGGAGTGCCCGGTCGCCGCGGCCGGGGCCGTCCTTGCTGCGACCAAGGGACGGTTGCTGATAGGCTTCAGCTCGGCGGTGGTCCGGCCACTTGAGGCACAGCCTGCGCGGTGCTTCAAGTGCTGCGCGTTCGGCCACACCCGAGCCACGTGTCCCTCCAAGTCCGATTGGAGGGAAACCTGCTTCCAATGCGGGAAGGAGGGACACGGGTGGGCCGCGTGCACCGCCACCGCGCCACACTGCGCGGCGTGTGCCGCCAGTGGCCGCCCCGCGGGCCACCGGATGACGGGCAGGAGCTGTAAGCCCCCCGTCAAGAAGGGCGTGGTGCCGGCACAGGTTCGCCCTGTTGCCACCACCGCCGCCGCCGTCGTCGCCGCTGTAGCTCCAGCGGCGGCGGCGGCGGCTGAGGAGGGTGCGATGTCGGAATAATAATTTCCGACCTCCGCATCCTCCAGACGAACGCCAACCACTGCAGAGCGGCCCAGGACCTGGTGGTACAGGTCATGGCCGAGTGGTTGGTGAACGTAGCGGTGGTCGCCGAGCCCTACTTCGTCCCCGGCAGCTGGCTGGGTGATGAGGACGGCTTGGTGGCACTAGCGGCGCGGTCTTCCACAGACTCCCCTCCCCTCTCGCTATTAGAGAGGGGACCGGGATACGTGGCCGCCGCGTGGGGAGAACTCGCCCTCGTGGGCGTGTATTTCTCCCCAAACCGCCCTCTCCAGGACTTCGAGAACTATCTCGGAGTCCTGGCCGCCGTGGTCGGCAGGGCGGCACCGCGTCAGGTCTCCGTGCTGGGAGACCTGAACGCCAAGTCGGTGACCTGGGGCAACCCGGCCACCGACGCCCGCGGGCGGGCAGTCGAGCTGTGGGCTGCCTCCTCTGGACTCTCCCTCTTGAACAGAGGCAGCGTCCAGACATGCGTGCGGCGGCAGGGTGGCTCAGTGGTGGACGTCACTTTCGCCACCCCTGCGTTAGCCGCGCGCGTGCTGAACTGGCGGGTGGACCTGGTGGAGACCATGTCGGACCACCGCTACGTGCGGTTTGACATCTCCACCAGTCGCCCCGGAGAGACGCGGACTCTCCCGGGGCGATCACCGTTCCCACGGTGGGCCCTCGCCCGCCTGGACAGGGAGAAGACGGCTCCGGGCCCCGACGGTGTCCCGGCGAGAGTGGTGGCGATCGCCGCCACCCAAATGAAGGAGCGGTTTCGGGACCTCTTCAGCGCATGCCTTGCGTCTGGAAGGTTCCCGAAACCGTGGAAGGAGGGACAGTTGTGCCTCCTTCGCAAGGAAGGCCGCCCGGCAGACTCCCCCTCGGCATACCGGCCCATCGTTCTGCTCGATGAGGTCGGTAAGATGTTCGAGGGGATAATCGCTGCCCGCCTGAAGAGCCATCTGCGGTGCATCGGGCCGGACTTGTCGGACGCTCAGTACGGCTTTCGGGCTGAGCGTTCGACGGTGGACGCGCTGGCCTGCCTCAAGGGGCAGGTGAAGGATGCGATGGAGGTGAGGGACGGGTTGTTGGCCGTGTCGTTCGACATTGCCAACGCCTTCAACTCCGTTCCCCACTCCACCATCCTAGAGGCGCTCCGATTCCACGGAGTGCCTCGCTACATGCGCGTGCTGCTGGCCAGCTACCTGGAGGATCGGGTGATCCTCCTGGTCAATAGGGCTGGCCAGGTCCGGCGGTACGCCGTTGAAGCCGGCGTTCCACAGGGGTCAGTCTTAGGACCTCTCCTCTGGAACGTCGGCTACGATTGGCTCTTGCGGGGAACTCTCCTCCGAGGCATGAGTGTCGTCTGCTACGCGGATGACACTCTCCTCACCGCCCGGGGGGAGAGTTTCAGGGAGGCGGCCAACTTGGCCTCGGCGGGCGGATCCTTGGTCGCAGGGAGGATCCGCCGCCTAGGGTTGACGGTGGCGCTGCAGAAGACCGAGGCCGTCTTCTTCTACGGTCCCCGGCAGCGCCCCCCGCCACCTGGCGCCCACATCTTCGTGGAGGGCGTCAGGATTGAGGTGAAGGCCCAGATGAAATATCTGGGCCTTGTACTCGACAGCAGGTGGCGCTTCGGCCCGCATTTCAGCGGGCTGTCGTCGCGCCTGCTGAAGACCGCGGGCGCTCTCTCGTGGCTCCTTCCCAACTTGGGGGGGCCCAGCTCGCGATGCCGGCAACTCTACGCCGGCATCCTGAGGAGCATGGCCCTCTACGGGGCCCCCATCTGGGAGGAGTCCCTCCACAGACGGGAGAACGCCGCGGCCTTGCGGGCACCTCAAAGGGCGATAGCCCAGCGGGTGGCGCGGGCTCACCGCACGGTGAGCTTCGCCGGGGCATGCGCTCTGGCCAGCACCCCTCCTTGGGAACTCGAGGCGTGGGTGCTCGCCAGAGTGTACGAGTGGAAGGCGGGGCGGAGGGCTTCAGGTCAGCCCTTCGCCCCGGAAGAGCGGGAGGCCGTCCGGCGGGAGGCGAGGGACGCCATCGTCGTCCACTGGACGACGGACCTCGCCGCCGCAGTCTTCGGCCGCCGAACCCTCGACGCGATCGGGCCGGTCCTGCGGGACTGGCTCGAGCGGCCGCACGGGTTCCTCTCGTTCCGTCTGGTGCAGGTGCTGTCCGGACACGGTTGTTTCGGATCGTACCTGCATCGGATCGGACGGGAGGAGACGCCGTCGTGCCACCACTGTGGCGCGGCGGAGGACACGGCGCAGCACACTCTCGAGGTGTGCCCGTCGTGGTCCGAGCCGCGCCGCAGTCTCGTCGCGGCGATCGGGGTGGACCTCTCGCTCCCCGGCGTGGTGGGCGCCATGCTGAGGGACGAGGGGTCCTGGGCGGCAGTCGCCTCCTTCTGCGAGCACGTCATGTCCCAGAAGGAGGCGGCGGAGCGCGTGCGGGAGGACGATCCCGACGCGGCACCGCTCCGAAGGCGGAGGAGGGGTCGAAGGAGACGTCAGTTCGACGGTCATCTCCGACTCCTCCTCCCAGGTGGAGGCCAGCAGGCAACGGGTGCGGGGGCACCCTCGCCTGCATCGCACAGGCCTCCACCAGTGCCGGACGGGAATGGCCAGGCGCCCCCGGCGTCGTTGCCAAGACACCGCCGGCCCCCCCGTCGTCCGTACCTGCCCCCGCACCTGCACCTGCGGAGGCGGAGATCGAAAAGATCGTCCGCATCTGCATGCTGCAGTGTGGGGGCATGATGAATGCCCGGCTGCAGGGCCTCGAGTCGAGGCTCCTCCCGGCTGAGACTCTCCGGCCGCCGCTCGCTGCAGACAGGCGGAGGAAGGCGGAGCCCGCTAAGCCGGGTCCGGGGAGGAAGCCCGCGGAGGGCTCGTCAGCGTCCACGTCACGGACGGCCGCGCCACCAGCGCCCGCTCCCTCGGCGACCGCACCCGGGTCCACAGCGGACTCGTGGACGACGGTCGTCAAAAGGAAAAAAAAGAAGAAGACGCCGCCGTCGCCACCGGTACCCGCTAGAGCACCGGCACCCAAGAAGGCTCAAGGGCCGCCAAAGGTGAGAGCCCCACGCTCCGCGGCTGTAGTTATCACGCTACAGCCCGGAGCCATCGAAAGGGGCGTCTCCTACAAGGCGGTCCTTACGGAGGCAAAAGCCAAAGTCGCGTTCCCCGACTTAGGTGTACCGTCCGGCCTCAAAGTGAGGCAGGCGATCACGGGGGCGCGACTGCTCGAGGTGTCGGGTGCCTCTAGCAGCGAAAAGGCGGACATTCTGGCCGCCAAGCTGCGGGAGGTCCTCAACCCAGAGGACGTCCGGGTGTCCAGGCCAATGAAGACAGCTGAGTTGCGCGTCGATGGCCTGGACGACTCGACGACCGAGGCAGAGGTCGTGGCGGCCGTCGCCCGTACCGGTGGGTGTCCGCCCGCAGACGTGCGCACGGGCGAGGTTCGCGTCGATGCCTCCGGGCTCGGCGCGATCTGGGTGCGGTGTCCGGTGGCGGCGGCTAAGAAAGTCGCCGACGCCGGGCGTCTCTTGGTGGGATGGGTGGCAGCGAGGGTGAAGCAGCTGCAGCCCAGGGCCTTGCGGTGCTACCGTTGCCTCGACATTGGGCATGTCAGGGCACGGTGCACCGCCGAAACAGACCGCAGCGAGCAGTGCTATCGCTGCGGTCAGGCCGGCCACAAGGCGGCCCAGTGTCTCGCGGCGCCAAACTGCAGCCTCTGTACAGCTGCAGGGAGGCCCGCGGGGCACAGAGCGGGCGGAAAGGCCTGTGGCGCGCCCACCAAGCGGACGCAGAAGAAGAAGAGAGGGGCTGCCATGGCTGCCGGGGGCTCTTTACCCCCCCCGCAGCCTGGCTGCCCTTCGGCCGACTCCCGGCCTAGGAATGGTGCGTTGGAGGGAATGGATTGCGCTTAATGGCGCTGTACCATTTCCTCCAGGGCAATATCAACCACTGTGCTAGAGCTCAGGATCTTTTGCTCCAGAGCATGGCACAGTGGTCGATTGACGTGGCCGTGGTCGCCGAACCGTATTTCGTTCCCCCCAGGGATAACTGGGTGGGAGACTTGGACGGTTTGGTGGCCATCATTGGCGGGGCTCTTGTCAACCCGTCCCGAGGTCGCGGCTGGGTGGCCGCCCTCGCGGACGGCATTGGCACTGTTGGGGCGTATTTTTCGCCCAACAAGAGTCTCGCCGACTTCGAGAGGTTCCTTGTCGAGTTGGGTGCCGTCGTGGGCCGATTCCACCCTCGCCCTGTGCTGTTGCTGGGGGATCTCAACGCCAAGTCTGCGGCGTGGGGATCCCCTGTGACCGATGCTAAGGGCGAGGTGCTGGAGGAGTGGGCGGTCACGACTGGCCTGACCGTCCTGAATCGGGGCTCGGTACACACGTGTGTGCGGCAGCGGGGCGGGTCTATAGTGGACGTGTCGTTCGCTAGCCCCGCTGTCGCGAGCCGTGTCCGCGACTGGCGTGTCGCCGTGGAGGTGGAGACGTTGTCGGATCACCGATACATCCGATTCGACGTCTCCGCCCAGACCACCGGCGGCCGCGGTCCACCGACCCCGCGAACGGACGGTCCGCGCTGGGCGCGTAAGCGCATAGACAGGGAACTTCTCGAGGAGGCCGCTATTGTCCAGGCCTGGAGCCGGGAGTCGGCGACGAACGGACCCGTCGACGTCGAGCAGGAGGCGCTGTGGTTCCGCGGGGCTATGACGCATATCAGCGACGCGTCCATGCCCCGGGTCCACGCACAGTCCGCAAGGCGCCAGGTGTACTGGTGGACCGCCGAGATCGCGCAGCTGCGCGTCGCGTGCGTGGCGGTCAGACGCCGGTACACCCGATACCGAAGGAGACGTCGTCGGGTCCCTGACGAAGAGGCCGCGCTGTATGAGGTGTACCGCGCGGCCAAGCAGACTCTGGGGCTGGCCATCGGCGAGTCGAGGACGCGAGCCAGGGAAGAGATGTTGGAGACTCTAGACGGGGATCCGTGGGGGCGCCCTTATCGCGCGGTTCGAGGGAAACTTCGAGCCGCGGCGCCTCCGCTTACGGAGAGTCTCCAACCCGAGCTGCTGGAGGAGGTGGTTGCAGCCCTCTTCCCGGCCAGAGCGGAGCACACTCCGCCGCCGATGGCTTTGCCCACGGCCGCAGAGTCTGCAGAAGAAGAGGAGGTGAACGCCATCAGCGTCCCAGGGGTGACACAGGCAGAGATGAGGGCAGCCGTGATGCGGCTCCGGGCCAAGAACGTGGCTCCGGGGCCCGACGGGATCCACGGCTGCGTGTTGGCCCTCGCTCTGAAGGAGCTCGAGCCCCAACTGAGAGGACTCTACACAGCGTGTCTTGAGCAGGGCCAGTTTCCCACTTTGTGGAAATCTGGTCGTCTGGTCCTGCTCAGGAAGGTGGGGCGCCCGGCTGACTCGTCGTCCGCGTACCGGCCCATAGTGCTGCTAGACGAGGTGGGCAAGCTGTTCGAGCGAGTAATCGCAGCCCGCCTCGTCGGCCACTTGTGCAGAGAGGGGCCGGACCTGGACGACAGTCAGTTTGGGTTTCGGCATGGGCGCTCCACGATACACGCTGTGTCGCGGGTTAGAGTCCTGGCGGAGGAAGCGGTGTCTCGGGGCGGGGTGATGTTGGCGGTGTCCTTGGACATATCCAACGCCTTCAACACCCTGCCCTGGAGTTGTATTCGGGAGGCACTGCGCTATCATGGTGTGCCTCCCTACCTCCGCCGCATCGTTGGGGCTTATTTGTCTGAGAGGTGTGTCACCTACGTGGGACGTGATGGCGGACACCAGCGCCGCATGTCGTGCGGTGTTCCACAGGGCTCGGTTTTAGGACCGCTCCTGTGGAACATCGGGTACGACTGGGTGCTGAGGGGCGAGCTCAGGCCGGGGGTGGACCTGACGTGTTATGCGGACGACACGCTGGTCACCGCCCGGGGGAGCTCGCACAGGGAAGCAGCGTTGCTGGCGACGGCTGCGGTTTCACAAGTGGTGAGCCGCATACGTCGCCTAGGCCTGGAGGTGGCCCTCAGCAAGTCGGAGGCCATGGTGTTCCATGGCCCCCGGCGGGCGCCGTCACCCGGCTCACACATCGTGGTCGGGGGGGCTCGGATCGCTGTCGAGGGTACCATGAAGTACCTGGGATTGGTCCTCGACAGCCGGTGGGACTTCGGGCCCCACTTCCGACGGCTGGCGCCCAAGTTGCTGGGCGCTACTGGAGCGCTCTCAACGCTGCTTCCCAATCTGGGGGGCCCGAGCGCCGCTTGTAGGCGGCTCTACGTGGGGATCGTGCGATCGATGGCCCTTTACGGGGCCCCGATCTGGGCGGCTGACCTGACGGCCGGGAGCATCGCCGTCATGCGAAGACCGCAGAGGGCGATGGCCGTCAGAGTCATCCGGGGATATCGCACGATCTCCTACGAGGCGGCTTGCGCACTGGCCGGATCCCCGCCCTGGGACCTGGAGGCGAAAGTACTCGCGTCATCGTATCGGTGGCGCGAGGAAGCGCGGGCGCGAGGCGAGCGACCGATGCAGCGACACGTGGAGCTGCATCGGTCTCAGCTTCGCGAGGCCCTGGTGGCGGAATGGCGGGACAGGCTTTCGCGCCCTACCGCCGGCCTCGACGTCGTCGAGGCGGTCCGGCCGGTGCTCGAGCGCTGGCTCGGGAGGAGGCACGGCTCCCTGTCGTTTCGGGTGACGCAGGTGCTCTCGGGGCATGGTTGCTTCGGGAAGTACCTGTGTCGCATAAACAGGGAGCCGGACGCCCGGTGTCACCACTGCGTCGACTGCCGGGAGGACACGGCGCGGCACACGCTGGCAGAGTGTGCCGCTTGGGAGGAGCCGCGCCGTGCCCTCATCTCAGAAGTAGGCAGTGACTTGTCGCTGCCGGCCGTAGTGAACGCTATGGTCGGCGGCGCCGAGTCCTGGGACGCGGTGGTCGCCTTCTGCGAGACGGTCGTCTCGCAGAAGGAGGCTGCGGAAAGGGAGAGGGAGATCTCGTCCACTCACCCGGCCCGCAGCAGGCGCACCGGGCGTCGGCGGAGGGCGGATAACGCCCTCTTCCGGCCCCCCTAAATGGGTCCAGGGGCGACGGACTCGGGGACGTCCGTCGCCCCCCACACATCAGGACCCGAGGTGGCGGCGCGTAGTGTTCCACGCGCGCCCCTCTGAGACGTCGCGGGGGGAGTCAAACACCTCACTCCCCCCCCTGACCCGAGAGGAGGCCCGCGGTGGCGGGCCGGCACCGGCCGGGGGTTGCGGAAGATTCTTTCGTTCCCGCGACCCCCGGCGTAGGTGTGAGTCGGAACACCGGGGTGGTTTTTAGTCAGTAAGAGTCTGACAGACCCCTCCGCCCGCCCCAGGGCGGAGGACATCCATGAGGATTTTCCACCCCGCAAAAAAAAAAAAAAAAAAAAAAAAAAAAAAAAAAGGTTACCGCGGGCGCTCTCTCGTGGCTCCTTCCAAACCTGGGGGGGCCCAGCGCGCGATGCCGGCAACTCTACGCCGGCATCCTGAGGAGCATGGCCCTCTACGGGGCCCCCATCTGGGAGGAGTCTCTCCACAGACGAGAGAACGCCGCGGCCTTGCGGGCACCTCAAAGGGCGATAGCCCAGCGGGTGGCGCGGGCTCACCGCACGGTGAGCTTCGCCGGGGCGTGCGCTCTGGCCAGCACCCCTCCTTGGGAACTCGAGGCGTGGGTGCTCGCCAGAGTGTACGAGTGGAAGGCGGGGCGGAGGGCGGCGGGCCAGCCCTTCGCCCCGGAACAGCGGGAGGCCGTCCGGCGGGAGGCGAGGGACGCCATCGTCGTCCACTGGACGACGGACCTCGCCTCCGCGGTCTTCGGCCGCCGAACCCTCGACGCGATCGGGCCGGTCCTGCGGGACTGGCTCGAGCGGCCGCACGGGTTCCTCTCGTTCCGCCTGGTGCAGGTGCTGTCCGGACACGGTTGTTTCGGATCGTACCTGCATCGGATCGGACGGGAGGAGACGCCGTCGTGCCATGACTGTGGTGCGGCGGAGGACACGGCGCAGCACACTCTCGAGGTGTGCCCGTCGTGGTCCGAGCCGCGCCGCAGTCTCGTCGCGGCGATCGGGTTGGACCTCTCGCTCCCCGGCGTGGTGGGCGCCATGCTGAGGGACGAGGGGTCCTGGGCGGCGGTCGCCTCCTTCTGCGAGCACGTCATGTCCCAGAAGGAGGCGGCGGAGCGCGTGCGGGAGGACGATCCCGACGCGGCACCGCTCCGAAGGCGGAGGAGGGGTCGAAGGAGACGTCAGTTCGACGGTCATCTCCGACTCCTCCTCCCGGGTGGAGGCCAGCAGGCAACGGGTGCGGGGGCACCCTCGCCTGCATCGCACAGGCCTCCACCAGTGCCGGACGGGAATGGCCAGGTGCTCCCGGCCATTCCCGTAGCCCCCCACCACACTGGTGGGGGGCATGTGGGGCCCGCCAGCTAGGCGGGCATGCGCCGGGAGGGCTGTGGACGTAAAGGCTGAGCCGGATTCCCATGGCCCTCCCATCACGGCGATGCGGGAGCACCGCTGAGTTTTAGTGGGTATACTGCGTATTTAGTCAGGAGTCCCACATACCCCGACTCGTCCCCCACGAGCCGGGGATGCGTAACGCATTTCTCAGCGAAAAAAAAAAAAAAAAAAAAAAAAAGGTTAGGTTAGGTTAGGTTGGGGGATCCCCCACAGCGCATACTTCCACGTAGTATCCCCTGGGCAACGCCGTGTCTGACCACCGTAACGGAGTGGCAGACCGGCGGCTAAAGTGTGCTGTGAATTTTAACTTGCGAATACTGTTGCGGACGTTCGTGATCATGACAGGAAAGCCGGCACGCGATGCGTCCGGCCGTTTTATCCCGAGTCGCTCTCCCCAGGGCGACTCAAACGGCCCTTCTCAGGGCCAACCCAACGGCCCTTCTCAGGGCCACCCCAACGGCCCTTCTCAGGGCCAACCCAACGGCCCTTCTCAGGGCCACCCCAACGGCCCTTCTCAGGGCCACCCCAACGGCCCTTCTCAGGGCCACCCCAATGGCCCTTCTCAGGGCCACGCCGGCGGCGTTCTGACGCCGAGACAAGCTGACCGCCCACGATCCGCGGCCAGCTTGTTCCGAAGGCCGGGCGAGTCTTCGGACTCGGACACAGAGTCCAATATGGACACATCGGCGGCCGAAAGCGGCGACCGCTTCAAGCGGAAGCGGTCCGAGGGCTCCTCGGAGTCCACCGCAAGCCGCAGCAAGGCGAAGAAGAAGTCGAAGCCCAAAAAGGCTCCGACTTCTTCTCCGACGGCCTCTACCCATGACGTGGGCTTAGTGGACGCAGAGCGCCAACTTAATTTGGCGAAACGGGTGCAGCTCCAGCAGGACCTGGAGGAGAGGGTCGCTGCCAAGGAGCAGCAAGCTGCCAGGTCGAGGGCCGGGTATGGGGCATCTCACGTGCTCTATGCCGACCACTCCCTGGCAGAGCTGGCGCGCATGGCGGAGGAGGACAAGGAGGAGGTCCTGGAGGTCGCCTCCAAATCCTCCAACCTTAAGGGGACCTTTCAGAAGGCCCTCAAATGCCGTGCCGCCAGCATGCACGGCATCGTCACGGAGCTGGTGAAGCGCACGGCCACCGAGGAGACGCGGCAGCTGCAGGCGAAAGTGGATCGCCTGCAGGCGGAGGTAAGCCAGCTTCACCAGAAGCTGGCTGAAGCCACGGCCCTGCCTGCCCCAGCTCTGGGAGGCTCCTCCTCCACCCCTGCCGGCCTCGAGGCAGCCTTGAGGCAGGTTGTGCAGGAGGAGAGGGCCTTCATAAGGGCCTGCTTCGCAGGCATCGAGGACCGGCTCCTGCCGGAAAAGCGGCTCCGCCCACCGCTAGCGGCGGACAAGAGTCGCCAACCGAGGGAGCCGGAACCTGCGCCTCAAGCAGGCCCGGCATCGGAGGTGCAGCCCTCAAAGGGCAAGGGCAAGGGCAAGAGGACCAAGGCGGCTCCTCAAACCCCCACCACGAGCGCGGGGGGAGCGTCAGGGTCCTCTGCCGCTCCAGCAGCCCCGGCCCCAGCCCAGATCTCGCTGGAGGAAGACGCCCTTCTTCCCTCCACCACCCCGTCCAACCAGTCGTGGACGGAAGTGGTCAAGAGAGGGAAGAAGGGCAAGAAGCCGGGCCCCAAGCCCGCTGCGGCTGCTCCTGCAGCCAAACGGGCTCCAGCCGGCGGGAGGAAGCTGGTTCCTCCCAAAACCGCGGCCGTCGTGGTGACCATCACCCCGGAGGCCGCGGAGCGGGGCGAGACGTACGAGTCCGTACTGAGACGGGCTCGTACGAATGCTGATCCCTCCCAGCTGGGGATCAGCAAAATAACGTGCCGCCGAGCTCTCACGGGAGCTCGAATTTTCGAGTTCTCGGGGGAGCAGCGCGGCACGAACGCGGACCTCTTCGCAGCGAAGCTGCAAGAGGTCATCGCGTCGGATGTGGCCAAGGTCGCAAGGCCCGTTAAGACCACAGCCTTGGAGGTGGCCGATTTGGACGACTCGGTCGCCAAAGAGGATGTGGTCGCGGCCGTCGCAGCGGCTGGAGGCTGCGACGCTGGCGCGGTGAAGGCAGGAGTCATCAGGCTCGGCCGCCGCGGCATGGGCATCATCCGCGTGGAGTGCCCGGTCGCCGCGGCCGGGGCCGTCCTTGCTGCGACCAAGGGACGGTTGCTGATAGGCTTCAGCTCGGCTGTGGTCCGGCCACTTGAGGCACAGCCTGCGCGGTGCTTCAAGTGCTGCGCGTTCGGCCACACCCGAGCCACGTGTCCCTCCAAGTCCGATTGGAGGGAAACCTGCTTCCAATGCGGGAAGGAGGGACACGGGTGGGCCGCGTGCACCGCCACCGCGCCACACTGCGCGGCGTGTGCCGCCAGTGGCCGCCCCGCGGGCCACCGGATGACGGGCAGGAGCTGTAAGCCCCCCGTCAAGAAGGGCGTGGTGCCGGCACAGGTTCGCCCTGTTGCCACCACCGCCGCCGCCGTCGTCGCCGCTGTAGCTCCAGCGGCGGCGGCGGCGGCTGAGGAGGGTGCGATGTCGGAATAATAATTTCCGACCTCCGCATCCTCCAGACGAACGCCAACCACTGCAGAGCGGCCCAGGACCTGGTGGTACAGGTCATGGCCGAGTGGTTGGTGAACGTAGCGGTGGTCGCCGAGCCCTACTTCGTCCCCGGCAGCTGGCTGGGTGACGAGGACGGCTTGGTGGCACTAGCGGCGCGGTCTTCCACAGACTCCCCTCCCCTCTCGCTATTAGAGAGGGGACCGGGATACGTGGCCGCCGCGTGGGGAGAACTCGCCCTCGTGGGCGTGTATTTCTCCCCAAACCGCCCTCTCCAGGACTTCGAGAACTATCTCGGAGTCCTGGCCGCCGTGGTCGGCAGGGCGGCGCCGCGTCAGGTCTCCGTGCTGGGAGACCTGAACGCCAAGTCGGTGACCTGGGGCAACCCGGCCACCGACGCCCGCGGGCGGGCAGTCGAGCTGTGGGCTGCCTCCTCTGGACTCTGCCTCTTGAACAGAGGCAGCGTCCAGACATGCGTGCGGCGGCAGGGTGGCTCAGTGGTGGACGTCACTTTCGCCACCCCTGCGTTAGCCGCGCGCGTGCTGAACTGGCGGGTGAGCCTGGTGGAGACCATGTCGGACCACCGCTACGTGCGGTTCGACATCTCCACCAGTCGCCCCGGAGAGACGCGGACTCTCCCGGGGCGATCACCGTTCCCACGGTGGGCCCTCGCCCGCCTGGACAGGGAGGCAGCGCGGGAGGCGGCGTTCGTCCAGGACTGGCTTTCGCCGCCTTCCGCCAGCCGGCTGCCGGATGTGGACACCGTGGCGGGGCAACTGAGGGAGTCTCTGACCGAGGTATGCAACTCGAGCATGCCTCGGTCTGGCCGACCACCACCCAAACGGGCCGTGTACTGGTGGTCGGCGGAGCTGGCGGGGCTTCGAGCAGCCTGTGTGGAGGCAAGGAGGGCTTACACGCGGAGTCGGCGGCGGCGTCGACGGGACCAGGCCGTCGGGGACCACCTCTACGAGGTGTACCTGGCGGCAAAACTGGTCCTCGATCGGGCTATCACCGCCGCCAGAGACTCTGCGAGAGCAGAAATGCTGGCGGGTCTCGACGCGGACCCCTACGGGAGACCGTATAAGGCGGCGCGGAACAAACTGCGCCCCTTTGGTCCCCCGGTGGCCGAGACCCTGGAGCCCTCCTTTCTGGATGGGGTGGTTCAGTCCCTGTTCCCGTGCAGGGGCGACTTCACCCCACCAGCGATGGCCCCACCAGCCCCGCCAGCTGATGATGATGAAGAGGAGACCCCTCCCGTCACGGAGTCGGAACTCGGCGCGGCTATTCTCCATATCCGCGCCAAGAAGACGGCTCCGGGCCCCGACGGTGTCCCGGCGAGAGTGGTGGCGATCGCCGCCACCCAAATGGAGGAGCGGTTTCGGGACCTCTTCAGCGCATGCCTTGCGTCTGGAAGGTTCCCGAAACCGTGGAAGGAGGGACAGTTGTGCCTCCTTCGCAAGGAGGGCCGCCCGGCAGACTCCCCCTCGGCATACCGGCCCATCGTTCTGCTCGATGAGGTCGGTAAGATGTTCGAGGGGATAATCGCTGCCCGCCTGAAGAGCCATCTGCGGTGCATCGGGCCGGACTTGTCGGACGCTCAGTACGGCTTTCGGGCTGAGCGTTCGACGGTGGACGCGCTGGCCTGCCTCAAGGGGCAGGTGAAGGATGCGATGGAGGTGAGGGACGGGTTGTTGGCCGTGTCGTTCGACATTGCCAACGCCTTCAACTCCGTTCCCCACTCCACCATCCTAGAGGCGCTCCGATTCCACGGAGTGCCTCGCTACATGCGCGTGCTGCTGGCCAGCTACCTGGAGGATCGGGTGATCCTCCTGGTCAACAGGGCTGGCCAGGTCCGGCGGTACGCCGTTGAAGCCGGCGTTCCACAGGGGTCAGTCTTAGGACCTCTCCTCTGGAACGTCGGCTACGATTGGCTCTTGCGGGGAACTCTCCTCCGAGGCACGAGTGTCGTCTGCTACGCGGATGACACTCTCCTCACCGCCCGGGGGGAGAGTTTCAGGGAGGCGGCCAACTTGGCCTCGGCGGGCGGATCCTTGGTCGCAGGGAGGATCCGCCGCCTAGGGTTGACGGTGGCGCTGCAGAAGACCGAGGCCGTCTTCTTCTACGGTCCCCGGCAGCGCCCCCCGCCACCTGGCGCCCACATCTTCGTGGAGGGCGTCAGGATTGAGGTGAAGGCCCAGATGAAATATCTGGGCCTTGTACTCGACAGCAGGTGGCGCTTCGGCCCGCATTTCAGCGGGCTGTCGTCGCGCCTGCTGAAGACCGCGGGCGCTCTCTCGTGGCTCCTTCCCAACTTGGGGGGGCCCAGCTCGCGATGCCGGCAACTCTACGCCGGCATCCTGAGGAGCATGGCCCTCTACGGGGCCCCCATCTGGGAGGAGTCCCTCCACAGACGGGAGAACGCCGCGGCCTTGCGGGCACCTCAAAGGGCGATAGCCCAGCGGGTGGCGCGGGCTCACCGCACGGTGAGCTTCGCCGGGGCATGCGCTCTGGCCAGCACCCCTCCTTGGGAACTCGAGGCGTGGGTGCTCGCCAGAGTGTACGAGTGGAAGGCGGGGCGGAGGGCTTCAGGTCAGCCCTTCGCCCCGGAAGAGCGGGAGGCCGTCCGGCGGGAGGCGAGGGACGCCATCGTCGTCCACTGGACGACGGACCTCGCCGCCGCAGTCTTCGGCCGCCGAACCCTCGACGCGATCGGGCCGGTCCTGCGGGACTGGCTCGAGCGGCCGCACGGGTTCCTCTCGTTCCGTCTGGTGCAGGTGCTGTCCGGACACGGTTGTTTCGGATCGTACCTGCATCGGATCGGACGGGAGGAGACGCCGTCGTGCCACCACTGTGGCGCGGCGGAGGACACGGCGCAGCACACTCTCGAGGTGTGCCCGTCGTGGTCCGAGCCGCGCCGCAGTCTCGTCGCGGCGATCGGGGTGGACCTCTCGCTCCCCGGCGTGGTGGGCGCCATGCTGAGGGACGAGAGGTCCTGGGCGGCAGTCGCCTCCTTCTGCGAGCACGTCATGTCCCAGAAGGAGGCGGCGGAGCGCGTGCGGGAGGACGATCCCGACGCGGCACCGCTCCGAAGGCGGAGGAGGGGTCGAAGGAGACGTCAGTTCGACAGTCATCTCCGACTCCTCCTCCCAGGTGGAGGCCAGCAGGCAACGGGTGCGGGGGCACCCTCGCCTGCATCGCACAGGCCTCCACCAGTGCCGGACGGGAATGGCCAGGTGCACCCGGCCATTCCCGTAGCCCCCCACCACCCAGGTGGGGGGCATGTGGGGCCCGCCACCTAGGCGGGCATGCGCCGGGAGGGCTGTGGATGTAAAGGCTGAGCCGGTTTCCCATGGCCCTCCCATCACGGCGATGCGGGAGCACCGCTGAGTTTTAGTGGGTATACTGCACTTAGACAGGAGTCCCACATACCCCGACTCGTCCCCCACGAGCCGGGGATGCGTAACGCATTTCTCAGCGAAAAAAAAAAAAAAAAAAAAAAAAAAAAAAGGTTAGGTTAGGTTAGGTTAGGTTAGGTTAGGTTAGGTTAGGTTAGGTTAGGTTAGGTTAGGTTAGGTTAGGTTAGGTTAGGTTAGGTTAGGTTAGGTTAGGTTAGGTTAGGTTAGGTTAGGTTAGGTTAGGTTAGGTTAGGTTAGGTTAGGTTAGGTTAGGTTAGGTTAGGTTAGGTTAGGTTAGGTTAGGTTAGGTTAGGTTAGGTTAGGTTAGGTTAGGTTAGGTTAGGTTAGGTTAGGTTAGGTTAGGTTAGGTTAGGTTAGGTTAGGTTAGGTTAGGTTAGGTTGGGGGATCCCCCACAGCGCATACTTCCACGTAGTATCCCCTGGGCAACGCCGTGTCTGACCACCGTAACGGAGTGGCAGACCGGTGGCTAAAGTGCGCTGTGACTTTTAGATCGTGATTTTAATTTTATGCGGACATTTGCGAGTATGACAGGTAAGCCGGCACGCGATGCGTCCGGCCGTTTTGTGCCGAGTCGCTCTCCCCAGGGCGACCCAAACGGCCCTTCTCAGGGCCAACCCAACGGCCCTTCTCAGGGCCACCCCAACGGCCCTTCTCAGGGCCACCCCAACGGCCCTTCTCAGGGCCACCCCAACGGCCCTTCTCAGGGCCACCCCAACGGCCCTTCTCAGGGCCACCCCAACGCCGGCGGCGTTTTGACGCCGAGAGGAGCAGACCGCCCACGATCCGCGGCCAGTTTGTTCCGCAGGCCGGACGAGTCTTCGGACTCGGACACAGAGTCCAACATGGACACGTCGGCTGCGGAAAGCGGCGACCGCTTCAAGCGGAAGCGGTCCGAGGGCTCCTCGGAGTCCACCGCAAGCCGCAGCAAGGCGAAGAAGAAGTCGAAGTCCAAAAAGGCTCCGACTTCTTCTCCGACGGCCTGTACCCATGACGTGGGCTTAGTGGACGCCGAGCGCCAACTTAATTTGGCAAAACGGGCGCAGCTCCAAGCGGACTTGGAGGAGAAGGTTGCCGCCAAGGAGCAGCAAGCTGCCAGGTCGAGGGCCGGGTATGGGGCATCCCACGTGCTCTATGCCGACCACTCCCTGGCAGAGCTGGCGCGCATGGCGGAGGAGGACAGGGAGGAGGTCCTGGAGGTCGCCTCAAAATCCTCCAACCTGAAGGGGACCTTTCAGAAGGCCCTCAAATGCCGTGCAGCCAGCATGCACGGCATTGTCCTGGAGCTGGTCAAGCGGACGGCCACGGACGAGACGCGGCAGCTGCAGGCGAAGGTGGATCGCCTGCAGGCGGAGGTCAGCCAGCTTCACCAGAAGCTGGCTGAAGCCACGGCCCCGCCTGCCCCGGCTCCGGTGACAGGGGGCCCCTCCTCCTCCTCCTCCACCTCCTCCCCCTCTCCCTCCACCCCTGCCAGCCTCGAGGCAGACTTGAGGCAGGTAGTGATGGAGGAGAGGGCGTTCATTAGGGCCTGCTTCGCAGGCATCGAGGACCGGCTCCTGCCGGAAAAGCGGCTCCGCCCACCGCTAGCGGCGGACAAGAGTCGCCAACCGAGGGAGCCGGAACCTGCGCCTCAAGCAGGCCCTGTATTGGAAGGGCAGCCCTCAAAGGGAAAGGGCAAGGGCAAGGGTAAGAGGACCACGGCGGCTCCTCAGACCCCCACCACGAGCGCGGTGGGGGCGCCTGGGTCCTCGGCCGCTCCAGCAGCCCCAGCCCCAGCCCAGATCAGTCAGGAGGAAGACGCCCTTCTTCCCTCCACCACCCCGTCCAACCAGTCGTGGACGGAAGTGGTCAAGAGAGGGAAGAAGGCCAAGAAGCCGGACCCCAAGCCCGCTGCGGCTGCTCCAGCAGCCAAACGGGCTCCAGCTGGTGGGAGGAAGCTGGTTCCTCCCAAAACCGCGGCCGTCGTGGTGACCATCACCCCGGAGGCCGCGGAGCGGGGCGAGACGTACGAGTCCGTACTGAGACGGGCTCGTACGAATGCTGATCCCTCCCAGCTGGGGATCAGCAAAATAACGTGCCGCCGAACTCTCACGGGAGCTCGTATTTTCGAGTTTTCGGGGGAGCAGCGCGGCACGAACGCGGACCTCTTCGCAGCGAAGCTGCGGGAGGTCGTCGCTGACGTGGCCAAGGTCGCCAGGCCTGAAAAGACCACAGCCCTCGAGGTGGCCGATCTGGACGACTCGGTCGCCAAAGAGGATGTGGTCGCGGCCGTCGCAGCGGCTGGAGGCTGCGACGCCGGCGCGGTGAAGGCTGGAGTCATCAGGCTCGGCCGCCGCGGCATGGGCATCATCCGCGTGGAGTGCCCGGTCGCCGCGGCCGGGGCCGTCCTTGCGGCGACCAGAGGACGGCTGCTGATCGGCTTCAGCTCGGCGGTGGTCCGGCCACTTGAGGCACAGCCTGCGCGGTGCTTCAAGTGCTGCGCGTTCGGCCACACCAGAGCCACGTGTCCCTCCAAGTCCGATTGGAGGGAAACCTGCTTCCAATGCGGGAAGGAGGGACACGGGTGGGCCGCGTGCACCGCCACCGCGCCACACTGCGCGGCGTGTGCCGCCAGTGGCCGCCCCGCGGGCCACCGGATGACGGGCAGGAGCTGTAAGCCCCCCGTCAAGAAGGGCGTGGTGCCGGCACAGGTTCGCCCTGTTGCCACCACCGCCGCCGCCGTCGTCGCCGCTGTAGCTCCAGCGGCGGCGGCGGTGGCTGAGGAGGGTGCGATGTCGGAATAATAATTTCCGACCTCCGCATCCTCCAGACGAACGCCAACCACTGCAGAGCGGCCCAGGACCTGGTGGTGCAGGTCATGGCCGAGTGGTTGGTGAACGTAGCGGTGGTCGCCGAGCCCTACTTCGTCCCCGGCAGCTGGCTGGGTGACGAGGACGGCTTGGTGGCACTAGCGGCGCGGTCTTCCACAGACTCCCCTCCCCTCTCGCTATTAGAGAGGGGACCGGGATACGTGGCCGCCGCGTGGGGAGAACTCGCCCTCGTGGGCGTGTATTTCTCCCCAAACCGCCCTCTCCAGGACTTCGAGAACTATCTCGGAGTCCTGGCCGCCGTGGTCGGCAGGGCGGCGCCGCGTCAGGTCTCCGTGCTGGGAGACCTGAACGCCAAGTCGGTGACCTGGGGCAACCCGGCCACCGACGCCCGCGGGCGGGCAGTCGAGCTGTGGGCTGCCTCCTCTGGACTCTGCCTCTTGAACAGAGGCAGCGTCCAGACATGCGTGCGGCGGCAGGGTGGCTCAGTGGTGGACGTCACTTTCGCCACCCCTGCGTTAGCCGCGCGCGTGCTGAACTGGCGGGTGGACCTGGTGGAGACCATGTCGGACCACCGCTACGTGCGGTTCGACATCTCCACCAGTCGCCCCGGAGAGACGCGGACTCTCCCGGGGCGATCACCGTTCCCACGGTGGGCCCTCGCCCGCCTGGACAGGGAGGCAGCGCGGGAGGCGGCGTTCGTCCAGGACTGGCTTTCGCCGCCTTCCGCCAGCCGGCTGCCGGATGTGGACACCGTGGCGGGGCAACTGAGGGAGTCTCTGACCGAGGTATGCAACTCGAGCATGCCTCGGTCTGGCCGACCACCACCCAAACGGGCCGTGTACTGGTGGTCGGCGGAGCTGGCGGGGCTTCGAGCAGCCTGTGTGGAGGCAAGGAGGGCTTACACGCGGAGTCGGCGGCGGCGTCGACGGGACCAGGCCGTCGGGGACCACCTCTACGAGGTGTACCTGGCGGCAAAACTGGTCCTCGATCGGGCCATCACCGCCGCCAGAGACTCCGCGAGAGCGGAAATGCTGGAGGGTCTCGACAACGACCCCTACGGGAGACCGTACAAGGCGGCGCGGAACAAGCTGCGCCCCTTCGGTCCCCCGGTGGCCGAGACCCTGGAGCCCTCCTTTCTGGATGGGGTGGTTCAGTCCCTGTTCCCGTGCAGGGACGACTTCACCCCACCAGCGATGGCCCCACCAGCCCCGCCAGCTGATGATGATGAAGAGGAGACCCCTCCCGTCACGGAGTCGGAACTCGGCGCGGCTATTCTCCATATCCGCGCCAAGAAGACGGCTCCGGGCCCCGACGGTGTCCCGGCGAGGGTGGTGGCGATCGCCGCCACCCAAATGGAGGAGCGGTTTCGGGACCTCTTCAGCGCATGCCTTGCGTCTGGAAGGTTCCCGAAACCGTGGAAGGAGGGACAGTTGTGCCTCCTTCGCAAGGAGGGCCGCCCGGCAGACTCCCCCTCGGCATACCGGCCCATCGTTCTGCTCGATGAGGTCGGTAAGATGTTCGAGGGGATAATCGCTGCCCGCCTCAAGAGCCATCTGCGGTGCATCGGGCCGGACTTGTCGGACGCTCAGTACGGCTTTCGGGCTGAGCGTTCGACGGTGGACGCGCTGGCCTGCCTCAAGGGGCAGGTGAAGGATGCGATGGAGGCGGGGGACGGGTTGTTGGCCGTGTCGTTCGACATTGCCAACGCCTTCAACTCCGTTCCCCACTCCACCATCCTAGAGGCGCTCCGATTCCACGGAGTGCCTCGCTACATGCGCGTGCTGCTGGCCAGCTACCTGGAGGATCGGGCGATCATCCTGGTGAACAGAGCTGGCCGAGTCCGGCGGTACGCCGCGGAAGCCGGCGTTCCACAGGGGTCAGTCTTAGGACCTCTCCTCTGGAACGTCGGCTACGATTGGCTCTTGCGGGGAACTCTCCTCCGAGGCACGAGTGTCGTCTGCTACGCGGATGACACTCTCCTCACCGCCCGGGGGGAGAGTTTCAGGGAGGCGGCCTCCTTGGCCTCGGCGGGCGGATCCTTGGTCGCAGGGAGGATCCGCCGCCTAGGGTTGACGGTGGCGCTGCATAAGACCGAGGCCGTCTTCTTCCACGGTCCCCGGCAGCGCCCCCCGCCACCTGGCGCCCACATCTTCGTGGAGGGCGTCAGGATTGAGGTGAAGGCCCAGATGAAATATCTGGGCCTTGTACTCGACAGCAGGTGGCGCTTCGGCCCGCATTTCAGCGGGCTGTCGTCGCGCCTGCTGAAGACCGCGGGCGCTCTCTCGTGGCTCCTTCCCAACTTGGGGGGGCCCAGCGCGCGATGCCGGCAACTCTACGCCGGCATCTTGAGGAGCATGGCCCTCTACGGGGCCCCCATTTGGGAGGAGTCCCTCCACAGACGAGAGAACGCCGCGGCCTTGCGGGCACCTCAACGGGCGATAGCCCAGCGGGTGGCGCGGGCTCACCGCACGGTGAGCTTCGCCGGGGCATGCGCTCTGGCCAGCACCCCTCCTTGGGAACTCGAGGCGTGGGTGCTCGCCAGAGTGTACGAGTGGAAGGCGGGGCGGAGGGCGGCGGGTCAGCCCTTCGCCCCGGAACAGCGGGAGGCCGTCCGGCGGGAGGCGAGGGACGCCATCGTCGTCCACTGGACGACGGACCTCGCCGCCGCAGCCTTCGGCCGCCGAACCCTCGACGCGATCGGGCCGGTCCTGCGGGACTGGCTCGAGCGGCCGCACGGGTTCCTCTCGTTCCGCCTGGTGCAGGTGCTGTCCGGACACGGTTGTTTCGGATCGTACCTGCATCGGATCGGGCGGGAGGAGACGCCGTCGTGCCACGACTGTGGCGCGGCGGAGGACACGGCGCAGCACACTCTCGAGGTGTGCCCGTCGTGGTCCGAGCCGCGCCGCAGTCTCGTCGCGGCGATCGGGTTGGACCTCTCGCTCCCCGGCGTGGTGGGCGCCATGCTGAGGGACGAGGGGTCCTGGGTGGCGGTCGCCTCCTTCTGCGAACACGTCATGTCCCAGAAGGAGGCGGCGGAGCGCGTGCGGGAGGACGATCCCGACGCGGCACCGCTCCGAAGGCGGAGGAGGGGTCGAAGGAGACGTCAGTTCGACGGTCATCTCCGACTCCTCCTCCCAGGTGGAGGCCAGCAGGCAACGGGTGCGGGGGCACCCTCGCCTGCATCGCACAGGCCTCCACCAGTGCCGGACGGGAATGGCCAGGTGCTCCCGGTCATTCCCGTAGCCCCCCGCCACGCAGGTGGGGGGCCTGTGGGGCCCGCCAGCTAGGCGGGCATGCGCCGGGAGGGCTGTGGACGTAAAGGCTGAGCCGGATTCCCATGGCCCTCCCATCACGGCGATGCGGGAGCACCGCTGAGTTTTAGTGGGTATACTGTATTTTACACAGGAGTCCCACATACCCCGACTCGTCCCCCACGAGCCGGGGATGCATAAAGCATTTCTCAGCGAAAAAAAAAAAAAAAAAAAAAAAAAAGGTTAGGTTAGGTTAGGTTAGGTTAGGTTAGGTTAGGTTAGGTTAGGTTAGGTTAGGTTTGGCGGGGCTCTTGTCAACCCGTCCCGAGGCCGCGGCTGGGTAGCCGCCCTCGCGGACGGCATTGGCACTGTTGGGGCGTATTTTTCGCCCAACAAGAGTCTCGCCGACTTCGAGAGGTTCCTTGTCGAGTTGGGTGCCGTCGTGGGCCGATTCCACCCTCGCCCTGTGCTGTTGCTGGGGGATCTCAACGCCAAGTCTGCGGCGTGGGGATCCCCTGTGACCGATGCTAGGGGCGAGGTGCTGGAGGAGTGGGCGGTCACGACTGGCCTGACCGTCCTGAATCGGGGCTCGGTACACACGTGTGTGCGGCAGCGGGGCGGGTCTATAGTGGACGTGTCGTTCGCTAGCCCCGCTGTCGCGAGCCGTGTCCGCGACTGGCGTGTCGCCGTGGAGGTGGAGACGTTGTCGGATCACCGATACATCCGATTCGACGTCTCCGCCCAGACCACCGGCGGCCGCGGTCCACCGACCCCGCGAACGGACGGTCCGCGCTGGGCGCGTAAGCGCATAGACAGGGAACTTCTCGAGGAGGCCGCTATTGTCCAGGCCTGGAGCCGGGAGTCGGCGACGAACGGACCCGTCGACGTCGAGCAGGAGGCGCTGTGGTTCCGCGGGGCTATGACGCATATCAGCGACGCGTCCATGCCCCGGGTCCACGCACAGTCCGCAAGGCGCCAGGTGTACTGGTGGACCGCCGAGATCGCGCAGCTGCGCGTCGCGTGCGTGGCGGTCAGACGCCGGTACACCCGATACCGAAGGAGACGTCGTCGGGTCCCTGACGAAGAGGCCGCGCTGTATGAGGTGTACCGCGCGGCCAAGCAGACTCTGGGGCTGGCCATCGGCGAGTCGAGGACGCGAGCCAGGGAAGAGATGTTGGAGACTCTAGACGGGGATCCGTGGGGGCGCCCTTATCGCGCGGTTCGAGGGAAACTTCGAGCCGCGGCGCCTCCGCTTACGGAGAGTCTCCAACCCGAGCTGCTGGAGGAGGTGGTTGCAGCCCTCTTCCCGGCCAGAGCGGAGCACACTCCGCCGCCGATGGCTTTGCCCACGGCCGCAGAGTCTGCAGAAGAAGAGGAGGTGAACGCCATCAGCGTCCCAGGGGTGACACAGGCAGAGATGAGGGCAGCCGTGATGCGGCTCCGGGCCAAGAACGTGGCTCCGGGGCCCGACGGGATCCACGGCTGCGTGTTGGCCCTCGCTCTGAAGGAGCTCGAGCCCCAACTGAGAGGACTCTACACAGCGTGTCTTGAGCAGGGCCAGTTTCCCACTTTGTGGAAATCTGGTCGTCTGGTCCTGCTCAGGAAGGCGGGGCGCCCGGCGGACTCGTCGTCCGCGTACCGGCCCATAGTGCTGCTAGACGAGGTGGGCAAGCTGTTCGAGCGAGTAATCGCAGCCCGCCTCGTCGGCCACTTGTGCAGAGAGGGGCCGGACCTGGACGACAGTCAGTTTGGGTTTCGGCATGGGCGCTCCACGATACACGCTGTGTCGCGGGTTAGAGTCCTGGCGGAGGAAGCGGTGTCTCGGGGCGGGGTGATGTTGGCGGTGTCCTTGGACATATCCAACGCCTTCAACACCCTGCCCTGGAGTTGTATTCGGGAGGCACTGCGCTATCATGGTGTGCCTCCCTACCTCCGCCGCATCGTTGGGGCTTATCTGTCTGGGAGGTGTGTCACCTACGTGGGACGTGATGGCGGAAACCAGCGCCGCATGTCGTGCGGTGTTCCACAGGGCTCGGTCTTAGGGCCGCTCCTGTGGAACATCGGGTACGACTGGGTGCTGAGGGGCGAGCTCAGGCCGGGGGTAGACCTGACGTGTTATGCGGACGACACGCTGGTCACTGCCCGGGGGAGCTCGCACAGGGAAGCAGCGTTGCTGGCGACGGCTGCGGTCTCACAGGTGGTGAGCCGCATACGTCGCCTAGGCCTGGAGGTGGCCCTCAGCAAGTCGGAGGCCATGGTGTTCCATGGCCCCCGGCGGGCGCCGTCACCCGGCTCACACATCGTGGTCGGGGGGGCTCGGATCGCTGTCGAGGGTACCATGAAGTACCTAGGATTGGTCCTCGACAGCCGGTGGGACTTCGGGCCCCACTTCCGACGGCTGGCGCCCAAGTTGCTGGGCGCTGCTGGAGCGCTCTCAACGCTGCTTCCCAATCTGGGGGGCCCGAGCGCCGCTTGTAGGCGGCTCTACGTGGGGATCGTGCGATCGATGGCCCTTTACGGGGCCCCGATCTGGGCGGCTGACCTGACGGCCGGGAGCATCGCCGTCATGCGGAGACCGCAGAGGGCGATGGCCGTCAGAGTCATCCGGGGATATCGCACGATCTCCTACGAGGCGGCTTGTGCACTGGCCGGATCCCCGCCCTGGGACCTGGAGGCGAAAGTACTCGCGTCATCGTATCGGTGGCGCGAGGAAGCGCGGGCTCGAGGCGAGCGACCGATGCAGCGACACGTGGAGCTGCATCGGTCTCAGCTTCGCGAGGTCCTGGTGGCGGAATGGCGGGACAGGCTTTCGCGCCCTACCGCCGGCCTCGACGTCGTCGAGGCGGTCCGGCCGGTGCTCGACCGCTGGCTCGGGAGGAGGCACGGCTCCCTGTCGTTTCGGGTGACGCAGGTGCTCTCGGGGCATGGTTGCTTCGGGAAGTACCTGTGTCGCATAAACAGGGAGCCGGACGCCCGGTGTCACCACTGCGTCGACTGCCGGGAGGACACGGCGCGGCACACGCTGGCAGAGTGTGCCGCTTGGGAGGAGCCGCGCCGTGCCCTCATCTCAGAAGTAGGCAGTGACTTGTCGCTGCCGGCCGTAGTGAACGCTATGGTCGGCGGCGCCGAGTCCTGGGACGCGGTGGTCGCCTTCTGCGAGACGGTCGTCTCGCAGAAGGAGGCTGCGGAAAGGGAGAGGGAGATCTCGTCCACTCACCCTGCCCGCAGCAGGCGCACCGGGCGTCGGCGGAGGGCGGACAACGCCCTCTTCCGGCCCCCCTAAATGGGTCCAGGGGCGACGGACTCGGGGACGTCCGTCGCCCCCCACACATCAGGACCCGAGGTGGCGGCGCGTAGTGTTCCACGCGCGCCCCTCTGAGACGTCGCGGGGGGAGTCAAACACCTCACTCCCCCCCCTGACCCGAGAGGAGGCCCGCAGTGGCGGGCCGGCACCGGCCGGTGGTTGCGGAAGATTCTTTCGTTCCCGCGACCCCCGGCGTAGGTGTGAGTCGGAACACCGGGGTGGTTTTTAGTCAGTAAGAGTCTGACAGACCCCTCCGCCCGCCCCAGGGCGGAGGACATCCATGAGGATTTTCCACCCCGGGAAAAAAAAGAAAAAAAAAAAAAAAAAAAAAGGTTAGGTTAGGTTAGGTTAGGTTAGGTTAGGTTAGGTTAGGTTAGGTTAGGTTAGGTTAGGTTAGGTTAGGTTAGGTTAGGTTAGGTTAGGTTAGGTTAGGTTAGGTTAGGTTAGGTTAGGTTAGGTTAGGTTAGGTTAGGTTAGGTTAGGTTAGGTTAGGTTAGGTTAGGTTAGGTTAGGTTAGGTTAGGTTAGGTTAGGTTAGGTTAGGTTAGGTTAGGTTAGGTTAGGTTAGGTTAGGTTAGGTTAGGTTAGGTTAGGTTAGGTTAGGTTAGGTTAGGTTAGGTTAGGTTAGGTTAGGTTAGGTTAGGTTAGGTTAGGTTAGGTTAGGTTAGGTTAGGTTAGGTTAGGTTAGGTTAGGTTAGGTTAGGTTAGGTTAGGTTAGGTTAGGTTAGGTTAGGTTAGGTTAGGTTAGGTTAGGTTAGGTTAGGTTAGGTTAGGTTAGGTTAGGTTAGGTTAGGTTAGGTTAGGTTAGGTTAGGTTAGGTTAGGTTAGGTTAGGTTAGGTTAGGTTAGGTTAGGTTAGGTTAGGTTAGGTTAGGTTAGGTTAGGTTAGGTTAGGTTAGGTTAGGTTAGGTTAGGTTAGGTTAGGTTAGGTTAGGTTAGGTTAGGTTAGGTTAGGTTAGGTTAGGTTAGGTTAGGTTAGGTTAGGTTAGGTTAGGTTAGGTTAGGTTAGGTTAGGTTAGGTTAGGTTAGGTTAGGTTAGGTTAGGTTAGGTTAGGTTAGGTTAGGTTAGGTTAGGTTAGGTTAGGTTAGGTTAGGTTAGGTTAGGTTAGGTTAGGTTAGGTTAGGTTAGGTTAGGTTAGGTTAGGTTAGGTTAGGTTAGGTTAGGTTAGGTTAGGTTAGGTTAGGTTAGGTTAGGTTAGGTTAGGTTAGGTTAGGTTAGGTTAGGTTAGGTTAGGTTAGGTTAGGTTTTTTTTTTTTTTTTTTTTTTTTTATTTTGCAGGAGAGGGAAATCCTCATGGACGCCCAGACTGCCTCACTGGTGAGCCAGTCTGGGCAGTGCCGGACTCTTACCGGCTAAAACCCACTCCTGCCTTTGCTCAGTGTCCCTCTGACATGATCAGAGACCTTGTTAGACAATATTTTCTGATTGCATCCGTTTTGTTTTATTTTATGTTATATCAACCCTGTCGATAGGAAGTGGAGAGTTCCAGGAGGCAATTGCCACACGTTGACTAATTTTATCTGTATATTCTTATCTAATCTAATTCCTTATATTTTAACATCTTATATATTATATACCTAATAACTTATTTATCTATTCTATTTTACTTTTATGTTTTTTGTTGTTTTTTAAATTTTTTGAGTCTACTTATGTTTATACCTATTATATTTTTCTATATCTTAATTTACATACTTCATTTATGCTATGGCTATCCTAATATATATACAATATATCATTTAGACATGTTTTCTTTTTCTGTACGTTTATTTCTTTTCCTGTTAATTTTCACTACTAATTTAATAAATTTTTCCCTTATTTTACTTTTTATTACTCTTGGCAGACTCAGAGCTTCTGTTTTTAATATAATTTCTCCACTCCGCACTGGTGCAGCGTTTCGGTTTCTCAGAGTGTTATCGTGCTTTTTCGTTACATCAGACGCGTTTGACCACAACGGTAAGGTAAGTTGGTTTCTAAATTTGAGTGAGTTTGGTTGTCTATTTGCTTCTAATTGGGCCAATTTCTCACGAGATTGACTCCAATTAGCTAGTTTTTGATTATAATTACTTTTATTTCTAAAATTTTTTGTAGTTTTGGTTTTCTGATGATTAATTTTGAATACAATACCGTTGTGGTTCTTAATTCCTGGAAACGCTTGATGGACCTCAGCAATACGCCACCGACAGGCGCGCCAGAGCGTCCCATTTGAGACGCACCGGACACTCACTGTCGAAGGCGTTGTGGTCACTCCTGTCCGCTTTGGCCGATATGCAGTTGTGGCATCTTGGCGCCTCCGCCGCCAGCCGCGACGGGCAGTCAACTCGAAAGTGGGGGTCCCCACAATGAGTGCAGAGGTCGGCGGGCTGCGTGCACAGTTTACGGCTGTGGCCGTAGCGCAGGCAGCGAGTGCACTGCACCAGTGGTGACTGGTCCTGCACCCGCACCCGCTGTAGGTCGATGTGCACGCGACCCGCCATTGTCAGCCGCTGCCACACAGTCGGGGACACCTGCAGGACGACGTGGCACATATGGGGGTTCCTCGTCTTACGACGGTACTTCACCCGCAACCTCACGTCGTCCGCAGGTATGTCTCCGATCAGGTGGGTGTTTTGCTTTTGCAGGGCCAAGATAACTTCCACGTCTGAGTGGCAGGAGAGGACATCCTTAACGATGATAAGAGGATCTTTGTTCTTCACCTCTTCTACCACCAGATTACCCGCTCTCCGTATCCGTTCGGTTACTTCAGTCATCTCAGCCCTGGTCTTGAAGCCGACCACCACCCTCTGATCCCTCGCCTTACGCAGCCGTTCGACCCTAGTGCCTTCGTTCCTGGCGTCGACCGCCGTCCTGAGCTTCTCAATGACCTCTTCACCGGTGTCCTGATCATTCACAGATGATACTACTACCGAGTGAAGAGGCCCTTGAAAGCGCTGTGTCGGGCCGGCGGCCATCTCCGCGAAGGTCGGGCCCTGACCTGCAACGTAGCGAGGGGCTTCCTTGAGATGCTCCGACAGAGCCTGGGTATGGTTTTGGCACTCCTGCAATGCCTGTTTGTGCTGTTTGAGGCCTTCCACAAGGCTCTGCATCAGCTCTGTCGGTTCATTCGTAGTCAGTCTCGACGGCGCGGCTGTCGGTGTGGCTGTCGGTATGACCACAGGTGCGGGTGTTACAGGAGATTTGTTCTGCTCCGACTCCTTAACCAACTCGTACAGCCTATTAATGGCGTCGAGCACCCCAGTCTTTATCTCCGTCTTCAGGTTGCGAGAGTTGCCCAAATGAAGCTTAGCTTTATTTAGACAAGCTCTCGCCTCCGCTGTGAGACTGGGGTACTTTGACTCAGTCGTCCTGGCGGTATCTATCCTTACTCGGAGCGGCTCCCGAGTGCTGGCGGCAGGTGGTGTTGCGTCAGGCTTTGGGTTGACCGGGGACTTGGCCTGGGGCTCAGCTTTCCCGGCCTCCCATTTCCCGATGCTACGCCTAACACTCGGAAGTGAGCCCCCAGCCTTATCCGTCGAACGCGGCGAGCCCCTGGAAACCGACGAAGTCGCGTCTTTGGCTGGAGTGCGAATCATGGTGACGGTCTTAGTGAACGTTGAGTTCATAGAATACACTAGTCAGAGTACACTGATATCACTCCTGTGTCCCTGTAAAGGGGGGATCAGCAGGTAGTGTATAAATTTATTAAAATGTAAAATATATATATAAAAGTAAAGACCAACCCTGTAATTAGGACTTGGTCAGGTCAAATTAGCAGATTAAAATGGCTTCAAGGTGACGATAATAGGCGCTTCAAACCGACGATTTAGTTTAGTCCTATTGCCGTAAAATAAATGAAAATTAGAGAAGTGAAAAAGAAAATTAATTTTTTGCAAAACCGAAAAGTTTACCTGGCCAGTGAGATCAGGGTGGGTGGGAGGGCAAAATTTTGATTTTCTATGTTAGCTAGGCGCACGTGCGAGGTGTCAAAAGACGCGTCTCGGCGCGGGCTAGCGTTCTGTGAGGTTTTTGGAATTTACGTAGAAGAAAATTTTTGACTTTTCGTCAAAAAACGTGTTTTTCGACAAAAAAGTATGAAAAAACCGGGAATTACGACTACCAAACGGGACTCGAGCTCGCGGAACGCGCACCAGTGTACAGGTAAGGCAGGTAAGTATCTATTTCAACTAAAATCAAATGTGTTTTTGAAGGAAAATTTTGAGATAAAAATTAGTTTAAGTTTTTTAAAAAGAAAATATTGAAGAATTTTCTAAGTCCTATAACGAAAAAATATTTTCGCGTTTTTGTCAATTTTAATTAGTCAGGACGTAGGACGGAACCTATTTAAGATCAAATACGCTGAAAACAGCTTCAAAATGCGTCACCTGGATGCAAAGTTATAACGGTTTGATGTATTTACTGGATAGCTAAGGTGGATTTCGTCTGTTTATGAATTTAATTGATTTTAAAAATTTTGATTTTCTATGTTAGCTAGGCGCACGTGCGAGGTGTCAAAAGACGCGTCTCGGCGCGGGCTAGCGTTCTGTGAGGTTTTTGGAATTTACGTAGAAGAAAATTTTTGACTTTTCGTCAAAAAACGTGTTTTTCGACAAAAAAGTATGAAAAAACCGGGAATTACGACTACCAAACGGGACTCGAGCTCGCGGAACGCGCACCAGAGTACAGGTAAGGCAGGTAAGTATCTATTTCAACTAAAATCAAATGTGTTTTTGAAGGAAAATTTTGAGATAAAAATTAGTTTAAGTTTTTTAAAAAGAAAATATTGAAGAATTTTCTAAGTCCTATAACGAAAAAATATTTTCGCGTTTTTGTCAATTTTAATTAGTCAGGACGTAGGACGGAACCTATTTAAGATCAAATACGCTGAAAACAGCTTCAAAATGCGTCACCTGGATGCAAAGTTATAACGGTTTGATGTATTTACTGGATAGCTAAGGTGGATTTCGTCTGTTTATGAATTTAATTGATTTTAAAAATTTTGATTTTCTATGTTAGCTAGGCGCACGTGCGAGGTGTCAAAAGACGCGTCTCGGCGCGGGCTAGCGTTCTGTGAGGTTTTTGGAATTTACGTAGAAGAAAATTTTTGACTTTTCGTCAAAAAACGTGTTTTTCGACAAAAAAGTATGAAAAAACCGGGAATTACGACTACCAAACGGGACTCGAGCTCGCGGAACGCGCACCAGTGTACAGGTAAGGCAGGTAAGTATCTATTTCAACTAAAATCAAATGTGTTTTTGAAGGAAAATTTTGAGATAAAAATTAGTTTAAGTTTTTTAAAAAGAAAATATTGAAGAATTTTCTAAGTCCTATAACGAAAAAATATTTTCGCGTTTTTGTCAATTTTAATTAGTCAGGACGTAGGACGGAACCTATTTAAGATCAAATACGCTGAAAACAGCTTCAAAATGCGTCACCTGGATGCAAAGTTATAACGGTTTGATGTATTTACTGGATAGCTAAGGTGGATTTCGTCTGTTTATGAATTTAATTGATTTTAAAAATTTTGATTTTCTATGTTAGCTAGGCGCACGTGCGAGGTGTCAAAAGACGCGTCTCGGCGCGGGCTAGCGTTCTGTGAGGTTTTTGGAATTTACGTAGAAGAAAATTTTTGACTTTTCGTCAAAAAACGTGTTTTTCGACAAAAAAGTATGAAAAAACCGGGAATTACGACTACCAAACGGGACTCGAGCTCGCGGAACGCGCACCAGTGTACAGGTAAGGCAGGTAAGTATCTATTTCAACTAAAATCAAATGTGTTTTTGAAGGAAAATTTTGAGATAAAAATTAGTTTAAGTTTTTTAAAAAGAAAATATTGAAGAATTTTCTAAGTCCTATAACGAAAAAATATTTTCGCGTTTTTGTCAATTTTAATTAGTCAGGACGTAGGACGGAACCTATTTAAGATCAAATACGCTGAAAACAGCTTCAAAATGCGTCACCTGGATGCAAAGTTATAACGGTTTGATGTATTTACTGGATAGCTAAGGTGGATTTCGTCTGTTTATGAATTTAATTGATTTTAAAAATTTTGATTTTCTATGTTAGCTAGGCGCACGTGCGAGGTGTCAAAAGACGCGTCTCGGCGCGGGCTAGCGTTCTGTGAGGTTTTTGGAATTTACGTAGAAGAAAATTTTTGACTTTTCGTCAAAAAACGTGTTTTTCGACAAAAAAGTATGAAAAAACCGGGAATTACGACTACCAAACGGGACTCGAGCTCGCGGAACGCGCACCAGTGTACAGGTAAGGCAGGTAAGTATCTATTTCAACTAAAATCAAATGTGTTTTTGAAGGAAAATTTTGAGATAAAAATTAGTTTAAGTTTTTTAAAAAGAAAATATTGAAGAATTTTCTAAGTCCTATAACGAAAAAATATTTTCGCGTTTTTGTCAATTTTAATTAGTCAGGACGTAGGACGGAACCTATTTAAGATCAAATACGCTGAAAACAGCTTCAAAATGCGTCACCTGGATGCAAAGTTATAACGGTTTGATGTATTTACTGGATAGCTAAGGTGGATTTCGTCTGTTTATGAATTTAATTGATTTTAAAAATTTTGATTTTCTATGTTAGCTAGGCGCACGTGCGAGGTGTCAAAAGACGCGTCTCGGCGCGGGCTAGCGTTCTGTGAGGTTTTTGGAATTTACGTAGAAGAAAATTTTTGACTTTTCGTCAAAAAACGTGTTTTTCGACAAAAAAGTATGAAAAAACCGGGAATTACGACTACCAAACGGGACTCGAGCTCGCGGAACGCGCACCAGAGTACAGGTAAGGCAGGTAAGTATCTATTTCAACTAAAATCAAATGTGTTTTTGAAGGAAAATTTTGAGATAAAAATTAGTTTAAGTTTTTTTTTTAAAAAGAAAATATTGAAGAATTTTCTAAGTCCTATAACGAAAAAATATTTTCGCGTTTTTGTCAATTTTAATTAGTCAGGACGTAGGACGGAACCTATTTAAGATCAAATACGCTGAAAACAGCTTCAAAATGCGTCACCTGGATGCAAAGTTATAACGGTTTGATGTATTTACTGGATAGCTAAGGTGGATTTCGTCTGTTTATGAATTTAATTGATTTTAAAAATTTTGATTTTCTATGTTAGCTAGGCGCACGTGCGAGGTGTCAAAAGACGCGTCTCGGCGCGGGCTAGCGTTCTGTGAGGTTTTTGGAATTTACGTAGAAGAAAATTTTTGACTTTTCGTCAAAAAACGTGTTTTTCGACAAAAAAGTATGAAAAAACCGGGAATTACGACTACCAAACGGGACTCGAGCTCGCGGAACGCGCACCAGTGTACAGGTAAGGCAGGTAAGTATCTATTTCAACTAAAATCAAATGTGTTTTTGAAGGAAAATTTTGAGATAAAAATTAGTTTAAGTTTTTTAAAAAGAAAATATTGAAGAATTTTCTAAGTCCTATAACGAAAAAATATTTTCGCGTTTTTGTCAATTTTAATTAGTCAGGACGTAGGACGGAACCTATTTAAGATCAAATACGCTGAAAACAGCTTCAAAATGCGTCACCTGGATGCAAAGTTATAACGGTTTGATGTATTTACTGGATAGCTAAGGTGGATTTCGTCTGTTTATGAATTTAATTGATTTTAAAAATTTTGATTTTCTATGTTAGCTAGGCGCACGTGCGAGGTGTCAAAAGACGCGTCTCGGCGCGGGCTAGCGTTCTGTGAGGTTTTTGGAATTTACGTAGAAGAAAATTTTTGACTTTTCGTCAAAAAACGTGTTTTTCGACAAAAAAGTATGAAAAAACCGGGAATTACGACTACCAAACGGGACTCGAGCTCGCGGAACGCGCACCAGTGTACAGGTAAGGCAGGTAAGTATCTATTTCAACTAAAATCAAATGTGTTTTTGAAGGAAAATTTTGAGATAAAAATTAGTTTAAGTTTTTTAAAAAGAAAATATTGAAGAATTTTCTAAGTCCTATAACGAAAAAATATTTTCGCGTTTTTGTCAATTTTAATTAGTCAGGACGTAGGACGGAACCTATTTAAGATCAAATACGCTGAAAACAGCTTCAAAATGCGTCACCTGGATGCAAAGTTATAACGGTTTGATGTATTTACTGGATAGCTAAGGTGGATTTCGTCTGTTTATGAATTTAATTGATTTTAAAAATTTTGATTTTCTATGTTAGCTAGGCGCACGTGCGAGGTGTCAAAAGACGCGTCTCGGCGCGGGCTAGCGTTCTGTGAGGTTTTTGGAATTTACGTAGAAGAAAATTTTTGACTTTTCGTCAAAAAACGTGTTTTTCGACAAAAAAGTATGAAAAAACCGGGAATTACGACTACCAAACGGGACTCGAGCTCGCGGAACGCGCACCAGTGTACAGGTAAGGCAGGTAAGTATCTATTTCAACTAAAATCAAATGTGTTTTTGAAGGAAAATTTTGAGATAAAAATTAGTTTAAGTTTTTTAAAAAGAAAATATTGAAGAATTTTCTAAGTCCTATAACGAAAAAATATTTTCGCGTTTTTGTCAATTTTAATTAGTCAGGACGTAGGACGGAACCTATTTAAGATCAAATACGCTGAAAACAGCTTCAAAATGCGTCACCTGGATGCAAAGTTATAACGGTTTGATGTATTTACTGGATAGCTAAGGTGGATTTCGTCTGTTTATGAATTTAATTGATTTTAAAAATTTTGATTTTCTATGTTAGCTAGGCGCACGTGCGAGGTGTCAAAAGACGCGTCTCGGCGCGGGCTAGCGTTCTGTGAGGTTTTTGGAATTTACGTAGAAGAAAATTTTTGACTTTTCGTCAAAAAACGTGTTTTTCGACAAAAAAGTATGAAAAAACCGGGAATTACGACTACCAAACGGGACTCGAGCTCGCGGAACGCGCACCAGTGTACAGGTAAGGCAGGTAAGTATCTATTTCAACTAAAATCAAATGTGTTTTTGAAGGAAAATTTTGAGATAAAAATTAGTTTAAGTTTTTTAAAAAGAAAATATTGAAGAATTTTCTAAGTCCTATAACGAAAAAATATTTTCGCGTTTTTGTCAATTTTAATTAGTCAGGACGTAGGACGGAACCTATTTAAGATCAAATACGCTGAAAACAGCTTCAAAATGCGTCACCTGGATGCAAAGTTATAACGGTTTGATGTATTTACTGGATAGCTAAGGTGGATTTCGTCTGTTTATGAATTTAATTGATTTTAAAAATTTTGATTTTCTATGTTAGCTAGGCGCACGTGCGAGGTGTCAAAAGACGCGTCTCGGCGCGGGCTAGCGTTCTGTGAGGTTTTTGGAATTTACGTAGAAGAAAATTTTTGACTTTTCGTCAAAAAACGTGTTTTTCGACAAAAAAGTATGAAAAAACCGGGAATTACGACTACCAAACGGGACTCGAGCTCGCGGAACGCGCACCAGTGTACAGGTAAGGCAGGTAAGTATCTATTTCAACTAAAATCAAATGTGTTTTTGAAGGAAAATTTTGAGATAAAAATTAGTTTAAGTTTTTTAAAAAGAAAATATTGAAGAATTTTCTAAGTCCTATAACGAAAAAATATTTTCGCGTTTTTGTCAATTTTAATTAGTCAGGACGTAGGACGGAACCTATTTAAGATCAAATACGCTGAAAACAGCTTCAAAATGCGTCACCTGGATGCAAAGTTATAACGGTTTGATGTATTTACTGGATAGCTAAGGTGGATTTCGTCTGTTTATGAATTTAATTGATTTTAAAAATTTTGATTTTCTATGTTAGCTAGGCGCACGTGCGAGGTGTCAAAAGACGCGTCTCGGCGCGGGCTAGCGTTCTGTGAGGTTTTTGGAATTTACGTAGAAGAAAATTTTTGACTTTTCGTCAAAAAACGTGTTTTTCGACAAAAAAGTATGAAAAAACCGGGAATTACGACTACCAAACGGGACTCGAGCTCGCGGAACGCGCACCAGTGTACAGGTAAGGCAGGTAAGTATCTATTTCAACTAAAATCAAATGTGTTTTTGAAGGAAAATTTTGAGATAAAAATTAGTTTAAGTTTTTTAAAAAGAAAATATTGAAGAATTTTCTAAGTCCTATAACGAAAAAATATTTTCGCGTTTTTGTCAATTTTAATTAGTCAGGACGTAGGACGGAACCTATTTAAGATCAAATACGCTGAAAACAGCTTCAAAATGCGTCACCTGGATGCAAAGTTATAACGGTTTGATGTATTTACTGGATAGCTAAGGTGGATTTCGTCTGTTTATGAATTTAATTGATTTTAAAAATTTTGATTTTCTATGTTAGCTAGGCGCACGTGCGAGGTGTCAAAAGACGCGTCTCGGCGCGGGCTAGCGTTCTGTGAGGTTTTTGGAATTTACGTAGAAGAAAATTTTTGACTTTTCGTCAAAAAACGTGTTTTTCGACAAAAAAGTATGAAAAAACCGGGAATTACGACTACCAAACGGGACTCGAGCTCGCGGAACGCGCACCAGTGTACAGGTAAGGCAGGTAAGTATCTATTTCAACTAAAATCAAATGTGTTTTTGAAGGAAAATTTTGAGATAAAAATTAGTTTAAGTTTTTTAAAAAGAAAATATTGAAGAATTTTCTAAGTCCTATAACGAAAAAATATTTTCGCGTTTTTGTCAATTTTAATTAGTCAGGACGTAGGACGGAACCTATTTAAGATCAAATACGCTGAAAACAGCTTCAAAATGCGTCACCTGGATGCAAAGTTATAACGGTTTGATGTATTTACTGGATAGCTAAGGTGGATTTCGTCTGTTTATGAATTTAATTGATTTTAAAAATTTTGATTTTCTATGTTAGCTAGGCGCACGTGCGAGGTGTCAAAAGACGCGTCTCGGCGCGGGCTAGCGTTCTGTGAGGTTTTTGGAATTTACGTAGAAGAAAATTTTTGACTTTTCGTCAAAAAACGTGTTTTTCGACAAAAAAGTATGAAAAAACCGGGAATTACGACTACCAAACGGGACTCGAGCTCGCGGAACGCGCACCAGTGTACAGGTAAGGCAGGTAAGTATCTATTTCAACTAAAATCAAATGTGTTTTTGAAGGAAAATTTTGAGATAAAAATTAGTTTAAGTTTTTTAAAAAGAAAATATTGAAGAATTTTCTAAGTCCTATAACGAAAAAATATTTTCGCGTTTTTGTCAATTTTAATTAGTCAGGACGTAGGACGGAACCTATTTAAGATCAAATACGCTGAAAACAGCTTCAAAATGCGTCACCTGGATGCAAAGTTATAACGGTTTGATGTATTTACTGGATAGCTAAGGTGGATTTCGTCTGTTTATGAATTTAATTGATTTTAAAAATTTTGATTTTCTATGTTAGCTAGGCGCACGTGCGAGGTGTCAAAAGACGCGTCTCGGCGCGGGCTAGCGTTCTGTGAGGTTTTTGGAATTTACGTAGAAGAAAATTTTTGACTTTTCGTCAAAAAACGTGTTTTTCGACAAAAAAGTATGAAAAAACCGGGAATTACGACTACCAAACGGGACTCGAGCTCGCGGAACGCGCACCAGTGTACAGGTAAGGCAGGTAAGTATCTATTTCAACTAAAATCAAATGTGTTTTTGAAGGAAAATTTTGAGATAAAAATTAGTTTAAGTTTTTTAAAAAGAAAATATTGAAGAATTTTCTAAGTCCTATAACGAAAAAATATTTTCGCGTTTTTGTCAATTTTAATTAGTCAGGACGTAGGACGGAACCTATTTAAGATCAAATACGCTGAAAACAGCTTCAAAATGCGTCACCTGGATGCAAAGTTATAACGGTTTGATGTATTTACTGGATAGCTAAGGTGGATTTCGTCTGTTTATGAATTTAATTGATTTTAAAAATTTTGATTTTCTATGTTAGCTAGGCGCACGTGCGAGGTGTCAAAAGACGCGTCTCGGCGCGGGCTAGCGTTCTGTGAGGTTTTTGGAATTTACGTAGAAGAAAATTTTTGACTTTTCGTCAAAAAACGTGTTTTTCGACAAAAAAGTATGAAAAAACCGGGAATTACGACTACCAAACGGGACTCGAGCTCGCGGAACGCGCACCAGTGTACAGGTAAGGCAGGTAAGTATCTATTTCAACTAAAATCAAATGTGTTTTTGAAGGAAAATTTTGAGATAAAAATTAGTTTAAGTTTTTTAAAAAGAAAATATTGAAGAATTTTCTAAGTCCTATAACGAAAAAATATTTTCGCGTTTTTGTCAATTTTAATTAGTCAGGACGTAGGACGGAACCTATTTAAGATCAAATACGCTGAAAACAGCTTCAAAATGCGTCACCTGGATGCAAAGTTATAACGGTTTGATGTATTTACTGGATAGCTAAGGTGGATTTCGTCTGTTTATGAATTTAATTGATTTTAAAAATTTTGATTTTCTATGTTAGCTAGGCGCACGTGCGAGGTGTCAAAAGACGCGTCTCGGCGCGGGCTAGCGTTCTGTGAGGTTTTTGGAATTTACGTAGAAGAAAATTTTTGACTTTTCGTCAAAAAACGTGTTTTTCGACAAAAAAGTATGAAAAAACCGGGAATTACGACTACCAAACGGGACTCGAGCTCGCGGAACGCGCACCAGTGTACAGGTAAGGCAGGTAAGTATCTATTTCAACTAAAATCAAATGTGTTTTTGAAGGAAAATTTTGAGATAAAAATTAGTTTAAGTTTTTTAAAAAGAAAATATTGAAGAATTTTCTAAGTCCTATAACGAAAAAATATTTTCGCGTTTTTGTCAATTTTAATTAGTCAGGACGTAGGACGGACCTATTTAAGATCAAATACGCTGAAAACAGCTTCAAAATGCGTCACCTGGATGCAAAGTTATAACGGTTTGATGTATTTACTGATAGCTAAGGTGGATTTCGTCTGTTTATGAATTTAATTGATTTTAAAAATTTTGATTTTCTATGTTAGCTAGGCGCACGTGCGAGGTGTCAAAAGACGCGTCTCGGCGCGGGCTAGCGTTCTGTGAGGTTTTTGGAATTTACGTAGAAGAAATTTTTGACTTTTCGTCAAAAAACGTGTTTTTCGACAAAAAAGTATGAAAAAACCGGGAATTACGACTACCAAACGGGACTCGAGCTCGCGGAACGCGCACCAGTGTACAGGTAAGGCAGGTAAGTATCTATTTCAACTAAAATCAAATGTGTTTTTGAAGGAAAATTTTGAGATAAAAATTAGTTTAAGTTTTTTAAAAAGAAAATATTGAAGAATTTTCTAAGTCCTATAACGAAAAAATATTTTCGCGTTTTTGTCAATTTTAATTAGTCAGGACGTAGGACGGAACCTATTTAAGATCAAATACGCTGAAAACAGCTTCAAAATGCGTCACCTGGATGCAAAGTTATAACGGTTTTGATGTATTTACTGGATAGCTAAGGTGGATTTCGTCTGTTTATGAATTTAATTGATTTTAAAAATTTTGATTTTCTATGGTTAGCTAGGCGCACGTGCGAGGTGTCAAAAGACGCGTCTCGGCGCGGGCTAGCGTTCTGTGAGGTTTTTGGAATTTACGTAGAAGAAAATTTTTGACTTTTCGTCAAAAAACGTGTTTTTCGACAAAAAAAGTATGAAAAAACCGGGAATTACGACTACCAAACGGGACTCGAGCTCGCGGAACGCGCACCAGTGTACAGGTAAGGCAGGTAAGTATCTATTTCAACTAAAATCAAATGTGTTTTTGAAGGAAAATTTTGAGATAAAAATTAGTTTAAGTTTTTTTAAAAAGAAAATATTGAAGAATTTTCTAAGTCCTATAACGAAAAAATATTTTCGCGTTTTTGTCAATTTTAATTAGTCAGGACGTAGGACGGAACCTATTTAAGATCAAATACGCTGAAAACAGCTTCAAAATGCGTCACCTGGATGCAAAGTTATAACGGTTTGATGTATTTACTGGATAGCTAAGGTGGATTTCGTCTGTTTATGAATTTAATTGATTTTAAAAATTTTGATTTTCTATGTTAGCTAGGCGCACGTGCGAGGTGTCAAAAGACGCGTCTCGGCGCGGGCTAGCGTTCTGTGAGGTTTTTGGAATTTACGTAGAAGAAAATTTTTGACTTTTCGTCAAAAAACGTGTTTTTCGACAAAAAAGTATGAAAAAACCGGGAATTACGACTACCAAACGGGACTCGAGCTCGCGGAACGCGCACCAGTGTACAGGTAAGGCAGGTAAGTATCTATTTCAACTAAAATCAAATGTGTTTTTGAAGGAAAATTTTGAGATAAAAATTAGTTTAAGTTTTTTAAAAAGAAAATATTGAAGAATTTTCTAAGTCCTATAACGAAAAAATATTTTCGCGTTTTTGTCAATTTTAATTAGTCAGGACGTAGGACGGAACCTATTTAAGATCAAATACGCTGAAAACAGCTTCAAAATGCGTCACCTGGATGCAAAGTTATAACGGTTTGATGTATTTACTGGATAGCTAAGGTGGATTTCGTCTGTTTATGAATTTAATTGATTTTAAAAATTTTGATTTTCTATGTTAGCTAGGCGCACGTGCGAGGTGTCAAAAGACGCGTCTCGGCGCGGGCTAGCGTTCTGTGAGGTTTTTGGAATTTACGTAGAAGAAAATTTTTGACTTTTCGTCAAAAAACGTGTTTTTCGACAAAAAAGTATGAAAAAACCGGGAATTACGACTACCAAACGGGACTCGAGCTCGCGGAACGCGCACCAGTGTACAGGTAAGGCAGGTAAGTATCTATTTCAACTAAAATCAAATGTGTTTTTGAAGGAAAATTTTGAGATAAAAATTAGTTTAAGTTTTTTAAAAAGAAAATATTGAAGAATTTTCTAAGTCCTATAACGAAAAAATATTTTCGCGTTTTTGTCAATTTTAATTAGTCAGGACGTAGGACGGAACCTATTTAAGATCAAATACGCTGAAAACAGCTTCAAAATGCGTCACCTGGATGCAAAGTTATAACGGTTTGATGTATTTACTGGATAGCTAAGGTGGATTTCGTCTGTTTATGAATTTAATTGATTTTAAAAATTTTGATTTTCTATGTTAGCTAGGCGCACGTGCGAGGTGTCAAAAGACGCGTCTCGGCGCGGGCTAGCGTTCTGTGAGGTTTTTGGAATTTACGTAGAAGAAAATTTTTGACTTTTCGTCAAAAAACGTGTTTTTCGACAAAAAAGTATGAAAAAAACCGGGAATTACGACTACCAAACGGGACTCGAGCTCGCGGAACGCGCACCAGTGTACAGGTAAGGCAGGTAAGTATCTATTTCAACTAAAATCAAATGTGTTTTTGAAGGAAAATTTTGAGATAAAAATTAGTTTAAGTTTTTTAAAAAGAAAATATTGAAGAATTTTCTAAGTCCTATAACGAAAAAATATTTTCGCGTTTTTGTCAATTTTAATTAGTCAGGACGTAGGACGGAACCTATTTAAGATCAAATACGCTGAAAACAGCTTCAAAATGCGTCACCTGGATGCAAAGTTATAACGGTTTGATGTATTTACTGGATAGCTAAGGTGGATTTCGTCTGTTTATGAATTTAATTGATTTTAAAAATTTTGATTTTCTATGTTAGCTAGGCCGCACGTGCGAGGTGTCAAAAGACGCGTCTCGGCGCGGGCTAGCGTTCTGTGAGGTTTTTTGGAATTTACGTAGAAGAAAATTTTTGACTTTTCGTCAAAAAACGTGTTTTTCGACAAAAAAGTATGAAAAAACCGGGAATTACGACTACCAAACGGGACTCGAGCTCGCGGAACGCGCACCAGTGTACAGGTAAGGCAGGTAAGTATCTATTTCAACTAAAATCAAATGTGTTTTTGAAGGAAAATTTTGAGATAAAAATTAGTTTAAGTTTTTTAAAAAGAAAATATTGAAGAATTTTCTAAGTCCTATAACGAAAAAATATTTTCGCGTTTTTGTCAATTTTAATTAGTCAGGACGTAGGACGGAACCTATTTAAGATCAAATACGCTGAAACAGCTTCAAAATGCGTCACCTGGATGCAAAGTTATAACGGTTTGATGTATTTACTGGATAGCTAAGGTGGATTTCGTCTGTTTATGAATTTAATTGATTTTAAAAATTTTGATTTTCTATGTTAGCTAGGCGCACGTGCGAGGTGTCAAAAGACGCGTCTCGGCGCGGGCTAGCGTTCTGTGAGGTTTTTGGAATTTACGTAGAAGAAAATTTTTGACTTTTCGTCAAAAACGTGTTTTTCGACAAAAAAGTATGAAAAAACCGGGAATTACGACTACCAAACGGGACTCGAGCTCGCGGAACGCGCACCAGTGTACAGGTAAGGCAGGTAAGTATCTATTTCAACTAAAATCAAATGTGTTTTTGAAGGAAAATTTTGAGATAAAAATTAGTTTAAGGTTTTTTAAAAGAAAATATTGAAGAATTTTCTAAGTCCTATAACGAAAAAATATTTTCGCGTTTTTGTCAATTTAATTAGGTCAGG